>CM035775.1:19966095-21166095 GCA_020466155.1 Pachypeltis micranthus
CTTGGTAACAAAATGCCATTGTTACAATGTCACATTTTAGAGTATTGCAATCTATAAAAAATGTATACATAATGACATTAACTTCTTCCTTTTTCATAAAAATTAGAAGAACAATTTACTAACTTGGCGACAGCATAAAAACCCGCAGGGTGCTATATTGGGAGCAATGAACACTTATGTGTTTTGAAGAATGACCCTGGGAAATCAATCTTAAGTGGGAGGAGTTCTTAAGCTGATTTCTCACCTGATCTAACTATTTACTAGTTGTTATAACCTAGAAACATTAATAACATTATAATTATCACTAACATAAATTGTTGGTACTTAATTAACTCAATAACTAAATATAGTCACCTATACATGGCATTGGATACAACATGTCTTCCCTCTTTAGTCAATGTTTGTGAAAAAACTATTTGTGAAGATTTATGAGGTTTTCTGTCCTGTAATTCATTCAAAACGTTATAATATAACTCTAGAGTGGCAAGTTTCAAAGGCATAGATCAGCTGTGACCACGTGTTTTGCCATAACCCTCCTTGCAAACTAGGCAAAACAGTTATAAACTTGCTTAGTTGTAGTCAAAGGTGGAAGGTTTGACTGCTCTTTCAACAACCGTTGTTACCAATGCAGTGCAGGTACGCCTTAAATATTCCACACCCTGTTATTAACTGGGGGAGGTAGGAATTTACCTCATGGTCTTTCACCTGAGCCATGGACCAAGTGCTGAAATCAACTGCCTGCTGAGCTGTGTCCCGCTTTTCTTCCCGAGGGTCACCGCCTTTATTCTTTTCTGCTGGTCATGTGATGTGGGGTAACACTTGCCACGACCAATACTGCCTTTTGAGAAACGAGCAAGCACTGCAGAGGGCACTCCTACTATGCACCACCGCCATCCAATTTGTGTGGTAGGCAATGGCCAGTGTATCGTTCCACACCTCTGTTTCTTATAAGAGGATGGAGCGTACAATGTTCATAAACACTCACCTCATACTTGCCCGTAGCGTGCCCTCTGGTGTAGAACATCAATCAGGAAAGAACCGTTTTTACCATGGCAGCTTTATCTGCTACTTACTGATGTGGAAATCGAACTACAACTTGGCATTCACCATTACGCCCAAATATCGAACTGCTTCTGTTGTTTGCAGCTTCATGGTCACCACATGAACGGATCACATTGTCGGGCACATCGAGATGAAGCAGGTCATCGTACAGTACATTTCACCGAGGTGGCCAAAGGATCGACCCCTGGGCAGTCCATGCAGTGACATCCCTATAACTGTAGCTGTATGATTACAGTTCAAGATTTACCATACTAGCTATATTTCCCCTTTATAAGCTGCTATTCTGATAAAATTTTGAAGTTGAGCGTACATTAGCACATTTTAAGACCCAGAAGAGCCATGTTTTGACCAAATTGAAATATAACTAGCTCTACCTGCTGAACTTGTATTGATTCTCGTCTTCTGAACACCATTCTTGATGATTAGTTACCCTGCGATTTCTTAAGCTTCAGTCGCTAGGAGTCAGGCGATAAACCCAACCAAGCTCTGACTTCTCCTCTTATACGCGTTTCCTATTTCTCTTGTGGTAGCACATGTTTGGAATTAACTACGCATTTCCTTCCCGCTATACTGGAACTTCCCAGTTCCTTCTACAAGTTGGCAAGCTTGTTCAGTGTCAACCCATCTAAATTTAGAAAGGTTATTCCTTGCAATCCCTTCACTATTTGTATATTATTACTATATTATAATCAACGTAACATTGTCTTTAAATCAGAACTGTGCTACCATTTGACGTACACTTTGAAGATTTTTTTGAGACGTACAAAAATGCTATTCACTTGATAGTAACTCTTCACATATTTCTTTCAGGCGATTTGTTTGACGAAGACAAAGTACTAACTTGGCTCACGAACCAGGACGTTTTTGAGCTGAAAAACGAAATTGAGGAAGTCAACAGGAAAATGGTGGACAAGCTTCTGGATGAGAACGAGTTTCTCGCGATATTTTTCTGTGAGTGTTTCGGAACTTTCTGATTGTTTTAACACTGTAAATACCAATTTATCATGTACTATCTAGGAGATGAGCATTGGCTGCAATCATTGGCAGTGATTCATTTGTTATACTTCCATTGTAGTGATAAGGTCATATTCTGGGTATTGCCCTTCTCGCCAGATGGAACAGGATTGTGCTAATGAGGAATGAGGAGTTAACACAACACTGAAATGGACCTAGTGCGAACTGTCGCACCATGTACCTGACACTCAAAGTATCAAGTGATAACGTAGACAATAAAGCTTCAGAGGTGAATGGAGAACTCGATAGAGATTAAGCACGGGGGTTCTCTGCCTGTATAACAATCAAAAACATAAAGAGAGTTTTATACGTGTTATCCACTGTAACAGCCCTACAGCCAAACCTCCAAAGGTAACACACTAACAGAAAAATGGATAAAAATAACGGGATCACACAATGATCAATTTATAATTAACTGCGCTCTTTTGAAGAAGCAGGGTACACCTACCTGGAATGACCTTATGAAGGCGTGCTCTCCCTTGAGCTCACTGTCATACACTACAGTCAGTCATATGTTACTGCATGTCCTTGTTGACACATCGTGCAAGGGATGCTGTGATGAAGATTGTCTCCTTGTCGTTTTTGACTACATGTAGTCTACCTGCTGGCTACCCACCTCCACAGATGAAGGAAGTCAGCATACCTCACAGCTCTGAAAGCCGGGAGCTTGCCACCTGGAAATTCCTTTGCAACTTCTGCGTGTTCTACAGAACCTGGGGTCTGAAGCACTCCAAATGATCACTGGGCAGTTATCCATTGACTTGGCCGTTGAGTGCAAAGCGAACAAGTGGAGAGTGAAACCAAACTAAGCATAGATCTCTCGGTTGAACAAAAATTTGCTGCGCTAGGTGAATTGGGCAAGTGAGATGGTAATCCTCATCGAAGGGACGCGAGAGGTATACTTTTTTTCCCAACTGTTGTGAACGTCTTAGGAGAAAGTGGAAAGGACTCCACTTCTTAGCTCCCAAAGACTCACCATCCTGCAAGTCTTGCACCTCCAGTGCAGAGGAAATAGAAAACCACCTGTTATGCACTGTAGTTCGTACAAAAGTGAGTGACAGTTGTGGGAACAGCAGCCTAACCTTCCCACTTCGACTGGTACTAAAGCAAGCTTCTAACCCAGCAAGGTACACCCAGTTTGTAAAGAAGGTTATGACAAAAAAAGGTGGTCAGAGTTGATCTCTCCTTTTGAAACTTGCCATTCAAGCAAATAGAGCAGGCAAGAAACCAGATATAGAACTCCTACCAGATGGTAGAGATTCCCCAGGTTTATATCTCATGGGTAAAAATATCTCATGGCTCTCCACCCAGATACTCGTTAAATGACCACTTGCTGCACCACTGCAGGTCTGGGTTCCCTGAATACCAAACAACTGCCTGGGATCTTGCACGATAGCTAAACCTCAACCTCCATTACTTTTGATCAATATAAGGAAGGAACACTAATTATGATGAAGAGAGAAATGCTCTTTAAATTAACATTGAACAGCCAGCTTGCAATTAGTTTTGGGGGCCACACGTGAAAGGTGGTTTTTCTCTGAATGGAACAGCCTCATCATAGTTTTCCCATGAGAGCTAAATGTAAGACACCATCAATTGCACATGCTATTGATACCCCCCTCTTCATGTACAAGGAGGTCTTGAGGGTGAGTGGCAATGGCAGTTAAAAGGGGTGGGAGGTGGTTTTAGAATAAAATTTGTTTGAACTAGTGCTCAGAAAGTTAATGATTTCTTACGTAATAAAATACAAATTGATTTCTTTTTTTTTTAATTTGCCCTTAAATGCTTCCTTTCCTGGTTAAATCTACCCCCCTCCCCCTATTCACGCTCATCCCTCAGGTTCTTCACTGTGCAAGTCCACTTCTTGCAATTCTGACTGCTTCCAAGCAAGACTGGTCGAAACATGCAGAGGAAACATTTGTTGACTTGCTTTGACTCGAACCAGGTGGTTAAGTTAATTACTGGGAATGCACTGAGTGCTTAGGCAGAACATTTTCTCTCACCCATGTGTGAAATAACTCGTTCCACTTTCATTTCACGATCTGGATGTTGAACGAGTCTTTGACACTCTGTATTGTTAGTTCAAAACATGACACAGGAAAGCAACAAGAAACAGAAATGATAATTAAATCGAAAGCTGGTACAACCTAATTTTTTCATTTTAACTGCACGTGACTTGCACAAAACGAAGTCCTTGGTGGTAGCAAACTAAAGATGTCGAATGAAAAATTCTAGTTTTACCTTAAAAGGTTATTATTTCCACTTACATGTGGTTCGTTCATAGTCTTCCTACGGCGAACGGTCTTTCAGTTTCGTTCTACTTGCTATTTCATCAAGGCGCCCGGTATTATTTTTTTCTACATCATAATGCAAAATCGCAGCTCAAAGAGTGTTTTATGAACTGACAAACACTCGAAGAAGTTCGTACGCCAATTAAGGTTCTGCAGCCGTCGTTGTTTCTTGGCGGATATTGACTCGAATAATTTGGTTATTTTCAGATGAAGATGGTGACGCAGCCAGTGACAAAGTTTTGGAACTTTTGGAAAAAATTGACGATGAAACGGAAGAAATGGACATCACTTTCGTTAAGATGGGTGACACTCGATACGCTAGGAAATGGGGCGTTGTCAAATTGCCGTCAGTGGTTTTTTTCAGGAACAGGTTTCCATCGATCTACCGCGGTGAGTAATTCATTGTTTTACAAATATATCGGCTGGTTGCAGAACGTATTGTTTCGCCTAGAAACCATAGAGGCGGAGGAGGGAAGAACTTTACTGATCTATTTTACCCACTAAATAAAAATGATGAACTTGTCAGGTCAGGCCTTCTATACCCGTCATGATTCCTTCAATGCCAAGTTCCACGTGGCATTACGAATCGGAAATGCGCGGCCCTTTAACTTCTCAAACGAGGTAATTTTCCTGGATTACTTTCCGAAGTGGTTCCAGAAGAGTTGAGCAAGTTGTTGCTGGTATTCCTTGATGATGCGGAATAAATTGGCTGCTGGAGCTGTCAGATGCCAATGGAAGTGGCATCGCATGTTTGAGTAGTTGAACCCCTTCCTTATTAAGCCGATAATGGCGCTGATTAATTGACATTTTTTTCTTCTCCCAGTGTGGCGTAAGACGAATTAGTTTTTTTTAACGGTATGGCTCTCTCCACTTGCCTTTGCACTGAGGCTATCCTATACCTAGAATGTCATGGCAGTTGCTGTTTAGCTATCGTACTAGAGCCTAAGCACTCACTCAGCCCCAACCAAACCCAAACCTGAGGAGGTACAGCGAGTTGTCATTTAGCCAGTCTTCTGGGGAAGTTGCGTATCTGGTTTCCCATCTGACCTAACTATTTACTTGAGTGGCAAGTTTCAAAGGTTCTGCTGTGGCCCCGTTTTTTTGGTGAAGCCACACGTGACTAATTGGGCGAAACGGTAATTATCTTGCTTAGTAGCTGTCAAAGGCTCACTGTTTTAGGACGACTGTGAAGCAGCACGTGGTTTCCTGTTTCTTTCACCCTGGGGGAGCCAGGCATACTCAAGTTGTTCAGAGAAAAGAAGCGGAGCAGCGGATTGAAATCAAGATGTCCTAAAAGGAACAGGCTCATCCATCAGTCTGCTTCAACCCACTTTCTCCTGAGACGATCATAGATGTTGGGAAACACTTATACTTGTCATATCTTTTGGAGGGAGGGTTTAAAAGGAGCTCTCTTACTTTTGTTTTTGCCTTTATTGGGGAGGGTATATGTGGAGTGCATTCCTCTGCTTAGATGTCCCACTTTTTATTTTTTAGTTTTTTGCCTTGGCTGGTTGCCTGCTTTGGCCCGGTTACATGGAGGAGCTTTGCTGTGAGAAGGGGGGGGGCATTTGGGGCATTATTACTTTGGAAGGCTGGTGGTAGTATCTGGGTGGACTGCTGGGCAATCACATTGCACAGTCCCTCCTCACCGCTGCAGCCACAGCTTCCTGTAATGGGGCTGTGGCATGCGCTTCTGATGCCTGGTCGTACTTAGGTTTGTTGGCCAGCCTGGTTCTGTGAGTCGGGTAATTAGCAACGAAACCTCTAATTTGACCTGTTGCGTTCACTCTCATACATGCTAGTTGACAGTGGATCAGCTGGAGGTAACCACAGATTTGTTGTGGTTTCACATGAGTTCAACACACATGGATCATGGGCTAGCAGTGTGGGATGGTGAAGGGCATGCTCGACATTCAAAGAGAAAGAAGTGAGGCTTAGCCAACTCGAAGATGGGACCAGGTGGAGTTTTTATTACCAACATTCGTTTTTATGGATTTGGCCATGATCTTTACTTCTGTATTTTGGTACGAAGAAGTAATGTGGAATGATGTAGTGAGTTTAATTGTTGTATGTGTCAGTGCTATGAGCGCAAGCTGCTCGAAACAGTGCCCTAAGCGCTTCCTCTCATGCATAATGATTATTGAGTCGCTCACAGGTCTGTTGAGAGTCAACAGGAGGACATGAGCCGCAGCTGCAAGTCCAGTTACCCATTGGAATGGCGTTTACGAAAGATTTGTCAGCAGTCAGCGAATGGTTATGTAGGGAGTGAGACACCGGCAATCAGTCACCATGGCAACGCTTAAATCCGGGGTTCCTCCTCTGGATCGGGCGGGAAATCCTCATTCTGAAGGCCACATTTATGTAGGGGATCGAGCATTAATGTTCGTCCAGATGTTTCTTCCACTAATTAAGAGTGTATTTGAGTTGATGTACTACAAGTTTCTGTGTAGAAATCAAAGTTGAGGTGTATATCAAGTTCATATAAATTGATTTAAAAACATGAAAGTTTGCCTCACCAGGTATTTTGTCTCATTCGTTCACCACTCTTTGGCTTAGTGTGAGAGATCCCAAATGAATCAGAAAGATCTCGTATTAGGATTAGGTAAGCAGTATCTACTTCCTTCTATCAGCTCCTCGATCCATCAGAGATATTTGGAATATGTTGGTTATATCACGTGTTTGCTTCCAATGATGCGCAGAAAATAGTTCCTCTTTGGCCCTAAACGATGCACATCTCATTTAGTCGGCACTAATTCTATGTTAGTTAACCGACCTGATCTTGTGATCTTTGTCACGATTAATATGCACAGTGGATGAAGATGGACACCCTGGTTCATTTTAGCGTTATAACGAGTAATAAGTTTATCGCATTTCCCTTATTTCACACAACATTCTACTCTTTACGTTATGTTACAGGAGAGTTTTCTTCGGAGGCCACAGTTTTGGAATGGCTAAGGAAAAACAGGTTCCGGCAACCAGAGCTCAACCTCTTCATGTACGGTTTAATCGCCATCGTTTCCGCCTTTTTCTTGTACACCGGTTTTCTTATCTACGGGTTCCCTCAAGTTCGACAACCGCCAGCCGCGTGATCACAAGTGCTGGCTCACTCACCAAAGCCATAATTTGTTGTGTTTTATTTTTTTCGTACTGCGATATTTTTTCAAACGTTGGGACTCCAAGACAAAAGAGAAACTTAGCGAAATTCCAGTAAACGTTTCGTTGAAAATTCGTATTGACGGGACCATTTCATTCCCTAATATAAATTGTTGTTTGTGCCGTTGTGGCTGATACTGCGCTCGTTTCGGTTTTTTGGAACATTTGTAGCCATAATTTTCAGTCGGAGTTTTGTCTAACTACCCCCCCCCCCCACCCTGAACGGTGTAAGTACATACCTTACTGCTCCCTAGAGTTACTCGATGTTTCCATTATTTCCTGTGCCCCTTTCTCATAAAATTGTCACGCATCGAACTCGTTCGTAACAAACACTTCACTTTCTAAGTTTACGTTCCTATTTTTCGCTTTGAAAATATGAGAAGGAGAGAAATACTTTGCGCTCTCACTCTACTGGCAATTCAAATTGAGCGTATTGGGAACCTTCGTTTTTGGAGTAACCTCTTGCAATAACCCCTACCTGTATTTTAGTCAGTCGTTTAGTGTTGTCGTTTCTCGTTCTGAATTCTTTTTTTGCACACTTGTTTGCTTGTATTTGGCGCACCTCCCCTCCACCGTCCCTCCAACGGACAAACACGGCACACGACCTTATTTGCACTCCCCGCAGAAATAAAGAATGAGCTTGATGTACCATGGTTGAAGGTTTGTGATTAAGAATGTCTTAAAAAGTGACTAACAATTATTTTGCATGGCTAATATACTGACCTTATTGAACAACTATTACTGGGAGTGGGAAGAAATGATTGGAGGCGCACGTAATGAGGTCGTCCCAACTTGGAAAAAACATCTATAAATTTTCATTCACGATCAGCGAGGGAGATGCGAATATTTACGCTCGCTTCTTCTGGCTAAATTATCAATCGTATTTATGCATCAATACCGTACTATTTCACATGAATGAACAAAAAAATTGTTGAGTTTGTAGCCATTACATTCATTTTATTGTAGCTAGGACTATCTACGTTATGCCGTACTGCACGATGATTTATACTGTTCCTTTCCACGATTATTACAAAACTGAAATAAAAATATGTGAGCTATTCGTAATAAGCTACCTGTTGTGTTCATTTTAAGGCCGCGGAGTCTATTAAAAAAATATGTAACAATCAATCCAACTTTATTAGTTCGACCTATGATTGTTCGAATTTCGAGCCACCAAAAGAGGCAAGACTGCAAGTCAAGGAATGAGCTCCGCTGACAGGTCTGTTTCCCTTCTTTTTTTCCACTACCATGATGCAACCAGAAAAACATCCACTGCGACCACAAACGGGTCTATTGTGTGAGCGTACATGAGCCCCCCAGGGACAAGTCCTCCAAGTTCCACCCCCAGCTCCTGTGGAGCTGGTGTTCTCTGATGACACCCAGCCAATGACGTCCGCAATACGTCCTCAACATTCTTGCACAAAACGCAAGACGACTTAACAGTCCATCCTTTCAATCTTCTCCAGCGACAGCTGAGGAACTCCTGGCACTCCAGGGAGAAGTACTGTGCTCAGGTCCTTTGCACGCCAGTTTGTTGACCTCCTCATTTCCTTTGATCTCAATATAGCCTGGTACCCAACACAGTGTTAATGCGGTTTTTTGAAAGAGGTTTCTGGCCAGTTAGGCATTCCCAAACTAGCCCTGATATGACGGTATAGCAAGCCAGGGTAGCGTGAATGTTCGACGGAATGTGTGTTCTGATTTATTTCAGGTCCCTGCACAGGTGCCTGTTTCCTTATAAAAATGGCTTAACACTCACAGAAGAACTGTCAGTTGCGGTTGCGCTATCGTGCAAGAGCCCTCTGCATTCGCCCAGCATCCACCAAAACCCAGACCTGAGTAGGTACGGCAGGTTGTCATTTAGCCAGTCTCATGATGAAGAGCTGTTGCACATGTTACCACACAGAGTTATGACCCTGGGGAATCTGCTCGATATGGCAAGATTTCTTAATCTGGTTTCTTTGTCATAACCCTCTTCGCAAACTGAGCGAAACGGTCATAAGCTTACTTAATACCAGTCAAAGTTTGGCTACTCTTTCAACAACTTTCGCTCGCTGTTGTCGGAACTACAGTGGATCAACACGTGGTTTCTTGTTTCCCCCGCACTAGAGGCGCAAGACGAGCAGGAAGGACAGTCTTTGAGAGAAAAGAAGTTTAGTCACGCGTTGAAGTTACCATCTCTCGTAAGGAACTGATAAAGAGTGGTCTGGCTCAATTCACTTTCTCCCAAGATGTTAACAGATGTTCGGAAAAACTCGTACGTGTCACATCCCTTTGACGAAGATTCCCATCTCGCTTACCGTTTATCTGATGCCCATTCATTTAGCATGGAAAATGTTCGTTCTGTTGAGTGGTGTATACAAAGTTTGAGCCAGTGCTAGTGCTATGCTGAAAGTGGCCTACGATTAAGCGTATACGATAAGTGAAAACAATACTTGCTCTTTTACCCTGTAAACACCATCATCTTAACTCCTACTCAACTCAGGCCGTAGAGGAAAAAAAAGAAGCGTAATCTCGGAAGCGATGTTGTCTGACAGGTAATCTTCTCTTTTCATCCGATAAATCTTTAATCATCCTCAGGAACGGGTTAGTTGAGTATATACCAAGCAGTTTGAAACGTGGAGGGAGCAGGGAAGGCTGAAGTGTCATCTAAGGGTTGCCATGCCAACCCACTAGCTCAAATAAAATACCAAAGAGCGCAGGCAATGCAAAGTGCTACGAGGTGAGAGATATTTTGTGAGAACATTAGCAACGCACACAGTGACTTCACTAGTCTCTTGATTAATTGCGTTCCGTGAATGTAGGAAAACTTTCCACACAAAATATATGATGTGTGGTATGGTGTCTTGAGTAAATTAATAATATAAAAGCAAAAGAACGGGGAAAAGTAAGTGAGCGCTTCTATAGATAAATTAAATGTGCTCAATATCTTATAAGCGATAAAGGTGAACGTCTGAAACGAAAAATCTGGAGATCACACAACTTCCGTTGCCCCACGGTGCATTCAGTGATTTAAACTGCGGCTTTTCATTCCGTTTATAACAATGTCTAACGTAAAAATAGGCGGCTTTTAAAGTTCCGGTATTAATTGAGCTGCTCTTACTCGTACCACGACCATTACCGTGCAATCAGTGGACAGGTCGTTAATGATATTGTCATCACAATGTTTTTTGTCTCGTAGATTCATGCTTAGGTTTCCAAGAAACGCCACGTATTTCCTGCAAATGTCTTCTTTGGTGTCTACCCTTGAAAAAATTGCATCAAAGACGCAAAGTAGCTCCCTTTCGAGAGAACATGGCAGGAAGTCTGCTCTTCTGTACCACACCACCTCCATCGAGAGCTGTCGCTTATATCCGTAATGTTCGTTCCCGTGATGACTCCCACTATCTGCCTCAAGTCCTTCCTCGCCCTCATGAGAAGGCTACATCTTATCTCGTGTTTGCCCTGACATAAAGCGTTTGGAGTGCTTCACTCCCGCCGCGTTCCACCGCTGCAAATCTGTACCTCACCACTGAATGTGTAGTCGGCGTGCCTGTAATCTCTTCCATGTATGCCTTCTGAAGCCCATTCCATCCAGGCTGATGAGTAGGGGGAGTCAGGACACTACCTGAGTTCCAATCCATCAACCAAACGGCAGAGCAGATGCAAAATACGAAGGCTTACTGGGTTTAGGGGCAGATGGAGTCGCCATGTCACACCACCGCAGCTCATCCTGAACGAATTCAAGATCAGCCACAGCGTGTGCGACATCCCAGCCAGATGCATACAAAGAAAGCCGGCGCTTATGGCGTACAGTGGAATAGTGGTACATAGAACTAGAATACCAAGTCCTGCAGAGCGAACTGGTTTGTGAATGTACGGAGCTATGTGGGAGGCCTATGCCAGAACGCACAGCAGGGCGCACCATTCTATCGAGACTTATTATTCTTTGGATGGCCAACCTCCCAAAAACCAGCCCGTAGCTCAGCTTCGGGAGTAAGTACGTCCGAAGCAGGCGCAGCTCCCTCTGTAGCTTTAGTGGAGACACACACCCACACATAGAGACCATTTTCCCAAATATTGTTTTTCGGACTCTTATTTTACCAGAGCTAAAAAGTTGTCAGTTTTTTTGTTTTTTTTAAGTAGGTAAAAACTGCAGTAAAATCGATTTTATTCGAAGCTTGTCGTAACTTATTATACTACTCTTATCATTTTCCTTCGGATCAAAATTGTATGGTATTGTTTTAGTTGTTCGGAAATTATTTATTCCGAACTCCAACAGGTGCATACTGTTCAGCTTTCATGTCATCCGCGATGTTATGGCAAGTCTACTGCGACCAGCTAGATAATACACACAAGGTCAGAATTTTACTGCCATGCTCTGTGTGTGGTAGTAGAAAGTGATCTATTTGAGTGACCCGTACTTATCAAACTCAAATCATTCCAGTTGCGGCTATCTGGTTTGAAAAGCGTTGTATAATCCAAGAATCTCGTTAGGCGCTGGCAGAGTAGGATCAAAAGCTTTACTATTGTTCGAGGCTGTGTCTGTCACCTCTTGGCTTGCGTTCAGCAGAATGTCCGTCTATGATGTGTTCTGGGGAGCACTGAGCCTCGTCATCGTTATGCTACATACTCTTCCTTTCCTTCCATGAGCACCTACCTGGGGGTTGTAGCATCAGTTACTGCCACACCAAGCGGTAGGTCTTGCACAACTGAGAAATCGTTTTTGCAAGATCGGTCTTGTGGCCTTGCAATCCTCATTAATTCATCAAGAGACATTGGGTTCTTTCTTTTCAGTCGCTTCGTGGTCATAGATCCACACAATTGGAAGCTCTATTAGTGTTCGGTTGTTGTAGCATTCATCATACTGCATTAAATAAGATACCCGGCAGAGGGATATGTACTGGATGAGGTACACGAATAGAAATGATGACTTCCTTGCTGAACTTAGCGAGGGACTCCTGCGATTTTGTAGGAGGTATCAACTTAATGCGAACCTTCAAGTGAAAAAGCGGTAAAACGGATTACAAGGGTTTGTAAATGATACGGCGAGCGGTGGAGTAGAGCAGAACAGATCCTCCGATGGAAGGAGTGCTTTGCTGAGAAGGGGATCGCTCCATATCTCTTTCCAAGTGCGGCAGAAGTGGAGCGAACGGGTGCGACGGGGGGAAGGTAGCTAGCTGCTACCAGGAACAGCCAGGATTAGAGAGCACCACACGTTAGGGGTGATTGAAAACCTCTTTCCGCTACAGCGCTCTATCTTCTGGCACTGAGGGTGGAATTTAAATTCAACCTCTTCCCAACACACATCACCCCTCTACTCCTCACTTCTACCGACTCCTGTCACACTCATCTTCTGCCCCATCAACAAAACCACTTTCCCCTTAAGCCCATTCCAATCACTCTCCCTTCGGGAGAACTCGATGATCCCAGTTCTTCGTGATTTGGAGGGCTTCGATACAAGAGCCACGGTGCAGACTTACCTCAAGAGAACAGTCAAGAAAATGTTACGTCGGGACAGAAAGTTTTCACACACTCTTTAAACCGCCTTTCTATTTTAACTCAAAGAAAAGTGAATCACTCGACAGATAACGCAGTTTGATGTAAATGGCATGTCACTTCCCGAGCACAGTGTCACCTCTTATCCGGAGCCGAAAGCTGAAGACACCTTCAAACCATTGCTCGAAACTACAAATGAAAGAGATGAAACGTTTGAGCTGACTGTCATTCATTTTGAATTTGAAGTTGCACGCAGCGGAGTTTCGAAGCATTTAACGGTGATTTGATAGAACAGTGAATGTTATAATGGGCCTTTGCCGAGATTCGTAACACAAACTCAAAATCAAACACGGTATGTATACTTTTTTATTGTTACGAAACTTTCGTCGCTCATCTGTGCACACACCGCACAGCACCAACTGCACTGTCAGAGATGGGTGAGCAGAATGAGGCGAAAGATGGCCTTTTCCCAGCTGTACAGGGCCGTGGCACATAAGACCAGATCATCAGTAGAGATGTAATCAACTGTAGAAACGCGTTTAGCGTTTTTTTGCGCGTAAAATACCATTCAGGAAGGTGGTCTGTGTGTGAAGTAAAATCATCTGCTGATCTGATCGCTTTGTCGGATCCGGCATCTCGAGCATCATTGGTGATATCCAGTGATCATTACAGCCAGGACGTGCCTCGGCCAAGAAACAAACGGTTCTGCAAGCAGTTCGGTTCGTAATCAGGAAGAAGTGGACGTTACGTTTGACACAGCCTTAGCTGATTGTCTTCGAGGAGTGGAGGGGTTTCTGGTTTTTCGACTTGTTGACGGTGTGAGTTCTCTGATCAGGCGTGGCAGCTCTGGAGGGATGTACGGGAACGTTGCCATAGGATATGACTTTTGCCATTGGAGCCCTCTGACATCACTTCTCTTCAATTTTGTGATTGTAACTCTAGACGACTAAAGGGGCTAGTTGAACAGTGGTGCCTGTGGCCTGGGGATTAGTTCTGCGAAGTGTTGAATGGGCCTCGCAGATTATCCAGAGAAAGCCATTTCCTTGAGACTTACTTGCTTCCAAAGCTGATCCAAGGACTGCTTTATGGGAGTTTAAACTGATTAAACTGTATGGACCAATACCGTCTATCCCAAATCTAATAAGCCTTTTCATTTATCTCCTTGGCTGCTCAGGATGATTTAATTAACCGAGGAAGATGAAGATTGATCTGTTTTTCGAAGCTAACACAACGTCGTCGACATAAACTGTCAAAATTACGGCATCTTCAGTACCTTTGTCTTGGGTGTAGACGCAGGGATCTGAGTTTGACGGTTTGAGTCCAAAACTCTTCTACGTTTCGTCTAATTTTGAAAAACCATCGGCGGCCAGACTGCTTCAAGCCATACAATGACTTCCTTGTCTATTCACGCATGTCGTTGAGCAACGCCCACGCTGCTGCTTGAATTTGTTTTCATTTTCGACCACGTCCATCAAGATTTCATCCAGGCATTCAGGTGGCTCCATGAAGATACTCTTCAAGGTCTCCATTCAGAAACGCGGTTTCCACGACATCTGAAGAAATTTCATGTTGTTTTGTACAGCTAGAGTCAACATGCGAAGAGAATTGAGCCTTACAACCGGAGAGCATGTTTCATTGTAATCCACTCCTCATTGCTGTGTATATCCCTTGGCTACTAGACGAGCTTTTCGTCTTTCAAGCTCACTAGATGCAGTATACTTATTGCACAGAACTAATCTGGAGCGAACTGCCTTTTGATGTATTGGTTATATATAATATATAATCTTCTGACTGTATTCCCAGTAATGGGGTGTGCACCGCGGCCATATGACCTATTGTGCCAGTCCTAGTGTCTTACAGGTCTATGCCTAGCTTCCTGTGGAAAACCAGGTAGTTCCTGAAGGAGTCCTCGTTGGTATCCATCCTGGGAGAAGTGGTGCCAAAGACCAAAAATCGCTCCCTCTCAAGTCTCCGGCACTGGGCCAGAACATGGTAGGGAGTTTCTTCATCCGTGCCACACCACCTGCATAGAGGGGTTTCGGCTATACCCATAACATACATGTGTTTGTTCATTCTGCAGTGTCCTGTTATGATCCCAACAACCTGCCTTAAGTCCTTCCTCTCCATCCTCAGAAGGGTGTCTCTCGTCTCACTTGTTTGCTCTGAGACAAATCGTTTGGAGTGTCTTACTCCTGCAGCGTTCCAGATTGTTTGATGCAGTCTTCTGGCGTGTTCTCTCACAGTCCTTTTGACCAGTGACAGAGAAATCCCGCAATGGGGCGGTGGCCCAATAGGTACTGTGGACGAACCACATCTGGCCAGATGGTCCGCCTTCTCATTTCCAATGATCCCCTTGTGTCCTGGAATCCAATACACATTAACTTTATTCACACTTGCTAGGGAGTTAAGCCACATCCTGCACTCTTGCACCAGTTTTGACGTCGTGCAGTAGTTCAGTAGCGCTTTACACGACGCTTGACTATCGGTCAATATATTGATTGTTCTATTGCTATAGCCTTTCTCATGCATTTGGATTGCCCCAGCAATAATAGCATAAATCTCTGCTTGAAAAACTGATGGAGTGGAGCCTAGGGTCCCTAAATATAGCCAGGTGTCCATTAGTCGCCTGAGGCACCTTAGCTATTCCGAGCTTAGTAGGTCTGTAAGCCACCTTCATCGCCTCTGCCTTGACATAAATGTCCAGAGCTAGAAGATCGAACAGTTTCTCCATGGTGACAGTGGGTGTAGTCTTCATCACCCCCGCTATGAGTAGGCAACCCAGCCTTTGTACTTTGGCTAGACTGCTGCCATTCACTCCAATGACAGCTCTATGCCACCACACGATTGACCCATATGAGATTATTGGTCTCACAATGGCTTCGTAAAACCAGCAGGCCATTCTGGGCTTTACACCCCATGTCCTCCCGCACATTCTCTGACACGTCCACAGGGCCGTTGTCGCCTTCTTGGTCACGTATCTGATGTGGTTGTTCCAGACTAATTTCCGATCCAGAATCACACCCAGATATTTGACTTGCTCGCTGAGCTGAATTTCTTTGCCCTTCACTAACTGCGGCCTCAGTCCTGACAGTTGCCTAAGCCTTGTGAACGGCACGATGACCGTCTTGGCTGGGTTGATGGATAACCCCATCTCCCCACACCATAGGCACACCATCCACAAGGCCGCCCCCATCAGGTCAGACAGCACGCTTTGCACCCTGCCCCGAATTAGCACAACCACATCATCAGCGTATCCTTGGGCGTAAAACCCCGCCGCATTTAGTCTCCCCAGTAGGGAGTCAATCACTAGGTTCCAGAGGAGCGGAGATAGGACCCCTCCCTGAGGGCATCCCCTCACAGTCCTCGCCCTGATTGTACAGTTTCCTAGCGTAGTCTGGATCTCTCTGCTTTCCAATACAGCGATGATCCACTTTATTGCATTGCTGTGTACATTAAATTTCATCAACGCCCTTTCAATGCTACATATGGAGGTATTATCAAAGGCCCCTTCTATGTCCAGAATGTATTGGTTTCTTCGCCATGGTCCAGGAGATGCACTGGTTTCAAAAATTTTCTGTTGGGCGGGAAGGAGTTAATAGACTTTCGTCGGTCTTCCTCTTTGACCAGTCTTCATCTCAACTCCTCGTACACATAACCAACCTAGAGGGTGTCCTGGATGTGCTGCTGGGATCTCTGAGAGGTGGAATCTCACATTTGCTTCATAAGCTTAGATTCAAACGCGTTGCAGGATATAGTCCGCACGTTTTGCAGGCTTGTGGAATAGAAATATTTGCTACATTCAATGATAACTAGTTACTCATCGATCTAACATTGTAACATCATTTTCTACTATGACCAGTTTGCTACTTTGAAACTGGACTCAGGGCGTCGGGATCGGCAAGTCCTCTTGCTGGCGGTTATCCATTTCCATGTTTCAACACAAAACTTATATCACGTTAATTTAACATTTTTATGAACTTACGTGTACAATACTTTCTCTGTTCGTAGAGTCAAAAAATACTCTCCTTGCAAAACCGTCCAACCAACACACAGAGAAACCACTTGATGGAACCGCCTATGATCAACTTTCTAGGTATTATTCACGAAGTTCAATTAAACAGCGCAAAATCACGATGTAGCCACGTCCTGGATGCCACCTCACTGCGTGGTAGTTCTGGGATGATCCACGTACACGAAACCTCGCTTATTAAAAGGTAGTGTGATGGCGGGGGAGGGGGGGGGAGACGTGTAGGATTGAAACTAATTCCACGTGAAACTAAACTAGATCACCTTGCGTCGCGATTTCAGTGTTGTCTCCTCGACGCTATGGAGTCCGGGTTCCTCATTTAGGACATTCGGACTGTAGTACATTTAAGCCAAGAATGGTAATCTTATTGAACGCTTTCGTTCAGGCTGCTTATATTTGCGCCTTTTTTGTGAGAATTCAGGTAGACGGGTCGATCGATCACCGGGGGTTGGAGTCAGCAGTTGACAGGCGAACACCGCAAGGCTCCAGGTAGTTGGCAGGCTGAAAGTGAATAAGGTGCTGCCAAGTGACATCCCCCGGAGCGAACTAGCGATATTTCTTCCGCTTCAAAAGCGCCGTCTTCCGTCCATCCTCCTGACCATCGCCTATTGAGTCGTCCCCTTTGTATTCTTTTCGCCGTCTGTTTCCCTCTCGACTCAACAAACATTATAAATATTGAAATCCGGTTTCAGATATTTGGCCGCAACTAGAAATAAAAATGAGGGCAGCTCCTCACACACAACCTGACTCTTGTGCTACCTGCTCTAAAATATCGGTCAAAATATATCACGAACGTCCGTCCGACCGTCACACGGCTGAGAAATCGTAGCACTCCGTCTGTTGTGCAGAGCTGAGCTTTGTTGCGGGGCAAGCTTGTCGTTAGTCGACGTTCCCTGTTCCCACCAAATACAATCATCTGCAGAAATTTATTGCAATATTTCGGTGAAAAGGTTCGTCTTCAAACATATTGGAGTTTCGTCCCAGAAGACGACAGCTAAACGTTATGGGATGAGCAACAGGAAGATACCAGTTCTTTGTTGTAACCTCAACCGGATATTATTGCGTCTACTTCACCTACTTACAGATCCGGACTTGAACGGGTTGTAAGTAATGATCGTCTCGAGCTTCAAGCTTCCTAACATTTCTGCTAAGAGTGACTGAAAAACGCACACATCACTTGGAATGCATCACAGTTGCATCTTTCTATATCCACATTGGGTCAGAGTTCCCGCTTCTTTGTTTGTTGGTACGCGTCCTCACCCTTGATGGATGAGAAAATTGCTGACGCGGTCTGTTGAGGGCTGCAGTCACTCATCACGCTCTTGTTCTGATCTCTTTCCCTAATTTATCAAAATGACTGTTCACTTATAAGAGAGTTATATCAGTCGAAAGGTGATGGTGGTTTCACTATCATGCAAGAGCTCGGGAATTCAATCAGCACTCACCAAATCTAGATCTGTGTAGCACGGCAGAATGTCATTCAACTAGTCTCGTGGAGGTATGACCCTGGGGAATGCGTACCAACTGGCAGGAGTCCTTGAGTTGGTTTAGCGAGTTTCAAGAGGAGAGATCAGCTGTGACCACATTCTTCTCAAATTGGGCGAAAAAGTTATAAGATAGCAGTCAAATCTGGACGCACGTGGTTTCTTGTTTCCTCCACACTGGAGGCGCGTGACGAAGCCTTTTAGAAAAATGTAGTGGAGCAGCTCATTGAAGTCACCATGTCCAGTAAGGAACTGATTCGTCCAGTGGTCTCGCTCAATCCACTTTCTTCTATGACGTTCACCGAAGACTTTGTTGAGTTTTTCTCAACATCAATGAATGTCTTGAATAACCTGTTCTTGCGGATATTTAATGATTTACCGGGTGAAAAGAGAAGATTACCTGTCAGTCGACATCGCTTCCACGTTTGCGACAGAGACGCCATTACGTTAAAATGGCGATGTTTACCGAGAAAGTACTGTTTTCAGTATTGTGTCCGCACAATCGTAGTACACTGCCGGCAAAGTCTTAGCGGAGATTCACCTCCTCTCGACCGAACTCCATACAGACCTCTAAATAACACGAAAACTTGAATAGGCATTAGATTAACGGCAAGCGACATGGGAATCTTGTCAAAGTGACACGACACATCAGTTTTCTCCCAGCATTCATGAACATCTTACGAGAAGGTGATTTGAGCCACGTGTCACGTCCCTGTGATGAGGATTCTGCTTTCAGTGGAGGATAGGTCTGTACAGAGTTCGGCCCAGAGTTGAGGAAGCTCCCTTTTCACTCTTCACTTGTCTAACATGCACTCAATGCCCAAGTCAACAGGTTACTGGCCAGTGATTACTTGTAGTGCCTCAGTGGAGTGCATGTAGGCCTTGGTAATCCAAATTAGCGCAGCGCCTAGAGATTGGGCTACTATTCTCCCCAGTTTTCTACCCCAGACAACTTGGAACTAGCCAATCACACCTAAGTAAACACCCTTGAGCATGAGGATTGTGTCACGGTAAGACACACCCCGAGTGGCTTCGTTATTTGCTCGTAATGAGGCGAACCATTGAAGGGCCGAAAGTTTAGGCTGAAACGCCACCTATATCGACTCGTGAGTACTTGAATATCTTCTCAAGAAGGAGCCAGTGGACGCTAAAACGTATCAACGGTTGGTATCCCTGTAGTCGCTAGCCAGGGGTCTCACTCATACACAGTTTTGCTTGGACCTTATAGCTAAACTAACAACTTGCTGGTTGTTACGCCGGTCACATTCCTTTGGGGTGGCTGTCAGGTGATTAATGTGTTTAGAGGCTGCCTCAGGTACTTTCATGATACTCACATCCTTTATCAAAACTTCAAGATGGAATGCCATTGATGATCATTAGAATCATTGAAACAATTTTGAGTCGTCTCTATTGGATGTTGTTTGTATTTCGATCAACAGCACTTGAAGTAGATGTTACAAGCGTTGTGATGGTATTTTATGCAAAATCGATATGAGGGATTTATTTTAAGCAGCTTGCACTTCCTCTTCAGAGTAGTAACGTCTTAGCCGGGGAACTCCAACCTCTTCTCCTCTCTTTGCTCATGATCCTATGCACTATTCTCAGAATCAGCTACCTCATTAGTTGTCTTTAGTTCCCAACTGAACACGGTCTTTCCATCTCAGAGAAAGAGTGTAAAGGCGTGTCTTAAATGTTGTATTATTGACGTCGAAGGCCTTAGTGAACAGCATTGCTAATATAACAAGCACGTTTTGTTTTACATAAGAAATAGAAAGGGATTGCATGATACTCTGAATCAGCTGATTACTTTTTCTTACAACTGATGTCGTCATCGACTGAGATTAGTTGTTGAAACCATTAAATCAATAGCTGGATTGGCATCAATCACCAACTGTCATCATCACCAACTTTACACAAGATATTTTTGTTCATACGCAAAGTTTAGGTTCATTGACCAGGAAACGGCTTGCAGGGAAGTAGTTCAAATATGATTCGTAATCATTGAAAATTCCTACAGATTTTGGAAATGGATAAACCCCCCTTTAGTAGCATTAGCAATGACAAGGTTTTGTTGTTTTTAGTACCGCTCATTCGTCAAGAAGAACGGGGACTGAGGCGCCAGGGTTTTGAAGATCAGTAACACAGGAAGTGGAAGTTCAGTGTTAATCGTTTATTGAATTAGTTCACCGAGTGGGTTTGGCGCACCAGAAAAAAGATATCAGTGGCCTGTGACGCGGTTCTTGAGCCCCGTGACCTTTTGGGTCGATGGAAAGGGGCTTACCGAGGATTTTCATGGATCGTGGGAAGCGTTGGGTCAAAAGGTATTTATACCGGGACTTAGTAATCTCTGCACTCTGCCCCAGTGAATAAACCCTGCTCCCCCCTCTCCATCCCCCGCCTTCGCCATCATCCTGCACCACTCTCCCAGTTTAGGCTGCGTTTTCTATCCCGTTTGTCTTTTTTTCTTTTTTCTCCCTGGCTCTTTGGAGTGAGGTCGGATGGAAAGCTTTGAGAGCTTTAGGCCGGCAGTAGCTGGTACGTTGAACGGGAAGAGGGCGGGGAGATAGCGGCTTCACAATATTATCAGATCTTCGCACAGCTGCACTTCAGCTTTGCTACGGATGAGCGACGCAGTCCGCGTGTATTTAAAAAATACTCGACCGACTGAAAACTTCAGTTTTCCTCAACAGAAACTTAACTTCTTTCCGACTTTCGTTTCATTTATGAAAAACTAGTTGACTCGTCGAACTTTGTTCCGCTTTTATTAAGTTCAATTTTGAAGTAGGGTAATAAATATAAATTCAAAAAATCACAGATTTTTATCGGTCATGGGTTGTACTACTCAATAAAGCGCTTTGTGAAAGACCAGATTTTTCGTTTCATCTGGCGCAAAACAAATAACGCAAATGGGTTTTCAACCCGTGAACACGCCACATATGATTGACCACGAGAGAAACATTGATTTTGTAAATTCACGCTACATACTTTCAAGGCTCGGCCTCATGATTTGTTAATGGTGATGGCGAATGCAAGACGGATCGGGAATTGAAGTCGTTTAAACTCAAACGTCATTTTGTTGGGATCGTCAGAATGATACCTAGCGCCTGGTATCTCCAAGCACGGCTTGACGAGTCGAGCTTTGGGGGCTGAATGGTGGTTGGATTATGACAGGAGGCACGTAGCTGGTGACAAACGATGAAACGACTACTTCCGTAATATTGTCCTGCGGGTTCTTTCGATTAGTAGACTTTAGCTGAGGTGAATTACTGTGATTTCACTGTTTACGGTCTAGATGCAGTCGTACACCTATGATGAAATCAATCCACTCGATACGTTGACAGGCGAATATTACAATTACCGATAGACAGCAATTGATTAGAGAAATCTTTGATCAAAGTTTCATCACATAGCGCCATAGATTCGATAAATTGAGGCAAGTGCTTGTTTGGTTGGCAGCAGTTCTTGGAATCACTGGTAGTGTTTGGCGGAAATCGCTAGACAGTAAAATTATTGCGCCTCCAAAACATCTCGAGTCATTTCGTAGGTCTTTTAGTGTTCGGTTAAGTGCTTCCAATTCACTTTCATCAAAAGTTTATGACATAACACGTACAAAGCACATAACACGTAAGTTTCGAATGTTATCCTTCTATTGGGAAATGAGTGAGCTAGAGACGGTTCGTCTACTGTAGCTATAGACCCACCTCCCCACTATGGAACTTCTCGGTCACTAGTCAAGAAGACTATGGCAGAAGAATGCATCAGATAGCCTGGAATGCTGCGGGGGTGAGGCACTCTAAATGCTTTATCTTAGAGCAAGCACATGAGATAAGACCGAGCCTCCTGAGGATGGAGAAGAAGGACCTCAGGCAGATTGTGGGGATCATCACCGGGCATTGCAAAATGAACGAACATTTGTTCGTTATCGGCATAGTCGATACTCCTTGGTGTCGCACAGATGAGGAGACTCCCAACTTCGTCTTTGCCTAGTGCTGAGGACTTAAGAGGGAGTGATTTCTGGGCTCAGGTAATAATTATTCCCGGGGTGGACATCAAAGAAGACTCTTGCTGGAAATACCTGGCATGCCTTAGGAGGCTAGGCCAGAGACCTGTGAGACATTAGGACTGGCGCAATAGGTCATCAGGCTGCGGTGCTCAACCCAGCTTTGGGACAGTCAGAGAGCTATTTATCCTTTTACTGTCTTTTGTGTAAGTACAAAAATAAATAACCTTGAACGTAGGATTACATCCTCGTTTCCGTTAATGTTTGCCCTAAATGAGGTAATTTGGAAACTACCATTGTATTTTTGAGTGTTGGTTAGAAAATGTCGTTATTCGGATGTTTGGACACAAAGTAATAAATGCAATAGTTCAGGTGATTAAGTCAATAATGGCAATTTCACTTCGCAGCAATGGTAGCATTCATAGCGTTTCTCAAGACAACTTCAATGCGCCATAATACTCGCAAAAAAACAAAAAAAGGATCTCACGTCCATGTTCTGGTTTTAAGCTTCCAATTTTCAGCCAAATCGGGTCGGCCGTTCTTGAGTTATAAATAGTGTAACTAACAGGACTTCCGCGTTCACAACGACCTTCCCGCGTTATACTCAATATACACGTTATGTACAAATTTCAACTCTAACTGTCAAAAAGTTTCTCTCTTTTGAGTCTCCAAAGGATTTTCGACGCGTTGTGAGGCAATACAATACGCATGCCTTGTGAAATGGCCAGCAATAGGGATGGATAGATTTGGGTTGTTATGAAACAGCACTGCGTTCAGATTGAATTGGGAGCTGCCACTGTGTTTAGTCTTCTCTCATCTAGATGAGTCAGGAGAATCAGATCCGAAAGTAAATTCGACAGAATTTCATAAAATACAAGGTTGGCCTCCATTGCAAAGTATTGGAGTGCCTATGTTTCTAACTCACTGATACTTTACACGAGGCATCTGAGAAACTCCCTGTCGGCGCACATTCTCAGTCGTCCTTGGTGTCTGCACTACATAGTGGCACTCATATTTGTTAGATTGCTTCAGGAGCAAGTATAGGTTGTTAAACGCTCCTCTGAAATCAAAGAGGAGTGCCACAATCTACTAGTTCTCTTGTGCCCTACGAGTGTCCACAATTTAACCGCTGGTCTTCTATGTCTGCTGCCATTTCGTCGGGCAGGGCGTCGGAAGAGGATGAAGCTTGCTGATCCGAGACCAGTGTATCGCAGAGATGAGGATTAAAGACCTGGAGGGAAGACTGCTCCTGAACCTCCCAAACTGCTGGGAAGTACGGTGGTTTGCTGTAAGGTTCCTGTGATGATAAAGTGAACAACACAGAATAGCTATCATCGCCGAAACGGTTTTGGGTCGTTTCTCAATACGCAGGAGTAAATTCATGTGGCCACTGGAGCAGGTTGGTAGGCTGGTGGCTTAGGCTTCGTTAGGGTTTGCAGGGTAGCTCAGATTGCAAGAAGAGGTTACTCGGCTACTGTTCAGAGTTAGCCCTCCAACTCTGATCCATGACGCACACTATCAGTTTCCCTGGGAACGCTTCAACCTGGTTTCCTTCTTTTCCGCTTCCCTGGGTTGCAACTATGTAGAGGATAGCTCTGAGGGGGTTACGAGCTCTCCTCCAGAACTGTCTGCTCCCACTCATTATGATTGAACTGAAGACAACGTGTTGTAACAGCAAACCCATCTTACTGTTGTGTTTAGAATGTGTTGTAGCTGTTGGTGATGTGCACAAGTAAATGCTCCGATATTAGACTTTTACTTCCACACATGAAAGGAGGAAAAATTGTGCCCCCTAATCTGCTGGAATTAAAGAAGCACCGCCGACAGCGAGATTTTGGCGCTTTTTCCACAGATGGACTTCTATTCACACTAGAGTAATACAAAAACAAGTAGAGAATTATCTAATTGCGTATCCATGACTGTATAATTTATTTATAAGCCAGCGTGTCTCAATGGATGCTTAAAAAGGTGTGAGAGAGCACTGTAAGTTTTATTCTGCTAACTTAATTCATAAGACACCATAGTAACAGGATACGAGTTTCCAGCTCTGTTCAGAAGTGTGTGGACGTCTTCACTCTCCAAAGGTAAGCAAGTTACCCCGTTATGATCTCATCAAAGATTTTTACCAAGTTCAAAATACACGTTCACTAAAATCGATAGCATCGCCACGACCCATGTGGAAGAGATGGTGGGCCATGTTGAGGGAAGGATGGTTATGGGGAAGAGGATGACTCGGGAATCGGTTATCCCGAAGAAAATAAAGGGAGGGACCGTTGGGACGGGGGAAGGCAAAGCTGAAAGAAGCCCTTTTGTGTGGATATTGAGCAATGGGCTTCGCGGAGCTGCGGGGATATCCGTTCCCCTAACCCTCGACGTGATAGGTACAGATTGGCTGCAGGCAGATTGCCTCCTGCAGCATCGCTGATGCAGTCATCAATACCGACGGGCGGAAGAGAGCTCGGGGGCTCCGCAAATACGACCACCGCCGCGCGAGCCAAACGAACTTCCCCACTTCCTCTGGCGAATTCGCATTTCCCCCGCACCTTTCGCTCCACACCCACACACACACACACCCCACTCTAAACATAACGCAATGTCCTAAAACGTTCATTTCCCCAGGTCGTTAATGGTGACGGACGCGGTTGGACGCGCAGCGACTTGCAAAAGAGTCCAGTTTGGTTGATTTGAGACCCTGGCGAGTCCATCTCCCGACAGTTGAAACCCCTTTATTGATACCTGGTGGAAATCAAATAGACGGCGGCAAGATGAGCTGTTAGTCTGTTAGTTCTCTGTCCCCTTCTCTCCGAGAACCCGCTTGCTTTCCCTCCTTCCGCTCATGAATAAACCCCCTTTTGCTCAGCTTCACGCTTGTCTCGGAATTCGATGTGGTTGTCTAATCCCATTTTCGTTCTACACCGGCTATGAATACATCATCGCTTTCTCGAACTGATGGTGCAGCCGCGCAACGGAAAATGTGTGGTGCGAGCCGTCATGAAACATTCCCACCGCGTCCCGACGAATTACGTAATTTCGAAATGTAGTGTGGCGCTTAGAATTATGGCGACATTCTCATCGTTCTAATCTCCATTATTGACTGCTTCAAAGCAAGGCTATAATCGTTTCGCCGAGTTTGCGAAGAAGGACATAGCAAAGAAACATGGTCACAGTTGATGTGTTCCTTTGAAACTTACCACCCACGTAAATATTCTGGAGGGAAACAAGATTAAGAACTTCACTCAGATGGTACGGGATTCCCCAGGTGGTCAACATGGCAACAGCTCTCCATCGGAAGACTGCCAAAGTCAAACACCTGCCGTACCTCTGCAGGTCTGGGTTCGGTGGATGCTGCGCGAGGAGCCTCTGGTCGAGCCATTCCACCCATTCTTTCCCATTCTGGTTGAGACCACCCCCGACACTATGCACAATAGTTGCGCTCGTTGATGGGTTTATGATAATTCCTTTCTTATATGACTATCCATTTGAAATCCTCCCATGAGCATGGAGTCAGCCTGCTTCCATTTGAAAGAATAAGTCCACAACAATAAGTATATGTGTGAACTTGGCAGTACCTCCATTTGTGAGGTAGTTTATGCGCCATAATGGCTTGAATCACACTTATTGAATGGTAAGACGGAAGTGTGGGATCTAACCCCGGGTTAGTATTACGCGAGAAACGTTATTTTTCTTCTAGCGTGTTGTATTTTCAGCGGGTACTGCAGGTGCTCAAGGGTGAATCACTTCAGCAACCTCAACTTCAATTGAGACGGATTCAGTGGCCACGTTTGCTCAACCTTCGCCTCGGGGTGGTTTGCTTCTACTACCCAACTCATCATCGCCTCTCGGAGGGACTCTGGAGAGAACCTCCCCTATAGGAAATATCAATGGGAGGGCCTCACCATAAAAGGGGTGGTCTGGAGGGTCGGAGGGTTGGAGTTAATGTTCCTAGACCCCGAGAACTAAACCAGATCCGAACACACAATAACCTCAGAAAGGCTCTCGCAAGCTCCCCAAAGGCGCGACCCTCCCTTGCATTTTACATCACGTCACCCTCGGTGGCGGTGGCAGCGAGGTTGGCGGTTCGGGGGTACCTAATGTCTCTTTTAAGCCCAACTGTTCTTGGCAACAAAAGGACTTCCCCAACACATCTGCCGCGACAACCCCACACATTTTAATTTCCCATCCCTTATTTCTTCTTTTTTCCTTTTAACCTCTGGTTTAACTTTGACCTGATAACTACGTGTGCCAGTCCAACTTTGAAAGGCCTTTCTTGATCGCTAGTCATCGGGTTGTTGAAAGGGGATCTTCTGTCTTCTTCTCCTCCGAACTCCAGTCTCTCCCACGAACTCTACAAATCCATCAAAAACCAGTTATGGAAGAGTTCATCTCGTAAAGTTTCATGAAATTGCTTTTCGTGTAGGGCGGATATTTTCTGCCTTTGAGGGAGTTGTTGTTTGGATTCAATAAATGAAAAGGCAAAGTGAATGAAACGGCAGATAACGCTAACGACTCTGCTTGTCATCGTCTGTACGCCTCATTAGACCTTAATTAGACCTGGAGGTGCTCTGAGTGAACACTCAAGCTAATTTCCTCCATTTCTTATAGCGGCGTTACGAATAACGGGTCTATAGCATTACGATATCGTACACGTGTGGGAGATTATACACGATAACGGCCAAATTTAACTGGAACACGGAGTTTCAATCTCAATTTGGAATTCAGCTCGGAGATTTACCACCTCAAACTGAGAACAGTGAGAGCAAACTTCGACGAGGCAACAGCTTCGTTCTGACTGCCGAAAGGTGCCGGAAGTAAATCGGGAAGCTGGAGGTGCGTAGTCAACACCAATTCTGCCAACGAGCCTTCGCTAAATCGACAAATTTGGTCTGTCCTGGTACATCAAACCATCCTTCATGAAGTACTACTACTGTAGGTTCCTGCCGTATACTGCTGCTTCCAATCAAACAAAATGGAACCTAATTTCGAGCGGAGAGAAAGGGGGTTTTCGATTAAAGTTCCAAAAATCATGCCGGTGGTTGTGATGGAAGTCAATATGAATTTGATTGAAAAACGAACACACAATTCATAATATTGTCTCCGGCATAAACATCTTTTGTGGAGAACGTATGTTTTCCTTCCAAAGACCTGCGACATCCAGGGTACAGATAATCTTTCCATTTGACGAAACACGATCTTCTCAGTGCAGGGAGTAGAAGCTTCCCTTTTCCTCAGAGAACTCTAGGTGATCTTGAATCTGTAAATGTTTCCTTTTCGTTAAGAAGCGTGTGATGCCTGTGATGACACACGTGTGTGTTGACTGGAAACTTTCGCAAGAGTGAGAACATACCAGGAAACTCGTACACTAAGGGAGCATTTGCACTTAAAGTCTCCAAGCCCTCAGGCTGGAATTGAGCTCAGCTTTCGTTCTGTTCGTTCGTTGTCTCATTTTGTCAGTTGATATGACTTCCATATTTGCGACAGCATCCCACAAAGGCAGCGGCATAGGTATACCAGAAAAACTGTTTAAAGACAAATGATGTGGATCCGTTAGTCTGGGAATTAAAAACTAGCTCTGCGATTGGAAGCTTGGCATCTCAGTCATTTCGTGAACCCTATACAACTTGTGCACAAATTTGCCTCGCTCATTGCTACCAGAGTGGTAGGAACTAATATTAATATTTTTAATGCGGAAGAATTCACAAACACGGCGAATTAAATCAGATACAACATTCCTTCTCTGATCTGAAATTGCGGTATCAGGAGGAAGAACTGAGCAAATCTAGAGATGCATTTGGTGAGAAGGAGGAGACCAACAATTCACCATGTGGAGGTTTCTGGGTGCCATGCTCGTTGAATAGAAGATTTGACGCCCTTGATCCCTTTCTCGATCAAGGAAATGTGGCTTAAACTTTTACTGAGCCTGCACATTAAATATACCTCGTGAATATGGCATTCAAGCTAAAGGTAGTCAGAGAGCTACGTTCCAGTTCCTATTTATCAACATAACTGTTACTACACATAATCAAATGTACTGGAGAACCGACCTTAGGAAGCCTGTTCCGGAGAGTGCAGTTAGGATAATTTCCTTTCCTTTTTCCATTGTCGAGTTAATACCTTAAACTTTCTGCTCGTAGGATGGACACAGGATAGTTACTACACCTTCAATCATCTTTTTATCGCAAACAAGGGGTCAGTTTCACTGCCAGTTATGACACAACAACGAGTTTTTACAGCTCCAGAGCCTATTGAGACGTGCTCTATATTCTCTCAGAAATATGTTCCTATCGAATTAAATAGCACCATGCCTCGAAATCGGTGGTACACTGCATTGCTCTAACACGACTACTTTTTCAAGAAAATTCCAAATTATCAAGTCCATGAACGCGCTCGACTTAGCTGTGTGTTTGTGTGGGACCTATCGGCAACGAGGCAACATTTTGGGATCTTATGAGCGGGATTCTCTGACAAATCTGTGTTGAAGGCACTTACCGTTATTATTTTATCGTCTCATACCGTGATAGGTATACCAGAAACAACTGTGTAAAGACAAATGATGCATTACCGTGAGAGAAAGAAAGAGAGGGGGAGAAAGAGAGAGAGAGAGAGTGAGAGAGAGGGAGAGAGAGAGGGAGAGAGAGAGAGGGAGAGAGACAGAGGGAGAGAGAGGGAGAAAGAGAGCGAGAGAGAGAGAGAAGAGGGAGAGAGAGAGCGAGAGAGAGAGAGAGAGAGAGAGAGAGAGAGAGAGAGAGAGAGAGAGAGAGAGAGAGAGAGAGAGAGAGTTTCCTTATTAAGTGAGTGTTCCTAAAACCTCAGCCATTAAGAGCCGGGACACTGCTGATCGAGGTGATTTCTGCCTATCCACGCCACAAACACAAAACAGGCACGTTAGGAATCAGAAACCACTGAGGTGCTGTCAGACCATACTTCTGCATCCAAAGCATTGAAAATCTTTTAGCCCAATCAGCCTGCTGAAGCTGGTCCCTAAGCTTGGTCCTACCACCCGTTCTTAACTGCCAAAAGTCTATGGGCTGTGCTCACATTTAAAAGTGAAATAACTCTCATGGTTCGCTCAGTTGGGCGAATACTCTCCCAAGCCAACCGGGCTGGAAGGAAGACGATGTTTTACCACTTTTCCTTCTTCCTTGTCCTCGCCGAATCGGATTAGAACCTAAACTCTCGATGATCTTGCAACTTATTGCTGTTTCAGGGTTACGAGTAGAAGTTGTTCTCACCTCACAGCCTCAAGCTCTTAATTAAATGATAAATTGGTTCACTAAACCAGCTTGATTTGGACCTTGCCGAATAACGTGGACGTCAGTACAGCTCTTTCCAGCCCAGAGCTCCTGCGGGCGGTCTCTGCCTAAACCCACGCTATTCGGCACGTGACTAGTTTCGAACTTTCTTCTCCCACACGCGGCTCTTTTCCTTCCTAAATGAGCCCGCGCCCTCGGAAACGAACTGCCCTTTCAGGAGTACGGTCCGGACCCCATCCTTCTCCGCCATTGTTAATATCCGTCGGATAATAAGCATCGCTCTCACCATAATCAATAAACCCAACGAACGGAGGGTTCTTTCTTCCTCCCTATAACGAGCTGATAAACTGATTAGAGACCGCCGTCCCTCCTGATGAGCATCCCGTCGCAATCTTTCTCCTATGCAAAAGACCAACCTACAGAAGCCATTTCCATCTCAACGTTACCCGCCTCAGGGCTACCATCAAATTTTCACTCTATTCTGATTCCAAACGACGACTTCCTAGCATTACCAGCCGCAGAGGTTCTGATTCCTACGTATTTTGTACTCTTCACGTAATACCAACTGAGCTGGAAATTATCCGAGAATATCACGGGTTTTCCCACGCTCGTTTAAACGCAGTAATATCCTCCTAGATAATGAACAAACGAACGGAAGAAGGTTATTGTTATTATTCTTTTTACACATGTGGAACAAACGAAGTGAGACAAAAACGTCAAGCTTCGGCATTGGTGACACCATTTGCCAGGGGTCCCTTTACCAACCTTATCAATATTATTGGTACTATACCCGTATAAGGTTCTCGTATTTTATTTTCTAATGGTTTCATCGTCATCTCGTACTATACTTATCTTGAACTTCACAATTTACTTATTTTACACGCACTATTTATTATCATGTTATTTACTATCGTAAAACTACTATTTATCACCCCAACAGTTTTTTATATTTTTGAAAATTTGAGAGGTTTTAACCACTATTCGAAAACACTCGAAAAAACGTGCCTTATAACAAATTTCCACATTTACAATACATTTTCTATCACTTCATTCAAGTCATTGTTGAGAGCAACCCAATTTAACGACTCAATCAGCTCTTTTTTAGTAAAGTACTCTTCGAGGAAGTGCTTGACGCGGCATGATGTTAAGACTAAGCATTTCTAAGCAATATTGAGAATACATGAGGCATCGGGCATCTCCAGATAACTAGTCTTAAGGTCCAATGAGGCATACAGGCAATTATGAGCCGAGTTGTTTGCTCTATCTGTGATAAGCTCTTTTTTGCAGTTCAATTCACTAGTTGACCACCAAACGCTGCATAGCCTGTGGGCTTGCCCCCCACCATAATTCAGTCAGTAGCCGTTCCACAAAGCAATCCACCCACAACGACGCCGGCATACCTCCTTCGACACAAAGCGTGTCAACGTCTCCGAAGTCATGTCGTGTACCTTCTTCAAGTACAGGAGATGGAAGCTTAATGTGTACGAGTAAACTTTTTTCAGGCCAAGCTCCAACATTCAGCAGTAACCCGGCAGTTTCTTGAACTCTCAAAACACAGGAAACGTCAGATTTTCAAGTTCATAAAACTAACCAAGGTACAAGAAACTTCGTGAAACGAACTTGGGAGCAGTAGGATTTATGTTTGGCCAGACGATGATGTCTTTACATAGAAAGCGCTCGCCCACAGTATCTCACCAGCCAGAGGAGACACGGACTCACCTAACAGTTACGTTAACTTTAGTTTTAGGTACGCCTTGAATGTATTTTCAGCCAGATTTCTATGAGAAGTTACGTGTTATCTGTTGAAGACCCCCTGAGAAAGTGGCCAATTCCATATTACTGGTGACAAAGCCTTGCAGGAATGGACAATCGAAAGTTAAAACTTGCAGACCACATGCTTAATTTACCCAACGTGAATTCGAGGGTATGCCGTCCACTTGAGGTTTGAGTAGACATTCACGATGTTACCACCCTTGCCTCAGCCAGTTAAACACAAACCGTTTTCCCCAAAGGGGGCTCCATAGGGCTGTGGGAAGTTAAAAAAAGTCCGCATCGAAAATTCGATGGCGTCTTGAAATACGAGTAATACAAGTATTGGACCAGTCAGTTCCTTGGGGGACAAGGTGATTTCAATGGCTCAACTTATTTTCTCTCAACTACTCTCCTCCCTGCACAACCGAAAGAAACAATAACTGCGATGAAGGTTCTTCTTAAAAACGTATATACAGTAGATCTCCACCTTTGGAACGACATACCCTAGTCATAACTCCGCTCAGTTACATGCTTACACATGAGTGTTGTACAACAGTCTTCTACCTCGGAACTGGCTAAATGACACTACCGGCCGTGCCCCTACAGGTTAGGGTTGGGGGAACCTGAGCGAGTGCCCGTGCTCAGGATGATATTCGCACTATTAGCGGATCGTGAATTCTTGTCTGACGGTTCCAGATCGGTCAATATGAGAAGATAACATAGCGAGGAATCCAATAATGCATGCGAACCTAACGGAAGCAAGATTCTTAAAAAGGTGGTTGCTCTGAAAAATCTACTAATAATAACAAACAAGTTGGACGTGGGTTTGTTCAACGTGATTGACGGGCAGCGGTGAATGAGCGGACCATATCTGGTTTTCCCGTTGCCAAAGTAGCCGCTTTAGTTAAATCTCCCACCCAACGTCAGAGATTTACGCGCGATCTTCAGGCGCTGACAGATTCAATTCAACACAGAACCGGTTCAGAGCTCCCTTTCGGGTTTTAAGAACTCGACGAAGTGTGCAGCCTGTGGAACTGACAGGAGGCGAAGGGGAGAAAATTGCTCAATGCCTATTATGCGGCAACGTGTGTGGGATAGTTTTCGTTATGAGCGACTCGCATTAATTTTCAAGTGGGGTTCAGAATGAGGGAAAAGTACAGTCGGAGGGGCGATGAAACAGCGGGGGACTTGTGATAATGCCGATGTGTACGTTAGTAGGAAGAGGCATTCTTGGATAGACTTGACGACGTTACGAGGCAGTTACGAACCCGTGTCCTGAAAAAACAATCCCACATCACGATCACTTGCGTCGTGAAGACACAAGACAAGACAATCGCCAATACTAGGCTTTCCTAATCAAAATGACTGTTCCACGACACTCGTGAGAGGGTTTTATCAGTTGAAAGTCATCGAGATTGCGGGTTTTGCTGTCTTGCTGGAGTATGGCTACTCGTTCTGGTGGAGGTACGCAGATTGTCACTTAGCCAGTCTCACGGTGGAGAGCTGTTGCCCATGTGTTACCACGTGGAGGTATGACTCAGGAGAACCTTGGGCGGGGGTAGTTCTTAATTTGGTTTTCGACCTGATCTTACTATTTACTTTAGTGGCGAGTTTCTAACAGGGCAAAACGATTAGACGCTTGCTTTGTAGTAGTCAATGCTGCTAAGTTCGTCTGCCCTCCCAACAACTGTCGCTCACTGTTGTAAGAGATACCAGTTGCCGAGTCTGAGACTCATTGGATCCCTCAGATTGACGAGCATCAAAGACAGACCCAGCCCGAATTGTCCAACGGGAAAACAGAAGTTCGTGTCTCGTAATCTGAGTACCAAGCGGCTGCGCGAAAACCAGATCAGATGCACAAATACGACTGCTCAAACGGAAGTAATGCGAAAAGAGCCTCAACCTACAACGCCAAGTGAATGACGCTCTGGTTCGAGGGCGGTGGCGTTTGATGGGCCTCAAGTTTAATTGCTCGGCAGAACGAGGGATTTCCGCGCTGAAACCGAACCATTGTCCTGTCGTTGTAACAAAACTCTTCTTCTTTTCTCTGGATATCAGACCATTGCACCCATTACAGTAACAACAGAGAGGCCAGCGACTCAACTAACAAGGTAAACGAATCTTTCAGATCCACAATAGAAAAGAACCTTCGCGTTGGGCTGTTTGAGAACCACTGAAAGTGCGCCGTGGACAATAGCTTGTCATCCCATAACTGAATTGGGGGAGAAAGCCTTGGGTTTGTTGTTTCTTCTTGCAATGGTACTTGAATGACCGTACTCCACACCAGCAATCTTCAGAGAGTCATTTCAAACCTTAATATTACCTTGGGTTGTCGCTTTTGTCCCGTATTAATAATTACTACTCTAACTCCTCAACCTTGAGGCCTGCTTACGGATAAATTCCGCTAGCTACGTTATTCCAGAGGCCAGAAGGAAGCCGGTAAGTACATTTCTGTAATAACTTGCTTTACTTTATTGTACCAGCCCCCTCATCCGTTCACTCATCCCGCTCTCCCGCCACGCCCTCCTGCCTGGGAAAACCAGATCGACCTTTCATTTTCTGTTATATTAGATGTCCTCTCAGTGTGTCCCATTCAGTTGCGTTCTCGTAACTGATGATCGGAACCGATCTAACATTGTAACCCAAATTTAGTGGAATTTGTGCTTTCTCCGTTGTATTATTCAAATGGGTTTCCACAACTTCGTCGCGAGTTGGTTTAGTTCGTTCCAAGAAAGAGTATGGCGATCCCGTACTGAGGGCATGATGCCATACAGGTGGCAGTCGGTTGTTCCTGCATCACATCTCGCCAGCCACTGGTCAAGAAGCCAATCCCTGGCCAGTGCTATCCGGCCCTCAGTGGAGTCCTTGTAAAGCACCTTCGGGAGCAACCATGAAGTAAGAAGACTTCAGGGCATCAGCCAAAGGCGAGGGAACAGAGACCTAAGTCGTGGCCACAATACGCCCATTTCCAATCATCTAAATGATGAAGGGCTTTGGCTCTCCCATGTCATCCCTACCTGTTATACAACCTCCTGATCTTTCTAGTCTGGTTCTGAACCAAACGGGGCATTCACCTGTGAAATGCTCAACTGTTTCTATTTTCCCACAAGGGTATTGAGCCCCCAATGGTCGAGTTGAATGAGTTTTCTTAATCACGCAGTGTCCAGTTAGTCTTCTTATTGATTCCTGTTCAGTTTTAGCGACCATTCCGTCTTCTGTTTGTTGTTCCTAGTGGTCTATGTAACCTTAGAGAACTCAAGGCCTTTATTGTTATCTATGTCATTCCCACTGTACCACAGGGTGTTATTAATATCAGTAACCATACCAGCGTTGCCGTCCAACTGAAGGTCCAGCGACGGTGTGCCTGCGAGGAGTTGCAAGGCAAGATGCGACGTAGCGCGATACGCCGGGGAGATGGATTACCTATCCGCTGAGAGTTTATAACGCTCATAAGATAATGAGAAGCAACCCCAGAAATTACGGGATCGCAACCACCCTTTCACTTACTACCATTTCTCACAGTTTTAATAAACTGATTCCTGGTCAACAGTAATAATAAAGGTTTCTTCCTTCTTTCCTATACACTCAGTTTGATAGCCTGTACGAGATTCATGAACCGAATGATTACATAGCCCACTGGCAGCCGTTTTTCCGCTGCGGCCCCCTCCTCTGCATCATCTTTTGGCTTCGACTTTTTCAGTAAACATTCCGGTGAGCAAAGCTCTTGATCTCGTTCCATTCCATCGCTGGTTCTGGTCGTGCCTGTAGCACACGACCTCATAGTAACCAACATAGTAAACACGATCCTCTTCAAAAGAATCATGTTGACAGTCTTACAAACTCCATGTGCTCAATAATGGTCGTGGCATGAGTCGGAACACCACAGTAATTTCTTGAAAAAAAACCACGCGCCTTCTTGAGTGAAAAATATATTGGATTAGTAGCTAAAGCCATGACAGTTGCTGATGAAAAGCAAAGCCGAGGAAGGTTCACAGGTTCACAATCAGGTCACAAGTAGAAATATCTGTGGCGACGAATATATTTCGACGTTGCAGTGTGCTTCTGCATGTAGTTGCGTGCAAGGGCCCACAGTATCTTGGACAGCGGATGGCTTGTGCTCACGTGGATGCAACTGGTTACAATAAACCTGTTTAACTTTGTACGTTTTTCTTGCAGCAATTCGAATGTCACCAGGTCAGTCTGCTCTTTGCGAGACGCAACGTTGGAGGAAGTTGGAAGATATTTGCAACTACAAAACCTCCTACAAGACCTCTCACGGCTATCGACTACCACCTACAGGCTTTTTGGAAAGAAATGTTGCCGAAGAGTGCAAGAAGCCGCTGGACGAGGACGATTTGACTTTGGATCTACTGAGCTACCAAACGACCTATAAAAACGACTTCGTGCTCAAATTTGACAACAACGACTTGATGAAGCAGGCGAATCGACCGGGTTTTCGTCACTTCAAATTCATGCAACCGATGAGCGAGCGGATGAAGTTTGTAGTTCCTGGGGATTTGACGAGAAAAACTGAGTACAAAGACAAATACTCCGAGAATGCTATTGCGCGTCCTCCTGAAGACCATTTCGAGGTGGAAACAACTCGTCGGCCAAATGCTTCCGTACTAATGAAGAAACCGAAGATCGCTTTGGAAGACGAGTGCGCTGGGAAGTACGCGGATCCTTACGTGTCCATTTGCCGGGCCGACTATACTTACAAGCCGCGCAACGCCGTCGAAAGACTCAACTACGAGCCGAAGGATTTCGTTAAGTCGTTGGTCTCCAACAGAGTAAATCGGTCGTCACAGAATTGGTGCATACCTAGCGTCAAAGCTCTCACCTTTTCCCCAGTGCTAACGACTACGAAGGCGGATTTCACGAGGCCGGTGGCTGCACCATCGCCGCTAATCGAAAATGGCATTATCAACTTTAAGCAGACAAAAGGGGACGTCATTAGGACACCGGGAATGTATCACACTGAATACTCTCATTTGGGAAGCAATTGGTACTCGGACATCTTGGTGAGTCAGGTGTAGAAGTCCTCTGCTAGAGATCAGATGCCGAAATAAATAAATCTCATGTTGAAATAAATAACTAACTTGCATTCCAGGTAATACAGGTGTGGTAGGGGTGTGGGGGTAAGGCTTGGTGTGAGATGTTTCTTTTTTGGCGGTAATCCCATGAATTCGCTCCTACACATTGAGAACCAACTCTTCGTTCTTGTCCTTACGGAAATCATGCAGCGTGACGCCATCCTCATACATTCTCCCATACTGCCCAGCAGTTTTGGTGGTTAAACAGTGGGCTTTCCGCCATGTCTTCATTCTTCATCCCCGTGAGGTACTGTCCCTGGTATTAAGGACTGAGACCACATCGCGCCATCCCATCTCCTCAACAAACTGCTACCCGGAGTTGGGCTGAGGCCTCCCTCCACTTAAGGGCCCTTAGTATTGAAATTGCCGCAAACCGGTAAGTTTCTCCACGGCTCTTATGACGTCCCATATCTCCTACAATTGCCCCTCAAAGACTCCAATCGGTTCTTTAGTAGTGCCGTAGATACTAAAAAACGTGAGGCTATCATCCATCACCCACTCATTGACTCTGTATGCACCACGCTCAGTCAGGTGGACCTTACCGCAGTGCTCAACTCTTTCTGGAAGCAGTAGGGACCCATGGTCATGGTGTTGGTCACTCGACTTTCTTCTCTCGCTGTAACTGCTGAAGCAGATCCTGCAACTCCTGCAATTCTGGTGGTGGATGCCTACCGAAGAGTTTCCCTAAACATTCTATACTTTCTCCCACCAAGCAGATGAGCAACTTCATCCCATGCAACCCCCCCGCTCAGAACAGATTGTGCACCTTTCGGGTCTTCTTCTCTCCTTCTTCTTAGACTTCGTTCCCTGCAGAAATATCATAGAATGGCGCAGGCAGCTCCCTTGCAGTTAGCTGCTTAGTGCTCATAGTCTAGGTATTGGAAGCGCATGTATTCTAGGGCGGACTCTACAGTGTGTCATGACTGAGGAGGCAACGTTTGTAATAAATGGGGTTGCGACTATCGCTTTATCAAATCACTCAAACTAGAACAGGAAGTACTAGACAGGTCCATTTCCTTCTTATCTTGAACATTCCTGAACCCTCAAATAGGAATTCGCGATCCATGGACAGGTCTCCATGGTCCATCGGCATCCACCGAACTGAAGTCGTTTCATTTAGTCGGTGTTCCTGTAGAGAGCTGTTGCCCATTGAGAAAGTGAAGTTCTGAAGATAGATTGCAAAAGACCTTTCCTTTGAGAACTGTGGGAGGGACTCGAGTGGAGGCTCGTAAAACCGTAACCAATATGTGCTTGAAGAGAATCTTATTATGAAATTGGTCCTGCAGTTTTTTCTACAGAAGCATTCATCCAGCTTAATTTGCTTCCCATTCATTAATCGATTCTGTAGGCGTACAACTCACAGACGCAAATAGAGAAAGCTAATGTACCGAGACTTTAATAGAATAAAGTGAATGTTTCGCTAGACTAAAGCTTTATTCGTCAAAAGCAACTGAAAGAACAAATTGGGAATCCAAGGGGATAAAGTTTGTAGCAACTGATACACAACATGACACATGGGTGATAGTAATTAATTATCAGGAAGGAACCAAACTCTTCAATTTAGCAAACGGCTTGTCTAGGCATTTGTACTGACTATGCACCTCAAATGTCCCGATTTGCTCGAAACTTCGGTGTCGTCTGTCGTATTTGAGCAGTGTCATCGAGGCATCTCTCTCCGAGTAATTCACGGAGTAAACTCCTTGCTCCAATTACTACGTGGATATAGTATTTACTCCCAGGCTCACTGGGATATCGCTATTCATATATAACATTAGCGCCCGACAAGTGGTCGAACTTGTATATGGTTGCTTCACTTCATTTGTTCGCAATGTCGGCTACTCAGAAGTATTCACGAACAAAAGGCAAAGTCCAATCAATACCCAAATGGATAAGCCGTCTGATGGTGAGGCTCTTCTGATAATTCAATACCCTCATACTCAGAAATTCACACTGTTGTAGCGAAGATTGCCTACTATATGGTTACTTGTGGGAGCAGCAGGTTATCGGAATAGATAAAAGAGTTCACTTATCGTGTCACTTATCTCACCGAAATTCCCAAATTGAAATAAAGGTTGTGGTGGAAATTTACTTCAAACAAAACACACACTAAGAAGAAGTTCAGCAATTAATGGAGCTGAATGGAAGTTCAGCAAACAACTTTCCAACTTCCTAAAAGAAGGTTTCATGTCCAAGCCCCGAATGTTCAGTTCCAAAACCTTCCTCTACATCTTCCCGCGTGCCTGTCCCCGAACCACCTCACAAACAACGAGTCCAGAAAAATCAAACGGTTCTGAAAAGGCCTGATGATGACAGTACTCCACCACCAGATCCTCATGCCTGCCCTATCTGTGTCTACGTTTCCTCAAATCGAGCCTGAATGCTCGAGGAACCTAAATGGAAAATATAATCTGTGCACGAATTGCCGGGAAACATCTTACGCTTTCAAAAGCAGCCACTTGACGTACACGTGTGGGTATTGTCAACTCAGGGATCACACGCTCCTCCACTCCATGAGGCGATGATGTTTCCAAGAGTGCAAACGATCCATGCACGGAAGTCACAACAGGTACGTTTCTATTTGATGACTGTTCCTGAACCCTCGACTAGAGTTATATCAGTCATGGAAGTTGCGGTTTCGCTAATATGCAAGAGGCTGCAGAACCACCGAACTCAGACCTGCGGAGGTACGGCAGGTATTTGGTCGTTAGCCAGTCTCCCGGTAGAGAGCTGTTGCCTGCGTGTTACCGTGCGGAGGTAACCACCTGAAGAATACCGTACCGTTTAGGAGGAGTTCTTAATCTGGTTTCACGCCTGATCTAACTATTTACATGGGTGGCATTTTTGAAAAGGACAGATCAACTATCACCACGTTTCTTAGCTATTACCTTCACCATGAACTCTGCAGAATGGTTATAAGCTTGCTTTGTAGCAGTCAATGCTGCTGAGTTCGTTTGCCCTCCCAACAACCGTCACTCACCGTTGTAGAAACTACAGTAGAGCAGCACGTGGTTTCTTGTTTCCTCCGCACTGGGGGCGCAAGACGTGCATGACGGAGAGTCTTTGAGAGAGACGAAGTGGAGTCGCGCATTGAAGTCACCATGTCCAGTGAGGAACTGGCTCATCCAGTGGTCTGGCTAAACCTATTTTCTTGAAAGACATTCACGGATGTTGGGGAAGAACTCAAACGTGTCACGTTCCTTTGACGAGGATTCCTATCTCGCTTGCCATTTCTCTAACGCCCATTCGTTGATGGCGGCAAGTTTCTATTTTGTGGTGAGATCCGCACGGAGTTCAGCCCAAAGTGGGCGTTTTACTCTCCACTTGTCAACCATGCACTCAACGGCCAAGTCAACTGGTAACTCACCAGTGATCATAAGGCTTGCATTTTAGGTACTTGCGGATGGAGCCCTGCAGCCAGGCTATTTGGAAGTGCTTTGCCCCCTCTAGTTTTTTGTGCAGGCTGGGTGACACCTAGATCACCCAATCCTTCTGTCTGCCATGCTTTTTTTGTGTCCTGGAGCTGCAAGCCTATCACAGGGTTGTGCTCAATAACTTGTTGGGCCAGGTCCCCTTATTGTAAGTTGGCACGTTGCACAATAGCAGGCGTGGGAAGCGAGGGGGGCTGATGCTGGTAGCTTCAACTCCTTCATGATGGAAATCTGGCTCGTAAGCGCCTAGGCCGATTCTGGAGGTTTAGTCACGATGATGGCGCCACCTCCCACTGCGGTGCTGATGTCAAGCACTTGGACGCTTAGTGCTTGAGGTCCTCAGCAGGGACATCCCACATCAGCGCTTTCATTGTATCAGGGGTGGAGGGACCAGCCTCTCCTTCCTCACACTTAGGCCTTACCACTACTTAGCCTTACCTTGTTTTTGGACGGAGGCGTGGGCGAGGCGCTGTCCTTGGCCTGCACGTCCTGCATTTTTGGGGTCTTTTCCTTTTTTTCCCTGCGCTCCCTGGCCCTGGCAGGCTGTCATTCGGGCTCACCTCCGTGAGAGAGGGAGGAGGGCTCAGTAGCAGCTACTGCTGCATATGAGGGGCCTGGGGTACTTGTCTGGCTCTGTAGAGCACCTTGAGCTCAGGGGGCTGGTGGCACAGGCTGTCACACAACAGCCGCCACAGTTTCCCATAGTGGGGTAATGGCAGGGGGCGATGTCATTGGGATGGGGGTGGGGGGCGGGCACTTTCTTGGATGACCAGCTTCGAGATTTCGAAGAGCCAGGGGACGAGGTCACGCATTGAACGGTAGTCACAACACCTTCACTCAGAACTACACTCTCATCCGCTCCCACTCAGTTCCCTGTTTGTGGTGTTTAAACTTCTTGTTCCGAGAACTACTGACTCCCTGACTCACTTAGTGTGATAACACTAACATTTTGTCTCTCCTATGTGTCTGAAGGCTGAGATATTAAAAGACAAAGCCTCCCGACTTCCTCAGGCTACAGCACCAGCTGACTTGTGAAAACAGCCTCGTAGGTCAACAGGTTACTCCTCACGCCATCATTTATTGCCAAGATGAGGATTTACAAGTTCGGTTGTTGAAATGCCACAAGACAAAGAGCTCGTTAATTTGGACTGAGAGGGTGGAGACGGAAGAAGAAGAAGACGTTGGAGAAAACACTTAAAGCCCAGTTTCAGGGGCCGGAGAGAAGTAAATTAAAAGGTTTCCCTCGTCGGATGGGAGCAAATAAAGACGTCAGGCGGAGCGGAAAAGGAAAATTCGTTGTTGAGGAAGTGACTCCTCCAGCGTCGGCCCGCAACATGAAGGAAGAAGAGCAAACCCTGAGCTCAACAAGTGATCTTTTTCAGCTTCCTCTTCCGCCTCCTTCTTTTCGCATTTGTACACTTTGCGTTCCATCGCATCTCATCTCATCTCCATTCGTTACCTCACTGCTTTCAAACTTTCGGTCTTTTCAATTCCGTGTCCAGCAGCTACGTGACCGCCTTTCTTATTCAAATATTCGGGAATCCACTTGTACAACCGTTTAACGAAGTTATTTCTCTTCTTTCTCCACTTTTTACCTAATTCCCGCCTGCAACGCCAATAACATTACTGAGGGTTTCCAAAATGTAAATTCTCGTCGCGCTTCACGCAAGGAACCTCTGCCAAGTAGATGCGGTACTTACGACTCACTAAGCGAGTAATCCGACTGTCTGAAATGAGCGTTCCACAACCAGCAGGGAGCTACTTTGACAATCTGCTACGAATTAAGATGACTGTGGCTGTGTCATTCGCCGGCGAGTCGGCATTCATTGTTGTGGAAGCAGGTCGTGGAAGGGCCGAGGCCTTGTCAAAGTCAGCAGTCGTCTGAATAACATGGGTATGAAATTGAATGTGCACAAAACGAACTTCGTTTCGCTCCGAAATCGTTAAAATTGATTCTATAAACTGCCAGTTTGGTTTTGGTGGGTTTTTATATGAAGTTGATGAACTCAAATATACTGTTAGAGTTTGCCTATCACCTCGAATTACGCTGTTGAGGAAGTGGTCAGTGGGTGATGCCTGTGAATAAGTCTATGGCGTGTTACTAGGAACAGAAAACCCCACAGGGCTCCTCGGTCTTTGGTAAGCACTCTGGTAAGCCTTCTTCGAAGATCTTCTCAGTAGCATCATGAACACTGACTCCGAGCCACATCCCTATTTGGGCGACTTTACAGTCGATCCAGCAACTCCAGGCAAAACCCCATCGAGCGGTCTGAACCATCATTCATCAATGACCGTCACCGTCAACGCGCTTTGGCAGTAACAGGGTCCTTCTTGAGAAGCATATCAAGTAAGTAGGAGTTAGTATTGGTTCTGCCAACACCTTCAATCTCTCAAAGGCACTATTGTCGCAAAGTTTACTTCATTGCCAGGACACACAACCAGGAAGGTCACGTGGGGTGTGTGTTACCTTCACACAATTCTCATATACGAGGCCATTTACTGCCTCATTGTCTGGGGTAGCCAACTCACAGTCAATCGAAACAGAGTAATGGCCCAACTCCCAAGCAGCTGCTCCCCTGGCCTGTAAGACAGCATCTACAGAAGCCAGTACTCCAAGCGATTACTGGCCAGTTACCTGTTGACTTGGACGTTGAGTGAACAAGTGGAGAGTTGAAAGGTAACGTTCCCCACTCTGGGCTGGTTGGACGAATAAGCATTAGATATGAGTTTTTTCCCAGCGTCTTAGGAGGGAGTGGGTTGAGCCAGACCCCTGGACGAGCCTGTTCGTCATGGCGACTTCAACGCGCACCTCCACTCCTTTTTACTTTCTTTGGCTTTACAAAGTGGAAAGGAAAGTTATGTAATCGGCTGAAAAAAATTGTCTTCAGCTCTTTACGTTTCAGACCCTCCTGAGTCCGAAAAACAATATTTGGGTGTGTGTGTATGCGTGACTGTGAACGATTTTTAGAGAAAACCACCGTACCAAATCAGCTCAAACTTCGTATCGCCCGCAGGTTACCATGGGACGCCAAAATAAGGGTATGAACAAAATCCACCGAAAGCTAACTACAGTTATCATAGTGATCAAAACACCAAATTTTTTTTTTCTCAAAAACGGCTCTAACGATTTTGATTAAATTTTTTATGTTGGTAGCTCCCAATAAGGCAACTATACCATAAAATTCCCATTTATGGGAAAATGACGAGAGTAGCAAAATAAATTATCAAAATTGTCGACAAAAAGCGTTTTTAGCGCGGTTTTTCCTTATAAACTCTGCTGGAACGTTATTAGAAGACTGTTTAGAAAAATTGGTATTGTAATCCAATCCAATCCAATACCTATAGGGTGAGTGTTTAAAAACGCTCATGAAATACATGGGGCTCACTCCGGAAATTCCGGAATTTCAACTACCGCCGTTTCGTTTACTACCAGTTCTAAACGTTTTTACCCAATAACTCTACAAAAGTAATTACTATCCTTCTTTAAAAAATTCGTGTTACAGCGTCATTAATTATCTGTGTAGCAATCGCTCAGTAATGGTTGTGGAATGAGTACGAGCAGCACAATAAAATCTGGAACTGTAAGCGCTACCGCTTCCTGCTGCCGTAAAGCGTTGTTTGACCAAGTTCAAATTAACTGAGTGATAAATGAATTGATTAAACAGAATTAGCCATGTAAAAAGTGAATTGACGTAGAGCTAAGGAAAGTTGTGTGTGCAGCGCACCAGATAAATTCCCAAAGACTCTCCAACCTGCACGAATTGCTTCTCGAGTTTTAAGGAAACTAAAAACAACCGGCTACTCCTCTGTGATTCGTGCAATAGTGGGTGAAGGGTGGGAACCAGTTAAGGTTATGGACGATTTCGGCCGATTGGAAGGGGTGGTGGGGGACGAAAATGTACCAAAAACTAGGGGTTTTCGCATTTATCTCGAAAACGGCTCCAACGATATTGATTAAACTTTCGAATTATCTTTTACTAATCAATACCTAACTTTTCTTCTCCATACATATCTCCATGAAAATACGGTGAACGGAGATATAGGCCCATGAAGCAAAAATAGGTTTTTTACGCTTTTTGGCAAAACGGCTTTAGCGATTTTCACCAAACTCACAGGATGTTTTCAAATAGTTAATACCTACATATTCTTTTCAATAAATGTTCCTGTGACGGTCCATTGAACAGAGATAAAAATAAAAATGTGTCGAAAATAACGTTTTTTCGAACATTTACGTAAATTCCAGGGTAACTTCTTCACCAGATGTGATAAATTCTAATGGAGTATCTTTTAGTCACCCATACCAACATTTCGTTCTGTATAATTATTTCTGTATATATATGTTGATCGGAGATATAAGCCAAGTTAACTCAGAAAAGGAGATTTGTCGAATATTAATTTATCGGAATTCCAATTTTCTCAGAAACGGCTCTAACGATTTCGATCAAACTTACGGAGCACTCTCAGCTAACTAGTCCTTACATTTTATTCCACATAAATGTTTCTGTAGAAATGCGTTGAACGAAGATATAGCGCCCGCCTATGTAGGTGGTGTTTGAACTTACGGGGGTGGCGGAAAGTTGTGTGTTGCTACGCACCAGATATTTAAACTTTTCACCCAAGTAAATAGTTAAATCAAGGGGGAAACCAGATTAAGAATTTATTCCCCAAGGTCGTACCTTCATGACGGTGAGACATGGGTCACAACCCCCCCACAAATGACAACCGGCCGTGCCCCCACACGTTCGTGTTCGGTGGGTGCTGAGCAAGTTCCCGTGATCTTTAAAGATAGCGAAACTGCAACCTCCATGACGTAACTCTCTTATAAGCGTTGAGGAGCAGTCATATAGAAACCGACCTGTGCATTGCTGTGAACTCTTGTAGTCGCGTTGCTTTTATCGGGCTGTGGCTCGTACAGTTTCAGACAAATCAATAAATAGTAAATACATAAATGCTGCCTGAAAGGTTGACAAAGGATGAAATTTGGGGAGGTTTTCGTTGTAAACACACGCGTCAGCAAGTAAAGCGAATGTTGCAAAAGGGTTTCTTTTGTACACAACCCCCCCCCCCCCCCCACTGTCACTGCCATTCTGGCTTCCACTGTGTACCTATCACACTAATTACTTGTAGAATGACGAGAGAATGGGAGGAGGACTAGGGAAATATTAGGGACGTATATTGATTGGGGATTGGGATTAGGATTGGAGGCGGGAGAATATCTGCGGGTATTAAAAAGTGAGGAAGTGTTGGGGAAATAAACAAGGGGTTGATGGGCCCAGATATCAGAGAACCGGCCACCTCCACCACTGCCCGCGCCACCACCACTACCGCCCCCATAAAACCCCTCCGACTCTCTATCACCCCTCCACTTTCCTTCCACCACTACAGCGCTTTGAGCTCATTTGGCTAATTGAAGAGAGCGCTGAAGAGGTGTGATGGCGGAAGGGGTTGATGAGGAGGTGCGGAGGGCGGAGGTCAGCAGATAGGAGCCATGTTGGTGGCGGGGGAGAGAGATAGAAAGAGGTCGTGTAGCTAAATTATGAGCCGGGACTGTGTGACTTCCTGTATTTAATGAACCTCTGGGTTCCCGAACTCCCTCCCCCTCACCCACCACCCACCGTCCTCTCAACCCCCAACCCCAACCGCCCCCGGCATAGCTCGTTCAGTCTCTCGCCGCTCTCCTACTCCCGCCCCCACTGCCACTACCTCCCCGGCAAACGAAAGCTCAGGGATTAGATGATTAGCTCTCGGAGAGTTGATCCGCTCCGGAGGCTTCAACCCCATTCAATATTCCCTTTTCGCGCTGTCTCACTTTTCCGACCGAAAACCTTTTCCTCCCCGCCACCTCCGCCACTCTCACCACCCGTCACATCCTCCCTCCCACCCGCCGTCACACACCAGAACCCTTTGGATTTCTGACGAGTCCACTCCGTTTTTCGCCGTTGTCTCTTCAGTACGTTCCGCGTACCTGTGTCAGAAAGGAAAAAAAAAACAACATCAAAAGAACGAGACTCTTTTTCACCCCCTTCCCCTCCCAACAACCATCATCTACCCCTCCACCGCAGTTGGCCTTCAAGTGTCAAGTGACGCCGCCTAACGAGGAAGGACTCGGAGGTTCTGTGTGAATTACGCGTTCGCCGTTCGTTCCCCCGTCCCCTTCCCCGTCATCATGTCCCACGCAACCTCACACAACGTCATCTTCAAAGCCGGCGGCTCTTCGACGTCGTTGACCCCCCTCCCCCTCCACCCACGGCCACACAGCACCCCCCCCCCCCTCACACGCGCTTCGTGTGTTTGCTTGATCGATGCTAACGCCATAGGAGGCCGGACTTCGCAATTAGGCTCGCATTGTCTCCCGCTGCCCTCCCGCCTAATTAAAACTACAAATTTACCGTCGGCACTCGACTCTAAATCACAGCTCCCGCAGCGCCACTCGCCAAACGTGTCCTTCAGAGCAATACGTTTGAATCCGTCACTCAGGACAGCCAGGAGTGTGGTATTGACCTAATAGGCCACATCATAGTGCGTGCTCACCTCTCAGTGAGGCGTTCACAGGTCTGTTTCCTTATCAAAATGTCCTTATCATGAACAGTATGTTTTTGCTACCGTGTCACATGATTGTAAAATATTTAAAGGTGCATCTTCTCGGGACGATGCTTCTCGTGCCAAAGGTAAGAAGACACTGTCGGCCAGCTTTGGCTTCAGACATCCGTCCGCTGCTCGTTGCATTCGGAGGTGCATTGCTCGATTTGCCGGGACAGTGCTCAGCCAAAAGATGAAGCTTGCTGATCTGGATCCAGTATCTCACTATAGGAGGAATGACTACTCCTGAGCCTCCGAAACTACTCGTAAGTATTGGAGGATGTTTGAGAATGCCGGCACACTGAGGAATCTCATGAGCGTGAAGAGGACAAGAAAGTAGGACAGCCATCGCTGAGAGGCGTGAGGACCAACCTGGTGCAATGAGCAAAAAGGTTCCGGTTGGTTCTCAATACGAAAAAATAAATTCATAGGGCCAGCAGGCCCAGGGCCTCCCTCCTAAGACCCCCCCCCCCCCAAGAATGAATGGAACCTCGAGTGGTAATTGAACAGAATGAGATCTAGCTCATCAGAACGTCTATCAGAACCACTCATGGAACGCCATGGCAAAAGAAGAAGACTCAAGATGAAGTAGGATGTGGTAAGGGAGGGAGGGGGGGGGGGGTGGTTGCGATGTCAGCTGGCGCTCTGCTCACGCTATTTGATCGGATATTCCAGATTAGGGACTTGTACAGGCTATTGGGCTGAACAGATCATGTGGAAGTATACATCACCTATTAATCAAGAAGGAGGCTTATTGTTGACTATAGCCACAGGAACCATTCCACTACTGGTGAAATTGCCACCGGAAGGATTGCCATTTTGTGGAGACTGGACGATATCCCTCTAGATAGAGCGAGCAACCTTCTGCCACATGATAGTAAGTTGTCGACTGGCAAACGTCTAAATAGTCGTCAAACAGATTTTCGCACTTCAAACTGAGGGTTTTTGCGTTTTTATCGAAAATGGTTCCAACGACTTTGATTATATCGTCTACTAATCAGAGCTTAGCTTATGGTGACGGTAGGCTGGAATAAGGAGGCCACGGCTTCATGGCTGACAGCTCCATTGAGGAAACGGTGGTAGCAGTGGTGAGGGAGGAGCTCAGGACGGCCACAGGCTTGCGAAACCCTACAACCAGCCTCCCATCGCCTAAGAGATTCTAGCAGCAGCACTGTCCCATGAAGGGGTTGAAACCTAGTGCTCCAAACAAGAAAAATAAAAAGTGGAACGACCGAGCCAAGAGCAGTGCCTAACAACGACCCTTTCGTACTGATAGCCCACCAGAAACCAAAAACTCAAAGGCGCCTGAGACCCTCTGCGCAAATGATGTTGCTGTCAGACCCCAGACTTTTCCTTTACGAGGAAAAGGAGGCTATTACCTCCCAAAACTCCTCGATACAGGCACTAATGTGAGGAGTTTCCATAAATGTCACTGCAGAGCCCTTGCAACGGCAAAGCCCTATTGAGCCACATTTCCACCAAAACGGAGTTGAAGGTCGAAGAGTCAGCCCATGCTTGTTCTTGTCTCTTTTGGACACCTACAGATAATGTGGAGGCCCCACACAGAGCTGCAACTGCCACAGGCCTACACCTGTTGTGTGAGCCTCCTCTTTCAAGCAAGTGGTATCAATCTCCCACGCTCTCGTCCTTCTGGAGTGACTGGTGGGCTGCCAATAGGTTAGATACCGTTCAAATTGTTCAGCGCAGTGCAAACAAGATCGAACCTTGCAGATCCCAAACTCCTTACTCATCTTAGGGGCTGATGGAGTCGCCTTGTCAAACCACCGCACGAACGAATCCAAGACCAGCACAGCGCGTACAGCACCCCAGCCAGATGCCAGCAAAGCTAGCTAGCGCTTAAGGGGCAAGAAAGGAATAGTGGGAGAGGTCAGCTATGCGAGTAAGTACGTTCAAAGAAGTCGCATACACATATGTATTTTTCTTCCAGAGCTCACCATAAATTGGACGGTGGCACGCAAAAAGGAAAAACTAAATATGCAATAAGTAAGGAAATGGGGAGGGTGCCCAGCCAACCTTAAAATGGCTCTAGGGATAGAAGGACTGCGACAAGGAAGGAAAGAAAGATAAGAGGCTGTTCCACAATACAACGACCACCAGTTAAGGTACGACCAGAGCAACACGCGGGTGGATATACCGCGGAGAACGCCTGCTGACACACCCAGCTGGCGCCTCTCCTCAGAACCTTTCTTGGAGCCCCACACACAACGCGAGAACACGGTCAATGCTGCAACTCTGCTGTTACCTGCCTCCACTCCACGAACTTCTGACACTACCATTCGAAGATCCGTCCTATTTGCGCCTCTTGACTAGCCAAGTTAGCGCTAGATCCCAGCTGCTGGCCAGGACAACTGGACTACATGGGCATCCAGGATCCCTGCAGACAGGTCGATACTAAGTCGGCGATGTCAGGCACCAGTCCTTCTCCTCAGACCAAATGTTAGTACAGCTCCCTCTTCACTTCTCTGTCATCGGTCCCATGAGTACGCGGACACACGTGCACTGCATGATTTAGCGACTCAAACAGGTTACCACAGGCACGTCAACGAGCATTCACAACGTTACGATCCCTCTGGTACACACACGGAGCACGCCTCGAATCAAGTTTTTTGGATTCAGTAGGCCTCAAAATGTAATGATCTGAAACCCCGCCTTTTTCGTCGACACGATTACAATACTTTCCTCGTCCTTCGGGTCGCAGAAAATAATGAATGATCATTCGTTCGTTCGGCTCTAGCATCAAGTAAATAAGTGTTTTTATTCAAGTCAGAATGGTTCTGGGTGGCAGCGAATCGACGACAACATGCCTTTGAACCCAAAGAAAAAAGGAGAAAGGTTCAGTAGCGCAAGTAGCACTTCGAACCCCCAAACTGTCGTAATTTCATACCCAGAGTTCACATTTTTCAGAAGAACATGGCAACAGATACATAACATTTTCGCAAAGCAATGGTGAGTCAGAAGCGGCACCTCATCACAATTATTTTCCACCTGCTCAATTGTTCATGAATAGGATAAGCCCATATAGACTCCATTTAACTGACCAACTGTTGACTGAAGGGCCAAACTTCGACAATTCCAGGGCTGAAGAAGAATTATACCGAAATAATTATGAACGAACGTACGAGTACGATCGGAGACATCGAACTACGCCTCTGACACCTCTACAAGCGGGGGAGCGAGTGTGGATTTACGAGGTCACGGGAGAGTAGTTGACGTTTCTGGTGCTCTGAGATGGGACGTACGGGAGGAGAGGAGGGGATTGCCTTGAGATATCAATAATATTGATGTCAAGCTATAGCGCGATAGGTCAATGAACGTTGAGGGCCCATTGAGCTGTTCTTTCCGTGCTTGCGATCATCATTTGGAACCACACATCGTGGAAGACGCATTTTTGGACGCGATCGAGGAGGTCATTGCTAATAGTCGGATTAGGGACTTCATAGAATACCTGAAAAACACTTATAATGGGCCTAAAAGGAGTTTCCACCTCACGTGTGAGCACGAAATCCAGTGACAAGTATCCACGGACCACCCGATGGCCCCAGAATCGTACTATCATCACTCGAAACAACAGTTTCATTCCCCACATCAGTTCATCCACGTCTTCATCGGTATTCTCGTGAAAATCCAAGTGGAGACGTACGTGTAATTTAACCTCGTGAGCCCTAACCACGAAGAAACAAAAAATCAAGAGTGGAAGGGTACTGGGATATGTGAGTTGTGGGCAAGATATGAGGAGAGGATTTCGATGATTACGGAATACGAGTGTACAAATCGTACAATCGAAATTAATCTTACCAGTGACTTGATCGTTAAATGAACATTTCTAAGCCTTTCCTATTTACGCTTCCCGAAATCAACGTCCTTCGGTTGATTAGCGCTTATGACATCCGGCCTCAGACTGACACATTTGAAGATGGCTACACATATACAAGCCCATTACAGAACAGTGTGAGCAACAGCAAGGCCGACCTGGGAGCTGCGCGTTAACCAGATATGAACCCCAAACGAAGGCATCTAGTTCATAAACTCCTGCTTGCACTTTTGAAAAGGGGTTATAATCACACGTTTGATTACCAGGTGTTTTCGCGTCTTAAGAAGGAGAATCAAATAGTAAAATAAATTATCATTCGTTCGGCTTGGGCGCATTGTTATTCAAGTCCGAATAGTTCACTAGAGTTATTGGTAACTCAGCCCACGCACACAGTACAGGAACAGTAAATCCCGCTTGGTGGATGGATGATGTCGTCTCTCCTACTCCCCGACGTGAAAAAGCTGGCGAATGAAACGGGTTTTGGGGTTTGGAAAAAAATGAACCCAACAAGGGATTTGTTTTGAGGGCGCAGAGGAGGAGGAGAAGCCCAGGAGCGAGGGACTAATTGATAGGTTATGACGTATTGACTGGCAGATGCGTTGTGTTGACACAATGAACAGCGCCAGGGGGGCTCCCGGTGGAAATCGGGCAACGTCGGCTCTGCAGCATCAGGCGATCGGTCATCTCTCGAATCAACCTCCCCCCAAAGCACTCATCCCAGCGCGCTGCCAACATCAAGCAGTAATGCGCGCTGGCCCAGCAAATGTTGACTAATGAGGGGCCGCCAGACCTCATCACAGCCAGAGATATATTTTTTCCGTTTATCGATCGAGCACAGATTTCAGACCGGTCTCCGTTAACTGCAATGTACGATTTTATTTACGGCAATTATTAATGAGAGTTCAAGGTTTTGTCTGTTCCTGCTTTGAAACAAAAACAAGGATTTTCAAATCGTTTTTCTTTTTGGGACTCCAAAGACCCTTGAGTTTTACTCACAACCAACAAGGAACCATTGAGCACATTGAATCAGGTTGGCCCTCACGAGAATCTCGCAGTGTGCCGTCATTCTCATCCCTGAAAGATACTGGTCCCACAAGCAAGCTCCATCCTCTTGTGGGTGAGAACTGCGGTGGCAAGCTACGCACCTCCAGTTTTCCTTGGAATGGCTCTTTCTTAGTAGAAGGCGTCGTACATACCCGCCCCCCTTAGGAAGCCGAGTATGTCCTTCACCACAGAGTCCGGTTTGGGGTTCAGTGGTCCCCTGACCGAAGTATTCAAAGCGTTTTGCTGCCAAAGCAGGGAATTCACATAAGATATGCTCTGCTGTCTCATCCTCCTCGCCGCAGAGTCTGCATTCCACCTCCTCTGAGATGCCCATCTTGTTGAGGTGATATCTGAGTGGGCAGTGCCCAGTGAGGAAGCTTATGAGTACTCTCAGATCTTGTCTAGAGAGTGTCAGCATCGCCTTCGCCCTTTGACAGGGAGGTGTGACTAGCCTTTTCGCCTGTCTTAGTCGTGGCTGGCGATGCCAATGGGCGCCATTTTCCTGTATCCCCCATCGAGCAGCCAGACGGTTCAGGTGACTTTTCGTCAGACCCACGTGTGGCTCAGGCCAGATGGGTAGGGATTCTGTACCCCTTTTCGCAAGGTGGTCAGCCTTTTCATTGCCCTCATGCCCCCTGTGAGCCAGCACCCAAATGAGGGAGAGCCTGTTATGGGCGCCGAGCTGCTTGAGCGTATGGAGGCATTCCCATGCCAGCTTAGACCTAAAACTATAGGCTGCGATGGCCTTTAAGGCGGCCTGGCTGTCTGAGAAAATGTAGATCCGCTTGCCTTTGAGCCCTTTGTTCAGGATCTCTTCTGCGCAGACCTTTGTGGCTAGGATTTCCGCTTGGACACCGTACTCCCCCAGCGGCTTTGCAAGACTGTAGTTGGGCCCTACAATGCCCAGCCCTGCTCGGCCTTCCTTAACTGAACCATCGGTATACCACTGCAGTGCGCCCACCTCGGTCCGGAATGTCGCCTTCTCCCACCGTTCCCGTGAGTGGACGCTGACGCTGAATGACAGCCGAAAATTCTTCTGCTCTGGCATGACGTTAGTAGCAAGGACTGCTGCCTCTTCTATCTTAAACTGTCTGGTTATTCTGTGGAGGCTCGCCTTAGCCCTGGTGGAAATTTTACCTGTCTGCAAAAGCCTTGCCGCTCCCAGGTAAGCGGTCCTCTGAATGTGTATATGTAGAGGTGAGATGTTCAGAAGGACTTTCATTGCAGCAGTAGGGCATGTACTCATGGCCCCTGTGATAGCAAGACACGCCTGCCGCTGCAGTTGTTGTCGTTTTGGATCAGCATGCTCCGTTCTTTTCTTGCTGAGTACTGCCCAGCTAGCAAGTCTCAGGCAAGTTTTCAGCTTCTGGTGTGAGCCAGCCGACTGTCCTCCACAGTGCACAGCCAGCGCAAAGATGGCGTGGGAAGTATCATACACCACTCCCCTGCAGTGCAGGCAGTTGAGGTAGCAGCGCTACTGATTCGGTGCACGTACCCCCTAAATGCTCTATGTCCTGTGAAGAACTGGGTAAGATATAAGTCGACCTCATTGTGGCACTTCCTGACCTATGGACCATGTGCTGGAATTAGCCGTCTGGTCCAGTTCTCCTCCCGGGTGGCATCCGACTCGTCTTGCCACCTCTCAAGAGTCACAGCCCTCCTGCTGTTAGCCGTACTCCAGGTGGCCCCTTGGTGCGTGCAACTCTTTCCTCTCGGCTACCAGAAGGCGGATCGGGAACACGTACGACTTGATCCACTGTTAACTAACATGAGTTGTAAGGTTGTTGGTGCTTATCTTTGATAGTTAACGAATGTTAATTTAATCAAACGTGTGAGTACAACTGTCTATCATTTTACCAGTAAAAACTTGGAACTGGCAGCTGTTGGTCATCTATACTCGTTGAGCGGAATTAGCCGGGTCGCTCTTACCAAACGCTGATGACTGGCAGTTAGGCAGCGGGAGTTAGAAAGGAGGGTAAACGCGCAACCACTACGGTACATGAGAAGCCCCTCGATGGATACTATATATCCTTTGTATACTCGTAAGCAATATGTTGGAATGCTAGTACGATTGGGCCTAAATCATTTACCACCTGTCGGTTTCGTTATTCCAGATGTATGCCTCACATGCCCTTTGACTCCTCGTCCGAAATTTGGATTATTTTTGTCATCTCCTCATTTGAGTCTTTCTTACACCCCATTTCTCGCCGCTCATAAGGACGACTTTCATTGTACTTCTTTCCGTCCGCCAACCAAACGTTAAGGAAAGTATTGCAATATCAACTTTTAAAACAATCGCAATCTTCTGCCGCACGAGAGGGTTGCTATTTTTGGAGGTTGGACGAATATGGCTAGAACCTGAGTGTTGGGAGGTGTTTCGTCATCGTAAGTACGTCCGGCGTCGTTCCTTTCGACAATCGGAATGTAGAATGGAAATCGACGTGGGCAAGCGTATAACAAAACTCGACTCTCCGAAGAACCTGGTAGGGTCATCTCTTCCACTCGTGAAATGCGTACATCTCTTCGTCCGAGACATCGGGATCTTCTCAGCTCCTAGTCAGCACATACTGTGGGGTCCTATTTTCCTCAAGTCTCTAACAACATCAATACCCAAAGAAAAAGGGCTCTCAGGGGTGAAGACCTAATGTCCTATTCCTCTCTAGGGCTCATACGAAAAAAAAATAAACCTCTTCGAACAAAAAAAAACAATTTAATGTGAAATATCAATGATTGAATAAATTTAATGACGGTGGTTTGATTATTTGATTCCACACCTGCATCTGGAATCCAACGGGATGCCCAACTCATCAACTTGTTCTGTTTCCTGCGTGGAGAGGGTCGAGATGGCGACTCGTTATCAGCTTCCAAAACGGGCTCTCCACTGTCCAGCGACTAGCCTGCGACTGCCAGATTCTTGCATTTTTGCGACGTTCGAAGTGGCGCTTCCCACTCCCTCACCTTTCCTGCACGTTCCCGAGCCGAGTTCTGACTCCACAATATACCGAGTTTTAAATTTGACACGACGGAAACTTGAAACAATGGCAAATGGAAACGGAAAGAGATCGAGACGAGAGCTGAACAGCCACCTAATATCACTTACAACTCAACGGCAATCTCATAACTGGAGCTTGGGGTTACTTGTCAAAAATGACATCTAGCGCTAGCCAGCTCTCAAAGTGAATTGAAACGCGGGACATTCGGAGTTATTCGGTCTTTACTCGGGCGTACATATGACGTTGATGAACCGGCCCATTGTTTGTCCACAACAAGAAGAACATGACATGCAGAAGGGCAGCAACGTCCTTCGCAAAATTTGTTCCCACGATTTTTCTCAATTTAGAAGTGTGGCATTACAAACGTGTTTTGTGCACTTGGAACAGTTTTGGAAATACCCTAAACGCCCGCTTTCAAGTCACGACCAAGATCAACTCACAGAAAGAAGGCAGCAATAATTTGAGGAGCAGGGTCGTCCAACAAACAAAACGTAAATTCCTAGTAAATATATTAATTTTGGGTTTCGAGACATTGCAATCAAGAATCGGATCAAATGGAAAAGAATTCGAAAAGGATTCTTCACGGGAGTTTTCATTAAAATCAAAAATCCATCTGACTCGATGTTGTACAGCGTAAAAAAATGTCTACAACGAAATTACGCGGTAGAGAACACATCGACATGTAGAGCTCTAAGAGCCATCGCTATTTTCATTTATTCTAAACGGTCGTATTTACATTATTTACAGCCAAATTATAATTTATAAACATATGGTACACGTAACATTTACACCGATTTGAAATAAATTCTCTCTATACATTCACGTAAAATTATATAACAATTCGATTAGCACATTTTAATCACAAACACTCGCCTATTCTGGAAATTTCGTCAACAGGATTCAAAACGGTGGTAGAAAATTGATTAAATGATCGACGCTAACGGTAATGTTTTGCATGAATTTTCGGGTGCAATCAGTGATTTGATGCGAACAATATTACCCTGTATTTGTGGTTACGAAAAGCTTATAGAAGTACTTGTCTTGCATCGAGATACAAAGAAGCCTCGGAGTGGACAAAAATTATTCATTTACGAACAATATTCATACAAATAGTTCACAACACCTCGCTATCTAAAAATAAAAATAATAATTTATTGCTGAGTAGAATGAGATGATTCTCCCGAAGTGCACGAATGATGAGTTTGACGTTAATGAGATCAGCTTTTTTATTTTTTTTAATAAGAAGTTATCAATAGGTTTTGGGTGAATTTCATTTGAAGACTAGCACGAGCTGTTTCTTCGCTACGTATTATCATTTGTATGAACAACATTTCCAGACCTTTTTAATTAAATTCAGCACAGTTCTGATCTGGACAAGGTTGAGACTAAGTCTGGCCAGTAGAGATTGAAGATAGACTTAGTGGGTTGGTAGACTTAAGCCTCTGTGCCACTTCAAGTTGGAACGGGCGCCTAGCCCCCTCCTAGACAAAGGGGCTTTAATTGTGCATCAGAACCATTTTGGTACTGATTTAATGTATGGTGGCTCTCCCCTAACTGCAGCAATTAAGATGCATTGGCTATGTTCATAAAAGAGGAGGCTGCCATTGATATGATATATTCGGGACCCAAACTCCAACGTGTGGAAACCAAACATAACAAGCCATTAATGATTCGCAGTTGGTGCATTCAGAATCCTTTCCTAAACTGGTCTAGAATGGTACCGAGAAGGTTCAATTAGGTATTAATTTGTCAGACTTCCAGGCTTTTCAACGTTTTAACCGATTACGTCACTATGATTTTAGGGCATGGAACCCACATCACGTTTTAATCAGCCGGTCTTCGAGAACTTTAGAAAAATTATAATACGGACTGATTCTTTTTCTAGATACAAAAATGCCGATTCACTCGCAATTGGATTTAGAGTTCAGGGCAAACTAAGCCCATCGTCAAAGGCTGTGCTGGTAACCCAGTGTCACACCGTGAGACATGGGGCGTGCGGGTATGGTAGAGCCTTGAAACTGGTTGTCATATCGGTTGTTGTACCTCGAAATTTTTGTTACTTCGTGCCACGTTATTGTAATGCAGAAAACACGTAGCCAAGAACAGCTCATGCCCGGTATTTGTTTTAAATTGGTAGTACGATCAACTTAGTGAACGCTACAACAAAACTTCAAGACTAAAAGAGATGAGTGAACGCATCTAAAGACGAATTGACGACAATTGGTCTGAAGGGTGAGATCGAAGAGGACGCGTGAAAAGGTATCCAACAAAAACAACCGGCATCCCAGCCTTCAGTACGGCCTCCACACTTTGCTGTGGTTGGGTTTCGTCTTCGAAGGTGACGTCCGGTCTTTGGGAGGAGGAGTTTTGGGCGGTGACGCAGGAGGCGAACAACTAGGGGCAGTCGGAGGAGGCCGAAAAGCGGAAGATGGTGGAGGATGTGGAAGTGATGGGAAAGGAAGCAATGGGTGGATCGGCAGGGCGTGAGGCATCAAGATGTCCGGAGGTCCTGGCGTACTTAAAGCTGCGCTTGGTGGGCTCAAACTTCCTGTAACATAAAAATCAACGTTTCTGTAAATCGTGAAATTATCATTTTATTAGTACAAAATTAACATAATGCAAGTTGCCCGGCGGGAAAATCGATTTAATTAACAACAGTTCATAACGTACTGGTTTCTGCGGTCATAGTGGAAGCTTGGATTGTTTAGTGGGTCAAGTGGTAATGATTTTCGAAATCATTGAATGTTGATTGTCCAAAAATTTCCAACCTAACACCTTCTACGAGTGCTGATCATCCACTATTCGTAACCTTCACACGTTTGGACTACCGACTATGAGAAAGCTTGTACTCGTATGTATGTTGAGCGTGGGGGATGGTTGACAAACTCAATTACCTAGTGTTCCATGTGGAAGTGTAATTTACTAGTCGACTGGTACAACTTCTTTATAGACTCACTGTTCGAATGTTAACTGCAGACGCAGGTAATTTACCAATTGGTCAATAACTCTGAAAATCCGGATAGCGTACTTCGACTCGTATAAACAAACTTCTACAAAATGAACGGCTGGTAGAGCTACCATGTTGTGAATGTAATGACTAAAAAATGTGGCCACTGTCCCCCTGGTGTGGGTACCTCTACTGGTCTGGATTCGGTGGATGCTTGTAAACCGTAACCTCCATGACTTTCGACTGATATAACTCTCCTATAAGTGAACAGTCATTTTGGTAGGGAAACATAACAGCGGGAACCAACTATGTGTGCACTAGTCACACGCCACATAATTCACGTTGGTATGAGAACCTCACACGCTAAGCAACAACGTTATTGCTCTCTTGGCTTCATAACTAGCTCAGCTAAGGGTTTTTGGGACGACTTCTAACTATCCCCTCCTTTTGGAGCAGGTACGAGGGTCAGTGGAAGCCCTCCAATCGGGAAAGGCTAGTAATGAGCAACGCTGTTTGTTCTGGCGATCGAGCGACTGCAACCCGCTAAGCCTCTGGTGAGCAGAGGTGCCATTCGTGTCAAGAGTTCAAGTCTCAGTTGCCAGAAGATCGTTTTTGGATTTCGGGACCTCGACGCTGGTTTCGTTTGAATTCGGGCTTTAGGTCTTCGTTACGAGCTGATGCAATTATGAAGGAACGCGGCGGGTGAGTCAGTTTGTTGGCTGAAGAGGAAGATGAAGGAGGCGAAGGGAGCGGCAGGCTGTGAGAGAAGCGGTCCTCGGGTGGAGAACCGCGGGGGCTCGAAGGGAGCTTCAAAGTTTCTGTACACAGGCTGATTGGAGCTTTGTGACGGAAGTAGTTAGCTGTCTGAGCAGATTAACAACGATTCCTACCCGGATTCCTCCTTCCCTGTCACCCTCTCCCTGCAGCTCTATAATTCGGTTCTCCGAACACCTGTACAGGCCGCGAGGTTATAAGCGAGTAAGATCTCACCTAATCCGCCTTTCCACTCTCCCGTATATCAAAAGCAAAGTGGGGAGCTGGTGACGCATCGAGAATCAGACGCGATGATGGGTGAGGACGGCCTGCGATGGTGCGATGCCGTGGCGTGGGGGAGAGGATCGAGGGGTCGAATGGAAACACAAAAGCCCGCCGCTCAGCTTCCAATGGGAAATCCCTCCTCCGCCCTCAAGCTCCTAAGAGCCTGGCGGCAAATAATGAGTGGAGCGGAAGGGCAGAGGGCGCGCTAGCGGTATTGGCTCCACACAACTATCCGACCATAGTTGGAAAGAGACGGGATGACGAGGGGTGGGCTCAGAAATAATAGGCCCGTGAGTCATGCAGAAACGAACCACCATACGGCCCCATGATCAATACTTATACAACCCTTATCTAACCGGCAGCCACTGATTTGAATCATGCTCCCAGCAGCTCCCCCTTGTTTCTCCCAACGCCTGAACTGGAGGGATAGAGCTTCATCTCCACCGCTGCCTTATAACTTCCCCCCGCCACCAACCCATCATCCATGGCAAGGTACGCTTGCTTGCTAATTCTTCTTCAGCTCTCCCCTCGGCATCATAACTACTCCTTTCTGTCCGATAATAAAATCAAACCTAGCGGCCCTCGAAAAGTACTACAAGATCACCACTTTCAACAATCTCTTTTTTGTGTAATTTGTTTTCGATTTCCCCACCCCGCTACTGTGCAGAAACCCCTAACTCTGGACCACATTCACAGCAATAGCTAAAATCCCTTCTTAATCTTTTAAGAAATCCATATACCCTTCTTCCACCAGTTTAATGTTTCAAATCGGTACATAACGTGTTGATGAATAAATATTCAGAGCATAACAAATGGAGAAGTATAGTAGAGCTTCCAACTAGTTTTTCTAGCTCAAGTTTGCGAGTTTGAAGTGTTACAGAAATTAAGCCTTTAGGTTTACTGGGTATCGCCTCACAGCATTTGTAGAATTTCCGCCCTACTGAAGACAGTACTGTACTTCCATCCATGTTGACACTACCTCTCAAAAGGCCCCTGTCATTAATTTGGTTGATTGTACGTAAGTTTTGTGTTTCAATCAATAAATTTTTCGAGTTTCCTTTGGATATTGTGAAATGTAAAATAGCCTTTATTGACATTTTATGTCTTTACTTTGCTACATAAACTCGAAAATGTAACGCGGGAGATGTTACGCGGGATATGTAACGGAGAAGCGTCACGAAATATCGAATGGTTGAAGTGTAACGCTTGGTAACGTCTGTTACAAAATGTAACGCTTGGTAACATCACACTTTTAATAACCTCAGTGACCAAGTGATGATGTCAATTGCAATTGACGCGGCCATTATATCGAAACCATCAACAAGCACAATCAAACGTAGTCATTGCATAAAAACAAAAATAAAAGACATAAAATGTTCCTAGTGTCGTACTTGTTATACACACGGTAAACCTTTAGCGTAACCGTGGACTGGAACCAAGCTCAGGAAGCTCAGTGGGTAATGAAACGTTCTCCTCGCGTATTCACGTGCTTGAACGTGAAAGTTCTCAAATGCCAGTTCCTGACTACCTGATGGATGGATTTTACTTAATTTTCCTCCCTTCGGTTTCGTACAAACGTTCTAATTTCAAAAATCTAGTCCTTTGAATAGTGCTGCCGACCTAGTAGGACGAAATCCCATTCTTCCTTTTCCTGGGGCACACTAAGAAACCAAACAACCGAAACCGACACCCCTCAACTTCCATTGTCGTCGAGGTCTTAATCTGATCTTCGGTTTAAGGTTCGCAATTCTCTTCGAGACCAAATATCCGGATTATAAGAAGGAACGACGTCTCTATTCTACGAAGCACAAAACCCACCCACGACATACTTGTCAATGCGGGTGGGTCCTCGAGCCCACTTGCTTTTGTCAACTGCCATTTAAGTTTTGACAAGGGTTTTTTTTTCATTTCGCTTTCGGGGGAAGGAAATTCGCTTTGTCCCCGGCCTCAAAGAACGACAGCAGCGACCTGTGACAGACGGATGAAAGGGGGGAATGAGGAAGGTAATCCAGGATCGTCGGGATTAAGGAAGCGCTGGTCGGCGATCAGGTGAGTTGCAGAACAGCAGCTGCCAACGCAGTAAACGTCCATTAGGTTGCTCCACGGCTTTCGCCTTACAGTAATTACATCTTTCTGTCATTATGTTGCTCAAAGGATGAGTGTCGTTAATCAATAAAACTGAGCTAACGTTCTGTGCCCATATTTACCACCAAAAGATTAGTTGATTGGTCATTTATTGACAGGCAGTTCTGAAACACTCTTTCTTTATTGGTGATTGCTGATTGGGGGTCTTTGGAGCCTTCCTGAATAGTTTTCAGGATTGTTGAATGAACGCAAGTCGTTCCTCTGCCCCTATTCGCTGCAGGTTCGCATGTTGTATCCCTATTTGTCTTGATGATGTTGGTGAACATTATGCTGAATTGTTTTGCTTTACTAGACTATCCATAGGTCCGCCTTGTTATATATTTGGTGCTTTGATAATCTATTTATACTTTCCTTGGCCTTCATTTCGTTTAGAACAGGCGGTCCTGGGTCTGTTTTCGACGGTGCTCAGACGTTGTTCGGTTCTGACCTTCCCTCACTCATTAACCTCTTTTTGCGTAGTCGTTCGAAGTAAAAACAAATAAATTTAAAAAATACCATGCAATCGATCGACAACAATCTTCACGTTTCAATGTCTCTCGAGTACAGGGAATTGGGAAAGCTGTCGGAGTGTGAGGGAATCTGTGTGCGTGTACCCGTGTTTCGTTAGGTTATGAGGAACATCACCTCAACTTTCCAATCCACGCGCCTATCGGCTCCTCGGCTTGCGTGTAGCTCGTTTCACAGTCTTCTTCCCTTTAATTCAAAGCGGCACACACGAACCTCGCAACGACGAAAAAATCGAGTTGACTGCACAATCAATGGCGGACACGTCGGTTACTCAATGGAAGCCGTGCGTAAAGTAAGTGAAACTCAATACACTCCCAGAACGTTGTCTTGTGAGCAACTTGATCTGCAATAATAATATTTATCAGTCTTCGCGGGTATTTGTCCACTGTCGACTGATCCGCTGAGTTGATGAAAATCACAATTCTGCGGAATTCAGTAGTTACACGCTCAACTGTGAGATTGAATAAGCTGTCTGTGGAAAATTTTGGAATGCGTTGATCCTGGTGTTTAAATGGGTTCATAACCTAATACTCCAACAGACTTGATTCTTATTTCCTACACCCACAACTATCAGTAACTGCTACAATAACCCCACATCACCGGTCATATCATTAGTGAGTTCTCAAATGTCTTATCAGTGTTCCGCATACTTACGGGTGTACAAGTTCGCGAAGCCACCTTGTAATTCAATAGACCTGTTTGTTATTGGGCTGGTTTGATCGAGAATTTCCGCAGAAACGCTCACCTAGCGGAACGCGCAGGTTTCATCGATGACGTCACATCTCGATAACCGACATTTAGCAGTCCGCCGTGAAAATCAACGCCGTCGACGCCAGAATCTCACAATCTGCACTGCGTATCCCTCTTTTAATTTTTCGCGTTTTTTTTTTCATTTGCCTCTTTTTCTCGCCGTCGAGCGTTAAATAAGTTTTGAAGGGCGCAGAAAATCATTTCGCCGGTTTCCCATCACACCCGGCGACGGGATCAAAGAGTGCACCGCTGTTATTGCCATAGCGTGCACACGCTTGCAGAGGGAGGGCACAGAGTGGAAAAAATCGTCCCTCCTGTTTTATATACCCCCGACACCCCAACCAACCTGAAACGCCCTTTTGTGATAGAGCGCCTTCGATTTTTATACAAATCCAGCCACGTCCAGCTGTTGCTTCGTATAACGACTTCAATCTCTTTTTTTCCCCCCCGCCAATTTCTTACAACGTCTCTGCAATGCATCGCTCGGTGCGGAAAACCCGTCAAGTTACCAATTCGCTGGGAGTAACGACATCGTTCAGAAGTAAGTGCACAAGTCTCTCTCTTATGAGCTCAGGTCATAAAGCACGTCCCAGTTGAGATGTGAGTGAGAACATTTGTCTGCATCTTGAAGCTACAGCCATCCATCTGACCCTTTTTTGGAAAATTACGATAGTTACCAATTTATGACCAGGCTGTTGGTTAAATAAGTCTAATCGCAAGCACAAACAACTCGTGCAGCACGTGCCAAGAAAACGACAGTATTAAGTACAGGCCAGTTTTGAATAGAGCAGAACATGAGGAGCCCGAAAATGTGCGTAAGCCACACGAGAAACTGAATTGAACGAAAATTAGGTACTGACAATTATATATCATTATCTACACAAATATTATAAAGAGGAAAGATTTGTATTTTTCTATGTAACGAATAAACTTAATAACTACTGGACCGATTTCCAAAATTTTGCCATTAGAAAGCTACATTATCATTGAGTAACATAGGTTATAGTTATTACTATGAAAAAGTTAGATTCTCATAAATTCTTATGCCAACGCAAGGCGTAAAAAAATTATTATTATTTTTCATCGCATAAGCTGCTGAAAGTATTGAAGATAGAACGAAAAATGTTCCACAATATTCTAGAACGTATCAATATCCACGAAAAACAGTGCCAGACCATGTGTCCAACTATTGTAATTATGTCACTGTAACAGCTTTCCTACATTTTAAGAGTTGATGCCAATCAAAATCAGCCCATGTTATCTATATCTATACCTTGCGATTGTTTCTCATCCAAATAAATCACTTCGTATTCAACACTGTTTCAATATCTGTTGATTACTTTTTGAATTATTGAAATCGGACATTTCATTCAAAAGGTATCTCAACGTCGAAAACAGAATGTAATTTTCGTTGGCTTTGTTCGAGGGTGGTATTGGCAACGGGCAACGACTCAGTAAATGAGATACACAATATGATTGTGGAACATAGAATTCCCTCAATCCTGCCGGCACGACACCCCACGAACTAAAATAGAAAGTAGGTATTCCAATTATGCTATTGACAATTCAAGACCTCGTGTGTGTAGTGGTGCAAGACTGAATAAAGAAATCAAGAGGCGATGTGGCTGTAGCAACTATCATCACGGGCTCACATTCCGCTGATATCGGAATACGTGTTCATAACATGAAGCTTTAAGGTAAAAATGTATACACTTAATATTGAGTAAAGACTTAAAATTAAAATAAGAATAAAGAAAATAAACAATAACATGACACGAAGTACATGACAAAAATTGAGTCGTGCACGTTATAATTAACATATTTTTAAGTTTAATTGCGATATGCGATGTTGAATGTTTGGGAGAGACGGAGAAAGAGAGAGAGAGAGAGAGAGAGAGAGAGAGAGAGAGAGAGAGAGAGAGAGAGAGAGAGAGAGAGAGAGAGAGAGAGAGAGAGAGAGAGAGAGAGAGAGAGAGAGAGAGAGAGAGAGAGAGAGAGAGAGAGAGAGAGAGAGAGAGAGAGAGAGAGAGAGAGAGAGAGACAGACAGAGAGAGAGAGAGAGAGAGAGAGAGAGAGAGAGAAAATAGTAAAAGGAACTTCCAAAACAATTTGCCATTCACTGGAGATGTTAACTTAGTAGTGCTTGTTGAGACTTGCAATCACTTCATTTTCTCACCATTTTTCATGCGCCTCGTGATCTGACCTACAAGTGGCAAGATGTGGGAAATGCAGCCAAGCAGAGTTACGTCGATCGTTACGTCAAGACCTTGCATCTGAAAGAAGTCCTTTATCTGGTGCTCCTCCCAGTTTAACTATATTTTTGGGGGGCAAGTTTTGAAGGGAGAGTTCAACAGTGGTCAGTGCTTTTGTTGACATGATCATTGCAAACTAAGCGAAACCGTTATAAGCTTGCTTAGTAACAACAGTTAGTGCGGGAAGGTTTGCCTCATTGTTGTAGGAACTACAGTGTTCGTGATTCCTCTGCACTGGAGGCCAAGACGTGCAAGATAGAGAATGAAAGAAAAGAAGTGGAGCATTGAAATCGCTATGCCCCGTACGGAACTGCCTCGCCCAACGGTCTGGCTCAACCCACTTTCCTATAATACGTTCACGGTTGACGATGACACGCACACACTCTTCCACTGAGACTGCTATACGAGAAGAACTCTGAGAGGATGCATGCTGGGCATTAGATCATTCACTATTAACCAGTTGATACTCTGACAGATTATCCAACAGAACGTAGTGTGCAGAGGAGAAAGATGATAAAAATGAGCTCCAGCAGCGACAGCTCCTGAAACGCCTTTACGACACAAAGTCGGACATTGGCCAGGTAACGGCGACTTCAGTTGTCACCAATTCCGGTCCAATTTGATGCTGAGTTTCAGTAGAGCCCCATGGGAAGGCGTCTGTTCCTTATTTTCCGTCGTGAAATGTTGAAAATACGTTTACACGATTTTGTACTGATTTTGTCACAGTGTTTCGCTGTGCACGGGAATATACAAAGGCATCTTGATCATCATAGATTTAACGAACAGTTCCCTGTACGAGTGAAGCAGCAGGCTGGAAGTTGTCACCGATCCACGTGCTCCTTAGAAGTCACATGATACTTAATTGAAGAGTTTCCTCAGCGAATAACGATAATGGTTGGCCATAAATGTGGCATTTTCGAAAGAGGAAGTGGGTGAGGATAAGAAGAAGTAATGTAGTGCCTTGGGGGAGCAGATTAAGAGCCGGCAAAAGGGTGGAAAAGGAGGTCAAGGATAAGGTAATGGGAATAGAGTTGGGTTGAGACGGAGGCTCGTAAGAATAAGAAGCCCCCTGCTCAAGAACTTAACTCTTCTTACGGCGCCTTGGTCTTCATGATTCACCATCCCAGTCCCCTACCAGCAAATTCACCTCCTTCCTCTTCAACGACTGCTCCCTTCTTTCCTGCAGCCGTTAAAAGAGCCCTTTTCCCGCCCTGAGCCACAGGTTACTTTGACTCTCTCATTGTTCTTCCAAGTGCCTTCAATTACTTCCGTCGCGACTTTTATTAACACACTCACATTTATCCCGCCCTCACCATCACCCTTTCCCCTCTACCTCGATCCTCTTCCTACTCCATCCTCCAATAACTGAGATTCAACTACATTCAGGGGCAACAACTCGTTGTTAGGCGCTTGTTAGTTGATCCTGGAACCCGTATCGTGTTAACTCGGGTGATGCCTTCTCTTTAATTGCGATCCCCTTGGGTTGTTAACATCGTTGCTTCATTCAGTTCTCGCTCTTATGGTGAGACAATTCCCACTGGGTTGGGTTCGAGCCGTTTCGAGCCTCTGAATGGCCGGATACATCATAAACTGTACTGAACACACAACCTCCCCCCTCCCCAGTAACAAACAGTTTAAAAGGATATTCTGAATCTACGAACAGTAAAGTTGTTAAGAAATATTGCGTCGCATGTAAGGCTGATCAGTCTAGCAACAGCTTGCATAGTTCCAACGCAACGCTTCGTATTGGTATTCTTCATGTTAGTTATTTATCTGAATAATTCCGAAGCGTGGGAGAGAGGGGTCGGCCGAGTGATATAGTTCACTGGAACGAGCTTTGAGCTTTACACACCAAGGACATGACTGAGGCTTGACTCCTCTCCCCACGATCGCAAAAAGACCAAAACTCCTCCTTGAGACTTGGTTGACCCCTAGTAAATACATTGGGCCACTCATGCATGTCGTGCCTGTTTACGTCTGCCTCACCTGATGGCAGTTGCACCAATGTAAATGTCAACTTTCGCTGATTTTGTCGCATCAGAAAGTGCGCGCGCGTGTGTGTGTGGACAAGTTCCTGCCTAAATAAGAAAAATCTCACCTTTCGATGGGGACGAATGAGTTGTTGGGACTGCTGTCGCGGGAGGAGGAGGCAACTTGCAGAGCTCGATGTGAGGTCGTCTAAGGTAGTCTGTCGACCAATAACTGCTAAGGTACGCCGCATCTAGCCAGTGTGGAGGCAAGAAGGAGAAACCACCGAAAGCCACGCCAGTCTGTCCAGTCATGTAATGGAAATCTAGAAGCAAAAGTAAAACAAAAACCGTAAACTTCGACGCAATTAAAATAATAACTAACTATTAATAACTGAAAGTTGTCAAGACGAATGCCAGGTTTTAATTTTACTAGGCTGACGGTATATGAAGCTACATATTCATTATTGAAGATTTGAGCGTTAGCCCTTAAGTCCTTGATGGTCACGCATGAATATGAAACGCGTTTGGAATCTGAAGAACATCTAGGTCGTAACTTTTCCCGTTTCTTGGATTCGCACCGTTCAAAATTGATCACGTACACCCGCCCCTAGATTTTGGCCGATTGAACCACAACTTTTGGATGGTCGATGTTCGGCTCAGGTCTGGCCGAATCAGTTCGTTGCTATTGGCCATAACGAGAAAGCCCCTGTGCGCAGCTTTCACGTTATCTGTTGTATATTTAATTAGCCTCTTCTGCTAACAAATGGCTTTAAGAATTATTTTCATGGTCAACAACGGGTTTTGTCCTTAGAGTTCTCCTCTTCCTGGGCATTTCTACTGCTCTTCTTCTGCTATTTCTATTTTAGTAAAAAATACTTTAAAGTCGATTTTCGACGAAATATTTATTAATTTTATTGTGCTGCTCTCGTCATTGTCGTATTATCATGAGTGGTCTATATATAACAGTTAATCAAAATCGTCGTAGCCGTTTTGGCGAAAAAAAAATTTGGAGTTTTGATCACTATGATAACTATAGTTAGTTTGGGACAAATTATGCTCATACCTTTATTTTGACGTCTGATCGTGATTTGTGGGCTAGATATCAAATTTGAGTTGATTTAATTGAACTATTTTCTTTCAATCGCGTTCACAGATACACACACACAGACCACTTTCTCAATTAGTGTTTTTCAGACTCAGTAGACCTTAAAACTTAAAGACCTGAAGAAAGCTAATCTTTTTTCAGCCGATTACATAACTTTTCTTTTTACATTGTAGAACCAAGGAAAGTAAAAATGGGAACTCAGGAAGACGCAAATGTTCCCAACCACGTTAGAGTGACGTTATTTAACAGATAATCTGTACGCACAGGTTCCACGAATGGTCGGCCAATGACGTACAGTTTGAGAGGAATTACGACTGTTCGACCAAATTTACGCGCTAAGTTTAACCTCTGAGTGTTGTGATAATTGGGAACGGATGCGTTTGATTATTTTTGAACAGAAACCCAACGATTTAACGGCAGTAGACGGTAGTTCGTAGCGGCCGAGGAAACTGGGACGGGAAGAGTTTCATTTAAAACAGTCCGCGTGTGTTCTTAAAGCTAGGTCGTTTTATAGGTTTACTTTGATCCAGGTTTGGGACCGTAAACTCCATCTATTGACTCTGAGGCGCCTTAAAAAAATCACCAGCCAGGGCCAAGATTTACCACTGCTGGCTCCTGAGATGATTTTAATTGCAAACAGAACGCAGTTCCTCTGGCCTTGTTTATAGAAGTACAAGACGCTTCTGGTTGGTTACGAAGAGATGCGTTTTATAGATTCTTGCTCTTAGCCAGGACGGAGAGGGGGAGTTTTTGTGGCCCCTCCACTGGAGTATCTACGTCGAATCTTCATTTTCAATATACGACCCAGCCGTTGTTAGAACTAGTATGTACTTAACTAAGCACAATTTGGTATCTGCATCGCACTACACAAACGCTCTATAAGTAAATTGCTTCGCACCTTCATTCATAGTCACCCACTTTGTGAGGAGTATAGTACGTACGATATCGACTGAATAGTAATTGGAACAAGGAGATTTATTGGCAATTAGTCCCGGAGAAGTCTAAAACGTCCAAACACCACAATCTTTGTCACGTGTAGGGAGGCAGTGAGAATGGTGCAGTAGGTATCGGTTTACAAACTACAATCCAGCCTCAACGCAAAGGCGGTATCGTTCAATAATTGATGTCGTCGAATTTTGGGATTCGGATGACTAATGGGGGCTGCGTAGGCATGATTCGAATATCGTACAGAATGATATATCAATGAATTTGAGACTGTTTGCAGGTTAGGGGTTGTGGAAGTAGTACTACTAGAAATACTACAGAGCGGGAGGCAAACGAGTAGTTTCAAGAAGGATTAGCGTCGCGCAGGGAGCCAAACCGCGAGGCTTTTAACGAACCGAACTTGGAACAACCCAGGAAAGAAGATCAAGGCCTCGCCAATCGACAGCAGACAAGTCCAACTGAATCATATTACGAGAACAAGGTTAATCTTGGGAAATAGCGCAGTCGGAGTCGAGGGCAGAAGAGGTGCAACTGGCTTATCCGACCTCGAACGGGGCAGCGTTGAAAGGTTTTGCGTTTGCGGGGCGGAAAATACCGCCAGAATCCGAGTTATCCGCTGTTTTAGAGCCGCCGTTGATTTGATTTGGGCTTTGGCGGGGATTCGGAAACTTTACGGGAGAGTTGTTCGTTCCGCTGCTCCCCTGATCCCGACTCACAGCCAAAACCTCTGACCCCCAATTACCATAATGGATATCCTCGTTGGGAGCAAATAGTTAGTCCAAGCTGAGCGGAGCGACCTCACCACTCCCACGCTGGTTGAGCCCCCGGTGCAGGTAAACAACGTCGCTCTGCACCTATTCATAGGGGAGTTTTAAACGTTAATGTGTTCGGTAATGAGGCTGGAAGGTGGGGGACGGGCTGAGATACCTAAAAAGACAACCTTCCTCATTTGAATTCCAGATTTACGATAAAGCGCCCCCACTTGTCCAGCAACCATTTTCGACGTGATTTACCGGTAGATCTATTTGTGCCACTGGGACGAACCTGTTCCAATGACTTCCAAACGAGGGCGTTTCGAAATGTTTATAGCGCTTGAGTGGCTCATACTTCACACGCTAGGAAATCACTGGGGGTTCCATTTACTATCCCAATTCAACCAGCTTTCGTTCGGTAAACTGAAGGCTGGACAATGACGATACGCCATTTACTGAAATCCTGCAGGCTCGGGATCTCGGTTCGACAATATGAGAACATTGAACCGAAGAACCTTCCATTTCTTATTTGAACAAAACAATTAATATAAATCGCACCGCAGCTCTAAAGAAAAAACTATTATTCTTACTTTACACTTGCAGAAAGCACAATGTGAAGGTTCTTCAATATCTATGCCCAACTCATGTTATTGTGGGGTCAGGGGCACTCTGCCGTGCACATTAGCCAAGAGCGTAAACAACCCTGTGAGCCCCTCCTGAACACTTCCTCTTCTCTGCACTCTGACCTGTGCACGAGCTAACTCGGCTGGCATGTTGCAGCTACTTTAGAGATTCCTGCAGACAGCCCAGCACCAAACCGTAGCACGAGCGTTGAGGCACTCTGAAGGTACAGGGTTCAATCCCCCCCCCCCCTTTGGTCGTGAGATATGTTTCTAATGCTTATCAAGTTACTGGGGGTTACTGACAACGTCTCCTTCGTATGTTGACAGGTTGGTGGCCATTCTCTAACATCATTTCCATCTGTACCTTCCTTTCTTTTTTTGACAGAATCAAAAACAAGATTATCGACCATTATTACCAACGAAACTGATTTTATATCAGTTATTTACGAGCGGGATACGGTGTTTGGCAACAAAAATGCTGCAAGATCTCGAACAACTCAAAAAGGCGTCAATATTTATTAATTTGGTGAAGGGTAATTTTGTATCTACTCAGTATCTATATACTGCCCACCATGAATGCCCTGGTAGTTGGTTGAAGGGAGATAAACGAAAACATGTGCCAAGACCTTTCTCCCGACAAACTGGGCAGAACGGTTATAAGCTGGTTTAGTCGTAGTCAAAGCTGGAAGGTTGCTGGAGGGATACTGTGAACTCGTCCTTCTTTAGCGTGTTACACCTACCCTTCCCACCACCTGAATAGTACACCCATCCCCCACACACATGTTGTTAGGTAACTCAGTCTGAGGCTTGACCCAAAACTGACTCATTGCCTGTACAGCAAACAAACCACCTCCTCCAAGATCCATACGACGCCTTAAAAGAAAAAGGCACAGAGACTTGCTAACATATGAGTAATTCAAGCCCTAACCCAACATAGCAAGCAAAAAAACTTATGTATATACTAACTGCCTCTATTTTCATTATTCAACACTATTGTTCGACTGTTTGCTATTTGTTGTAAATATTATTATTGTTGTAATTATTAGTGGGAGCTGACAGTGGATAGTAACCTACCACTGACTCCCTAGCATTATTAGAAAAATTATTGGGGTAGTCCAATAAATTATCTACGCAATGAGAGTTTAATAACTTTTAAGATAATTAGAAGCAACCCCAGAAAGTCCCGAATTACAACCCCTAGCATTACTTGCATTTCTCTTAGTCTTTACCCGATAGCTGTAAAACAGTAAACACAATTGTTCTCACAAACCCATATTGACGGTCTGAAACATTCCCTGAGCAATGAGTTTTGAAGGCTTTGAAGGAGGACAAAAGGCTGTTGTTAAAATGGAAGCCAAGGCTTCTGCTCTTCTGTGGAAGGGCACAGTATGAACTGAATAGGTCAGCTCTGGGGTCTGTCCTACGGTGGATGGACTGTGATGCTTTTGGTGACGCATTTGGACACTTATCAGCTGACTGTGCCCTTCTCTACTTCTGCTGCGGGGTATAATATCTCAAGAAGAGGAAGTGCACAGGTACAGTAAGGTGCGTACGCTAAGCTCTGCTTCGGGATGTTTAAGGAGAGGCTTTGCCCGATGATGGTTTGCATCCTTCAGGGCGATATCTCAACAACTTAGGATCCTCTCCAGGAATTTCAGCGGGAGAAGGAAGTCGATCTGCAACTCTGAGCGAGCATCACGAGAACCTTAGGGCAGACAGGAACAAGGATGGGCTGAAGGCTGAAGAAAGAAGACAAGCTCCTGAACCTACCTAATTGGTGGGCAGTGTGGGAGGATGTTTGTAAATGGCGGCACGCTGCATGATTCTCGTGAGGTTGAAGAGGGCAAGGGAGAAGAGCTGAGAGACGTGAGAGCCAACCTTATGAGATGTGCTCCTAATTGTAACCAGCTAATAGTAAATTCATGGAGCCACTAGGAGCACACCCTCCCTTCTAAGCCCACCCCCCTCCCACAGTATGATTTTTGAATGATGTTTGTGGCATGAGATGTGAGTGAAAGGTGACCAGCCATGACAATCGTTGACTAAACGTGGGACCGAGGAAAGTTGTGTAATTTATTTTTGTCTCCCCCATCGGTTAACAAAGTATTTGGATAGGACCTACGAAGGATTTTTCGAGCAGAGTTGCCTGCATAATTGTTTATCAAATTATGATTTACCCTCCCAATCTTGCTGCTCAAGTGTTTTCCTCTGCAATAAGTTGGCCTGCAAAGATGGCGCCCGCCGCACTGCTCTTCATCGTCTATGGATCTTACTCCATTTCAGCTCAACGACCAACACAACATAATGAGGTCCCGAAAAGGTTTCGCAAGGTCTATCGAACTTAAGCCGCTTCCACGATTAGCTGATTTCCCACCGCTTCTCGGGAGCTCAAAACCTTCCACTCACGAGCACGAGATTATTCAACAGGACGAGGGCCGAGGACTCTGTTTGAAAAGAGATAATTGGTACAGGAGATTCCTTGGAGTTTTAAGTAGAGCTAAATGGTTACACCGAGGAGGAATAATGTGGAAGGTTTTGTAGTGATGGGGGGGGGGGGGTTGAGGGGGTTTAAGGTTTGAAGCGAAGGGCGTAGTAAAAGCTCTGCGCAGGAGGCCCCTCGGTGATTCATAAGATTACGGATTAGTGAGCAGCTGCGGGCTCTAATTCAGCGGCTGTATTAGGGGGCCACGTCCCACATACCTTTTTCTATTGAGCCATTGAGGTCGAGACTGTGGAAGAAAAGCCCAAAAGCGGGGAGCGGGGTTCAGATGCAGTGGTCGTATATTTGAAAGCTCCTGCTGCCCTCCCGGGATTCTGGTGGCTCCATGACCCTCACGAAGAGCAGAGCACTGACGAGTTCACGAACATCTCTCGATTTACTTAAATTTCATTGTCGTGATCGAAAACGTACGTAGAACTGGGGAAAGTTGTGTGATACGTCGTGCCAAATATTTTGTAGTTGGGCGTGTGATATCATGTTGAACAAACACTTTTTCGTATTCGAAAGAGGAGCCGGAAGCCAGAGGAGCCCGTGTTTACTGAGCTACGGGTTGCAACGATGCTGAAACGTCTGTCGCACGTTTACGTCTTTCTTTTCCTTTTTGGCACGCCGTAGGTAGGAAGACGTTTTAATTTGATTATAACATTTATCCTTTCCTTGGCTCTACGCAGTACAAAGCAAAACAATTCTCTTAAAGAGCTCTCATTAGAGCCCGAAAAACACTATTGGGGAAAACGTCATGAGATGTACGAAGGCCGGGATCGTAACTTCGTGGATGCGTCGATGCTTGCTTGTGGTAACCAGTTTGAGTCGCTGACTCATGCAGTGCAGGTGTGTCGCATACTCATGAGACTGATGACAGAGAAGTGAAGAGGGAGCTGCATTACCGTGTGGCCTGTGGAGAAGGCCGACAGCTGAGGCCTGACATCGCCGACATTAGTATCGACCATTCTGCAGTGTACCTGGTGTCCTGGACTTTGCACTAACTTGGATTGTCAAGAGGCGCAAATATCACAGGGTGGATCTTCGTATGGTGGTGTCGGTAGCTCGTGGAGTGGAGTGGTAATAACATCGGGGTTACAGCATTGACTGTGACCTGGCGCAGCATGCGGTGCAAGGAAAGCCGAGGTGCGCCAGCTAGGTGTATCAGCAGGCATCATCCGAGTTATCGCCACCAACGTTTACCTAATTGGTTGTATTTGTACTAATGGTCGTCCTATCGCGGAACATCCTTAATCCTCCTTTCCATCTCAATCCCTGGTAGTCTGGGCCCAGCTCCTTAATTATTATTTGTTAAGTTTTCTTTTTTTGGGTGCAGCGACCCCGTTTACGGCGAGCATTTGGAAAATACGCGATTGAGAGAAAATCGGTTTACTAAATCAGCTTAATCTTGCACAAGGTTCCATGGGACGCCAAAATAAGGGTATCAAAATCCGCCCCAAACTAGATATAGCGATCAAAATACTAAATATTTTTTGCATCAAAAACGGCGTTGACCATTTTGATTAAATTTTTAGTATACGCAGCTCCAAATGACAAGACAATAAATTATCAAGCGTTTTGCCGAAAGTTTTAGCTCAGGTTTTTCCTTATACTCCGCTCAATGTTAGAAAAAAGCTTCAGAAAAACTGTCGTGGTAGTCCACTCCAAAATGCACTCTGGAAAATATGGAATTTGAACCACCCCCGTCTCACCTACTTCCATTTATCACAGTTTTTATCCGATAATTCTGGAACAGTGCTAATTATCCTCGTCGGTGTTTACATTAATTCTGTGTGTAGTAATGCTTCAATAATGGTCAGGGCATGAGTTGGAGCACCACACTAAATTGCGGAACTGTAAGCGATACGAGTTTCTGCCATTGTGAAGTTACGTTTAACCAAGTTCAAAGGAAATGAGTGAAAAATAAATTGAATTAGTAGCTAAAGCCTTGAAAACCAGTGAGTTTACGTAGTGCTAAGCAAAATTGTGGGATATGTTGCACCAAATATTTTCCTTTTAGAACCTCGTTGGCAGAAGAAGCCAGTCTTATTTCTTTTCGTACGATAGACTTCCCCCGAACCCAATCCTTTAGGATTGTGGGCTTCATTCCTACGATCTTTTAAGGTTTTTATTTCGCCACAATTCGGATTTTCTCTGTACTTTTTTATTTCCTACTGACTGAGTGCTATTTTTGTCAATTATTCTTCGTTATTTGAACTTCCAGTACGTACGTACGATCTATAAATAAATGTCAGATTCGGCCTCAGTCCTGTGAACTCGCCGGAGCTCTGATTTTGCAATCTGTGCAGAAAACCAACGAGTCGATCGACCATCCCTCGAGTTGTAACGAGCTATTAGATTTGCAAGCGGCTCGCCCAAACTTATTATGAAGGCAATAAAATGAGTGGTATTCAAATAACAAGTGGCTGGTGGCAGTGGTGGGGAGGGAGGGGGGATGTTGGTGTTTTTCTTCTTTTTCTCTCTCTCTCTCTCTCTCTCTCTCTCTCTCTCTCTCTCTCTCTCTCTCTCTCTCTCTCTCTCTCTCACTCTCTCTCTCCCTGAAACCCCTGCAAGAGGAGAGTAAAAGCGGGTTTTGGAGTCGGAGAGGAAAATAGGCTTCGGACGCTCATTTGCATTCTACATCAGTGATTTTCCTTTGTAGTGAGGCCTCGTGAGGGGGATGAAAGGGAGGAATTGTCGAAAAACATGGGGCGATTCCTGCGAATCCCCCTCCACTCACGCTTCCCTCGTTCACCCGTCCCGCTCTCCCCTCTCCTATCTAACTCTCGCGATTCTTTCTCCGATAAATATTTGTTTCAATTTGTTTGGCTGTGCTTGAAAAACATTTATTTGGTAATTGGTTTAGTATCCGCCAACTGCGGAGCGGAGCGGCCCTTGTTTATAGCTCCTGGGCAAAATTGCTTTACGCAGAGCTCGTAATCTGCAGCGCTCTGAAACCTTCGACCGGATCGCGATATTACGCCGGGCCAATAAACTGCAAACGCATCTTTTTGATTTGTCGCTCGACCAAATAAAGTTTTTCGCCGTTTTGTTTGTTGTTCAGGCTGCTCCGAAAATTGGAGGTTTGTACGGGTTTCTGTGTGAGAAGTTCGGGTGTGAACAGCTGCTGCGTCCCCGCAACCAGCGACACTGCACTCCATCGGAGGTTTGTGCGCACCACATTCGCAACTGTCCATCGAAGAAGTGTCCGAGTAGAGGGAGTGACATTCGACTTTTTCATGAAGCTGTTACATGTAGAAAATCTTCAAATAACCGCTTAGTACGCCAGTAATCCACCCCACGACGCCCTGTGTACAAATGATTCTGAATTCAGCCACTCCAAGGCAACGGTTTCCTAGGAGCCATTCTTTTAAGAGTGTGTACACAAGCTGAAGAGATTCAGTGATCCACGGAAACCCCTATTCCTTGGTTGGATGAAATGCGCTCAAATGTAGCCTACATGTCGTGAAGAACGCCTTAAAGGATGAGACCAAAATAGTTTTTTCCGATAAATCGCCCCAATGACGACTGTGATTAATTTTTTTCTATGAACAAACCAATGACGCGCAATAAATTATCCACAATTTCGACGGAATACATTTTACCACAGTTTATTGCACAGCTATAAATACGAATCTTTCGAAAAACAACATGTTGGCAGTCCCATGATTTTTACTAATGCGATGGGTTCTCAATAACCGTCGTAACATAAGTGGGAGGGGGGGGGATCTGGAATCAATTCTTGAACGTTAAGCACTACCCGCTTCTCGTTATCATCCTCACAATAACTGAGTGGTAAGCGCGTTTGATTAGTCGCTAGAGCGGCTGGGGAAAGTTGAGTAATCCGCCGCACCAGATATTTTTCTCATAAATACACCTTAGTACACTAGTATCGGGAGTTAGAAATGTTATAACACGTTGAGGATCCATCAAAATCCAACAACTTTCATACCTGGGCCCGCATTGCGTATCCTAACTGAATTCAAACTGTTACTATTTTTACCCGATGCTTCAGAAACAGCCCCCCCCCCCCTCACAGCGAACGCTTCTGAAAACAATTATTGTTACAGACTCATGAATCATCTACACACGAATGGGGTCACATGGAATGTTGTTACGAACTGAATGGAAAACATTGATTAGTTACTAATTTGGAGTGGTGGAGAGTTGAGGCTGAGGAAAGTTGTGTGGTGTGTCGCACCAGATCTTTTGTACTCTACTCTTCAAATAACGTGAGTATTTACATAATGGTGTTACCCATCAACACATCAACTGGAGTACGGCTACCTGAATTAATTCAGGAGGGTTGTGACGCTTGGGGAACATAGCATAGAAGGTTATTATTCCAGCACTTGGTCTATGGGCCGTGAAGCGTCATGGTGAGGTGAATTGCTACCTGATCCAAAGCGTACCAGGCTGCAAATCCAAACTGCTTAACTGTACTGTACCATCGGGTGAACTACGTCATCTTCTCACGCCAAAGGCGGGTCAGGCTCAGTATTCGTCGGCATTACGTTGAGTTCCGATGACAATCTGCGGTGCGTTGCTCAATTTTCTCGTGCAGTGCTCAGCCAGAAGAGGATTGAGCTCGCTGATTTGAGGTTACGCGACACGTCCCCTGCACCTACCGATTTTTGAATGATCCCATACTTTCACTCTCATCAGGCTTTCTCTGATAGGCTTTTTTAAACCACGCCGTTTGTCTTCTCTAAACTACCGAAGCGATACTTATTCCAATAAATATACCTAGCGAAGGTTTCTCTCCCAGCGCAGTGTGCGCTAATTACCACAAAGTGAATCAACTTAATAATCATCACACTAATTATCAACTTTTTGGCAGTCCAATGAGTTACGGGATAACAGTTTAGTTGAGATATAATAATATTAATCGCCGAGTCAATAAAAGTGATTATTACAAACTGTTTGCTAACTAATTTTTTAGCGTTTAGTTATGAATTGTTGCTAGACGAACGACTGAAAACAACATCGTCTGAAATGCAGTCTACGCGTTGGGAAAGTTAAAGGGGGTAGACAACACAGCGCACCAGCTGTTCGTTAATTTGCAGGGCGGGAGCACTCGAAATTCGGAGAGTGTTGACGTTAAGAAAAGACGAAGATCTCGAGAGGATGTTGCGGAATAATTTAGGAGCTCAGAGCGGGGCTATCCCGAGGGACACGGGTTCTCTTCGCCTTCGCCAGACCCTTCGAGATGTCGTCCCTGGGGAAACAGGCTCTGGCACCCTGAAAAGGGGATAACGAAATGAGGGCCTTCGGCTCACGTTAATTACCGCGATGATCGCAGGAGCTCGAAACGAAATGAAAGCGATTCGTCACGTGGGAAACATCAAAAGGGAGAGAACAAAAAGGGCGGTGCACTTACTGGATTTGGAGCGAGGCTCTCTAGGACCGTCGACGGTGACTTTGATAGCCTTGTTGTAGGTGGCTAGTTGGTGGGGAGCGGAGCCGATGACGATCGTCACGGAGAAGCTTTTACCTGCCAACATCATACGGTATTCAGCATCATGCAAATCAAACACTTTTTTAAATTAAGCAAGTCAAACAACTGTCTTTAGAAGCCCTGCAGTCGCTCTGTTCAACACCTCCAGGTCACGTTCTGTCGCCGAGTTTCAACTTGTGGATGGTTCAAGTTTATCTCTTTAGTAAGATACAAAAAGTGTGAAAGAAGCAGAATTTAGAAGAGCGTGCAGGAAGCCGCACCTCCCAATAATTCTGGAATAGTATCGGCATTTAAGACTCATTCACACACCTCAAAGCCCACCATAATTATTATAGCATACGTTTAGTGATGACCACGATGTTCTGAAGTTCCTACGATAATCAGCTCCTGAAGATGTCGAATTGAGTGGGTTATAATGTATGATTTGTGGTTGTTTTGCACTCGTAGAACATGCTTTATCCTTCACCTACCTGACAAAAAGCGTCACGCTGGGTGGAAATGAAATCATTTCACGAAATAAGTTTGTAAGAAAATCGGCTCTTCGGACCTCGTGCCTCCCACCCTTCCTATTCCATTACTTCCTCCCACCTCTACATCTCCATCACTGCTTCCTACCCCTCCCTCTCTGTCACTCCTTCCCATCTATTCAGCGTGTGATGTGGCGTTTCTAAAAACAAGCAACGCGGTCTTCTAACAGTTTTTATTAGAATTCCGTAACAGTTAAGAAAGTCGTTATCTGCTGTGACCAGTCGTGATTTCCAAGGGTAATATGTACTCTATGCTACGTAAAGGACTAGCTATAGAATTGTATTTGTGTGAGAGTCTCGCGTAATGTGAGAAGTTGCCCTGGCTGACGAGAGAGCTTTCTCTCAATACCTTTCGGTTTGAAATAAATGGGCTTAAATTTGAATAAAACTGTTGTTTTGATTGGGTCGCGCTCAAGCAGGCAAAAGTTTGAAAATCAGGATTCTTCGATTTCTGGGGAAACGGCTGAACTCATTGGTCATCAACATTTTTTACAAACCCCTCAAATGTAACGCATCGCCATGCACGGGGATTCCAACACTGCAATGCTCGCCCACCGACTAGGCCTTATTTTGCGTTTAAGTGGTCCCCTACTCAATAATCGAACGGACGGAACCCACAGTCGTTATGCGCAAAGCATGGTCTACGCAATTAGCCAAAAAATCAAATTCAGGCAGATTTTGGAATCGTTTCCTAGGGTTTTTGTGCGATGCTGAGTCGAATAGGCCGAGTCTCCGAGATGTAGAACTGTGTCTAGATGGAAAAGAATGAAATGACAGTCTATATGTTGAGGTAAATTCTAATATTTGAAGGAACTTGGGGTAATAAAACGAAAGTTATCGATTCTCCCCAGCCTGTGTTGATTTTGCTATTTTTCCTCCTGCTTCACTCCCACCACCCGTCAGCTCGACTTGACACGTCGTGCCAATTGTCTAGCATCGCCAAGAAAAGTTCGTCTCTCGTTGTTCCATGGTCGGTCATGTTCGGTATCGTTTACTGGTATTTTTCGCCGCTGAATCGAATGAGTCAGGAGTTTTGAAGGTGTGGGACTGCAAATTAGTCCAAAATGCGGAGAGTCATTTAGAAACCTACTTCTGTATCTATCCATTGAACGGAGATATAGGCTTTGATAGCTCAGAAAATGAGATTAGTCGAATCATGAATTATCATTTTTCCTCAAAAACGACTCCAACGATTTCGATCACTTATAGGCTGCTCTCAGTTAACAAGTACCTATATTTCGTTCTTCATAAATGTTCAGATGGAAATAAGTTGCATTTTGTCAAAAATCGACTCGCCTCCTTACATCCTCTAATCTGTTGTCGTACAAGTTGAAGTGATGAGTTCTATTAGCTCCTCATCTTTCGTATGATAATCTCTATTTTCTCGGTTGTGAACTATATGCTTGAACAACTCTCTAAGCCGCTAAAGCTGTTTATTCATATTATTTCGCTAAATTAGCTACATCGCGGAGTGCACCGAAAGCTACACATGTCATTATCCGTTTTATTACGTATTTCACGCATTCCATAGCTGCCTTAACAAAATTCTTCGAATGCAATTTATTTTAAGAACTAGTAATCGTAAACATTCTTCGACATGAACTTGTTATCGCGTGAATCTAGGGAGACTGCCAAGTTCCCAGCTCGCGGAGCCAACCGCTGCCAGGATTCTGTCAGGTCGTTCGCGCCTCGTTTGACAGCCGGCGTTGGAAAGAAAATTAACTCTCACGAGCTTACTAAAGGCAGACGTTCCACAATTGGAGGGATAAAAGGGAGCTTTGAAGTCTCGTCCAAACGGCTTTTGAGTTTTAGTCCGCTCGTCGAACGTCTCGACACGACACTGCATTGTGTCGAAAAAGAAGTAACTTTTAAGACCGAGCGAATTTGAGGGAACGACGGTTGACCTAAATGACGCTCTCACCCCCCCCCCCCTATTCCACACGTGACCTACTAGACTAAACGAAATTCCTTCGTATTAGTGGAGATCGAGGGCCCAATATCTGACTCAGTGGAAGACGGTGTTGGGCATTGAGAAGCAAATTCGATATTGCAACGGGCTGTCACGTCTCAGTGGAGCCCACCAAGGTCCGAAGAGGTCCGGGACGATAGGAGATTTAAAACTTGAAATAGACGTACTACTACGAATCAGTTTCGTTCCAGAAGTGATCCGCAGTTATGAGTCTCGGTTTCCCGGACAGTTAGGAGGCAACAACAATCCCGTCACGAATTGCTGGGGCGCTGCAGTCTTCTTTACCTGCCGTTTACTTCCTCGGTAAATGTTTTCATTCGATTTCCTCTCAGAAAGTAGGTCAAGTATTGAACCCACTGTCCGCATCGCGGAAGGTTTTCCCCTAAGCTTTCTTTTGTTCCGCTGGAAGCTTTTGAGAAGCCAAATACTAAGTGATTCTTGGTGACATTTCCGATTTGTTCCTTTTCGAACAAGTTCAACTCCTTTGACTAAGGTTTTATTACAGACGGTTTTCTATTAAAAACTAACTCTTCGAAAGTTATACGGGTGAAAATTGATTATCTGCGCCGCAAGAAATGTCACTTGCATTACCTTTTGGACCGATCCTAGCAACGAGGAGAAAACGCTCCTGAACCTCGCTTGAAGGGGATCGCCGGAGCTCCAGATCGAGTGGAAATGCTTGAATGAAGGGATGGGGAGCAGAGCAGTTTACCAGTCACTGCGGCCACACATGGGCCTATTGTAACGATGTCCCTTATGACGGACATTCCAGCTCCTTTTAGGAGGCCGAGTACGTGTTTCACTGGCCACAGACTATGGTGGTCCAAAATGTTTGAAGCGCCTGGCTGACATGAGAGGGCAGTCGCAGAGGATCTGCTCTGCCGTTTCGTCCTCCTCTCCGCACAATCTACACTCAACTACCTCTGTAACACTCCCTAAACTAGTTTACCATTTTCAAACACAATTTAAATTTTTTTCATCCGAAATTCTTCCTTAACTCCACATTACTCACACTCAATAACAAATTAATCATTACGCGCTGCATCAGTCTCAATGTCCCAATACCTCCGGTAAGAAGCAGATAATGCTGCCGCAGTAACACTGGCTCTTTCTCGTCTGATGGCCAACACAAGAGAACAGTGGGCAAGCACGACGCAGGTGTTCATGAGCATCACGCCTTCCTTTTATACAGGGTGGAGGAGTGGAATGGTACACTAAGCATTGCTTACCTAAGGACGCTGATTGAAGTGACACAGAGGAAGTGCCCCCTCTACAATGCTTGATCGTACCACAGGATTTCTTAGGAGGTAATGTTGGCGGTAAGGGGTGTTATTTCAATCCACCTACTGGGAACCGAGAGGAAGGAGCTGTACCCATCAAGGGGGCAACCGTAGTACGGCTTCCAGAATAAAAGAAGGAAGAACGTGATACTTGGGAGTGGGACGCAGCCCTGAAGGGATCAAGGATTTAATTTTACTCAACAGTGAGGTGGATTTTCATCTCACTCGGTTCCTAACGGGACATGGATCATTCAGGGCGTACCTGCACTGTAAGAAAATGGTGGGTGCTCCTTCCCATACCAGAGGCTTTGGTTCGCAGCATGTGCAGTTCCAACAAAAACAAGCGGTACATTGCAGTGCTCTGCAAGAAGAGGATTAAGCTTTCCAATTTGTTGCCTGTATTTCTTAGTGATGCATAATAAAAACATGGTGAAAGACCGCTCGTGAACCTCCCAAACTGCTCGGATGTGTGGGAGAATGTGTGAGAATCATGGCACACTGCAAGATTATCGTGAGGGTGAGGACGAAGATGGGCCAGCCAACCTGATGTAACCTTCCTCTTTACGTAGGAGACTATCTAGTTCGGCGTGAGTGGTTGATGGCCAGTTGTGCTTTGACTAATGTCCAAATCTGTTTGACGGAGAATATTTTCGAAACTGGTAGGGAATTGAGGAAACCACCATATGTAATTCAAACTGTTCGAAGTCAGTTAATGGATGAAATACTTCAGTACTGAACTAGGATAGCTACCACCCTGTCATTTCACGGTTTGGTTCAACTCTTCGTACTCTCCTTTACAGTAACCAGTAGAGAAGAAAGTTATGAAACTTACGGGGGAGATTAATATTGGAAGCGATATCGCACTAGGTGAGTCGGGAAGTAATACGATTGAAGCCAAATGCAATGCGAACAAGGAGTTTTATACGTGAATTACATTCAGAGATGTTTTACCACCACAAACCGGGAACTGGGTGGGAGCGAACGTGAGCGCGGCTGACACTGCGAGGAGGGAATCGGCTCGGTTACAACTGACGGCAGCAAAGTCTCGAGCGAATTGGGGCATTTGAGGTGCCCAGTCAAATGCCCCGGACGAGCCTCCGCTGAATCGAAGGGTTTGGTTCGTCCCGTTACAAAACACTTAGACATTTTGGTATAACCCTATGTTTTCAGTCTGGAACATTTTTTTACATTCCTCCTTCTAAATTTCACACATCACGTTTCATGGCATGGGGATTCCAAATAGGCTATTTCCGCTATGCCCTTAACGTGAATTAAAAAATCCGTTCTTTCGCACAAATATCCCATTTGGTATCCCAGCTCGGCAATCCGATCGGACGAAGCCCATGCAAAAAATGGTTTAAAAAAATTAATGAAACCGCAATTTTGGCAGTTTTAACGCAAATAAGCCGTGTTCGGTATCATTTTCAAGGTACTTTTAGATGCTAGATTGAACGAAATGAGTATCAGAGGTGTACAACGGCGTATAAATCGAAAACAGTGATATTACAGTGATTGTAGTGTGCCAAACTCTGTTAATGAAAAGAACTAGCGGGACAATACAGCGAAAGTAATAGTTTTAGCATCTACCACCAACCGCCCGTCCGCTCGACGCGGCACATCGTGTCAATTGCCCACAGGCGCCTGGAATTTGTAATTGTCGTCGTTCTGTAGTAGTTAAGACATGCTTCGTAAGGTTTACTCATGGGTATGTCAGTCAGGAGGTTGTGGTTCCGCTACCGTCCGAGAGCGCTGTGGAAAATACGGGAAGTTATTATTTAGCCAGTTTCATGGTGGAGAGCTTTTTCGTTTGTGTTACCAAGTGGAGGTATGACAGTGAGGAATACGTGGTTTCCATCTGGTTTCCCACCTGATCCTGAGTTTCAAAGAAGACATAAAGTTTATTTGTCATAACATCCTTCGCAAACTGGGAGAAGCATTTATAAGCTTGCAGTAAAAGTTGGAAGGTTTTGCTTCTCTGCTTACAACCGTTGCTCTTTGTTGGGGGAACTACAGAGGAGCAGCTCGTTGTTTCTTGTCTCTTCCGCACTGAAGGCGCAAGACGTGTAGGATGGAGAGTCTTCGAGTGAAAAGAAGTGAAGTCGTGCATTGAACTCGCCATGTTTCGTAAAGAACTGGCTTGCCCAATGGTCTGGCTCAACCCATTTTCTCCTAAGACATCCCTCCGACCAGGACTCCAACGCTCATTCATCTAGAGCAGCAAGTTTTCGTTCACTGTATGGGGTGTTTGACCTAGGGCAGAGGGAATCTCTCATTTCATTCTCCTCTAGACCATCATGCGCTCGATGGCGAAGTCAACAATCCAGTGATCATTCGGAGCCCCTTTTTTTTCTTTTGAAACGGTGGATGCAGGCGATACCCTCACTGTGGCCACAAACGGGCTTATTGTAAGGGCGTCCATGATCTTCAGATCATGGCCCCCCTCTACCACCCCCAGGCTCCACGGCACTGGTCTCACTTGGTGTGACGACACCTGTACGCCCCCACCACCGCCACACAAAACGGAGGACATCCGCAAGTTCTGCATTTTTCTTTTTTAGAGCCCTTAAGTGGATGCTGCCTTATAGAAACAGGAGTCTCTTTTGATTGACTGAGTTTCTACCTCTAACGCCGGTATTGTCGCCTATCATGCCTAAGTAAATGCCTTGTACATGAGGATTCTGTCACGTTAAAACACACACTAAGTGGAAGTCCTAATGCTCGTACTGAGTGCTTCACTTATATTGTACTTTATATGATTCTCAAGGAGGCTTTGGCCTCCAAATGATGGTTGGCTATTTAATTTGGCGAATTAGTTCTATTAGTCAGGTTAACGTATCCGACCGAGCAAATATAAGCTATGATGAATATAAGCGACACGATAAATTCCGTAATCTCATCTACTTTACTCCCTTCCAGTTTTTATTCGCTAATTCCAAACACAACCCTTCTTTAAAAGTAAAAAAAACCTACAAGTTACTACACAATGGTTTATTATTATCTAGAACAGCTTGACGGGGTCCCACAGCTCCGAGAGCTACCTCGTTCGATTCAGCATCGAAAAATACCAGTAAACCACACGAAACATGACCTGACTACAACGGAACGACGAAAACCAAATATTCCCGGCGCCCGTAAGCGCCTGTGGGCAATTGGGGAAACGCTGTAGTTATTGTCCCGCGAGTTCTTTCAATTAGTAGACTATGGCTCGCTGTATTTACCGTGATTTCACTATTGATGCACTGTAGAATTCTAGGAATTGTTCCATTCGATCCAACATCTAAAAATACGTTGAAAACGATCCCGAACACGGCGTATTTTCGATAAATCTGCCAAAATTGGGTTTTCGTTAATTTTTTACCCAATTTTTTGTCCATAACAACCATGTGCTTCGTTCGATCGGGTTGCCGAGCAGGTATGCACAACTAGATACCAAATGGGATTTTTGTGCGAAAGAACGAATTTTTTAGAAAGCGTAAAAGGCCGTCCCGGACGGCGGACGGACATCGCATTTGGAATCCCGTTGGCAGAGGATTTTCCTGACCGACAACATACGATTATTATTCAGAATGACAAATAAACAAAAAAAGACGACATTCTCGCAAATTCCCTACGCTCTGATCACGTAGCATTGGCAGTCAATAAATACCAAAATGTTGAAATGAACTGAGCGAAGAATTGAAGTAACGTCGCTGGGGGGCAAGGAAAGTTGTGTGGTGCGTCGCTGAGCATTTCGGGGGCTCAATCGCGCGCCTCGTGACGCTTTAAATGACGGAAGAATCCACCTAATTATTAGAGGAAGCGGCTTCTGCGGAACTCCCTAAATTCTCCCTAATGACCCTGCGGGATTTTGGTCTGAGGTAACGGCGGCTGCACTCGACCGCGTGGCTCGAAGCTGCTAATTAAACCGATCGCGTTCGAAAGCGCTCATTTAAATCTCAAACCCGAACGATTAGAATCGAATCGAGCAGCGTTATTGATACATTTTTGCGGAACACAAACTCCCCGGAAAGTACGAGGTACTGTTCACCAGCGGGCGGATCAGCAACGATCGCTACTCAACAAACCGTAATCGAACTGACGGCCCCATGACACGTTCGTGTTTACGTTTGGCTGCTTGAAAGAACAGAACAACATTCCCCAGTCTCCCAGGTGAAGGGTTCGCACTGTGCCTTGTATAATGAGGATATAAAAATATCAATTATGGTTGGTATCCTACTCTCTTACACCATATATTCTATGACAGGCCTAATGAAGTAGTTGTAATACCGTCGTACTCAGGTAAACCTCTTGTCGTGCGTCCGTACCATTGAACACAGTGCACAGATGGACTGGGGTTTTTGATTGTACCGCTTGTTATCAACCATACTGGAGACAATGCAGTGACAGTTCTTGTCACATCCCTTCTACCGCTAATAAATATGCCATGAGGAGCTTCATATGATGATCTTATTGCGACCAGGGAATGAAAACTAGGTATTTATGCGCTGAGCTTTAATTTTCCATTGATTCGCTTGCTGAATGATATGTACTGTTACTCGCTCGACGCTATAACCTCCGCATCTTGTGTTTCGTAGCCTAATGCCGAGTGATGAAGCGCGAGTCGTAACCTGATAAGTTGTGCAGAAAGACTGGTAAATAGTAAGGGTTCCAGCATTTCTTGCCCTGTTACGTTAGAGTGATAACCCAATCAGTGGCTGTTCACAAGTGTGGCATGTGTTTGATGCGTGGAACGTGCGTAGTTGTTCGGCTGAAAAGGAGGAGTGGTTCCAGACGTGTTCGTGTTACCTCTTTCCTCCATAAACTTGGATGCTACGTCAGCTCCCTTGCCAAACCACCTCATTGGATGGTTTAACACAAATACCGTAACTCTTAGGAACACATTTTTCTACGGCTCGCAAGTTTCAAAAAAAATCAGGTGCGGCGCACAACACAACTTTCCTCACCCCTGCGCGCATTCAGCGGCTAACCGGCTTTTTCATTCAGTTCCGGAATTTATTGAATTGCTCGTACTTGTGTCACGACCGTTATCGAGCAATCAGTGCACGGAGGACTCTGGAAACTGTCAACTGAGTTGTGTGAGAGCGACAGCATTCACAGTTTCAGAATTACCGCGTAAAAACTGTGAGAAATGTAAAATGGAATTTCATGGGCTGCTCCTAATTATTTGATGTGCGTTATTAAACCTCCGCCGTGTAGGTGGTTAATGAAAGAAAATTTTTGTTGAGAATTAGTTTGTAAAAACTGCGCTAAAATAATTTTCGTCGACCATTTTGATAATTTATTGTCCGACCGATGAGAAATGTTTGGCATCGTCGCGTTATTTCTAACTCTCCAAGAAAAATATTTAATCAAAATTATTATAGCCGTTTTTGAGAAAAAAAAAGTATTTGGTGTTTTGATCACAATGATAACTATAGTTAGTTTTGGGCAGATTTAGCTAACCTGTAGTGACCTACACGCTAAATATCGAATCGAGTCGTGTTCAGCCGTTCACACAGGCCCTGTTCTCGAATGATGTTCATCGGACCCAGCAGCCCTAGAAGCTCAAAGATCTGAAGAGAACTCCTAGCATTCCACTATGATAAGGTGAGATAACACTCAAATGAAGGAAGATGAAGGAAGCAGTGCGCATTTCCAGTTCGACGGCAATGGTGGGGAAGATGCAGAGAGGAACCTGATTCACGAGATAAAATACGTCGTGACTTGTATGGAGCAACGGTGGGAAGCCTGAACCTTCCAGAGGGTCGAAGCTGTTCACTCCACGAAATCTACAGTCAGACACTAACTTGGACTGTCCTAGTCAGATACAAACAATCATACCCATCCGCACCCTAACGTCTGTCAACGGTAAGAGGTGTCGTAATTTGAGCACATTTAGTAGCGGCCTAACCGGATTGGCATAACGAAAACTGTCGGACATTTAGATAAACTATTGATAGCGATATGTGTGAAAGTTCTTTACGTCACAGGTAGTCAAGTGTGTGGTCATTCATACGTTCTCGCAAGCAGAGTGCCCAAAATCAGTACCGAAGAGGCACATTTACAGTTGTCAGTGGTTTGATCTCGTGATTGGAAGTCGTGTTTGTTGTTTATGGTTCGTCAGGAGTTGAGTGTGAAGTGTAGTTATGTACGAAGAGCCCCGGCAGAATGAAACTGTGCGCATTTCGATTCCCAAGGCAAGAAAGGGGAAGATGCTGAGAGGAACAGGATTCTCGCTGTAGTTGTGACTCGTATTGAGCAACAGTGGAAAACCTGGACCTTCCATAGAGTCGCAGCTGTTCATTCCACAAGACACAGACATAAGTAGAGACTAACACAGTGGACCACTTCATCCATTTATGGACAGATCTCTGGTGTAGTTAGCTAGAACCCTCGGCTCGTGTCTGCCCAACGATTGATACAACTATAACGTGAAATGCGTGAATATTATGTCAAGGGTAGTCCAGTGGTGTCTTCGTTCCTACTTTCACACAATGCGTTGCTACACACCAGTAAATGAACAGAGTTGCCGTAACCAAAACCGAAGAGGCTAGTTAACCGTTTCCAGTGGCACAACGTGACGTGAGTGTATTGAGTGATGTGGTGATTGAAAGTCGTGTTTGTCGAGTGTTGACAGTGTTAAGTGTAGAAACGAGCGAAGAGACTCGGCCGAAGAGAAGTTTCCCTAAGAAAAACTGAAGGAGAACTGAAGAAAATCTCACCTCGTCCGCTTCGTCCGACGAACCTGAGGTCGTTGAATTTGGCCACTTGGTTCTTCATGACGGCGGTGCAGTTCCTCAGTTCGGCGCAGTAGTTTTCGTCGTTTCCGGCCCTGACGGTGACGACAGTTCCGTCGGAGACGTCGTCCAACGCGACGACTTTGAAAGCGGCGGGCAGCGACTTGTTGGATCTCCAGTGCTGAGGAAGGGCCGAGCAGAGGATGCTCGGGCTGCCCGTCTGGATGAGCTCCCCGTGGTGCTCGCTAAGAGCCGAGCAAACTCCCCCGTACATTTCCCCCCACATGGCCATCTCTGCGGTGCCACCCGGCAAATGCATCTGGTTCTCACGTCACCACTTACAACTCTGCCGGTCCCGCTCACCGCGACTCCTTTTTCTTACAACAAGACGATCAAAAACTAACTACAACGATAAACCCGTCGGCGACGTTCAATTTGAATAACGTCTTTCGTTTCAGTTCGCGTTCGAAGGCTCCGAGGCCTCAGATGCCACTGGACAGGAGCACAGAAGAAGATTAAAGAGGCGATGGATCTTTTGAGTTCCACTCGCTCGGCTTGAGCCTCAAAGCTCGACTGGTGGAAAAACCCGACTCCTACGCTGCCTTTTTTTTCATCCCCACTCCTCTGCGGACTGTTTTTCCGTCGATATTCTTTGGGGGGGCTGGTGTTTTTTTGTCGGGCGGGACTGGGATTGGAGGGTGGCCACGAAGCGGTTGTGTTCTGCGGCCAACCCACGGCCACCCCGCCACACCCCACTCCACCTCTGAGCGGGGCCGCTCCTGCCCCTTACCCCTCCCCATTTGCCCGTCTTCCTCCTCCCCGCGAATCCTTCAACCGCTTCCCCCACCCCACCATTCTCGCTACTTTCTCTCTCCCGCAAGCCGTCGGTTCTCGAAAGGGGGGAAAAGGCCGCCGCGGCCGCCGGAGGCTTCTCTTGGGGTAATTGACATATCTCTTCCTCCACCTCCTTCTCTCTTCGGCTTCACGTCAACCTCCCCCTCCCCCTCCCGCCCACCCACAAACCCCTTCTGAGCCCCTCTCCCGCGTGTTCCTACATCACCGCCTCCTTATCCCCTCCTCCTCTTATATATCCATAAATCCCCTTCCCCTACCACCACCTGCTGCGACGTCACCACGAAGCCACCCCTCCCCCAGTCACTCCGAGAGCTCCTAAGTCGTAGATTACTGCGCGTCAACGCACCGCCAACGTGACAATTCCGGCAGAGACACGAAACCGTCCAGAACGCGTTCCCCAGAGGTACGCAGCAACTTAAGACGAAGTGCCAGTCAACCACCTGGCTGACCACTATACCCAGACGCTCCTGTAGTTCCTAAGTCATAGGTTTATGCGCATAAACACACAGACACTACACACAACATGACAACTCCAGCACGGACACCGACCATTCCAAAGAACCGACTGTCAGTCAACCGGCACTCAGCTCTGTGGCATGACAGTGGATTACTGGGCACCAACGTACATCGACAACAGACGAGATGTGACAACTCCCGCCAAGGCGCCCACCGCTCCAGAAAGCGTTCAACGAAAGCACAGTACGTGGCACTTTGGATCCAGGTGATTGATCTCTAGTCAACCAGCACAGGAATTGATTGACAATCAATGGCAGAAGGCGCCAAATATGATTTAAAACGAGTTAATTCGTGCGAAGAATTCGCCGAATTCCCTTCCTCTCTGGGCCGTTGCTGGAACTCCAGATGACCCTGCCAACTGTCACACTGCGAGTACAAGGCTCCTCGAATCCAGATCCACAAACGACTGAAGAGACGTCAGCTCGCGGTCACTTTGGTCATGGAGAAGGCGAGAGTACTGTCACTCCCTCGAGCTGCGATCCAAGTGGACCAACAAAGTCTTGTCATATTTGAAAGAATAAAAATAGTCTTACTCCACTCACATCTCCATGTGTCAGCTATTCACGCCGATGATCTAATCTGCAGGGCAAACACGCACAAAAACCTGAAATGGCGATAGTCCACTCAAGGGTAGGACTAACTCTCCTACGAAGGTTCCAATGATGTTTATGAATTAAATTCAGCTCCTCGTGCTACTGTTACGGGCACGAATGGTTGTCGCGGGGACAGGGACTGGAACAGAGAGCTCATTGGAGTCGTTCTGGCCACTAACCCTTCAAGAGAAAAGTCGCAGTTGACAGACGAAGGATGAGGAAACATCGTGACCTCGAGGGATTTATACGACTCACATCGACGTGGCTTACTGTATATTACTTGGAACGGATTCTGGAATATACCTAGTTACAAGGAAGGACTCATTACTGTCTGACGTCCGATTCTTGTTGCATTACATTCATGTTTATATTAGTACCTTGGGGCTCATTTCTACTACCACTCTCTTGTCCACAACTGTCACTGAACCTCCTCCAGCTGTTCACTCCACGGTTGCGTTATAAAGTGCTCCAATAGTAGCGTTATGCCGACGTACGACTGACTGGCTCAGGCCCATCACTCTGAGGACCTGCCGCCTGACTCAGGTCCTGAACTCTAGCTGCTCGTGCCTGATGTCTCATGTTCCCACATCCTATGTCTACGACCCGCACATTCGCTCGCTCTGTGTCGCGTAACCACCAGCGTACCTTCTCACCCACTGGATGAGCCTCTTCTCCTTCAGCTGACCAAGGGGACAAAGAGGACCTCCATTGGGAAGACGCTCAGGCCACCTGAAGCCTTATGATGTTAAGGACAACGACAAAGAGCGGAACAGGGATTCAGCTCATAGCAGTCGTTCCAGCCGTTAACCCTTCAAGGGTAAAGATGCCCAGTAAACAATAAAGGACTTGTTATTGCGTAACTCCCGATTCATATTTCATTACACTGCCAAGAAATGGTATTGCTGCAATGCAAGGCGAAATGTGAACTATTTGCTAATGTTTTCTATTTTAGACTTTGTTAAGCCCTACGTCCAAAAAATAAATACCACTTAACAAAATGGTTTGTGCGTGGGCATCTGCACCACCCTGAGCAAAACTGGCCCAAAATTAACTATAGTTATCAACGTGAGCAAAATACCACTTTTGGTTTTTGTTGAAAAAGACTTGATAACAATATTTTTGTCGACAACCCTAAATAGCACAACAATACCACGAATTTTTCTTACATGGAAAAATGACGAGAGCAGCACAAGAAATTATAATCACGACAGACGAAGGATCGTGCAACCCGATTTTAGCGCAGTGTTCACTCTTCCAACAAATTCCAGAATTTCAACCACCACCGTTCCGCCTACTACCATTTTTCACAGTTTTTACGTGATGATTGCAAAATAGTAAACGCAATCCTTATCAAAGAAATCATGTTGACAGTTTCCTAAATCCCTTGAACACCGATTCCTAAATAATAGTAGTGTTATCAGTAGGAGCAGCTCAATAAATTCCTGTGGAACTTGAAGCGCTAGCACAGTCCTCGTAAAATGGGATGTTACGGTTTAAAAATTCAAGTGAACTGAGAGAGAAATGGCTAAATAAATGGCTGAGGAAAGTGGTACGATGCGTTGCACTGGATTTGTTTTCGCATACTTCTATACTGTTTAGTAGCTTGTCGAGCGTTCCTATTTGCACAGGAACTATCATTAGCGTCTCATAGACGTCTGCAATTTTTGTAAACTTAAATGCATTCACTCAAATGGAAGTTGTTGATGGCGCTCCAAGTCAGTCCAGAAAGTAGGGTCAAGACCAGTCCTAAATTCCTCCTAGTAGTTACTTTCCATAGGTGTTGGGTGAGGCTGATCCTCATTCCAAAAGGCGAAGGGGGTCCAAGCTCACTGGCGGTTTGTACTGGTGGGGAGGGGGCTGGAGAGTGTCACCAGGTGTGGCAGTGATCTGTTTCAGAACAACTGTACCGCCTGACTCCCTTTAATAGCACCGGGCGATCGTGGTCTAGTGGTTAAGACATTGGTCCATAATTGTCGACTTTCGTCCTCCGCGTGATTGCCGTAATTTTTGCCTGAGTCTGCGGATCCCCAAACGTCTTCTAACCCCCCTCGTAACACAACCAACCATTGGAGCGGTTCGAGAAGTGGTGGAGGCCCTGATGACGACACAACGGTGTAACTAATACTACCAGAGTGGAACGTTATGAACGCGCAATTGTCTCTGTACACTGGAAAGATGAACTGGAGGCCCTTGAGGGCATCTTAAGGATACCCGAATACACCCTCATGGTCATGAGAAGCTATCTGCAGGATGGCACATTTATCTCCAAGATGGCCCAGGTATGTGGCAGGAGGGATGTCACTGCCACACTCCCATGATGTATGAACTCTGCTGTGTCTCAAGTTGTATGGCAATGCAATCCTAGTTGGGGAAGCGGATGACGTGGTGGCAGTAATAATTGGATCCAGTCCAGATAAAGGTGGAGCAAATATTGTGTTACGGGGAGGGATTAATATTGGAAGCAGTATCCCACTAGGTGAGTCGGGAAGTAGTACGATAGAAGCATTCAATTTCATTGGAACAAGTTTCACCACCACAGACAGGGAACTGAGTGGGGGCGAACACGAGCGCGGGCGACACAGCGACTAGGGAACCGGCTCGGTTACAACTGACAGCAGCGAAATCTCGAGCGAATTGGGTCATTTGAGGTGCCCAGTCAGCATAAATGCCCCGCATGAGCCTCTACTGAATCCATGGGTTTGGTTCGTCCCATCACACGACTGGTAAGGGAGTGGATGGAAACTCAAAGGAGAGCCCACGATCTCCCATCCTCTCCCTCTTCCTAGAGATGACTGAGCCAGCCCTGGTGACGATAGGAAGAATGGCGACTCTCCTGCCCATTCGTGTGGAGCTGAAAACAATGGAAACTGGTCGATATTTCGGTGTGCACCACGCTCAGCGGTCAGCAGATAACGCTGCCACAGTAAATGGCTCTTTCCAGTGTGATGCCCAACACAAGAGGGCTGTGGGCAAGCATAACATGGGTGCTTATTGGCGTTGTACACTTTATCCTTATCTAGGTTGTATGAATTGTCTCTCCACCTAGTTATGCAATAGTAATTCTGTTCTGGCCTCCTGCAGGGCTCTCTCATCTTGGACTGCTGTTGTTTGTTCTCGACATCAACGACTGGCCAGCTATATTTGATGATGTCTCTTGCCTCCTGATTGCAAATGACCTGAAACCATCAAAGCACTTGAACCAGAACTGGTCCTCCACCTCGTTCCCAACGTCAAGGCATTCCACCATGGAACCGTGGGGTGGTCTTTGGCATACGGCTCTCTTTTGCCAACCATATAAGCATCCTTGCTTCAAGGGCACTTCGTCAGCTGGTTTCGTAATATTACGGTGATCAGTATGAATCATTACGTAGTTTTCACGATTTTACATCTCAGATCTGGAATCCTCGGCACAGGGTGGACTATAACATGATTCAGCGAGTTCAGGGGAGGTTCCTTAAGTTCCAGCGGTACACGATCTAGCCCCTTCCCCACGCCCCTCCCGTGAGGCCGCCCTGAAGGTTTCCTTGCCTTTGGCCGTGACAGCCTTTGTTTCAAGGACTTCTGAACAATAAAAACGTAATTTGGGAAAATGGCCTGTGAACGCGATTGAAAGAAAACTGCTAAATCAAATTGGATTTTTAGGCTACAGTCTACCATGAGACGCATAAGGGTATGGGCACCGCAAAACTATAGTTATCTTAGTGATAAAAACATCAAAAAAGGCTCTGAACGTGTTGATTAATTCTTTGGTGCGGACAGCTTCAACTGACACGACGATGTTCTCATTCGTGGGGAAAATGACGAGAGTAGCACAATAAATTATCAATAATTTCACGGTTAGTTCCTTACGTACTACTGATATGCTACCAGCATTCTCAGAAAAATAAGGGGGGTAGTTCTATTTATGATAGTAAGCCGCACGATTTGGTTCACGCCTACTGAGGAGCTAAACAGTTGGCAGTTACAAAACGTGCTGATGCAGTCCACTCGACCCGCGTATCATCCAACCATCGAATTGGGGGGCGCATTAAGTGTGATTCCACGGAATTGTCTTCTACCAAAATCTGTACTCATTGGAGCCAGTTTCTCGCATTTGTTCCGTACAACGTCGAGACCTTGCTCCCTCGTGGTCCCTGGCACGAAATACCGCTCGCAAAGAGGTTTTTTTCAGCGTCGTGTTATCTTCATAAGCTTCTGATGAAAAGGGGCTTCCGTGCGGATTAGGGGAGAGAGAGGCGCTTTCAAGTCAGCACTAAGATGCGAAAATGAGAGCCCTGTTTTCACACGGATCCGCCAAATCCGGGAGTCCCGCGTTTTTTTGGGGGGAACTGACACCGGTGGAACGGTAAAACGCTTTAGTGGGGAAAAAACGGTTTTCGAGCGTCGACAGTTTTGAAAACCTCTGCGAAAAGAGGCGAAGTGCTGTTGTGGACGGAGCTCGTTCGGTGGCAGATGGAATCGGAGGAGAGGAGCTGAGCAGCTGGTCGGTTAGTCTGATGGGCAGACGCCCTTTCAACGGACCCCGCTGAGAACTGCGTCCTTCCTCTTCAACGTCTGGCTCTTATAAAAAGTTTTAAAAAAAAGAGGCGAGGTGACCACTGGAGGAGCAGATTCCTTTCACTGAGTCTACAATTATTTCATGCGCATTGTGGTCCGCTCCTGTCACCCGAGTAACGCCTCAATTCGGCTCGTGGTGTGAATCGCTACCGCTAGAACACGTTTGGGATTATCAACGTAGATAAACATCATCGGACCTGTGCGGCACTTGCTCAATGATGAAGATTCATGTAACGTAGAAAGTGTAGATTGACATGAACGACTGTATCAGTTCGTAATAAGTATAACCCCCCTAAATAAAACCCTTAATTCGCTCATTCATTGTACTAACTTCTTAATTTATGAGGACGACCTGAAGCTCTTCATCTCCATCAAGCCCTCTCTCAGCGGTACAACATCAATGGCCCGGCCCTCAACCTGCCAAAATGTGTTTCCAGCAAGGCTGGCATCGTGGATCTTGGCGGGTGCCTTGACTACCAGCTCTCCTTCTCTGATGACATAGCTCAGCTTGCAGCTCGACTTCATAAAACGGAACACTAAAGAGTTCTCAAATGCTCCTGCCTAAGTGACTCTATAAAAGACTCTCGTGCAGTTGATTCTGGATTATGTATCAGTAACCTGGAGCCCACACTTTGAGTGTCATATTGTGCATTTCGTTCCCTGTGAGGCCCTGTCCTACGATGAGCTCTCTCGCCGCTTCTGTCTGCTGCCTCCCCGTGACCACCGGTTGTGCGTCGATGTTTTATTCCGTCATGATCTGCTATCGGGACAGATTGATTCACTTGATCTCCTCGCTCGTGCCGGCCTTGCTCTTCGACCAAGTATTTGTATCACCTCCCTTCTGCCGAATTCCTCGCGAGGTTAACTTACTCTCCACTCCCCCCCCCTCTCCTGGTCAGCGACATTATACCATTCACCGTTCTCCTCCGTCAAGTACCAAATCTTTCTTTATCTCAGCGCTCATTCCTCCAAATGGATTTAGGCTGAAGGCTTTTCTGTTGACTTGGGGGCGTTTCTCTTTGCCGCCTTTAGCCATCATTCTCCTCTCCCATACATCATTGTATTGACTTCCTTTTTTGTCGAGTCCTTGATGTCGAGACAGGTGGTCCCACGGTCACTACGAACGCATCCCCACGAATTACCTCAATATCCCTCCAGCGCCTTTCTCTCGTTGTGGATTGAGTATCGTTTTGATACGAGGGCACACTGAGCAAATCCGTTTTCCCCAGTCACAAGTCACGGTGTCGTCAAGTATCATAAGTACCGTGTCCCTCGTCGCGATCAGAAGCAATTGCAACCAGCCATGTTGGAGGGGGCAAAAGTTGAAACGACGAATGGTGATGGAATTGATGGGGGAGGGGGGGGGGTATGACAAATTGTTTTCAAATGGCGAAAGGGTTTGTAGCTGCGGAGGCGGATATGAACTTCGACGGGAATGAAAACCGGTTATGAATCGCCAAGTTGAGCCAAATAAATCGTCAAAAACAGAAAGGCAGCAGGTGAAAGGCTCCGGTTAATGGCTTATTATGCCGGGTCCCCGCTCGGCCGGATGTTTAATACCCCAGTGATGGAGTGGACTAATGGCGATATCGCGGAGAGATGGTTGGAGGGGGGGGGGGTGCAGGGAGTATGGATTATCGCCTTCCCTAATAACCCTGTGGACTGAGGGGCGCAGCGTGGACTTGACGGGACACCCGGCCCCGACCCACCCTTCCCTCACCATTCTCCAGCAACGGACCCACTTTCTGCAGATAATTACCGCATTACGGATACAAATTCGCCGGATCCCTCGACGGTTCCGAAAGTGTAGCTTTTCATCTCGAAAATGCTCTCAACCCCGTCAAGTTGATCGTAAATAGGCTCGCAGCAACTGGCTTTGGCTGCTCCCGCATCCGTCCTGGCAAACGTTTCTACTTTTTAGGTTCAGAGTGGAGTGCTGGGATTATTAGTACTGAGATGACAAGGGCGCCATACTGCCCAGGTAGATTGAAATGATGTTCTGTGTCAATTGGCAAATGTAACAACAAGAAGCAATCACAAGGAACGAACGTGATACATCTGAGTGTTAAACTGTTGGACCACCTTGAGTTCTCCAATGAAGCATCAATCATCATCGATGAAGAAATATTGTAACGCTTGTTCGCCAGGGAGAATGGATGAGTGGGTCCCTCTCCCTAGTGGATAAATAAATCATTCACTCTCTCAGTATGTATCTCTGTCACGTCAACATGATCAAGTCAAGCAACAAATAACGCGATGAACTACTGCACAACGCCAAGACTGGCGAGGATATGCAGGATGCGGTCCAACTCGGTTCCTAGACATAAAGATACCACTCGAAATGAGAGGGTGGCTCATCTGGCCGAACTCGGTTCGTCAACTATACCTATAGGGCACCTTCCTCCCAGTGGGGCATCTCCATCAGCTGTCAAGAAGACTGTGAAAGAATATGCCGGGAACATGCATCAGACAGCTTGGAATGCAGTGGGAGTGAGGCACCACAAACGCTTTATCTCAGGTCAAACGCACGAGACAAGCCGTAGCCCGCTGATGGAACGACTTGAGGCTAGTAGTTGGTATCATCACGGGACTTTGTAAAATGAACGAATACGCGAATGTTAATACACCCCTCAGATGAGGAGACTCCCTACCGTACCACGGCGCAGCGCTAGAGACATGAGAAGGAGCGATTTTCGGTCTTTGCTCCACCTACTCCAAGGGTGGACGTCAAAGAGACTTCTTGCAAGAAATATCTGGCATGCCATAGAAAGGTATTTGGGCTGACACAATAGGACTTTGGCCGCAGTGCTCGTCCCGAATTAGACAATAAAAATGATTTATTTTAAATTTAAAAAAAATCTCTATCTCTCTCCCTCCCACACACTCTCTCTCTCCCACATATCATCACATATCTCTCCTAGTGTGCGCTTAATATATGTGTTTTATATATTAAGTTCATGGCATGTCTGGAGTAATTTTTAATTCTAGTTTGCTATGTGAGTAAAAATATATACATGTTCTTATGAGTTTCTGATGTGATGTGCATTATGAGCGCGTTTATATTTGTTGTCCTGGGAGGAAGGTAGAGAGGGCCTGATGGCTCTATTTCTCACAGGTAGACAAATACAACAATGTCAATCAATCTCTCTTTCAGTATGTCTCTCTCTCTCTCTCCCAGTCTCTCTCTCTCCCAGTCTCTCTCTCTCACTCTCTCTCTCTCTCTCTCTCTCTCTCTCTCTCTCTCTCTCTCTCTCTCTCTCTCTCTCTCTGCATCTCCTCTGTTTACCAATAATTTACTTGTTCCAAAAAAACCTGCAATAGAGTTGGTTTTAGCACTGAAGCAGCAGTCGTTAAAGTACACGATGATGTGAGGTGAGCAATGGACCAGAAAAAATCATTCATCAGGCATTATGATTTTGATTGGCTTGTACGCTGAATTTGATCCGGTTACAGCAGATTTATTGTTGCATATTCTTCGATCGATAGAAATCAGTGGCAGCACGCCACAAAATTGATAGACGAGAGAGGATCTTATTCTGAGCAATGCGTCAAGCCAGATGACTGCAGCGGGAAATCCTGGGTGCGTGGGCGAGTCTGACTGTTCCAAAGTTCCCGTCAGCGGTTAAAGTTTAGTGATGAATTGTCAATGTGAAGTGCAGCGTAAAGGCGCATTTACGTTAGCAAACACTCGTAAACATGTAAACGAGCTCCCGTTCGCGCTGCCTGAGCACGTCCGTACGAGCAGTTGTTCGCGAGCTTTCGAGGAAGACTCCCGACAAATATTCAAAAACATTGTGCCCGCGTTGTTGAAGGTTGCAATCTGTGCTGCGTCAGTTGCGGTACTGTCAGAAATAGAGAGGCGCCGCCAAAGGGAGAAAAGAAGAATGTGGGAGTCTTCCTTTCTGAAAATAAGGGAATAATTCCTTACTGCCAGCTCAGTTGAGGGCCGATGAAACAGGATTTTTTGAGAATTTCAGTCTCATGTCACCATTGCACTTCCCGACCACAAAGGATGGTACCAACTGCAGTGAGAGTATTCCATCGTTCTGTCGCCTATGTCATACACACCGCCCGAGCATGTTGCTTGCGATTGTTTTGAGTGTTGTGTGACCTCATCTAGGCACGTGATAGCTTCTACAGGTATCGAGTAAAACTATCTGATTACCTTGTCTTCCTTACCGTTCCTTTAGCTCCTGATTTCATTGTTGTGAACTTGGAGAAGAATCTTTTTCATCACGTTGGAAGAAGAAACCCAACCGAAAAGGGGTTTGGAGAGAAGTGTCTCACCCCATATTCCAAATTTACTCTGCTACATTTAATCCGAACGGGAAGTCAGGGACAGAAAGAATTATGGGACTGAACGAGAAATACCGATGTTCTAAAAGGGGAGTGAGAAGAGAATCGACCCAACCATCGCCTTTTTTTCCGCCGTTGATATTATTTGTAAAGACGCCACTCGAAGGTGCGGCTACAAATCAACGTCGGTACAGTGTGAGAACCAGAAAACAAACCTCAAGATCGGGAGAAGGATGAATTTATTTGGGACAATGGGTCGAGGACGAGCAGATGGAATGCGATGCCCTGCCCCGTGGCAGGAGAGAGAGAGAAAAAAAACAACTTTTGTCAATATTTTGGGCACCGCAGCCCAGTCTTCTAAGTTGGGATTACTTCAGAGCCATTTAATGCAAGCGACGACGGCTCAGAGCTTTTTCGACGTCACGAAAATGAATTATCGTTCTGGCTCGAGAGGCTCCAGCTGTTGAATGGAATAGAAGAGCCCCTCTTTTGGAGCAGCTTTCGGATAAAGGGCAGCAAATATTGGACTTGGGCTGAATGGACGTTACCTTCTACCGATCGGATGATGGCCAACCTTCCCATTCCGTTTGTCTCTTTGATCAACAAAAATAGCTGGACGTTTGTAGTCAGTCAACCGATCGACCCTTAAAATCAGGACGTGACCCAAAACACTCCTTGACTCCTTGTGAACTAAATTTCGGAAAAATCCCAAAACAGTACAGAATTGATGATTAGAACGATCACTCGGCTTGGGATACAGCCAGCCAGGGGTGATTTCAGTTTGATGCCTCGTAAATTCGGAAAATGTGACGTTGAAAGTAATCCCTCTTACACATTTCTACTGGTCAATCTTTGGAAGCTTTACGATCACCACGAACATATTTTATTTGACATTGTGCGTTGAGACATTTTCTGCTTCCCTTCAAAAAATCTGGAAAGCGAAATCAACCTTCCCTAGATTTTTTCTTCAAGTGACATTTCTAAGTACCACAATAGTAAACCCATAAAGTAAAGCTGAGACATATGAAAGTGATTGAATCGAAGTTTTTCAACATAATAACGCCACAGATATTTTTTTATTTATGTTTAGACGGTGGTGGAAGCAAGTCCACAATAGAGGAATTATAGAAAAAAGGTAACACGTACAATAATGAAACAGAACTAATAATGAAACTAATAACAATATCAGGAACATAATGAGAGAAAAATGAGGGAGCATATATGCAATAAATGACTACGAATGAGTTGACAAGATAAAAATGAGAAGCCGGAGACGACGAAGAGGAGGGTCACGTTTGAAGACATAACTCTCCATTCGTGTGGAGACCAAGCAGCAACAAGCGAGGGAAGCAGTTCGATGTTTGGGCGTGATGGTGAATACCAAGTTGTTGTTTGGTTTCCACAACTGACAACCAGCAAATAAAGCTGCCACCGTAACAACAGCTGATGGCCAACATGAGAGGGACGTGGGCAAACCCTAGGTGGGTGCTTATGAGCGTGTGCACTGATGCACAACTCACGTGGGCTGATACACTGGGCATTGCTTACTACAGGAAGCGAATGGCTATGGCAAGGGAGAGGAGTGCCTTTCAAATTGCTTCCTCATACTTCAAGTTTTCTCAGTTAGGAGTGTTGATAGTTGCAGGAGTTACTCTAATCCACCTTCTGGAAATAGCTGTGCCCAACAAGGGGCAACTGGAGTACACCCACCCCGATGACTGTGTTCTACTCGACTTGACACCCCTCAAGGATCGAAACACGGGTAGCCAGACGAGTGGAGCACATCCCAGAAGGGTCAGTGGGTGGATCGGGAAGCTGATTCCATGGTCCATGTCTACGGTTCAGGGTGAGATAAGGTGAAGTGAATTTATGCCTTCTTTCTACCCAGTTCCTCACGAGACAAAGAACATTTAGAGCGTAGCCGCACTGAGTTGTTAAGGGCGCATGCCCTAACTGCCTGAGCTGCAGGGCAATGGTAGATGATGCTTCTCGTCATCTTTTCTTGTTATAAATGACCTAGATGCTGGCGCACGGTGAAGGCCACAGTCGAGCGAATTCGAGATGCAAGAAGCATGCTAATCTGGGGCCAGTATCTTGCAGGCATGAAGAATGAAGACATATAGGAAAGACCGCTCCTGAACCTCTCAAATTGCTGAACAGTATGGGACGAAGCATGGGGAGAGCTACACGCTACAAGATTATCGCGAGGGGGAAAAGGACACGAAAGGAAAGCTGCCATTATAGGGAGGCGTGAGGACCAGCCTGTTGCAATGTGCTAAAACGGCTCCAGGTTGGTTCTCAATACTCAAAGCACATTCATGGGATCGCTAGGAGCAGATCTCCCTCCTACACACCAAAAACAATTGGTTGGTGACATTTTGACGCTGATAGGGGTGTAATGCTCCGGCGAGGCCGAAACTGAGAGGTCGGAGGATTAATAACGATAACAAATAATTAGGAAAGGCGCGCAGAAGATGAGTGTTAGATATTATATTTAAGATCGACAACGGACGCAGACTATCAAGATGGCTAGCTCAGAACTGACTTTATTTGATACTACAGGCAGTATCCTTGGCACAGGCATACTTGATCACCCACTGGTGACCATATCTGTACACAGCTGTTAGACGTTCCACAATGAATACATATTTTATTAAACTAGTACATAATAATAAATTAAAACAATCTTCCATAATATAACATGCTTCTTTTTTTTTCTTTTTTTTTAAATAGCTTAAATAACTGAACTGAACTTTCCACGTCGTATATCTGTAACCGAACTGAACTGATCATTCCGTTTCACTAATGTATGTATGCCTGTATCCAGCTTAATATGGTTAGTCATCAAACATAAATCGTCTAACTGGTTTCCTCTCTCTTCGAGGCCTTTCGTTTCCTATTTGATCAGTACTGCCTGTTTCACTAGTACTATTGGGTGGAATTTTACTAGCTAATGGGGACTGTTTTTCAGAGAGAATCTTCCCTGTTTCGTCTAACTTCTTACTTTTTTCCGGGCTGTTATTGGCAAATGGCCGTGTGTACTCTATTGCCACATTTTCAGGGGGATTCCTCAAAATCGATTTTTTGTGCGGCAACAGGAATTTACGATTTCTTATATATTCCGCCCCTCGTTCATTCCTTATCAGATATCGTCTGTAGCCGACTTTTTTTACTACTGCCGCCGGTAACCAATGCCCTTTGGGGTTGAGTTTGAAATAAATCTTGTCACCGGATGTCAGTGGAGAAAGGTAACGGGTTTTCCTGTCATAATACATTTTTGATTTATTTTGCATCGTTTTTTGCCAGCGTAATGTGTTGCTTAAAATTTACTGTTTTCGGATGCAACATTTCATTGATGGGGAGAGTGCAACGCAGTCTACGGGACATAAGCAGTTGAGCAGGTGACGACATCGCACCCTTAGGAGTATTTCTATAGTGCAGTAATGCCAGACAAGGATCAGATCCAGAATCGAAGCATTTTTTCAAAATGTTTCCAACAATTTTCACTCCACTTTCTGCCATACCGTTGGATTGACTGTGGTATGGGCTTGTAACTATGTGCTCAATACCCCAAGTCTCAGTAAATTCGCGAAATTCTCGGGATCTAAACGGAGGACCTCCATCAGTAATTAATTGTGAAGGAATACCACAACGACTAAACATTATTTTTAAAATTTAGGACCCCTAATGCTCCCGTAGACGGGACGCGACATACATCAATGAATTTGGAAAAATAATCCGTGAGAACTTCGAATTTTTCGTTACGAAAATCTAGAAAATCCACTCCTGTTTTTTCCCAGGGTAAAGACGGTACGTCGTACGATTTTAAAGGCTCGCTATCATTATTTGGACGAAATTTCATGCATGTGGGGCAACTTTCAGCCAAATTCTTTATGTCAACCGCTATTTGTGGCCAAAACAATACTCCACGTACCATAGATTTAGTCCTTTCCACTCCCATGTGGCTAGTATGGACTTTTTCAAGAACTGATTTCCTAAGTTTGACCGGAACTATGACGCTTGTATTCCTAAATAATAAACCATTGTTTATCACTATTTCTTCTCTGTAACTCCAGTAAGGTTTAGCGCCGTTTACCACTTGGTTTTTAGAATTTGGCCACCCATCACGACAATAATTTGTTATGCACATATGAGTTTCATCCTCCATACTCGCGTCGTGAATCTCCCTTAATGTTTGGGGCGATACTGCTAGGGAGGAATTTATCATGTTGACATGTACTGAGATCTCCTCATCCAAACTAGCCTCAGTTCCTGGAAGAGGATCACGCGACAGCGCGTCGGCAATAAACATATGTTTACCGGTTTGTGGACTATCCGGAAATTGAATACTTCCAATTGAACGAGCATTCGTTGCAGCCTACTAGGAACATTAGCTAAGTTCTTTTTGCGAATGGTGATTAATGGTGCATGGTCAGTCTCAATAGTGAATGACTGTCCATACACATACTGTCTGAATTTCATGCAGCCTACCACTATAGCGAATAACTCTTTTTCTATTTGAGCGTAGCCTTGTTGACAGGGTGTTAATGTCTTGGAGGCATACTCAATTGGCTGGTTATTTTGTAATAAGACCGCTCCTACGGCAAAACTCGAGGCATCTACTGACATGACTATTGGATCATCTACCCGAAAGTGAGCTAAAACTGGAGCTTCAGTTATTAACTTTTTCAACTTCCCAAATGCATCATTATTATTGTCATCCCAACTCCACTGGGTGTCCTCTCTTAACAAGGAACGAAGGACGCTCGTCTCCTGGGAGAAATTTGGGATAATGCTGGACAAGTATGTGACTATTCCAAGAAACCTTTGCAACATTTTTTGTCTCTAGGTAGGGACATAGCACAAATTGGCTTGCATTCCATTTTCGGAAAATATATGGCCACCATGTATTTTATTTGTGAGAGTCCAAATTTACAATTGGTCTTGTTAAATTTAATATTTAAAGAGCGAGCCCGATCTAACACCGCGTTGAGCCGCCTATCGTGGTCTTTTTTGTCCCTGCCGTGGACGAGTAAGTCATCCTGGAAGATGCATACCCCTTCTAAGTCGCCAAATGATTCAACCATTGTTCTATGAAAAATTTCTGGGGCAACTGATATACCGAACGGCAACCGCATGAACCGATACCGGCCAAACGGTGTCTCAAACGTTAATAATTTTGAACTTTCGTCGTCCATGCGCATATTCCAGAATCCTGAATTCGCATCAAGAGCTGAAAATATTTTTGAGCCAGTTATTTGCGCTCTGATTACTTCTAAAGTTCGCAAGTTTCCATTTTCCATGGAAACTCAAGTGATTGTGTGTCTTTATTAAGATAGTAAAGGTGCTGGGACACTAGGAAATATAGCTCTGGATACTAGAAAAACACTGGTGGATTACGCAGTTACAGAAGGGCAGCAACCGGATTCCTCGGGGGACGGAAATGGAGAGAGACCTCGGGTTTTGGTGAAAGGCTCGGCGGTCGTTTCTGCTGTTACGAGGGGGGCTCCGTATAATTCGGTTCTCGAGTCGGCACCATACCTAACTCCTCTAACCTCGCGCCGGTAGTGTGCTTAGCGGCAAGGAGGAGAAACGATTGTGAAGCCTTTCTAGGGTTAAAATGTTGATGCTCAGGAACAGTCCTTCCTCTCAATAGCGCCGGTCCTTGGGCATATACGTACATGTTTGGGCTGATTCAAGACTATAACCTCCCAATGTAAAATAGAAGACATAAGGGGGTTTTGTGTATGATGAAGCTCTGAGGCTATGAGCTGTGAGAAGGTGCTGAATGATGGAAGATCTGGGGATCCTCACAGAGGGCGACTCCTCAGACAATGAATAGAATTAGATTCGAAACGGGAAGCCACTCTCTCGATTGGACAGATTGTGTGCACAGAGAAGTCATCTTTGAAGGCCCTTTAACATTTCGGAGTATTTTCATAGCCCTCCCTTCAAAACCATGGATGTTGTTAATTCTTTGGTACGCACAAAAAATTCGTTGTCAATGCCTCTCTAGATATTGAGAAATTAGGTAGCAGGCATTCTGTGTAATTTCCAACTCTGACTGTCTTGACATTTTAGCTAAAATTGGCAGGAGGTTTAATTCGCTAAAATGTTTTCTCAGGGTATCACCGTTATGTAATCAAAATGTAGCGATTTACTTTGTAAATTTAAGTAGCAATCTTCAATAAATTTCCTAATCATTACAACCAAACTTCACAACGAGTTTTTTTTTTAAATTTCCCAATTTAACTGAAGTTAGTACTCAAGGTGTTTTCCCCAACTGCTCATAGTTTCAATTTGTGAGGCCGAGGTCTCAGAGAATGTGCAAATTAAACTCGAATCCTCGTACTGGGATCCACGTGTGTGGCTCTTCTAATTGAGGATCTACGTATTGATCCTATGCCACAGACGAACCCCAACAGGACATGCAACGCTGGACCTAGGGGCTTCGTCTCCCACATCATGTCGGTTAATAAGTTTTGTTACTCGTGCTTTAACAGGGGGGCGATCTGGCTGCTCACGTTTGTTTAAGTGCAGTTAAAGTGATGCCGTTTCGGGCAGTTATGGCGATTTCTCACGCTATTTGTTCTTTTTATTGATATTGTCTCGCCCAGAATATTTCTCCGTATTCTGCTCGGTATTGCCGTCCTAATGGTTCGTGAGACACTGCTAAAGTACGGTGGGACGGTTAGCATCTACCCTCCCCGATAATTTGTGTGGCAATTTTTATATTTGTTTCAATGCATCCCAACTTCTATTCTCTTTCATTGTCTGTCCTACTACACTACGATGCCTAGACGTGCCATCCCAGTACTGGAATAGTACGAGTGCTGGGTGTTATTCATCAAGCTGGCCTGGTAAGACGAGTAAAAGAAGGAAAGAGACGATGACGTCAAAAAAGAACCAGGGTCCGAGCCCTTTGAGAAGCCCACGGTGTTGATGGAATAGAACGGCAACGGCCCACAACTATTTTCTCTTATCACGTTCGCCAGCTAGTATGCACACAAACTACAAGTTGGATGGTATATTAGTGGTAGTAAAATGCATTTAAGACGTTACCAACGAAAGACGTAAGAAGTAGGTGGCTAGTCACATCCCCCCAGCACTTTCAAAAATATCTGGTGCGTAGCAACACACAACTGTCCTTAGCTCTACAACAATTCACTTTGACATGGCTAATTCTATTTAATCAATTCATTTATTACTCCGTTAATTTAAACTTGGTCAAACAACGCATTACAGCAGCAGCAAGCGGTAGCGCTTACAGTTCCAGATTTTATTGTCCTGCTCGTACTCTTTGCAGGACCATTATTGAGCAATTGGTACACGAATAATTAGTGAGGCTGTAAACACAAATTTTTTTAAAGAAGGATAGTAATAACTTTTGCAGAGTTATTGGGTAAAAACGTTTAGAACTGGTACTAAGCGAAACGGCAGTAGTTGAAATTCAGGAATTTCTGGAGTGACCCCCATGTATCTCATGAGCGTTTTTAAACACTCACCCTTTAGGTATTGGATTGGACTACAATACCAATTTTTGTTAACATTCTACAGAAATTCCAACGGAGTTTATAAGGAAAAAACCTGCACTAAAAACGCTTTTCGTCGAAAATTTTGATCATTTATTGTGCTGCTCTCGGCATTTTCTCACGGATTGCAATTTTATGGTATAATTGTCTGATTAAGAGGTATCTATATAAAAAATTTAATCAAAATCGTTAGTGGTGTTTTTGGGAAAAAAATATTTGGTGTTTTGATCACTATGATAACTATAGTTAACCTTCGGTAGATTTTGTCCATCTTGGCGTCCTATGGTAACCTGTAGGCTAGACATCATGTTTCAGCGGATTTGATACGGTTGATTTCTCTAAAAACCGCGCTAAAATAGATTTCGTCGAAAGTTTTGGTAATTCATTGTGCTGCTCTCGTCATTTTCCCATAAATGGGAATTTTATGGTATAGTTGCCATATTGGGAGCTACCAACGTAAAAAATTTAATCAAAATCGTTAGAGCCGTTTTTGGGGGAAAAAAAATTTGGTGTTTTGATCACTATGTTAACTATAGTTAAATTTCGGTGGATTTGGTTCATACCCTCATTTTGGCGTTCCATGGTAACTTGTGAGCGAGATATGAAGTTTGAGCGGATTTGGCACGGTGGTTTTTTCTAAAAATCTTTCACAGACACACACACCTAGACACACAGACCATTTTCCCAAATAGCGTTTTTCGGACTCAAGAGGGTCTGAAACGTAAAGATCTGAAGAAAACTCAAAATTTTTTTTTCAGCCGATTACATAACTTACTTTCCTTTCTACTTTGTAGAGCCAAGGAAAGTAAAAACCTTGTATATGTCGCACACGCGCACGAGCTCAGGCACGCTCTGCACGCTGATGTTGTTACTATTGGAATATTACTACATTATATGTTGTTGAACTTTTATCAGGTGTTAAATGCTTGGTGACGAGTTGTGTTGTTGTTGGTACGGGAGTTGATAGTTCGATCGTGAATGTGAAGATATAAATGGACCTTCGTTTGTTTCTGAACATCTTTCTTACAATACTTTGAAACTTTACTATTCTGTAGAAAACGTCTTTTTTAATGGTTGACTATAGTCGGTGGAGTATTAATCGCCTTTTTGCTAAGTGATTCTTTTGTGAGGGTGAAATGTAATCTGCATCTTTACGCACCGCATTCCCTCTTTCCAGCCCCGAAATTCTTAATATTGAGCTCTTCTTGTGACAATACGCGGGTGATTTACTTCAAGGGCAATGTAATGTTGACGCTTGCTTCACGGATCTTTAGCCTTTAGGCGCACACTGAATGATGGGAACATGAGGTGACGAGCGACGCTCTGTCCGACGAAAACCGTCTTCTTCAGTCGACAGAAAAGCCCTTCGAATTTGTGGTGCCCCGGGCAGTTATTTTCCCTTCAAAAATAAAGCTGTTGGATAACAGTGCGGAGGAGGGCACGTGTTGAGTTGTGATGCCATTCCGAGTGCACTTTCCCCTTTTGTTGTGACTTCTCCCGCTGACTGATTTACGATCGAGGAGAAGGGAAATTCTTTGTGATCCGCCGAAAAACGCCCGTCTGTCGCTCCTCCAGGTAGTTTCCAGTTACCTACCCCTGGAAGTTACCCTACCGAACTAAATAGAAGGGGCCTGGCCGAAGGCAACGCTTCTACTTCTGGGCCCGATGTCAAGACGAGTCGCTTGAATCGCTAGTCGGGTCGTCCTGAGGTCCTAATAACAGCCTACCTTCGGTGAATTACACAGTCGTTAGTGTCAACTCGACTAGGTATCTTCCACATTTAACGCCGATTATTCCAACTCTGACTGCTATTTTAGAGATGAGGCCACACAAGCGGCTTTTACCGCTTGTTCTTGAGCTTTTTGTTCTAGAGACGAACGAAGATTTGTGTATGATGTTTTCTTCTTCGGGGGTGCTTTGTAGTCCTCACATTACTCTAAACGGCTCTCGAACTTCTTGAAAAACACGAAAATTTCCTAAGCTAAAAGCTTTTCTCCAACGTGACGGGTGAACTTTGAAGCTTTTTTATTGGTGTGGCTGATCACATTTTAGATGACTGACCAATTAGTGATTAGGTAATTTTATATGGTAATGAAGAAAGGAAACACTGTTATCCTCGAACTATTTGTCGTGGGATGTGGTCTAGTAGTGTCTTGAGGGATCACATAGAACCTCAACTCTAAGGAAAACCAGCTAGATGTGAAACTTCCCCTTTTTTGTTATCAGCCTCTTATCATCGGTCTCTCCTTTATATACCATCGATCTACCATATCGTTTTAAAACTTTACTCAATATCCCAATCAACAAACACTTGAAGAAAATCAACATCATTCATCAGGCATCCCCATTTTTCAATTTAACCAGAGGTATGTAGGTGATCTCAGACAACTCTTTTGGTGCACCCTACACCTAATGCCTCTGAAGTTACCAATTTCGAGTGGTTGGACTGGGTGTGTTGAGGAGCTGCAACGACGCTCCAACTTTCATTCAGCTCAATCAAACCACATCATCAATCACCATTCATTTTATTAAGTTTCGTATTGCCGGTTGACCGATTTGTATTGACCCATGTATTAACATTTTTGTAAGAAAAGCAAACTGGACTCAGCTCCTCATAACAGCTTCTCGAAACCCAACCATTTATAATATAACTGTTTTGGTTTAAAAACGGCGATCCCCTTTTGATTGATCTGCAGGTAGAGACTACTGCTTTCATATTAAAAATACATCGTTACTTAATCACTTACAAACAGGAGTAACTACTACTGTAAAGTCGCTCATCCTCCGTTTTTTGTTAACCGTAAACGGAGGGTTTGATTGTCTGGGCCACTACGTGCAAGAAGGAAACCTAACGAGGGACTGCTCCAAGTCGCCACGGAACCAGCTTATCAACGATTCGTTGCGCTTTTGCTACTAATGGTGGGCTAACTGTCGAAAACACTAAAACATTCTAACCAATTTAGTGGAAACTGACAATGTCCCTAAGTACGTTTTATTATTTAAACGGGCTACTAACTGAGTGATTTAGTTCGTACATCTGAACGTCCCCGTTCATTCTGTCGTGTTTTCACTCAGTTAATACAACCTTTTGGAACATGGAGTTGTCAAAAAGAATTAGGTCGCCCATAACTATCTCACTGCCCACAGCTTGATTGTTACTCTCGGCGTGTATTTTTGAACGATTTCGCTCGTTAATTTAGTTTGGCGTCGCACGTTGACTGAAAGGCTAATCATAAAATTTGAGGTGGTTAGGATTAGTGGTTGTTCCTCAATCGTGTCGACTCTCATAGGAGAGTTACGTCAGTCGAACCTCATAGAGGTCGCAGTTTCACTATCATCCAAGAACCGAGGGACTGCCTCGCTCAGCATCCACCGAGCCCAGACCTGCGTAGTTTCGTCAAGTTGTCATTTTTTCAGTCTCCCAATGTACCCATGTTTTAATACGGAGGTATGGCCATGGGGAGTCTGCACTATTTGGGAGGAGTTCTCAAACTGGTTTCCCACCTGATCTAACTACGTACTTTGGAGTCAAGTTTCAAAGGGAGAGATAAATTGTTGCCATATCTTTTTCGCTAAGCGAAACGGTTTTAAGCTTGCTTGGTAGCAGTCAATGCTGGAAAGTTTGGCTGCTCTTCCAATAACCATCGCTCAAGCTTGTAGGACCTGCAGAGCATGGTTTCTTGTTTCTTTCGCACTAGAGGTGCAAGACGTGCGGGATGGGCTCTGTACTTGACTCGATTCTCAATTTCTGTGGCCGCCGAAACGTATTGGTGCTTGGCTTTTCAACTTTCCCGTCACGAAGATGGGCTGGTGTTTTGCCTTAGCCACCTACAGTTTGACACGCTTGCATCATTGAGTGAAGGTTCAGAGCATTCGAAGGGTTTTTATCTCGATGCGTTGGAGCCATTGCCACGGATCAGCACAATCACATAGTCGTACGGCTCGCAGTTAGTTTCTATTAGGCTCCTGAGAAGACTCATGAGGCGGCCAGGGTAGTGCCCACAATGAGATGACTCGAGGGGTTCCAGCCATCATCAGCTCTCTTGCTGCCCTCTGGAGTTAGATTGCTATAATGCGCTTGAGTGTTCAGGAACAGTCATGTGATAAGGAAACAAATAGGTCCGTTTGTTCATTAAATGACCGTTCCTAAACCTTCGACGAGGGTTACATCAATCATGGAAGTTGCGCTTTCCCTAATATGTCCCCTGCTGCATCCCCCGAACTCAGACCCGCGGAGGTCATGGGTAAAACAATAAACGTTTTGCGCGTAGTAGCCATCTTCAGTTACTGAGGAGTGATGTAGTGGCGGCCGAAACTAGCGAATTGTCAGTAACAGGTTTACATGTAGCAGCTACTTTGATAAAAAATGTACAACTGGACACCATTGTGATGGCCGAGTGATTGGGTGCGGTTGGTGTACCGGCCTGGCAAGGGTACACGAACCTGACACGAGTCGTTCCACAGTGTCTTCGATCGAAATGAATTGTTTCGAGTCTAAGAGTATTAGCAGAGACAAAAAAAAAGTACGAGAGTAACGGAGTTTTTATAAAAGCGAGGAGTATCGCAGGGAAGTGGAGGGAGAGTTAAGTTGATCGGAAGTTGTGAGACTCGACAAAGCGGAGGGGGATGTTGCACATTGGCGGATGGAGAAGGGGATGAAGACGATCAGAAGGAAACTGAGCCACTTTCCGAGGAAGGTAATGTTTATTGAAAGGAAGGAGCGTATTGAGATAAGGTCGTTTTTATCCGAAGAACCTCATCTTCTCGACGAAGCATTCGACGGGCAAAGTCGGTTACCAAACAGCGGCGGGGGCCGGGGAAAAAGGATGAAACGAGCTCCCAGATAAAGTCTCCCCATGCTGCAGCCAGACATCCAATCTCGGTTAACCTCCCTCAACTCCCGCCCAGCAGAGCTCACTAGATATTTCAAGACCCTCTTGGTAAAACGTATGAAGATCTTCCGAGCGATCAAACGCCTTCACTACGAAAAAAATTCTAACGCGTCCTGAAGTGCTACGACCTACACGTTCGCAGCTGTGTAAGTTATCTCCCTAATGCCGTCCATCTGTAAAACATTAAACAATTTAACTATCTTCAGATACTGAGGAGTGATGTAGTGACGGCCGAAACTAGCGAATTGTTAACGTGATGCAGCTACTTTGATTTAAAATGTACAATTGGACACAATTGGCCTAGTGCACTGGGGCGTGAGGTTGTCCACGTCAGACGGGGAAAGGGCCAGCAGACTTGGTCAATCCCTGACCAGGCATCCTCCCCCCTCCGAACCCACGATCCTCACGAGTCTGCTCCAAGGGTGATGGGGTCTCGGCCTCATCTGGTCATGGGTTACGCCATTCCCACCCATTGGGTTACCCAGCACTCATCATCATCCAAAAAAACCTGAGATAAGAAGAATAGAAATTCCCTTCCTCCAATAAAATAAATACCTTGGTGTTTAGTACTCATATCCACACAGTAAACAAAACCCAAGCAAACTCAATAAATACCACAATCTACTGAAATCAAGGGTCCAAAGCACTAGTCCCAAGTTGGTCATCTACACTGGCATTATTATATCAACCAACCATGTGGTATAATGCAGCCTACTCCCAGTAACTGCACACTACCCTGTACTCACGGATTTGGCTTTGGAGTGTGCGCTCGGAATGCTATCGCATCCGGTATTTATTCTCTTGCTAGTTCGCTCACTCACTAGCAAAGTCTGGATTCATGCCGACTCGCTTGTAAACCCACTAACACCCCTAGTTGGAAGGCGGCTGATTTAAGGTTACTCCTAGTACGTGTACGTTTATCAATAATTCCATTTAATCGGCGTTAACCTAATATATTGCATGTTTTAAGATTCCTTAGTGAAACCTACTCATTTAAATTACACCCCCCCCCTCCTCGTCTTACACATACGCTTTGTAAGCAAGTTTTGTTAAAAAATCGTATTCGTTCACAGTCAATGGACACAGAGCCTGCCAACACAGTGAGAATTTTAACGCACGAACCCCGAGGGAGAAATTTCTTGAGAACTACAAGAAATTTAGGTGAGGGGTGGGGTATAGGTTTAAGCGTTGGCCGTACTACAGTCCGATTGGACAATAACTGTGACGTAGAGGCTGTGGGATAATAATTGACTTACTATAACGAAATTGGAAGAGGAGCGCTGCCAAAAAGATCGTCCTGCAGAACGGTCAATTGGCCTCTTAAAATTGAGCCAAAACGGTCGTTTCCGGCTTTCAATTCTCATTTTCCCTCTACTTACGTAGTCTTCCACCCTGCCATGATCACCTCGGGTTCTTTGATTGAACGAATTAAATCGACCACTTACTTTATTGAAAGCACAAATACAAAATAGAAAATAAATAACAGGTAAGTTCTAATCCGCTACCCCGCGAGGATCATTTGTTCGTTGACACGAATGTTCATTTAATTTATTCACGCTAATAATCAGTAACTACGTTAAATAAAACACAATCGCGAAAGAGTCGAAAAATGTGAAAAAAGACACGTTAACGATGTCGAGATGCTTGATGAATGATGATGATAACAGCCAGTTTTGGTAATAGGTGGTAAAGATAGTGGAACGTAACTAGATTATTTAACCTCGAGCCGGGCTTCAGGAAACGGTGCCGGGTTGAATTGTTGGCGGCCAAACCGAAATGTGAAGAAGGAAAAACGCGAATGCAGAACGGGGTTGGAAGTGGTAGTAAGTTCAAACGTACGTTCTCTCCAATGTGCAACCGCAGGTCTGCATGAGATGCCAAGCGTGAATGGATCTCAGATGCAGTGCTACCAGTTTGGCAGGTGGTCGTTTGAAGGTGCTGTTGGCTTCTTCAAGTTTATAACGCTGACCTCACCATCTCCACCACCATAAACTGCTACTATTTTCGCAAATAGCCAAAGGATCGGAGCTTTGTCTTCACGCAAGAGAACGAGGTCGCCAACGTTGACGTTATGTAGGATTCTTCTAATCTACTGATGTACTAATCCTTCCAACGAGTCCTCAAATGCTGAATGCACTGTGGTGATCACCCCCCCTTTTTTATTTGTTGAGTCCGCATACATGATAATTTATTGAGCTGCTCTCGTCACTTTCCAACAAATTAACAGGTTTTACCGCCGTTTATTTAATTGGAACTGATCACATGCTAAATTTAATCAAAATTAAGGCCGTGTTTGAAAGAATAAATTTGGTGTTGTGATCACTATGTTCGCTATAATGAGTACGTGTTAAAACCTATACCTTTTTTAGGCGTCGAATGTAGATCTGAAGGTTGGATACCAAAATGGAGCTGTCCCAATCCTCGAAGGTCACTCTCCTGTGGGTCACCATGGCCGACAAGGCAGTATTCACTGAAACAAGTGGATCGCTGGCCGGTTATCCGTCGGCTTGGCCTGGTTGACTAGGGAACCCTTGCTCCGGGTAGAACTCTGTACAGATCACTCAACTGAACTAACATTGAATGAATGGGCATGAAATAAATTGCAAGCAAGACGAGCCACCTCCTCCAAGGGACGTGTCGTGTATGAGTTTTTTCCCCCACATACATGAACGTTTTAAGAGAAAGTGGCTTGAGGCAGACCACTAGACGAGCCAGTTCGTCATGAGACATGGCGACTTGAATGCGCAGTTCCACTTATTTCTCTCAAAGATTCTCCATCATGCAAGCCTTTAACCGTTTCGTCGAATAGTCATTTGGATATGGAAGCAGATGTGTGTTCGGCAGTGCTCTTGACCGAGGAGATATGCAAAACATCTCGTGAATCAAGTTGAAAAATCGGAAGAAGACCAAGTTTTACTAAGGAGAAATACACCAGGACCCCGGATAAAAGGAAGACATGGGATGTTTCACATTGACACTAAGCAAGGGAGTGAAGGAAATGATGCTGTATTTGACTGGTGGATGAATGTGCACTTAAGGGACTCAAAGTGCAACATTCTCTCTTATCCAGCCGTCTCTTACACTATACCGTGAACTTGGACGTGTTTCGGTCGTTGATTTCGCCTCAGACAATGACTTCACGTTCAGGTGAAGGCTCGAGCCGCGAGAAATCGAGTAGGATGCGCAGGAACAATCTACTTGTCCGACACACAAGACAAGAAAATGGTGAAAGGCCAATCGTACGTCGCGGCTCGTAAAAGGTCCGGTCCCATTTGAAGGAACAATACACCGGAAGAAGGAGCTGGTTACGAAGATGACCAGCGGAAACGAGGAGTGGCGCATGCGCGAGGGAACAGCCCTCAACCGTCAACGATGTCGCTTTGCTGGCAACGAGGGTTCCTAGGTGGTGTGTCGGTGAGGATCGAGGGGGTGGGGGGTCCTAATTGCCCAGTAATTGCAGCTGCGGGAGATTGGCGAGGGAATGAAGGGGTCAGGCGACGGCTAATTACAATCTCACCTTCGCTTTCCACCGCTCGCTCGGTGCAGCCTCCCGATGTTTCACCACGGAAATTTGTTGCCTCTCGTTGCGATCGAAGGAGCTGTTTTCCCCACCGCCTAATAGAAAGGGAAATCAATTCATCGGCTCCAGGACCCTACCTCTGGAAACCAACTTAGTCCAAATGGCCAAAGCCTCTTGATGGGTGCAAAATTCCAACTCAATGTTATGCCTACTATTCCAATATCAGTGGGCGACGTCGCAATTTAGTCGATGAAGCTCGACATCAATATTCCGATTTTACTTTCAGAGCCTAATGATATGCGTACGCGTGCGCATGTTATAGTTAAATCATGTAGTTTGACTCTACTTAGGCGTCGCATGTAGATCTCTGTTTGAGAGAGGACAAATGTACTATAAAAGGACCGCAACCACTCGCTCAACGGACAGTGATACTTCGGCCCTCGTATACACACCATTCCACTAAATACGTGACTGTGTGTGGGTATGATTCAACAGGCCGGGATCGTAATGTTGTGAATGCTCTCTGTCGTGCCTGTGGTAACCTGTTTGAGTCGCTGAAACATGCGGTGCGTACTCAATGTCCACGTCATTACGCTGTCTGCAAGTAGGCTGCTGGTGGACGACTGAGACCTGACATCCCAACCAGCGTGCAGTGATCCTGGACGTCCAGGTAGCATCTGGCAGTCGGCATCTTGCGCTAACTTGGGTCGTATCTAAACTGGTGGTCGTTCTATCGTGGAACATCTTCTTATTGGTATTTTTTCCCCCGTCCCAATCTTTCTATCCCTGAAGCCAGCGTAGTGTAGTCTGGGCGCACTCCCCATTTCCTTACTTAATATTTATTTAGTTTATATTATAATATTTATTTAGTTTCTCTTTCCTTTGACAAAAAAACCACAGTAAATCAAAGAGAAATACTGGCTCCATCCCAGAGAGCTGCACCCCAGTGGATCACTGAATCCTACAAGACAATTCAAGCATCCAATGAAGCACTCCAAGTGATCACTGGCTGATTATCCAAGGACTTGGCCGTTAAGCGCATGGTGTCCAAGTGGAGAGCTAAAAGGGAGCAGTCTCGGCTCTGGGCCAAGCTCAGCAAAGACCACTCTAGATAAATGGGTATTAGATAAATTGCGTGCGAGGTGAGAATCCTCATCAAAGAGACGCAAGCCGTTCCCAACATCCACCAACATCTTAGGAACAAGTCGATTGAGCCAGTTCCTTACCGGACATTGAAGATTTTTAAGCCCAGCTCCCTTTGAAACTTGATACTGAAGTACATAGTTAGATCAGGTGGGAAACCAGATTGATAATTCTTCCCAGATTATGTGGCCTGTTTACAGGTCACTGTCCACTGAGTTACCACCTTGCTAGTATTGGCAAGTGTGAGGTACAGGTATACCAGGTTCTGGGAGGCAGGGCTACATATGGGAGAGCATGTGTTGTGCATATGCAATAGACTCGTACCATCGCGCCGTCGTGTGTTTGGGAGGCTCTTTCTTCAGCCGGAAGAAATTGCCAGCCATCTTGCGGATGTCATTCGCTTTAAGCGGGTGTGGTGGGGGCATATAGGTGACGTCACACTAAGTGAGCCCAGTGCCGTGGGGTCTGGGGTGGGACCAGGAGGGCCATGAGCTGAGGCCCATGGACACCCTTACAATAGGCCCGTTTTTGGCGGCAGTGAGGGTATCTCCAGCATCCACCTTTTAAAATAAAATAAAAACTAAAGTTAACGTACCTGTTGGGTCAGTCCGTCTCCTCTGGCTGGTGAGTTACTGTGGGCTAGCACTTTCGATGTAAAGACATCATCGTCTGGCCATTAAGTCAGTGCTGGAGTCAGTCAGTTGGTCGTGGTCTTTATATACGAAGAGAAAGGTAAAAGGGTTGATGGAGCGTCGGGGAAGGGTTGGGGAGAGGAGGTCATGCACCTCTGGGGGAAACCCCCTAGAAGTGAATGGAACATCTTGAATGATCTGTCAATTGTGGAATCTACGTCTTTTTTGTTTCGGGTGTAAATCCGTCAGTTGGTTGTTTTCGTTTGTGTAGTGTTTTGAGCGGTGTGAATATGGTTTCGCATTTTTTGTTGATTTGTTCATTTATGATCTGTCCATTGAAGTTTTTTTGTTCATAAATTTCCATGTTTTCTAATATGTTCAGTTTTCGTCCTTTGTTTTGTTTATGTAGTATGATGGTGCAGTCCTGTATTTTGGTAGGTTTATGTCAAGTTGTCTTGAGGTGATTGGCAAAGTTTGAATCGTCTTTGTTCCTACTAAGAGATTTAATGTGTTCTGAATATCTGGTCCACATTTTTCGTCCTGTCTGTCCTGTGTATGCGTTTTTGCGCGACTTGCCTACTGGCGGACATAACCCAATTGCTTTAAAATAAAATTCTTCCCAGATGGTTCAGACCCCTCAGGATCATACCTCCATGTGGTAATACATCAGGTTTGGGTTTAGTGGATGGTAGGGAGTTCTCAACCTCCATGACAGTAGACTGATTCAACTATCTTATGTGGGTTAAGGAACTGTCACTTTCAAGAAACCAAGAGCTGCTTTTGTGGTAAGACGGATCTTAATACGACACTGTTGAAAGCACTCAGGTCGCGAATCGTGCTTTGAAAGGTGTGGGGCAAAGAATATTCAACTGAACACAACTGGCGGAAGTTCTGGGCGTTGATGTTTTTCTCAAGTTCACGGTCCTTAATAAATTAGTTTGCGAGGTAATAGCCATTCGGGAGTGAACGTTTAATTGCGCGTCATTTGCTGGAGAGTTGTCGGTTAAGTTGGGAACGCGTTTGGGGCGGATGGGTGGAAACAGAAACAACCTGCCATCCACTGCGGCCCTAATATCTACATCCGCCCTTTGAGAGAGCTAATTGTCCAAAACAAAGGTAATCCAAAGTGCTTTCTGATTAGACAACTGTTTCGTTCCAATTTGTCGGTCAGTGATCACGCTCTCCCATCCAGTCCTTTCCTAATCGGCCAGTTTTCCCCCATCGTCGCCACCGCCTTCCTTCTGTCGCTCCCTCCCGAACTTGAGTGAGAGCCGCAGCGGCAACTTGACATGACAGGGCGGGCATTAGTAACTTCGAACGCGCAATTACCAGGAACAGACCGAAAAAATTCAATTTCAGCAACGTGAGGCGAAGGACAAGCTCTAGAGCGTTTGAAGTAACTCACTGTTCAACTTCCCAGACAAACAGGCAGAGTCGTATACGAAAACATCGTTTGTTATTTAAACCACTCCTCGGGTGCAAAACCACATTTGGCCAATGGTGAACGTAACGGAGGCGCAAAATCACCGCGACTGAATCTTGCTCAATGGCATACGCCAGCGACCGGTTCTCATCGGTAACATGCAGTGGGCTCTGCGATTCCGTATGGACTCTCACTCAGATATCTCGGCGTGATTCTAGACTGCGTAGCGACTTTTATATGGCTATGACAACGCACAGGCTCAAAAATCCAAATGTGTTACTCAACAATACGTAGCTAATTTACAAACTACTGATACGCTCCATCTGAATCTACGTCCTGCCCATGCGGTTCGCGTTAACAACAGGTTAGAAAGCAAAATCCCCCTCCCCCTTCCCTTTAGAAACGTCGTCCGCACTTTCCTTTCACAAGGAAATCTACACAGTGTACCGACCTCTCGTACTAGAGATTCACAAGAGAGTGCTGAAGAAACGATTTATATCATTGAATGGATAACGTGTGTGTAACCTGGCTGAACATCCCGACACCAGCCAACCCCTATCACAGTACTGCCCACCACTGTCCTCACACACATATTTCAAAAGAAGTTTTTGCGCTCACCAAGCAAAATTGAGGCGCTGAATAAACGCTAAGGTTGATCGAAACGCGAAGTAAAGTATTTAGTTCATAGAAATTGGGTGAAAAAGATATACATATTTTGTTATGCCCATGTTCTTGAGAGCCATGGCTTACTAAGAAGTGAGCGGTGAAGGGAATCTCGACAGACGCTGTTGCCTTAGTATTCATAATAGCCGTCTCCATCCACGCCTCAGCGTGCTCCAGCAGTACGAGCCCGTCGTCGGTTGAAACCAGAAGAGGATGCGCGACCCCCCTCATCGCCATTAGAAAATGAGTTCGAATGAAGGCGCTGGGCGAAGGTGACGGCATAAAAGGCGTATTAATCGCCCTTGGACGGACACGGACAATCTGGCCATTGTCAGCGTAGCCATTACCATGATGATCCCTCGGCTTCCCTCCGCCTATTCAAGTCTTACGGAAGGTTTCTCATTTACCTCCCAGGTATTTCGACGGCGTCAAACTGGAGGCTGTGGCAGATTAAAGGAGATTTCGAAGTGCTCTCGGGGGAGAAAGGTCCAAAGGGCCTAAAATAAAACGCTCCTAAACAATACTTTTCATCAGACAGAAAAAAAAAATCGCTGGCACATATTCACATCAGCGAAGACTTGGGTGTCCTGGCTTTGTTTTGTAGGGACGTTATAAAACGCGCAGGCATCGATGTGGAATCCCCTTCTGTAAAATCCCACCTTGCGTGAGATATTCTGGCCGTCAAAAACCTGATGTGCTTCATAACAGTATTTCAATTAATACATTAACCATTAATGTTTCAGAAGTTTAGTTCTGTATGGAAAGGTACCAGGAGGTAAATAATTATAGTCACACTGAGGATCGTTAGAGGGATGTTGAATAATTCCAGAATAGTACGGTAATTGCAAGAACATGTTCATGCCATCTTGAATAGCTTTGCTTGAGCAGGACCTGAACAACTATTTTTTATCCTTTACATTTTACGGTAAAAAATGGCTTATTTACGAAGTGATTTGAAGCAATACAGCCTTAGTATCCAATTAAGAATCTTGGATACATTGTTGATTTAATATAGGTCAATATCTCCCTGTACAGCACGCAATTTAAATGAATAATTCCGAAGATATGACAGATTCAAAACTTAGGACATAGCGAGCCTATAAATTGCGCGCCGAAGTCCAATTTTAGCACTTTATGATTAGCAGCCATCGGCTTCTAATCAGTAATCGGATATTTTTTTTTTTTTTTTGACCTGAGGGCGTGTGGGACAAGTCCCTTTGTCACTGCGGCCACATATGGGCCTATTGTGACACTGGCCCTTTCTTAGTAGAAGGCGTCGTACATACCCGCCCCCCTTAGGAAGCTGAGTATGTCCTTCACCGCAGGTTCCGCCATGATTTGGGGTTCAGTGGTCCCCTGGCCGAAGTATTCAAAGCGGTTTGCTGCCAAGGCAGGGCATTCACATAGGATATGCTCTGCCGTCTCATCCTCCTCGCCACACAGTCTGCACTCCACTGCCTCTGAGATGCCCATCTTGTTGAGGTGATATCTGGGTGGGCAGTGCCCGGTGAGGAAGCTTATTAGTACTCTCAGATCTTGTCTAGAGGGTGTCAGCATCGCCTTCGCCCTTTGACAGGAAGGCGTGACAAGCCTTTTCGCCTGTCTTAGTTGTGGCTGGCGATGCCAATGGGCGCCATTTTCCTGTATCTCCCATCGAGCAAAGACGGTTCAGGTGACATTTCGTCATACCTACGTGTGGTTCAGGCCCGATGGGTAGGGATTCCGTACCCCTTTTCGCAAGGCAGTCAGCCTTTTCATTGTCCTCATGCCCCCTGTGAGCCGGCACCCAAATGAGGGAGAGCCTGTTACGGGCGCCGAGCTGCTTGAGCGCATGGAGGCATTCCCATGCCAGCTTAGACCTAAAACTATAGGCTGCGATGGCCTTTAAGGCGGCCTGGCTGTCTGAGAAAATGTAAATCCGCTTGCCCTTGAGTCCTTTGTTCAGGATCTCTTCTGCGATCTCTTGGGTTTGGCCCATTGTTCGCGGCTGCTTATTCAGTCAGCATGCTGTCCTTATTCACAGCTGGCCGCAGACATGCCCCTGGGGACAATGCTGTGGCCGTTCCACTATCTACAACCTGTGGTCGCGCCTGGTAGCATGGGCATGCTCCTGGGAAGATAACCCAGAACCAGGTAATCGGATATTTATCAAAAATTTTAGTCAATTTTAAAAAATAACTGAATAGAAAGGGATTTTTTGTTTTTGTCGATAATATAATTATTGTTTACCTTTGGTTTTTAGTCGAAAGAATAGTAAGTAAGTGAAATATTTTTGGCAGTAGCACTTGCAATTTATTCATAATCATACGTATAGTTTTAAGGGGTATTTCTGAATATTCAATTATTTACAGACATCATGTCTGGAAGACGTCGTCGTTCGAACGTACGTCGAAGGACAGTTAACGGCAGAAGAGCAACTCAAGGTGTTTTCGAGCGGTGCGTACACAATTTCCGCCACCCCCGTAAGTTTGAACACCAACTACATATGCGGGCGCTATATCTTCATTCAACGCATTTCTACAGAAATATATTTAGACAACAAACTGTAGGGACTAGTTAGCTGAGAGTACTCCGGGAGTTTGATCGAAAACGTTACAGCCGTTTTTGAGAAAAGTGGAATACCGATAAATTACGAGTACTATTCGACAAATCTCATTTTCTGAGTTAACATGGCGTATATCTCCCTCCAACTTATATATGAAGAAATAATTATGGAAAAATAAATGTGGGTTTAGAATGTTAGAAGACTCTCCACAAGAATTATCACATCTGGTGTAGCAGTTACCCTGGAATTTACGAAAATGTTCGACAAAACGTTATGTTCGACACATTTTGATTTTTATCTCTGTTCAATAGACGGTCAGAGGAACATTTATCGAGACCAATATGTAGATATTAACTATTTGAAAATATCTGGTGCGTAGCAACACACAACTTTCCGCCACCCCCGTAAGTTTGAACACCACCTACATAGGCGGGCGCTATATCTTCGTTCAACGCATTTCTACAGGAACATTTATGGAGAACAAAATGTAGAGACTAGTTAGATGAGAGTACTCCTAAAGTTTGATTGAAATCGTTAGAGCCGTTTTCGAGAAAAATGTGAAAAACCCCAGTTTTTGGTACATTTTTGTCCCCCACCCCCCTTGCCATCGGCCGAAATCGTCCATAACCTTATTTTGGCGTCTACAAAAAATAAAGAACAAAACAAAAAAAGAACCAGCTCAATCGGATCAGCGGTTCCCCCGCAAATCGAACTACAGACACACACACGAACCTCGAGCCGAAATTAGGTTTTTTAGACTCAGTAGGTCTCAAAACGTCTGAAGAAAATCTGAAGAAAACCCAAATTTATTTTTTGACCCGATTACTATACCTTCCTTCCCTTCGGGTAGCGGAAAGTAAAAATTGATCTTGCCATAAAGCGTAAAAAACATATTTTTGCTTCATATGCCGATATCTCCGTTCAACGTATTTTCACGGAGATATCTATGAAAGAAAAAAGTTAAGTATTGATTAGTAAAAGATAGTTTGAAAGTTTAATCAAAATCGTTAGAGCCGTTTAAGAGAAAAAGGAGAAAACACCTAGTTTTTGGTACATTTTCGTCCCCCACCCTAAGAAATTAGGTTTTTTAGATTCAGTAGGCCTCAAAATGTAAAGATCTGAAGAAAACTCAAATTTTTTTTTCCTCGATTACTATACTTTCCTTTCCCTTACGGTAGTGAAAGTAAAGCCGAGAACATTCAAATAACTCTGAGCATCATCAATTGGTGCCGCGTATCTGGAGACGCAAATGCGTAATGATGTTGGTCAGATGCGGCGTTCTTTCACACTATAATATTACAAATATTCGTATGTAAAAACTTAAAACATACTAATCTTTATTTATCCCAAAATGTTTTTTTTTTAATTTCTACCCGTGAGAAGCAGGAATGGGCCAATAGTCTTAAATATTACAGTGCTCAACAACTTTAATGTTAATTATCACAGGTATCAATTGTAATGTAATGAGCTAAGTGAGTGTTTTAACGGCAGTAACTCCAGCCCTAAAAATAAAACAAAACCGATGTTCTCGGCAATCTTCACTAACTATTGCCTTGAATGTCCTTAGTTGTAAGTTCCGTTTCCTTTGTTGTTCCCTATTTACTTTCATTACGTAATGATCATTCAGTGCCGTGCTTTCACGCTTCAAGCTCATCAGTTTTCATCCTGAAGATTATCTTACTACCCGAACCGTTTTTCTTTTTCTTCCTGGTAATTCAGAACGTGTACGTTGGAAAGTAGGTTATCCGAAGCATCGAGTTTGAATATTTGGGAATCCCAGCGCGTAGTTTCATTCATTCGGACGTTTCTGCGATCAAGAGCTCGCCAGAACTGCATTACGTGTATCTTCGCGTGTCTAGTGCCATCGCCTCAACTTCGTCACATCAAAACTGAAGACGCCTCAGGTCAGACGTAAAAAGTGTTTAGTTGGTTGGAACTCCATGAGGAACCTTTCTTTTGCGCTTACTGGAATTATTATTTTTATTTCACTCGACGAGTCATTTCTTTATTTTTTCAGTAAATTAATGTATGTTGTGTGGTTTAAGGGTTTCGTTGAACAGAGAACTCGCCTTCCTCTCCACATTGACCATTACAGTGTGTAACCAAAAGTTGTAGAAAAACCGTGTATTGCACGTCAATAGTACATATTTATAAATGGTCCCTTAAAGTTACAAATAAATAAAATAGAGAACGAAAAAGGGCACGACTGAGAGTTATGTGCCAGAAAATGAATTTTGAGGCGGAAACGGCAAGGGCATGTTTATGTGGGTGTGAGGGGGGGTCACTCATAGTATTAATCGAAGATCGTAAGCTAGATAAAGTTGTGTTCAAGAACTTCGAGGCCGTGTGATTCCATAGGAATGGAGATGTGGGAAAGATGTTGTGAATGACATTAGAGTTCAATTGACTTTTCAGTTATCGAAACTGTGTACTAGGATATGAAGGTTTTACGGTTAGCCATTCCGTCTTTTCAGAGTTGTTCATGCAGTTCTCGACTATGTTTCTTCACCTTATCTAAAACGAGTTCCTAGCTTGATAAACGTCCGTAATGCCCACGTGGCTGTAGATTTGGCAATAGGAGATTCGGTATTTCCTATAAAACTGGACACTGACTCCCCCTCCCACTGGTTCAGTCGATGAAACATCGATGGCGTGCATTTTTTTAAATTTTCATCGGCGATATGATGAGAGGTTGGATGATTTTGAGTTGACCCAAGCTTGGCGCATGCAGAGTTTTTTTGCATTCCATCAGACTTGAGTTCACGTTTGTCGAATGGCCCATTTTATAGATTCGTGAATTACTTGCCAGGGTGGTGAGTGGTGAGCACGTGCAGCCATCATGGCACCGTGACCACGTATCAGAACCACCGAGCTTAAGGCTGCTCCCAGATATAAAACTCACTTCGTAAGAAATCTTTTTTTATCAACATAGAGCGTGCTGTCGGGTTTGAGCCGAGGATTGTTGTCGACAGTTTTTGAGGCCCGGCGGCTACGGAAAAGTTGAGGGAAAATATTTGGTCGGAGGGGCCTTGCAAGTCACAAAAGCGTGGAAAGACCCTGTGGAAGGTAAATCTGTTTTGTAAATAATACATAAAAGAGGGCAGCCACATTTCGGAAAAGTCATAAAACTTGTGAAGGGTCTAATTCACTCAGTTGCCGCTTTCGGTCGAGACGCATTTGTGCCGAGGGCTGTAAAGACCCTTCTGTCTAAGCTTAGTGCCGCTCCGTCTTTTACAATTTTCCCCCTCTTATACCTGTTTTACTTCTTGAAGGCCTCGGCCTTTACTGTATGGCACTGATCGCGTGAGCTCGTGCATATCCAATGTTTACCTCGGTTTATCACGGTTGTTTATAATTTTTGAGATTCATTGAGTACGACAACTTTCAGCGACCATGTAACCTCCTATCATTGCGCAGGATCTACTGCTTCAGATCCCAATTCACAACCATCTTGTCAACGAACCCATAGAATTAACTACCGGCACAAACATGCACACACACAGGCACAAAGCCCGTTAAGGCACATTGTTTCCTTATCCAAACGACCGTTCCTTGACGCTCATAAGAGAGTTATATCAGTTGAAAGGTACGAAGATTGCGCGATTCAGCATCAACGTGCCCAGTGGAGGAACGGCAGGGTGTTAGGTAGCAAGTTTCGTGGGGGAGAGTAGTCATTCACACGTCACTACGCAGAGATATGACTCTCGAAAATCCATACCATCTGAGAGATCAACTGGGACCACGTTTTTTTGTCACAACCTTCTTCGTGAAACAGTTATAAGCTAGAGTAGTAGCATCCAAAGCGTTAAGGTTTGGTAGTTCTTTCAATAATCGGTCAGTTACTATTGTAGGAACTAAAATGGAGCAGCAGGTGGTTTTTGTTACCTCCACACTGGAGGCGCAAGACGTGCAGGTCTTGAAAAAAAAAGAGGTGGAGCTGCCCGTCGAAGTTACCATGTCACGTAAGGAACTATCTCATCCAGTAGTCTCGCTTAACCCAATTTTTCATAAGCCATTTACTTAGTGCGCAATCATCTAGGGCGGCTAGTTTTCGTTCGGTGGAGAGGTCTATACAGAGTCTATACAGCCTAGAGAGAGGGAGGCGCTCTTTTCACTCTCCCCACTTGTACTTTAGTGGATGCTGTCTTGCAGGCCTTGGCGATCCACAAAAGTGCATCTCTCTGAGGTTCGTACGGTATTCTCCTTTGATTGACCTTGAGTTTGCTATCCCAACAACGTAGCAGTAGGATTGTGTCATGGTAACACACACCGCAAGCGGCCTTGCTAGTTGATCGTAGTGAAGCAAACATTGAGGAACTGGAAGTGTTGGTTGAAACGCCACCTCTCACCTACACTGACTTCTAAGTACTTGCTTGCTTCTCATAAGCACAGATCACTAGCTAATTGTTGGCATTCTGACTTGCGTTGCTGCAAATCTTAACGCTATAACGAAAACTTGCTTTTTGTCAGCGGATTGAAATTATTTCTCTTACTACGGAAGTTTTGTCGCGAATAAGAAAATGTAATTTGCACTAAGCTTCTTATGGTTCATACATTTGTCCATGTTATGATAAATGAAAGACTAGAACGTATATGGCGATCCGTTTTTACGAGTAGAACCCCCACAAAAACGCGAAGTTGGAGAACTATTCAGGTGGAGCTAGTTTCTTTCCCACACGTTTAGCCTCTCCGCCCATGTCACGAAATGTTCGGATATATCGAGAGCCACTAACTCCCCTGGATGGAAATTGATTCCCTCTCGACTTAGCCTCTAATGGTCGACAGCCAATTGATTGTCCACGAGGTGCCTGCTGGAGACCTGGCAAGAAAATGTTATGTACTCCTCGCTTTTCATGAGAACGCCTTCCCACTGGACACATGTACCAGGCTGGAAGGGGTCGCAATGTTGGCCCATGCAACGGCTTTTGGCAATTCGTGCACTGGGGTCTGCCACCCATTCAGATCCATAGCGTGCTCAAGCCGTTGCTAACTAAAAAGGTACCAAGGGAGGCTTCTGCTCTCGCTGCCACCAACACACTGCCTTTGGGCACAACGTCGCTGGCCGTGGAGTTGTCAGAATCGTGAAGGTTGTGGTTTTGATGGAAAGCCCCCGGTAGCAATGTTGGCAGAAGAACAGCAGAGGCTAGGCAACCTCTCCAACCGCTAATGGGCTCCAGATTACCATAGTTAGATGCGATCAAGACTGTGTTTTGCTTATTAACATAATACCCCTTGCCTTAGGAGGTAGGAAGAAATATCAAAGGATCAGTGAAGCGAAAAATGAACACGATAGAACATTATCGTGGAAATGTTAGAAAACTCTATTCGCACATGCATGAAGTGCGGTGAAGAGCTGAACGTTATGCCAAAGGCTACTGAGATTGAACGGCGAATCTTCGTACACCGAGGCGATCGTACTACCGGATTTACAACTGGCCTTTTGCGGTGCACCAAAACAAACTTCTTTCACTTTCAACACGAACACGACCACGTTGATGAAGTCACTTCCCCACAACTTTTCTTTTCTTCGCTGTATGTATAGAAAAGTTCAATAAGAGCATGAACTAACAAAAGAAAGGAGTTTTTACTAATTTATTGATAGCGATGTATTTTAATACAGTTTTGGGTTTAGAACGTAGAAGCATTTAAACGACGTTCTAAAAGATCGAAACTTCCTGAGTCGCAAGGTCTGATCGACCTTCCGCCCGAATGCTGTCAAGCGAGTTCACGTTCCTCGTAATGGACGATTTTTCGTTTCCTCTGACGGATGCAATAAAACATCACATTTCGTTGCTGGTCTCAAGACAGTAGATGCGCGGACACAGTGGGTGACCCCGACAGATGTAGCCCGGCGGACCATCTTGCTTTCCTCTTTTAAACCGTCAGTCATTTTGTTGAGTTACGATTTTGGTAATTTGTGTATTTTCGTGGACGTTTGACAACAAGATCGACTAAGTGTGTGGGTATTATTTATTATCTTCCTCGATTATCTGATGCATGGAAATTCCCAAGTTTTAATTAACTCACAAGCGTTGTGGTCGTGACCGGGAGGGGGGGGGGGGCTCGGCCGTCTACAGGTACCGGATGGCACCGTCAACTTTCATCTGATGATTGCCTAACGCATTCTCCACTAACCGGGAATCTGAGGCTGTTTAGCTTTTATGAAAGTGGGAGACTATCGTTAATAGTATGTAGGAAGGAAAGAAACGTTTTAAAAATCTTTTAACTCATGTTGACTTTGCTTATGGCTCTATAAAAATAAAAGTGTTCGTGATTCCCCTTTCTTTGAGTTAATTGTACTATCAACTATGTTAGCGTGTTTGCAGTGTTACCGGATTACCTAAATTGGGGACAAGGAAAGCAGAAGGCCGAGGGGCCAAGCAGAAACAGGTCTGTTTCCTTATCAAAATAACTGTTTTTCAACGATCATGAGCTATATCAGTTGAAAGGCGCGGAGCTTGTGGTTTCGACATCATGCAAGTCATTTAACCCGGTGGAGAGCTATTGCTCATGTATTACCACGCAGAGATAAGATCTCCGATGAGTCCTTAATCTGGTTTCCGTCCTGATTCAACTTGGGTGGCACTGTTACTACCTTTTTCTGCCCTAATCGTCTTTGTCGCCAAAACGGTTACAAGCTTGCCTTTAAGCTATCGAAGTTCTTCTTATCGCTCTTCTTATCACCGTTGAATGTTGGAACTAAGGTAGAGCATCAAGCGGTATCGTGTTTCCTGCTCATTAAAGGCGCAAGCGTCTTGGAGATTCTTCGAGAGAAAAGAAATGCTATCATGTCCTAAAGAACTGGCTTGTCCAGTGGTTTGGCTCATTCCATATTCTCATAAAACGTTCACGGATGTTGGGAGGAAGCTCGTATGTGTCTTTTCCCTTTGATGAGGATTCCCATTTCGCTTGCCATTTATTTTATCTAATGCCCATTCATCTAGTGCGGCAAGTTCTTATTCAGTGGAGAGGTATATACAGTGTGTGGCCGAGAGTGAGGGAAGCGTCTCTTACACTCTTAACTTGTCCACCACGCATTTAATGGCCAAGTCAACGGGTTCAGTGATCACTTGGAGAGCTTGAGTGGATGCTGTCTCGTAGGCATGATCTTCAGGAGCTCAGTTATCTCTGATCAGGCCAGTAAAGCCTCTTCTTTGATTGATCGTTAATTTGCTACCCCAGACAACAGAGGAGTAGCCAATCTCATCGAAGTAAATGGACGTGAGATTGTGTCACGATAACGCACTCTCCTTAGACAACTGGAACAGTTGGAATTGCATTCACGGCAAAAATACCTTAGGTGCTATATATACTTGTAGGAACTGAATTGAGTAGCAACTATTTAATATTCACGAACTGTATTCACAAACAAATCCAGCTGACACAACTTGAATAAAACAACTTGAACTACTTAGCTTGAATTGGCCGTAACACTGACTACTACTTTTTCAAAAAATATAAACACTTTCGCTCATCACCATTACGAAGAGAATAATTATTATAACGCTGAGCAACATATGCGCTATGGCCGCCATCTTCTCAATGTGAAGCCTTCCAGCGGACGCTATTCTTCCCGCACCTCCTACATACTCAGGATTTGAAATACCTTATGAAGCTCCACACTACCAGCTAGATCAATAAACTGCAAGCAGAATACCGGAAAGGGCTACATGGAAATAATTGACGAGTGAGGAATCGAGTGGTCTTATAGGACTTCGTGACAGCCCGCTTAATGCTGAGTTTATTTGATATTTTGCGAAGTGACACGATTCAGCTTCTAATAAACTGTTTAAAATTTGACAACTCCACTCAAGAAAAAAGATTGGGAATAAAAATTGAGTTTGATTGAAGAAGCCTGGGGCATAGTGATTGGAAGTTGTACCTGACAATCTGCAGGATTTCGAAGGAACGTTTCAACATTCACTTCCCTTCTAACCCAATACGCATGGAATTTTTACAGCCGGACATTTCAAACCATAAAGTCGAACTGTCCCTTGGAGTTACCAAACTTTTTTATTTAAGATGTTCAGGAAGGCGTTCAGTTCAATAATTGTTTGGAGTGTTCCTCCAATTAAATTATTTATTTCGACGTTTTTTCATTATCAAAAACACGTGGGTAAAAGCACGTTGGCAATGCGCGGTCAACTGTTGATTTATCTCGAACGACGGTTAACACTGATATAGCCAGTGATTTCCGGCTATTATAGCGTTCTGCGAAACTAGCCCTCTTTTGGCAAATCCGTCGTTCATTCGAGGTATTTAGTCCGTGCATACCCGAGTAAGTAGGAGATTCGTCTGTGATGGCACGGGTTTTTATGCCCGTAGCCCAGAAGCATCTAAGGATTACCGGAGGTCGGAGGTGCTAGTAAAAGTGCTGCCATCTAAAGCAAGGGATATGAACTAGGGAGCAGGAAAGTAGCGGCAGAGCTCTCTATCCACATTTTTTCAAACCTTCGCGAATTCTTCCCGCTCGGTCGCTCTTTTCCGTCAGCCCCCTCACTTACAGTCCACCGGCCGGGTGATGACCAGCACAGCAGCGATGCGCTTCTGGTCTCAGCTTTTCTCCAAACGAACGCTCCATCGTTGTGCGAACAGTCAGTTAGGACAGAGCAATGCAAATATCCGTACCGCTGTACCAAACATGTTCCACAATTCAGAAAAATGCTACTTCCCCACTGCAAGTCACAGACTTGTACTGCGGGGAGAAGTTGTACATAGCCCGCTCGCGTCCTCGTCGTTCAATAATAACGTCTTATAGTTGAAATTAAATAAACAAGTAAACTCGAATGAATTAGGTGGGAAGTACGACTGAAGCGATTTAGTTACCATCTTAATATTTAACATAGTCTATCAGGTTCCAAGATTGCCTAAATATTACATGTTTATTGAATTCTTTCTTGAACTTGACAATTTTTGAAGTAAACAGAGCTCACGGGGCGGGGTAGGGGGTTACACAGTGTTGCACCCCAGAAATTATGCTCCTGTTGTCTACGATATGTTCTACGGAGAGGCAACTTAGAGAGGAACTGTCAACAAGAAGAAATCTATACATTTCAGGTGGTTACATCGTAAATTTTCGAACGTTCTATTACAGTCATTTTGCCAATTAACTCTCTAAATTATGAGTACTGCAAACTCTTTAACTTCTGTCGAATATCTTGTTATTTTCTCAAGACCAGCTTTGGTGTGGCGAGTAATGGGCACCTGGCGATATTCAGGAACTCGGGAACCTTCACAGAGCTCGTCATGATCACCGACATGATAGAGGCCAGGCACGAGTTCGAAAGGTCTAAAGGATTTCAACCTCCTTATCGTATCAACACTTACACAGATGGATCTAACACCTTGGAGGGCTCTGGCTCTGGGAGGAGTGAGACGTACATTGCCCTGGGTCCCACTCCAACGGTTTTTCAAGCAGGGATTTATGCTATCATTGCCGGGGCCATCATACTGCATGAAAAAGGATATAGAAATAACACAATGAATGATAGTCAAGCGTCTTGCAAGGCGCTGAAGAATTACTAAACAACGTCAAAACGGCTGAGGGATTGCAAGATGGTGCTTAACTCTTTTGCGGACTCTCATAAAGTTAAAGTTTACTAGATTTCTGGACATAAAGGAATCACTAGAAAAAAGAAGGCGGAACATCTGGTTAGACTCCGTTTGTCCACTTTGCCTAAAGGGCAATGTCCCCATTGTGGGACATCTCCGTCACTGGCCAAGAAGACTGTGAGGGAAAATGCACCAGACAAACTGCAGGGAGAATGAGGCACTCCAATCGCTTTATCTCAGGGCTAAACACACACGATAAAACGTAGCCTTCTGATACTGAAGAGGAAGGACTTAAGGCAGAGAGATGGAACCATCACGGACTCTGCAAAATGTACAAACACCTGTATGTTGTACCCCTTGGTGAAGTTGGTGTGGCATGGGGGGGGGGATAAGGGAAAGCCTTATCACGCCCAGGCTTGAGGGGGAGCAATTTTTTTTAATAAGGCTTTACACGGTTAAGTCACAGTTATAAAAAAAAATTAATAGAAAAAGTAACGACATGAACAAGATCTTCTGGGTCAGGAATAATGAACCAAATCATCAGTCATGAGCGCGTAGTTTACCATTCAATGGCTATCAATATCTAAAAAGTTTCTCAGCACTCTACTCACGTGGATCATCTTTCTCATCGAGGATGTTACGTTGTTCAGGTATTTGTCCCATCTTGGGTTCTGATCAACCTCCACACTGAGGAAGGAACAACAGGTGTTTATGCTATCACAGTTGGGAGGGGGGTGAGATAAAACTGACCTCCATATTACCAACTCTGGGCTGCTCTCCGACTGAATGTTTGGAAGGAGAGGCTGGAGAGCTGAAGACACGGGTTGAAGACCTGGAACCACCTGTGAAACATGTTGTGTCACAGTTGCCGGAATCTCGTTTGATATTGCCCCGTCGCGTACACGAGCAAGCTGCCTGAATGAGAGGGTAGTTTCACCACCATCTGGAAGACGGGCACGGGCAGTGTAGGGTTGGCTCGACGAGCTTTACTTTACCAACCAATGGTTGTACAAGCTTACTCTGACGTTCCTTCGCATACGTGTTCAGCGACTCTGGGAGAGGCGTTCCATTTGAGGTACAGTAGGCGTGGGCTTGAGGAGGCGTTCATGTGAAGTGGGGCTTCGTGGAGAACCGTTTCCAAATGTATCGTCAGCATCGTCTTCCAAATTATCCCGTTGTATCATTCCGCTGGGCAGTTCTCTCGCTAGTTGAATGCTGAAGAGCGACTGGCAAACCACGTACGTGTTTGGCCCCATTGACATAAAAGTGCTGCCCTGGCCGGAGTGGAAGTATTATGGTGTTTGAAATAGCAAAAACAACAGCCTCAAGTTTTGGATGACATAGGAAGACGTTACGTTCCGGATGAAGCTCTTAAAGGTGCAAAACTAGCACTTTCACTTTCGTGCTGAAGTAGTTGTGTTGTGGTCTAATTCGGGTGGGGGGGTTGTAAAAACGTTTCTGTTACGGCCAAGAGAGTGTCTGTCACTTTTGTTTTCGTTTCCTTCCTTTATTTATTTATTTTGTTTCTTGATACCACGGAGCTTCACAATGATCGCCGGCGCATCGAAGAGCTTCTAACCGGACCGGACCTGACAGAGTTACTGCCTCGAGGACGTTTGCCGGCCTGGTGAGCTCGAATCTCCGGCCATGTGCGCTCAAGAGCCCGAAGAAGAGGTTGATCGAAATCGCCTTTTGTTTTGTGCTCAACCAAATTGTGCTCCGAAGAGAGATTTTCCGTACTTTACATTGGTTGGACACATGCTAAAAATTTAACGTGGTTTTACCACTCCTTCGCCGTCATCATCCGACAAAAGGTCAGACCTGCCTGATTTTATTCTTCCGTTGCCGAGAAGACAGTCAATTTATTTATTTATGGACAGTAGTTTTTAAAAAAATTAAGTTTCAAGCATTATTGTAAACGTGATTATTACAGAAGCATTCATTTATTTTAATTTCAAGTGCTAATTCACACTTTCAACACGAGGCCCTCATTTATCGTGCTCGCCCAAATTAGTTGGTGTAGATAACATCACCCCTATTTGTGCGCGAACAGTTTCTCGCCGAAAACATAAGGTGTATTATTCAGAATGAATAATAAACCAAAACTGCAATGAAATAGAAAGTAATTCCTTGTTTCTTCCCGCCTGGAAGTCCATCATACACGATTTCTTCCCAAATGTTCCCAAACTCATACAATGTCATGTCCCGTGGCCGTATCTTCTAGCTTGCCATCTATCGAGCGCTGACCAACGTAGCACTATAAGTTGACGTTCACTGGATTTGGTAGGCATGTCATCACTGGAAAACATACACAGTCCCACCGCGTTCTCATTCACACCGATCTTCCGAATTCGATTAATTCAATTACCGGTGAATTACTGAGATTCCAAAGAACTTCGGCTCTTCACTGAAGGATGTTTAGAAGCCCCAAGGGAGTGATGGAACGATGGGCCGTAGACAAAGTGATGGTGGTCGACAAGGTGACGTTGAGCAAATGAAGGAAGTTGGTAGTAAATGGCCAGTGATTGTCCGCTTCAGTCACCGCATGTGCGCGTAATTAAAGTCTCGTCCCCTCACCTTCCCACTCGCCGTTCCTCCAAGGCCGCTTAGTCAACGGGAAACAGCCCATATTCTGGATTGGACACGCTATTAAAACTTTGTGCCGGCCCATTGCTGAAACGCAAAAAGCTTCTCTAATCCGTCGGTTGCTTCACGCTTCTCAAACTACTTAGTGCAACTTGCTTTCAATCTTGTCCGTTCAACTCCTCGAAGCAAGGTTGTTCTTATTGCTCCATGTGCACGCGAAATGTACCCGTAGTTACCTCTCGCATTTCACCTCAAAACGAGACAACGAAATCCTTGTGAAAATCAGACGTTTATGATCAACGAAAAAATAATGTTTAAGAACTCGTTAATGTTCATGAAGGCGCCTGATTTCCACGTATTATTGAGTGAATTTCGCATTCGTAAGGAAAAGATATGATAAGCGCTCTAGACCTTTGGCATGCGTGCTGTACTCACAGCGCTAGTGCTGTGGAATGGAGCGTTGCAATCAGCCCAAAGCAATGAGCAGTTGGTGGAATGTAAAGGAACCTGACGCACGAAATGGGAAATCGTGGGCACTACGTAAGTAGTAGAAAAGTGGGGCTTGAAGGCTGACATGACAGTTCTGGCTCAATTTAAGAACACTACAGTACTACTCTTCTGGCCACAATCTTGCTCAATCGTACTAGGGTACGACACCCTGTTCGGCCATGGACTTGATATGATGAAAGACCTTACGAGACTTAAAGTAATTGGGTTAGTTCTGCCTATAGGTAAATAACTAAAGTTAATGTACCTGTTTGGTGAGTCCATCTTCTCTGACTGTTGAGATACTTACCCAGAAGACTTAGATAAACGTCCAATATGACACAGACAAAAAACAGAATGAAACTCTTAACTACTTAGACCTAAAAATGACACGGACTGACAACGAACTACAGTACGATATTTTTTGAAAACCTACTGCTACCAACACGACCATCCATTATACCTCAAACCATCCGCAACAACATAAACTAAGTTCATTCAACAAACAACCAACAAGAGACACATTATCAAGACAGCATGACTTCAAAAAAAGATCCAAAAACACAAAATACACACGTTTTGACAAGTCATTGCACATTTACAAACACAGGATCAAAAATACGTGGATAACTAACATCTTTCCAAAGGAAGGCATACAAATTGCATTACGTACGGACAATAACACCAAACCAAACTAACTGAAAAGACTGAAAAAAAAACCAATCGACCAAAGTAGGGTGTATAAAATAACTTGCACGTGTAAAAACGCGTAGATAGGACAGACAGGACGAAAAATGCGAACCAGATATTCAGAACACATTAAATCTCTTAGTAGGAACAAAAACGATTCAAACATTGCCAACCACCTCAAGACAACTGGACTTGAACCTACCAGAATACAGGACTGTACCACCATACTACACGAACAATACAAAGGACGAAAACTGAACATATTAGAAAACATGGAAATCTATATACAAAAGACTTCAATGATTATGAGATCATAAGAGAACAAATTAACACAAAATGCGGCACCACTCAACACTCTACACAAACGAAAACAACTAACTAACGGATTGAGAGACCAGCAACTTAGAATCAACAATCAACAGACTATTTAAGACGTACAAAACTGGCCTTATACTCCTTTCCCTTCGCTTCCAACGGATTTCCCAAGAGGAGTATGACTTCCTCTTCACCCATTCCCAACACCATCGCGTTCAGCTTTCACTTTCTATGTAAAGACCACGACCAACTAACTGACTTTAGTAATGACTTAACGGCCAGACGATGGTGTCTATTCATCGAAAGCATTCGCCCACAGTATCTCACCAACCAGAGAAGATGGACTGACCAAACACGTACGTTAACTTTAGCATATGAGACTAATTAGGTCTGATCCACTGTAAGGCATTAAGGAGAACTTAGGTCCTTCCCTTGCCCACTCTAACATCGCAAGGACCATACACACCAAACCCTTAGGGGCTACTCTCATATCCTATGCCCTATTTGCCACCCATTCATACAGTTATCCTTTCTCATACTCTTCCTAGCTGCTGCAGTATAATGACATTATCAAACTTTTTACGCCTGGGTACACGAACCCAGGGCCTTTGAGTCAATAAGCAAAAGCTTTAACCACTAGACCTCCCAGAATTTCTACAATGATTGCGTACAACGATATATCAACTCTTGTGTTTCACCATTTCCATTCACATTCAACAACTGTGTTCAACATTCGAGAGCACAACGGCTATTTCAACACAATACTGAGCATTACCGTTGCATCCGAACATTAAAAACGGTTGCTGCACTCAGATATTGTACACAGTTGGCATGACAAAATGACATGGCGTTGAGGACAGAGAACATCAATAGCTTCCAGGGATGAACTATCTATCGATAGTTCATCCCTGGAATGTTGGCGGTACTAAATAATCTGTAATAGTTCACCGAACTTTCATCTATTTTCCCCTCCACTACAATAGTTTCGACCCAGATATACAAGACCTAGGACACTAATGGGGCGAGGACTCTTTCAGACCTGTTCCTGCTCAATTTTTGGGCTCACTAGCGGATGCTTCACGTACTTCAAAAATTCCCTGACTAAACGTAAAATTTACAGCGATTCTGTTTCGGCATGAGTGGGACAATGAGTTCTTGCAGTAGTCCTCGTTCTTCAGTCTTTACCCACCCCTTGATTCGAGCTCATCAGTGTTCTTACCTTGACGGCTCTTGTGTTATTAAGAGCAGAAGATGACGAATCGAATTAGTTTAAAAAATGACGTAATGAGAATGGGTTTCCTGGGTCTATGGAAATAATAAGTCGACTTTCGTGAATGAACAAGGTCCGTTCAGTACGATAGCCTGTACGACAGCCAGATATCAAAGCTAGAATTGGAAACTCTTTCGTTGAAGTTCCAGGAGTGGTTTCAATGAGCTGGATCTCGTTCTATTGTGCCTGTCACATCACTCCTCCGTGTAGAAATATCATGTCATCACGGTCACGAGGCTTCACAGGGAGTACCTTTGGAGAATGGCGGTGAGGGGACTAGCCCAGCAGCTGCACAGGTAAGGGAGACGATAGTACTGACACGGAACGACTGGGTGTGCTGGTTGTAGTGGGATTTGTAAACAAAGTAACCATTCTGAGAATTTGAGAAGCATCAGCACCAGCAAACTATCATCAACATTAATTTGGGCTTCATAAACTCCAGATTCAACATATTGCCCACCACTTGCCACCAGGGTGAGGGGGGGGGAGACATAGGCCGTATGAAAAGCTTATACGATTATCGAAATGTTATTGTGGATAAAATACAACCCTAAAGAATCCTTCTCTTTCGCTCTTGGACAATCAGTATACCAGACTGCCATTGAGGCGGCGCTATGATGGAAGGCGAAAAAGTAGCTATTTGACATCATGCGGCGAGTCGCTTCCGAAAAGAGAGAATGTTCTGAAAATGGACCGCGGAGCGGTGGTAAAAATGCTCTTAGGGACTAGGGCGGTTTGTTGCGGACGGGGAACTCGAATTTACACAACATGACGGCCAATTGAAAGAGTGTGGAAACAAGCGGGTGCATGGGGTGTTGGCGGTGTCGTGTTGAACAGGTGATACACCTCCGCCACCCCTTCACACACACACACACGCACGCTACCTCACTCCCTCTCGCCGCCACACCATCACTTTTACAAATATTTCAATGCTGCTTGGCAATTGTGAGCTCCGAATTGGGTCTCTCCTCTTGTCTGTTGTAATGGCCGCTCCCTTTTGCTCCCCACGGTATTTTTCCAATCGACGATATGTTGGGTCCACCGCTCCCTTTATGAATTATTTCGCGGTTCCCGTATCTTCTTTTTTCAGCGGCATTTATTGTCGACCAGACAGGCTGCGTTTGACGGCAGAAAGAGAGGTCGAAATGTCGAGTATGTCAACGAGTCAAGCGCCAATTTATACGTCCATTTTTGAAGTCTAAAAATTGAAACTCAGAAGTAAATAAAAAATGTGTCGTTTCTCTAACAGATTGAACTAACAACAAGTGTTCTTGTCAATCTTCGGCAGATATTGTGCTTATCAGGTCTGCCGCTGAACTGTCTCTGACTAAGACATAATTTGGGGGATTGAACATTAAAGCGGGAAACCTCAGTAACGAAAGACATTATAAAATGAAGATGACATTATAGAAGTTCGCAATAAACGTTATACATCAACAAGCACTTGCAGGAGATGGGACGAACAACATCAATGACCGTAACAGAGAAATTTCGAGTGTAATCCTTGGCTGGAGTGATGCATCAAAATTCCAACTGATACGAGGCTTCTAAACTCGCAAGGAGGTATTAAAAAAACGAAGTGAGGGAAAGACGTGAAAACTAAGTTGGCAGACGAATATAGTCCACGAAGGGAGCGCAGCCCAATCGATAATTTGTTATGAGAGGATTGGAAATTTTGTAATTCGCTGATCCAGGCAAACATAACAGCGATGCCGAGTTCGGGTCCCATACCCCGAGTTTCCTCTGATTCTGAATCTTCGTCTTTGACCACTAGACTATGGTCATTGGAGTGCCAACTCACAGCAACCATCCAGAGTAAGAAGATACGATCTACGCGCACTAATTCTACCAAGCCCTTGTCTAGCCAGCAACCCAAACCCTCTAATGAGATCTCTGCAATCTCTAATATAGGATCGAATTTTTAAGCGCAATTCCTGCACTCTGTGCCATGTTGATGACATGCATAGATCTTGAGGTGCCCGTTGGAGAGGGTTCCTTGCCCTGCCTACACGCTATTAGGCACTGGGAGCTTTCCAATGAAGCCACAGTCCCCACGAATCCAATACCTTGGTTTCTAGGCCAGTGACACTCTGCCTGATGGCACTGTGTCTGTGGGCAGAAGCCTTCCATTGTGCCATTCAAGTTAGCAGTGGTTTGAGCTGCCTAAGAACCTGAACAGGTGGCAGGACCAGGTGCAACAATTACCAGGAGGCGTTCCCCTTCCACCCACGCTTTATTCACACATGGTTTCTGAGGATGGCACTTACCCCTGTGCACCTAGGTGTGTCCAGTGTATTGGCCTTCGCAGTGGGTCACACCTCCCCCCGCTTCTCCACTACATGGACAAGGGCTTCCTTATGAACATAGTTTTCTTGGCTGACAGGAACTGGTCTGTGATTTGAAAAGCGAGACATAAATAAAGTTCTTTGGCGACGACCCCATCAGACACTTCGTGGGTTGTCTTGACCAGTAGAGGTCAAGTCGAGTGAGCTTTCCGCTTTTCCTCTTCCTCCCAGTGGCAGTTGTCCGGAGAAAGCAAGCGAAAAGGGAGGTCTCGATATATTCACATATCCGGCCCTTCACTCGCCACTGGGCCAATGATAGCAGGGAACTGCATGGGGAACTATACTACCAACCATGACTCGCATACTGTCACAAGCGCACACGCCTTAGCCTGTCGTGCTTCCATACCATGAACGATGGTGAGACAAAGGGGCCAGCCTCCTTCCTTACTTATGAGAGTCCAAGATTATTGTTCCATTATCGTCGTTACCAGCTACCAGTAGTGAGTTCTGTACTCCCAGTTTTACAGCAGCATTACAGGATACAGGCCTCCCACACCACCTGTTACGAGGGGTTTGGAAATGTTGGGGTCCCTTGAATAAGGCAAAAATCACAGGAATCCCGAACTCGAATCCTATACCTCAACTTTCTATGGGGTACTATTAGTCGAGGAAAACGGGATGTACAAGGGAGCGGCAAACGAGGCTAGGTATATACAGCAGGAAGACAGATTTCAGTCAATGACAGAGGACAGTAAATAACACCGTTCATGACCTGGTTAACTACCAGGAGGCCAGCACGAAGCCTGCAGTAACCACCAATCTCAAAGGCTACATAATGGGGGCATTTTCTCCAGCCTTGAGGGTGTAACGATGCACTGGATAGTGACGGGACCAGTACATGTGTACTCCAGTATTGATAGGTTTGTACTACTTTGTACAGATGCATACTGGCATTAACGTCAGTGAGCCACGTGTTCTTATAGCAAGACATCCCAAACCTTTGATGGCATTGAGAAGGTTCAGCGCTTGCATGTGTAACGGAAACGCGGCGGGCTGCGTAGAGTGGCAACACTGACCACTACCTGCGCAGCCCGCCGCTGTTTATATTAGCGTCGGAGACGCATTTCATTATCAGAACAGCTGCCGCTTCGTCAACGAATTAATATTCCTGTTATAAGCCAGTGTTTAAATTCCCCTTTAGATTGTGTGAAGTAATGTAAGCGATCAGAGCTTTGTGCTTCATTTTCTCCATTGTCCCTTTATTGTCATTTAATACAATCCGAGCACAGGTTATTTATTTCATTCTAAAAGGAGTTCGTTTCATTTCATTCATTTCGAGTTTTGCCGATTAAATTCAAGTGGGTCTTAATTGCTTTATAATTTCATTTCCCATTACTTTCTTGAGAGTCATTATTTTATTTATTTGATCAAGTGAGTATTATTGAGCGTATTTGAGTTGTTCTTTTCTTTTGGGCCCAGAAACGACTTTCACGAGTGTTCTGTACGCGGGAATTGTGAGACAAACAACTTGGTTGCAGTTACAAATTGGTTGCAGAGCTTTTCCGATTCACCCGGTTTTCCGATGGAAGAACCCCCATGTCGACTGTCTTTGCATCTGTCATGAAGGCCACCTCCTACCACATGTTCGAAGATCTAGAGCTGGACTGTGCCGTGCAAGGACATCGCCGAATTCTTCGAGATGTTGAGGAAAAGTTGGTTTTCATAATATTCAACCTCAAGACGTCTCGTGGCAGTGTGACCAACCACAGATCTTCATATCATCAGCAATCAACAAACAGCCGACCTCACAGTCATAGCACTTGAAGATCCAGTTGTTCAGGAGAAGAAAGCAATGTGGCCCAATGCAGTTCCCCTGAGGAATGCCTGAATAAGCCAAAAATGGCTACGACAGAAGTCCTAAATAAGCGACCTTCGAGCAACAAACCAGAGGTTAGACAGATACCTTGTGGGTTTTATTTCACGAAAATAATGTGGCATGAGAAAAATAAAGCTCTTACGAAAATTGAGGAAGGACGGTACAGAATTCCCCGTGATGAGCTCACAGTACAACTACTTCCCAAACGTGCGATCAAACCCTTGGTCTAATGGGATCAGGTCCTTCAGAAATTCGATAGGGAAGGACGTTGGGAAATACGCAGGGAGCAAGCTCTCTCACGTCGCCATCTTCGATTTTAATGCGATTAATACAGGGAGGGTCTTAAAAGGGACCGAGCTGAACCCTTTGGATATGGATTACCCGACGGAAAGTGGGAGTAAAAGGGTGAAACAAAGGGCTGAGCATTAAAACGGATTGAGAGGATGTAACCGGAAGACCCTCCGCGCTGGTCAGAAAAAGATAAATCGGAGCAATTACGGGATCGGCTTTGCTCAGGTCTTCCAGTTATCAACGTGACAAGGCCCGATACACCTCAGGCATTAAAAGCTGCGATGTTCACCCAGTTAACTGCCCAAATACATCGACTTTCTCGAATTTAATGGAGCTCTGTTCTGTTCGTTGGCTCGTTCAGTTCAACCTCAAGAGTGAGCTAACATTGACTTTTTAACCTTCACGGGTTTTGCCTGTGTTCGACGAAGACTGCCCTTTCCATTAAAAACGACCAACAGTTCTTTGAAAAACTACGATTTATTTGTAACTCGATGAATTACAAATAATCAAATGAACTGCTGATGCTCCGCACACAACTTTCCTTAGCTTTACGTCAATTTACTTATGTTCATAGCGTTTTCTATTTTTCTATTGACTCAATTTATTTTTCCAAAAATACCACCAGGTGGCGGAAACCGGTAATGCTTACAGCTACTAATTTTATTGTGCTACTCGTACTCCTGCCCTGACAATTACTGAGTAATTCGTACACAGAGAATTATTGAGGCAGTAAACACGACTTTTTGAGAAGGATGATGACCATCTTTCCAGATTTATTGGTTAAAAAGTTTAGAAATGGTAGAAAGTAAAATGGCAGAGCGATATCATTACAGGATTGGACTAGCACCTCAATTTTCCTAACCAATCCTCAATTCTAGTAACATTTGAGAAGAGTTTATAAGGAAACAACTAACTAGGATCGCTTTATGTCGGAATGTTGGTAATTGATTGTGCTGCTCTTGTCTTTTTCCCACAAATAGGAATTTGACGGTATTGTTGTTTTATTGGGAGCTACCCGCATAAAAATTTTAATCAAAATAGGTTTAGCCGTTTTTGAGCAAAAAATATGTGGTGTTTGGACTACTGCTTTCGATGGATTTTGCTTATACCCTTATTTTGGCGTCACATAGTAACTTGCAGGCTAGATGCCAAGTTCGAGCTGATTTGGCTCAACCGATTTCTATCAGTTACATTAATAGACACATACACACACACACAGGTCCGTTACCTTACTAGGTTATGACTGTACCTGAACCCTCAGAGAGAGTTTAATCAGTCAACTATCATGGGGGTTGCGGTTTTGCTGAAATGCAAGAGGGCGACCACTCGCTCCGCATCCCCCGAAACCAGACCTGTGAAGGTACGGCAGGTTTTGATCTTCACCAGTCTCCCAGTGGAGACCAGTGGCTCGCGTGTTAACTGCGCGGAGGTATGATCACCTGGGGAATCCCCCAGGGAGTTCTTAATCAGGTTTCCCACCTGATTTAACTACTAACTTGGGTGGCAAGTTTCAAAGGGACAGGACAACTGTGACCACGTTTTCTTGCAAACTCGGCGAAGTGGTTATAGGCTTGCTTTGTAGCAGTCAATGCTGATGGCTTTGTCCGCCCTTCTAACAACCATCGCTCACGGCAATGGAGTAGCAGGTGGTTTCTTGTTTCCTCGGCACTGGGAGGCGCAAGACGTACGGAATAGAAAGCCTCTGAAAGAAAAGAAGTGGAGTCGCCATGTCTCATGGGGAACTGGCTCATCCAAGGGTCTACCTCAACCTGCTTTCCCTGTAGACGCTCACAGATGTTAGGGGAAAAACTGTACGTGGCACATCCCTTTGACGAGGATTATCATCTCGCTTGCCATTAATCATTGGTAGCAGCAAGTTTTTGCTGAACAGGAAGGTCCATGCGTTATTCAGCTCAGACTGGGGGAAGCTCCCTTTTTACTCTCCATTTATTAACCATGCACTCAACGGCAGCCTACTGGTAACTGACAAGTGATAACTTGGAGTGCTTCTATCGTTAACTCCCACAAACACAGACCAGAAAAAGAACGCTTGCTGCCTCTACGAGACAAAACTTTAAACTTAGTCCCCCACATGGGCTGAACGCCCCTGTTAGGGGATGATAAGTTGAACTGGCTGCCACTCATCGCCCCACGGAGAAAATGATTAAATATCGAATCTAATAAGTGAGAAAAAACCCTGCAAATTATTACACAATGGTTTATTATTCTCATGAACAGCTTGACCTAGTATTAGTGCTCCCCCATCCCATTCGATTCAGCATCGAATACTAGTAAACCATACGAAACATGTACTGGCTACAATGGAACTAGGGAAACAAAACTCTGATGATTTTGCCCCATCGGGTCGGGGAAATAGGAACGGGGGCGCTTCGAGGCGGAAGGGGAGTTGAGCCGCCCGCCGGGAGGACGAGGCGGGTTGTTTTTTATTGAGACGGGAGGGAGGGACTTCAAACGACGAAACGTTGACTTCCGCTGTAGTTCCCGCGTTGTATTGCGTTTCTTTAATTTTTTTAACCATTTTTTGCCCATTATAGCCACGGGCTTCGTCCGATCGGATTGCTGAGATGGTGGGCACAATTAGATACCAAATCGGATTTTTGTGCGAAAGAACGAATTTTTTAGACCACGTTAAAGGCACAAAACGGCCCAGACGGCGGACGGACATTGCAAATTTGGAATCTCCAAGTCTTGAAACGTAAAATATCAAATTTTGAGGGGGGTTGTAAAAAATGTTTCGTGTCCGAAAACATAGGGTTATTATTCAGAATGAATAATAAACCAAAACACGCAATACAACGGTTTGTCAACACTTAAATTGGAATACGAAACAAACACAAAGCTGAGCTGAGTCCCTGCGGCCACACATGGGTCTACCGTGACAATGTCTCTTTCAAGGAGTTGAGTACGTCTTTCGCCGCAGACTCATCTATGGTGTGGGTTTCGGTGAACTCTTGGAAATTGAATTGGCTGGCTGCTAAGACATGGCATTCTCATATTATGTGCTCTGCCGTTTTGTCCTGCTCGCCGCCATCTGAACTCAACTCCTTCTGATTTTCACATCTTGTTGAATCTTGCGTAATTCCTGTTTCTTGAACAGGAAGGCGTAATGAGCCGATTTAGGTCAGTTTTCATCACACCTATTTGAGGCTTAGGCCTGGTGAGTAGGGATTATGTACACTTTTTCACAAGGCAGTTTAGCTTCTCATTGCTCTCGTGCCCTGTATGAGCCAGCACCCAAATAAGGGGAAGCTTATTGTGAGCACCAACTCGTTTGAGTGCCTGAAGACATTTCCATGTCAGTCTGGATCTGAAGGTGAAGACCAAAATGGCCTTTAAGGCAGCCTGGCTGTCCAAGAATATGTAAATCCGCTTGACCATATCGGGACGTACGCTCCCAGCGGCTTGGCAAGGTTGAAGTTGGGCCCTGTGATGCCCGGACCAGCCCAGCCCCCCATCACAGAACCACCAGTGTACCATGGCTGTGCGTCCATCTCAATCTGGAACAGCCCTTTCTCCCACTATTCCTGCGAGTGAATGCAGACCCTGAACGACAACTGAAAATTCTTTCACTCTGGCATAGTGTCATTAACAAGGACTACCACCTTTTCTAATTTGAACTGCATAATAGTTTCTCGCTTGCTTTTGCCCTAATAGTAACGTTACTGGTCTGCAAAAAGCTTACCGCTCCCAGGTATGCGTTCCTCTGAACGTTTATGTGGAGGGTTGAGGTATTCAAAAGCAAGTTAAGCCTGCCGATGCAGTTTCTGGAGGTTCCCCTGAACTGCCTGACAGTAGTGATGGTCTTTATGGCCACCTGGCTGTCTGATATACTGACTGACTCCTATTAAAGGCACTGGTTGATTGTGGTCTAGTGGTTAAGACAGTTGGTTCATAATTATCGACGTATGTCGAGGATTGTGGATCGAGATCGTACACTCCCAGCGGCTTGGCAAGGTTGATGTTGGCCCATAGCACTTGGGGTGTACCATGGGATCCATTTCATTTTGGAACAGTCCTTTATCCTACTGAGCTGAATGACAACTGAAAATTCTTCCCTTATAGCACAACATCAGTAGCAAGGGTTGTACTTTTTCGAAAAGGGGTATATAACGATATATAATCCGTTTTTTCATCCTCATTTAAACTATTGTGCAGAGATGACTAGATGCACGACAGTATGATAAGCACTCCCCCAAATGGGTGGGCAATATGCCAAAATAGAGGGAGCCAGGGCACAACATGCCACTTTTAAAGACTTCGAATTCATTATTGACCTTAGACGGGAGATCAAATAAACATTTTTACATAAAATGTAACCTTAACTACCTGTTCACGACTTAAAATATTGTTCAAACATTACGTTCAAATATCTAAGATTTGCTGCTTTTTCAATTGACACACCGCTATTATATTCTGCCTACCGCATACAACCACTACTATGATGCACAATGGACCCTTCTGCAGGAAAACTAACAGAATTCATAGGAAAAATTATACTTTGTTTTCTCAATATTTCAACTAAATATATTTACATTTAACCATTGAGCACTGCAGTAGGTGTCATTCCATTAGGTTACGCAGAAGTACAGAATCGCAGTCACCAAGAGCATCGTTCCTTGTGGCATACCCCAAGGAACCAGAGTGAGCTCACCACCTCTCATGTTAGAATTCAATTGTAGAATTTGCTCCCAGTACTTTTGATCCAGAACCATACCGAGGTTTTGGGAGGAATTCAGAGTATTTCCATTCCATTTTCAAACAGCATACCATGCAAAATACTAATATACTAATAATTTAAAAATATGGCCAGCGTCCAGATCATGAACTATCTGCGAACTCTATTGACACACAGCATCACTCTGTACTCAGTGATTTCCTAAACCCTTACAGGTTTATAGTAATAAGGTATATAAGATAAGGTTATGTAAAAATCATGCCTCAACTAAACGCTCGTCCTGGGAAAGGTACTGCAGGCACTGTGTACCAACGGGAATCAGTCAGCTTCAGAGAAAAGCTAAAACTACAACAAATCTTCTAGCAACTCTTTTTACCACCCTACGTATCACGAGGAGAATATTATTTAAAAACTGACATTCATTGAACAATAATGAAAGTCGTATTGGCTCTACACTGCACGTCCCCTGACCTCGATCTCTCAAGCAAAGTGGCAATTACGTGAGGAAGTTTGAACTTTTGTGCTAAATTTCTTTACAGCTATCGCATCTTGGCTAAACCGTTGGGCGACTTACCAAAGAAGAAAACCCTCCCCACAGCAGACTCAAGTACGAGCCTAACCCAACGCCCCTGATCCAGGTGTGTGGTCAGATTCGTCAAAGGACAACTTTTGCAATTAAAAGCAATTAAAACGCATATCCATCCAATTACTTTGTTTAGTAGGCCTCATTTTGTGGGCAGTTCATGCTTTTTACTTTGCTTAGCCTACGAAGTAGAAAGGAAAGTTATGTAATCGCCTAAAACAAAGTTTACTTTCTGTTCAGATTTCTACGTTTCTAGGGCTACTGAGTCCGAAAAACAGCATTTGGGAAAACGGGCTTTCAGATCGCTAGATACTTGTGGATTGGAGTAAACCGCAGAAGAGTGGTCCACTCTTCTTCGTGTCGTGCCATCAGGTTACAGCTTGAAGGTCGTGGAAGCGGGACATGAGAGTTGAGTTTCTTGTGGCAACCTCCCCGGCTGGCGAAAGTTGTCAAGTCACCACTAAAGCTATTCCTAACGTATGGCTGGTTTTTAAGAGGTTGACTATCCAGTGGGCTAGTAAGTCTTGATAAAATGTTCCACTCTTCGATGGGTATTGTGCTAGGTCGCCCTTATAGCGCTCACGGGCATGCATTCACGCTCTGCTTCAATCTGGAGGACTAAGATTTCCATATTCCTCTAACACTATTCTTCTAGCCGAAAGCGCCCTTGCTTTGGCACGCGGCTGAGACGTCGCATGCGCTGTTGGTAGCGTGCCGATGGTCAACATTTAAAGGTGAAATACGCGAGGGTTGCCCTGTCCTGGACCTTGACGTAGTTGAACAAGAAATGTTCAATGGATTACAATAGTGTGTAATGTTATTATCAGGTAGGATATATTTAGGAGACGCTTTTCCCTCACGAGACTCTTGTACCGTGCACCGCCATTCCTACCCATCCTCTCAAACTTCTCAAGTTCTTTACTCCATTTCTTCTCTCTTTATCCCTGTGAGGTACGGGCCCTGGATCAGCAAGCTCCATCTTATTATAAACTCTCTTCTACATTTGTGAGGAGACCACGGAGCTTCAAACAAGGAGTACGGTTTAGAGTGTGAAGGAGGATACGAAGTTATCGTTTAGGTTCCACATCTGGAAAGCAGCACATAGAGCTGCCTCTGTGACAACAGCTTTTTCTCGCTCGATGGCCAACTGGAGAGGGCTGTGGCCAACCACGAGACGGGTGCTTCAAGCGTTCTACACTCTATCTCCTTATGTGGGCTGATAATCTGAGCATTGCCTACTACAGAAAGTGGACGGCTTCAGTGAAGTGGAGATGTGATGTGCCTTCTGCATTACTTGCTCGCGCTTCATAGCTTCTGGATGCCGAGCAGAGAGAGCTGTGCCCATCAAGGGGGTAACCTGAGTGCAGCCGCCAGAAGGGCCATCGGGATAAAGAGCCTTGAAGAGACGTCGCCACGATGGGATGTATTTTTACATTATCCAGTTCCTCACGAGAGCATTTATTTTATTGCGCACCTGCATTGAATGGGCAAGGCTGCAAGCCCAATCTGTCTGCACTGTAGGAAATGATGAATCATACTTCCCGAGCCAAAGGTGGGCAAACTCTCATGGTGGAAGGCGCAGTTACCAGCTCATACCATCTACATTTTTCAGCACCATGTTAAATTCTAACGAAAACTGGCAGTGCATAGTTCAATTTGCCGGATGGTGCTCAGTCAGAAGAGTATGGAGCTTGCTGATCCAGGACCAGTGTACTGCAGGGATGAACAGCGAAGAAGAGATGGAGGAATGACCACTATTGAACTTCTCAAACTTTTGCTGGGCAGTATGGGAATGGCGGGACGCTGCATGATTCTCCTGAGAGTGAATAAAAAACAAGAAAACAGCTGTCATCGCAGAGAGGCGTGAGAGCAAACCCTAGTAATGTTCTAAACTGTTCTAGGTGGGTTCTCAGTACGAAGGAGTAAATTCATGGGACCACTGGAAGCAGATCCTCCGCCCTACGTCCTGAAAAAAATCCTCTGATAGAATTCAAAGGACGATGGATGTAGCTGGCGTACTGTTCTGCATCTCACTAGCCCCAGGATTAGGATTACTACTTAAAACTTGAGATGGACGACCAAAGGAACTGTCCATTAAGAGGTTAGGCACCGGTTCGAGTTGGCGTGTGGTCCAAATACGGAGTTGGAGGATTAGAATACAGCAGATGACGATCGCCGAGTTTTCCATTGTAAAACTGAGGTTCTCTCTCCAGGAAGCAGCCTCTCTATACGTCATGCACGTGTTGCAAGTATCCGAAGGTCTCATTTCTAGTCTACTAGCACCTTTCCTACGTTTACCAACACCTGTTCTCCTTTTCGTCTCCCCCTAGTTTTTTTATTTTCTCTCTGACCTCGCAATTTCGGCCTCGTCGGAGCATTTGGAAGTGCCAACTGCAAAACAAAGTGGTTTCTAGTTAGGCGTATCTGACTCTTTGGTCATCTTTTTTATGTTTGGTTTTCAAAATTTTGAAGAATACTGACGAGTTGGTGGTACTACCAGTATTCCGAGTAATGGCGATAGGGGTGGTGTGAACTTGGAGTGGGAGTGGGGCTATAATTTTGGCTTTAAATAAAATGGGAGAAAGGAAAAACGGGTGAGAGAGTGTGAGGGAGTGAGTGGAGTGAGAGTGAGGGGATGGTGGTGTGGCGCGGATGGTGAGGGCGTGTTGGAGCGAAGGGGTTGCAAAGAGCGGCGGCAGTGCGGCGGTGGTGAGGGGTGGATTGCGTGATGGGCGGGGGACGGGGGTGGGGGTAAGCGATAAGAAGAGAAGGAGCGGGCGGGGTATACATGTGTCCGTGGTAGCGTTTGCGTGGTTTGGTCTCCCCCTCTACAGCTGCCCTGAAAAGCCCACAGGAGCCGCACTTGGAAACCGACGTCCCTAACTACACAGCGGGATTGGGAACAGGACCGGCGCGCTTTAACCTCCTCAACTTGCGTTGTCTCGTCACCGACGCCGAAGAGATCGCACCTACACAAAAGACACACACAAGCACGCACGCACGCAACTCAATAAAAAACGTAAAAACTGTGGGATCGCAGGAACCGATGTTCCGGTTTTTTGGGATCCGGACGGGACTCGGGCGGCCCGAGTGAGGGGAGCGTGTCGTGCGGGTTTCGTCGACGAAAAAAAAGGGAGCGAAGCCGCCGCCTAAATTTTGTTCGCGTCGCGCGCTCGGAGCGTTGAATGGGGTGACATGCATTTGACGGGCACATCCGGGATGTCTCCTCAGGAGGGGTCCAACCCCATCGCGGACACTTACACGAAAATGACGTCGGACATCCTCGCAGAGAGAACATTGGGGGATTTCCTCGCCGAACATCCCGGAGAACTCGTTCGAACGGGCAGCCCTCATTTCGTTTGCACCGGTCTTCCGTCTCATTGGAGGTCGAACAAGACGCTTCCCGTCGGCTTCAAAGTCGTCGCTTTGGGCGAAGTGATGGACGGAACTGTCGTCACCGTGCGGGCCGGAAACGACGAAAATTATTGCGCCGAATTGAGGAATTGCTCGGCCGTCATGAAGAACCAAGTGGCCAAATTCAACGACCTCAGGTTCGTCGGACGAAGCGGACGAGGTACGTAAACCTTTTTACGACCCCCTCTCGACTGTTGACATTTGCTCTGCATGCCAAGGAGTGTCGCTCCTAAGAGCCTAAGCCTCCCCTTCAATTTTATCCTGGCTTTTTTTCAGTTTTTTTTTTTTACTTCCACCCCCGACCCGCGCATGTCAAGCGCCTGTCACTGCATCAACAAGTTTCCCTCTGACACTCGCCCTCAGGTTTTTCCCTCGCTTTTCCTCCTCCTCTTTTTTCCACCTATCGCTCCATTACAAGTGACAACCCCCGCTCGACCCCGTCATACCTCACTGCCGCCCCTCCAGCACCCTCTATCCCATTCATACGCTCTAAACAACCCTCCTTTTAATCACTTCCACCCCTCGTTCACGCAATATGTTCCACTTAACTCATTCATCTCGATCCCTCACCCTCAATTCACTTCTTTTTTTTACACACTCCCTCTCAACGTCGACTTCTTTTCATTTGCACCGCACGCGATTTGTTTCTGTGTGACCGACAATCGCTTGATTTGTCGTTGTCGTCGACTAAAACGCCTAAAGAGGAGACTGGTTATTACCAATTCTGATGAAAACGCAGAGTACATTATCAATTAATTATTATAGTATAAATTTCTTGCGCGACGCCTCTCACACATTTCTGCACACATAATGGCTACTAATGCAATCGAATTAGTAATGCGAAATAGTAAAACGGTATTAGGTACAAAGGGCTGTTTGGCACTTCGAACCACTTGACAAACTACTTTACAAGCCCAACATACATGGAGCAGTATAATAAGAAACACGTCGTCATAACGTGTTCTTCAGAGAGTCGTGTGCAAGTAAAAATTCACGCGTGGTTTCATACAAGGCGATGTCAACGATTCAAAAGCTCTGCTTTATGCACCTTACACAGCGGCTTAGTCTGAGACTGCAGAAGTCAATGGATTCGGCAGTTTGTTTTATTTTCGAGATGCAAACAGATGAGCACATGACTCCAGCGTTTAGAAAATTAGGATGGATAAGAGTAAATGAGAGAAGGCAGCTAAAAATGGCCACTTCGTTGTACGAAATACTAATTGATAAATTGCCGCGGTATTTGTACAAAAAATATCAGTCGCGCCGCTTCATACAACCCCAGCTCCCTCGAAAATTCACTGGTTTTCATGGCATTCGCAACTAATTCAATTTATTATTCACTCAGTTCGTTTTCACTGAGCAATACACAACTTCACGGTGTCAGACTTACAGTTTCGGAATTTATTGTGCTGCTCGTACTCATATCCAGACCATCATTGACCAATCGGTACGCCGAGGATTAATGAGGCTGTACACACGATTTTGTTTGTGGGTAATGATCACTTTACCAGAGTTATCCGGTAAAAACGTTTAGAAATGGTAGTGAATGAAAGGCGGTGGTTAAAATTGTGGAATTTTTGGAGTAGCCCCAGTATATCTTACAAGTAAGGAGTATTTCAACTGGAATAAAAAACGCTGCAAATTATTACACAACAGTTCTATCCCTTGATCGCCGCAACAGAACAGCAAAGATTTACATTGCTGGGCGACGCTAGGCAATTGACACGACGTGACGAGTAGAGAGAGCCACAATTCCATACGAACATACCGGGTCTGTGGACGGAAGGAAATTTCTTTTTCAATTTTTCAATATTCTAAAAATACTTTTCTTTCATTATCTTATCTCAAACACCGCGGCATCAACGTCGTAAATTGCACGTTCCGATAGCGTTGAACGGGACTCTATAAGCTGACTCGTTGACTTCTATCGTGATTCCCCGGCGTTATGGAAAGTGAAAAGTAAGGATTATTGCAACAAAAATGAAATATATCAGATGGGCCGCATCACACAACTTTCCTTAGCTGAATGCACTTTTGTTCATGGTTTTTGCTCCTAACTCAATTTATTTTTCACTCGGTTCATTTGAAGTTGTTAAAACATCACTTTACGGCGACAGAAAGCGGTAGCTCTTACAGTTCTGGAATTTATTGTGCTGCTCGTACTCATGCCCCGAGCATTATTGAGGGATTGTTACGCAAACGATTGATGAAGCTGTAGACACGATGTTTAGGATAAGTGAAACAGCGGTGGTTGAATGTCTGGAGCAGCCCCAGTGTATCTTATGAGCGTTATTGACGGTACTTGGTTGGACCGTTTTTCGGAAGGTACTAGTTACATTTGAGCGGAGTTTCTTAGGAAAAAATGGAGCTATGGAGCTATTCTCATCGAAACTTTTGCTGTGGACCGCTCCACGGATGGGGATTTTGTGGTATTGTCGAGTTATGTGAGGTGTTATTGAGAGTTGTCCACGTGAAAAGTTTAATTAAAATCGTTACAGCCGTTTCCGAGATAAATGAGTAAAACCGTGGTTTCTGGTACATTTTCGTTCCCGATCCGTCACGAAAAAAATGAAAGAAGAACCAGCGCAATCGGTCCAGCCGTTCTCCCGCAAATAGAACTGCACACAGGCCACGCGCCGAAATGAGGTGTTTTTAATTCTTAGACCTCAAAACGTGAAGATCTGAAGCAAACTCAACTCTTAGACACGATTAGAATAGGTAGCGGAAAGTAAAAAGCGCGGCTCTAGATAAAACCGCGGGCGCTTTGCAAATGTTTAAACCGAACTCCAACGTGGTTCACTAGACCATCGTAGTTTTTTCGTTACCAATTTTTTCCCCTTTAGGGCAACCAATGTTAAGGGAAAGAAATCACATTATGCACCGCTCCATTTTGCGGCTATCACGGAAGTTTTCATCGGAAGGTGTAAGGGTTGGATTGAGGTTGATTGAAACGCTCGTCAATCGATTGACTCAAGCAAGTTGACCGTCTAGGGCAGTGTTTCCCCCCTTTTTGTCTGCCCCCTCACATAATTTAAAAAAATGTATTTGCTACTCGAGAAACATAAATGATATATTTTAGCGTACCGAATAATTATTTACAGCACTGTTTAAAAATTGCTTTTTGTTAAATTTTGCACCTAAATCCAACATTGTCTAAGTAACCTAGAGCGAAAGGGTTTAGGTCGTGTCAAAACAAATTCTGAATTGCCCCCCTGGTCTACGGCCTCTTCAACTTTAATCTCTTGACCAACGTGGTCTAGTCGATATTATGACACATTCCCACTGTCACCGCTTGTCATTAATTGTGTTGAAATTGCCTGTTAAATTGGTTGTTGACCCATCCAATCTCAATGCTCAGGGTACGCTTCTTTGTCAACGTCTGTTTTCCCCTTCATCGTGCCTCAAATTATAATCCAGAAGAAGGCCATCGTTCTCGTACTCTTGAAGTAACCTAACACTTTTCGTGGGTTCCGCTGTGTTAATGATTTCTCTTAGCTTATTAAGTCCAGCACAACGTCCGATTGAAAAATATACGAATGCCAAAAGAACAAACGCTGCACATTATTACGCGACGGTTTATAATTCTCTAGCACAGCACACACCTTAGAGACTCATTACATTCGATTCAGCATTGAAAGCAGAATTTCAATCCAGTGCCGACAAATATTGGGAATGTAAGATGACTACATGAGCAATCCGGGAAACTCCAATGCTTGTAGAGCCGCACCAGCCTCGTTCTCCAGACGACGATCGTTGAGGTTGAAAGAAGGTGATCAATCATAGCCCTGTGAAGAATGGATATGTGGAGAACAAACCCTGAAGACGCTTAATAAATTGATCGAAACGTTTCGCGTTTTTTGGCTTATTTTTAAAAGCATGCTTTTCCCCATAACGACTAAGGTGTTCGTCCCAACCAGAAGATCACAAATGGCATTTTTGTGCGAAAAAACTGATTTTTTGGAGCACTTGAGAGGCAAAATGTGGTCGGGACGGCGGGCGACTCCGGACGGCAGACGGACATTTCATATTTGGAATGCCCATGCCTTGAAAAATAGATTTCGAAAGGGGAGTTCAAAGTCAGCACTGCACACAATCGGTATAAACGATAAGTTGCTGTGTTTTTGAGGTTTAGTATATGGGAGCGCATTTTTATGTCCCGTCGTTTCGGAGACTGCCAACGAGAACGGAACGAATTTGCCTATATCCAAGATGTCAGGGGACAAAGCGATCGACGGAAGTTACGGAAACGTTTCGCAAAGCAGCCGAAACTGGGTGACTGACCAATTCCTGACTACCAAGACCGACACGCCAATGCGAGTGGCAAGATGCTGGCAGGCCAGCGTTTTCTAGGATAACTTTAAAAAGAGAGAAAGGAAAACAAGACGCGAAAAGCATTAAATATTATAACGAAATGTAAATCATATGAAATTTATTATTTGATGCGATCAATTAAACTAACGAAGATAATGTTAATACGCTACAGAATAAAATGAAATAAAGAGTCACAAGGAAATGAAATATAACTTGGAGGGCACCTGTTATTTTCCGGGTTAGGGAAGCCACGGAGATCGGAGCAGTCGAAATAGTAGGATAGTAGTCCAAGGGAGAGGGAAAATTACATTTTGAGTTCTCTTAATATCTGTACGTTGCAAGGGCCACTAAGACTGAAAAACATCATTTGTGAAAATGGTCTGTGTGTCTGAGAGCGAAAAGCCCTAACAACAAGTCGACTCGAATTTCAGCTGAAGCCTACGTGTCACCATGGGAGAGTAAAACTAACTACAGTTATCGTAGTGAAAAATTGTGATTTTTTCTGAAAAATAGTTATAACGAGTTTGACTAAATGTTCGATCTGGACTATTCAAGATAACACACTTCTCCCGCTAAGTTCGAAATCAGCATGGCAATCCAATACTCCATCTATAAGATAAGCAGTTAATTATCCTAGAAATTCGGGAATCCCGACCACCACCGTTCCACGTACTACTATTTCTCACATTTTGTGCTCGAAAATTCTGAAGAAATGAACGTTGTGCTCCCCAAAAAGCTTGTTCATAGTTTTTAAAATCTGCGTATTAATTTGTTATTGATGGGCGTGGCTTGAGTAAGAGTACCACATTAAATTCTATCTGGAATCTTCTCATGATCGCACAGCTTGACGCGGACTCACTACATCGAGACCCGTGCAATTTTCTACGTTATGAGTCAAAATGAATAATGAATTGACGTGAGGCGGGACCAGTGAGAGAAAATGGGCGCGAAAATTACCAAAATTCCGATTTTAGCTGTGTACATCGGCTTGCGGAGTAAGCAGGCACAATTAAATCCTAAATGAAATGTTTGTGCGGGAGAATGAATTTTCTAGACCACGTTAAAGGTAACATAGGGCGTGGACGGCGAAGGGCCTTGCCAATTTGGAATCCACATTGCTCAAAGGTGGTGTCGAATTATGGAGGAGTTGTAAACAATTCTCTTGAACGGAAAAATAGGTGTAATATGAGAATTATTAATAAACCAAAAACACGGCAAATGATTGCACAACGGTTTATTATTCTCTTGCACAGTTTGACGTAGTCTCGCCTGCAGTCTATCTGACCTATCCCATTCGATTCAGCAGCGAAAATGAAAAAATAGCTGAATACAACGGAACGACGAAAATGACATATTCCAGACCCCTGTATGCATATGGCACGAAGTGACGACTCGAGCTGACCAGTGGTTGCAGTGCGAGGGGAGTGCAAGTGAAACGATTATTTTCGCTGTACTGTCCCGCTAGTTTTATCAATCAGTATACCTTGGCTCACTATAATTACTGAGGTTTAACTGTTTTCGGTCTAGGCGCAGTCGTACTCCTCTATTCATTCAGCAAATATCTAGGAAACAATACACGACGTAATCACGATAAAGTTGTCAACATTTTATTTGTGTTAATTTTTGTAACCATTTTTTGGCCGCAACAAGCATCACTTTTATCCGATCGGATTGCCGTGCGGGCAAGCTCAACTAGAAACCAAATGTGATTTTTGTTCGAAAGAACAGATTTTTTAGACAAGGCGAAATATGGTCAGGACGGCGGACGTACATTGCAAATTTTGATTCCACTCCCGGTGTCTTGAAATTTGAAACAGTTTCCAGCGTGCGGGTAAATACAACTATAGGAAGGCTAGTTGGATCGTTGGTGTACTAATTAGAAAGGGCTTCCTGAGTCAATAGCAATAATAATGCCGCTCTCTTAATAAACGGCAACGTATATTTCCACAAGGCCCGTTCAGTCCGATAGCTCGTACACAAGATCCTGATCTCGAGTCGGGAAAATGAGCGAGCTCCTCTCGTCCGTTCAGCTTTTGAAGTCGAAGTTTGATGAAGTTGCTATCGTTCCGATCCATGGAGTTAGACGTTCCGTGAGGTAGATCTTGTTCTGTTTCTTTGTCACAGCACGTACCAATCGTGCCAGTAACATCACTTACCCTCGTAGGAAGATCATGTCCTCATGATTACGAGGCTTTGGGAAGCCTGCGCGTCTTCACGAGAGAGATCCTCTTAGTCCTCTTGGAAAATGAGAATGAGAGGACTTGTCCGGCTCCTGCACGGCCAACCGAGGCAATCGAAGCGAACGGGTGTGATAATAGTGGGACAGTTTGGAAGCGAAAGGCTTTAGCAGTAGTTCGGCGCCTAGGTAGAGCGTAGGCCACGAAGCCATGTGAATCAGGTAGGCAGCTGGGGGGAGGTTGAGGCCTAATGGTACCCCTTAAACACCCGTTACACATAAGTGTGACAAATACAGTAATGCGTAAACATCAATGATGCGGTGACAGATGTAATACTAAGGATGGAACGAGGCAGAAGGTGTGACACCCAACGAGTAGAAGAGAAGTAGGTAGAGTGCAGGGAAGACAGAAAGTACAGATAGGCGTTCCAACTGAAGGCAATAAAACGAAAAACCCTGCAAATTATTACACAACGGTTTATTATTCGGATAATCAGCTTGACCTAGCATTAATGCTCCGAGACCCATCCTGTTCGATTCAGCATCGAAAAATATCATAATGAAACCTAAAAAAAGGTCGAAAAGAACTGAATCGTAATATTAAAATAAACAAAAAAAACTATTCTAAAGTATCTAGAAAAAACTGAATTTTAATATGAAAACATGCACGCTAAATACTAATATCAAAATTTAACCAAAAATCTATGAAAAAAAAAAAATTAGAATGAAACGAAAGAATCTAAAAAAATGGAATCGTATTAAAACCAAAACGTCGGGGAAATTGGAACGGGGGCGCTCAAAGCGAAAGGGGAGTTGAGTTGGCGGCGTCGTTGGGAGGGACGCGCTCGCTCGCCTCCAGCGCGGTTGCTTTTTTAATGAGACGGGCGGGGCGGGAGGGAGTTCAAACGACGAAACGCTGTAGCTCCCGCGTTGTACTGCGTTTCGTTAATTTTTTTAACCGTTTTTTGCCCATTACAACCACGGGCTTCGTCCGATCGGATTGCCGAGATGGCGGGCACAACTAGATACCAAATCGGATTTTTGGGCGAAAGAACGAATTTTTTAGACCACGTTAAAGGCACAAAACGGCCCAGATGGCGGACGGGGGACGGTGGACGGGGGACGGGGAACGGCGGACGTACATTGCAAATTTGGAATCTCCATGTCTTGAAACGTAAAGTATCAAATTTTGAGGGGGGGTTGTAAAAAATGTTTCGTGACCGAAAACATAGGGTTATTATTCAGAATGAATAATAAACCAAAAACAGGTTTCAATAACGTGCTAACAATAAATTCGTTATGGTAAACTTGAGGTTCACCGCAGTGCTGGTCACCCGAGTGATTTCACAGACTCTCAATTCACAATTTTCTGTTAGTAATTGTCTCAAGTGGAAAATAAGTCATTTGTTCCAGAATTTCAGTAACTACTTGTCTGCTTTCAAAAACCGCGAGTTTTCAGTTCATCGCGCTTCATTCTCCGACTAAGGAATATTTTCACCTAACTAGCACTAATCGTTATGAATCTGATCAGGGCTAGATAAATAATTCAAGGCTACCCTGTTTCGCTACCGAGGAAGCCCAGCTGCTCTAAATGTTTGATTTTGTGGCGGTTGAAAAAGAAAAGAATTCTTACTCAATCAAAGCAAAGACCTCTTTGTCATCTTTGCACTGCAAGTTCATACGTTGACATTTTTTAAAAGCCTTCCTACACGGGCTGCAGTATCAATTGTAGCCATTTAGCGGTAATTCATCTCACAATGACCGTTCTGTTATGTGGGGAAATGTAGACTGATCCTCCAATTATGAGCGTTTGAATATTTAACCCCACAAGTGATGAAAACGTGCGGACTCTACGTATGACAGGGAAATGCCCATAAATTATGGGAAACAGTTAACAATAAATAGTTTACTCAATAAAAAATAGAACACAGAAATGTTTATTTGGCGGTTGAACGAGATGAGTGGTTGCTGAGAAGTTGTAGAAGTGCGGAAAAGAAGGTTTGAACCGACCTGGAATCCAGGCAGATGTTAGAATGTGGACCTTTGTAAACGAAGGACTCCTCCGTGAAACAAGGGCTGTGGAGTTGTGAGCAGCAGTGGCCACCAAGCTCAAAAAACGGAGAATGTCTCTAACTGTTCCTGGCAGGAAATCACAACTGGTCGTAAGTTTGTCCGCGATAAAGGGCAATCCGTTGGTGGAAGCTGGTAGTCCGGCGACAAGGATGCCCTCAACTCAAGGCAAGGGGAGTTTGTTAGTGAGTCTCCTTTTCCTTTTGGCGAACATATGACCCCTGGCTCTGCCGACTTCACTCCAACCTTAAGATATTTCAACACGTTCCATCACGCCTTAACAAGAACGAGTCGTGCTCACAGAAGTGTACATATGTTGTGTACATGGGGAAGAATTTTACTTCTACGGGACCGACTTCCCTTACTTGCAATTTTATACTTTTTATGTGGTTTCTCGCGCAATCTAATTTAAGCCAATGCAGCAAGTATCTATGAGTGTTCAAGAGTGACCATGTTTTCCATCCTCTATTTTCTTTGTAACCATTTTCAGTCAGAGCTGAATGGTTATTGTGGAGGTACAGTAACGCAAAACACGTTTTGTTGTGTGCTCCAGTGTAGAAGAACAAAACATGGAGGCTGGGAAGTCTTCCAGAGAAAGAAAGAAAGCCGTCCATTTTAGTGACAGCACCCTGTAAGGAACTGGCTCGTCCAATGGGCCAGCCCTCTCCATAACCTTTTATAAAAATCGTACATGCCACGTCCCTTTCGACAAAAATTTCCGTCTCTCTTGCCATTGTCTACCCTGCGGATCGCGGTTAGATAACAGTGTATCCACGTCGAGAAGGCCCGAGGTAGACTGATGAGGTTATACTCGATTAAGGTAATTTGCCGTCTGTTCAACATCCCGTTCCGTAAACAATTTTTGTGTAATGAGCCCCATAACCGTACAACCCGTAGATGCCCAACCCTCAATATATCCAGATTTGACGAAATTATAATTTCTAATAATTGTCGAACGTGTGGCCGAAGCGGAATTTGGTTAGGAGCACGAAGTGCAAATGCGTGTACTCAAACTGCAAGAGCTGCAGGATTAGTCCAGGAGAATGCTTTGGTTTAACAGGAAGAATATAAATTGAGACTAAACAAGAACAGATAAAAACCGGAATTGTGAGGTTACAATTTTCACAAGCTCAAGTTCAAAAGAAGTGAGAAGGATTATGTTTAATACACTAACGTGTGTGTGTGTGTGTTATTATTTAACGTGCCCTACCTATTCAGTTGAGTAATTTGCGTTTGATTTTTCTAACACGGTGATATGACGTCTCGTGCTTTTTCTAAAACTGCTCAATCGACGTATTTTACACGAACAACGATTTGTTTTCGACGAATGCAATACTCTTGTGAAGAGCAAAAACTAATTTCACAACACCTCAAAGCCGTCGCTGATAATTATCGTAGACGAAAAGCAACTGAATAAATTCGCACGCGCAGACATTATCTTTATTTATTATTACTATTAGTCAAAACCATACGTGAATGATTCACAATAATAATGGAGATAATAACAGAAGATAATAAATCGACGGAGCACGGCAATGGAGAATATATTTGAGGATATGATGAGGAAAGATATTCCTCGAGCTCAACCAAATCTCGTGAAACCCGTTTTGGTTTATTATTGATGGTAAATGATACACCTATGTTTTCGGTCGGGAAAATTATTTTCACCCCCACCCCCCACCATAACCCTCAAAATGAGACACTTGGCGTTTCAAGGCATCGGGATTCCCAATTCTGCAACGTCTACCGTTTTATGGTCTTAACGAGGACTAAAAAAATCCATTCTTTTACAACAAACTCCCATTCGGTATCTAGTTGTGCCTACCCGCTCGGCAATCTGATCTGACGAAGCCCATGGTTTTTATGGGGAAAAACTGGTTAAACAAATTAACAAAAACTCAATTTTGGCAGTTTTAAAGAAAATGTGCCGTGTTTGGTATCGTTTGCAAGGTATTTTTGGATGCTGGGTCGAATGGGATGAGTCTCACAGGTGTATGACTGCCACTAGATCGAAAGAGTGAAATTGCAGTAATTGTAATGAGCCAAATTCTACTAATTAAAACAACTCGCGGGACAATACAGCGAAAGTAATCGTTTCATCGTCTCACTCCAACCACCCGTCAGCTCGAATGTCGTGCCCACAGACGCCTGAAATAGGTATTTTTCGTCGTTCCGTTGTAGTTTCGTGTGGTTTACTGATATTTTTCGATGCTGAATCGAATGGAATGGTTCTTAGAGGTATGAGTCCGCGTAAGGCAAGAGAATATTAAACCGTTGCGTAATAATTTGCAGCGTTTTTGCAGAGTGGAGCGATTAGGTACTGTTAACAGTTGCTAAACAGGATCGATGCAGTAGGTGTAAATGGCCCTAAGCAGCGTCGTTCAGACGGTTGAACAAGGGAGATGATGATAAACCGTCGACAGCTACAATTTATCAACCGGAATTCGGAATTTTCTGCAGGAAATGTCGTTTTTGCTATGAGACCGGTTATTTGAAAATAAAACGCTCGCGCGTCTGTTTTTCGCTGTCCCCTTCTGAAACTGCGCTCCCTCAGTGAAGCGCCTCAATTCTCAATCAAAAGCGGAAGGAGATTCGAACCTTCGCCGGTTCTCGTACATCAAAAACAGATTGAAGCTCCCCTGTCCGATCGTTGGGAGAAATAAAAGCAGCGGGGTTTGAATTTATTTTTCCGGAACTCCGACCAGCTTCGTTCAGGGACGTTTCATACTTATTAATTTATCGCACGGAACGAGCCCTAACGTACTTATATAGCTCTCTGACTGTACCAAAATTGGGATGAGTACCGTGGCGTGATGACCTAAGGAATGCCAAGTATTTCCTGCAAGAGTCCTCCCTCGGAGAAGTAGGACAAAAGACTAGTAATCGCTCCCTATCAAGTCTCCGTCTCTAGGACGTGATAGGGGTCTACTTATCTGTGCCACACCATTTGAACGATGGGTGTCGACTATGCTCATAACAAACATGTGTTCGTTCATTTTGCTGGGCCCCATGATGATCATCACGATCTGTTTTACGTCCTTCCTCTCCCTCCTCAGAAGGTTCCGTCTTCTCTCGTGTGTTAGCCCGAACTGTTTGATTTGCCTCAATCCCACACGTAACACTGCCTGATGCATTCAGTTCCTTGACAAGAGACAGAAAAGTCGCTCTGTGGGGAAGTGGTCTCATAGGCACAACAGATGGTCCACCCTCGAATAAACGTGAACTCTATTTGTGTGCCGCATCTCGCACTCCCTCACTAGTTTTGACGATGTGCAGTCTTCAGCACCTCAGAAGATGCTTGGCTATCAGGCATTATGTTGATTTTTTTATTTCTACAGCCTTTTTCATGCATTATCATGGCATTTGTACCAGGGCAATGTACGTCCCACTCCTCCCAGAGCCACTTATCCACAACCCAAGAGCCCCCACCCTAGAATTTTCGATTCACGATATTTATACCATTAAGAGGCCTAAATGGACTGCTTTCCCTGTTCCACAGGCTTCCTTGTGGTTGCACCTTGTTTTCCCTATCGAGTTCATACATGTCAGTGACCATGTCGAGATCCGTGAAGGTTTTCAAGTTCCTGAATGTAGCCATTAATCGCCTGTGTCATCCTAGCTATTCCAAGCCTGGAGAGTCGGTGCGCCGCCTTCGTAGCTTCTACCTTGACAAATATATCTCGGGAAAGAAGTTCAAACAATTTCTCATGGTACTGATAGGTGTGATATTCATCGCCCTTGCTGTTAGTAAGAACCCCAGCCTTTATGCTTTGGCACATTCTGCTACAGTTTTCTCTGACAGTAACTCTGTGCTACACACAACCGACCCATATGAGATGATTGGTCTCACAACGACCTCAAAAACCAGCAGGCATTTCTGAACTTTATGCTCCATGTCCTCCAGCTCATTCTTTAACACGTCCACAGGGTCGTTGTCGCCTTCTTGGTCGTATATGCGATGTACTCTTTTGATGGACAGTCCCATCTCCTCACACCCCGAGCACATCATATGTAGCGCTGCTCGATTAAGGTGAAATCGCACACTCTGCACCAACATAATCAACGTATCGTTAGACGTAGTACGAACCCCGTTGCATTTCGGCTCCCAAAAGTCCATCCAAAAGCCTGAATCTCTCTGATGTTCAGCACAGCGACGATCCATCTTATTGCTTTCCTATTGACATTAAATCTGGTCACTGTTATTTCAATGCTGCATATGTAGGTATCGTCGAAGGCCCCCTCAATATCCAGAAAGACCCATAAGGCAATCTCCTTGTTCCCTATAGACTAGTCTCGTGACGAGAGCATGCGATCTTCCTGAGCGATAGGCACGTTGACCATTCGCTGGGGGTCTCAATCTCAAGCATCCTTCTCTCGAGAATCTGTAAAGGAAATTCTCCACGGTCTTGAGCAGGTAAGATGGTATATATAGGTCTATAGGTATATAGGTATATATACCTATATATAGGTCTAAACGAACCATGTTTTGGTATGAAAGTAACTCGAACTTCCTTCCAACCCTGAGGTATGTCTCTATGTGCCATACTACCCCTAAATAGCCTTACCAGGCTGGCTAAGACTCACTCTATTCCCTTCTGGAGTAGGATAGGGTAGATGCCATAACTGCATAACGTAGCAAGATTGAAAGGAGCTAGATCGGGTTGGGAGTATCAACACACGCACCGAGAATCGAGGAGGCAAATTAACGACGCAACGCTAAAGAATTGCCAATTAAATCGACTGAGAGCAGGTCTTTGAGCGGCTTGCTGTAGCTGTACTGGCAGCTATTGAGTGCAACAACGTTCATGTCTGGATCCTCAGATGTATCCACCAGTTGTATCAAAGACCGAAAATAGCTCCCGTTCATGATACTGAGCCAGGACATGATAGAGAGTTTAATTACCTGTGCCACACCATGAACGGTTAATTCACGATAATCATAACGCGTAATGGTAGCAAAGAATTCTTTAAATAGTAACAAAATTGCTCAGGAACAGTTTTTACTCTCGATAGCGCCGATCCTGTGTCGGTACGACTAGCTTTATCTCTATTCAGGTCATTCGAATTTCTTAGAAGTTCAAAGGGCCCTCTCCCCACTAAGGGATTTCTCCGTTAGTAGTGAAGAGGACTGTGAGAGAATATGCCAGGAGAATCCATCAGGCACTCGCGAATGCTGCGGGAGTGAGGTACTCCAAACGCCTTATCTCAGGGCCAACACACGAGATAAGATGATAAAGAGGCCTTCCTTCTTCTGGAGTGGAAGGAATTATGGCGGGTAGTGGGGATCATAACAGGACATGCACAATGAAAAATCACATGTAGGTTATACCTGCCCCAACAGGACTCTACGTTATAAAAAGAGTTGTTGTCACTATGGACGCTCAAAAGAAGCTTGAGATAAGACGTTGAAATGAAGGTTTGAAGAGTGATATTCACGCAGGCGTTCCAGAAATGGTACAGTAATGCACTACTGAAAGGGTTTAGACAAAAGGGAGCACCATTCTGACGGAAACGGTCATTCTTCCGTAGTACATTCTATGAGAACGAGCTGCTCAAGCAAAATTTGACTCGTTCGGCAGCCACAACTGGACAAAATCAATGTAACAGTCGCAGTAACCGTTTCAAAGTTGATCATTTGGAAAATCCGACTGACGCTCAGAGAACAAAGAAGAAGTGGAACGGCAGTCTCCAACCAAAGGGCTCCAGTTCCGGGCCGTTCGCCGCCAGAGCGACCACTTCGTAGCACGTGGAGCCCCGCTTTGGATTCCTGGTTCCGTTTGCAGCTCCCATCCAATTTCGCATTGTGTTTGACTAACGGCGTTGATTAAAAATCAATAGGAGGGCTGTTTGAAATCGTTTGAGCCAAATGAGCAGACCATTAGTACGAGGGCGGAGCGGCGTCATTTTATTACAAAGCAACCCTCTGCAGTTGACATTGCACATCGTCCAGTTCCTTCTCTCCCCAAACGGTATTTTTGTCCATTCGTGGTATTCACTAGGATTACTTTGTTAACATTTATTGAGTAAGTGCTACCTAACAACGAGTATTGGTGAACCACAGTTACAGTCCCCAACCACTTTGGACGCAGTTCCCTGCAAAACATTCCTGCAATTTCATGTGAGGCTCCTCAAACTATTACTATAAACACTTTTCAAGATCATTAGAGCTCATTTATACACTACTGTAGGCAGATTGCGTTTCACTGTTACCTGCAAAAAGAAACAGAACACAATCACCGCCTAGTGGCATTATATTCCATTATCTACACGTTACTGGCCAGCATCGTACGTTATTGCACCAACTGTTCCTTTGAGCTATGGTGAAGTTCCGAGTAGTTCACCCATAGTTTATTTTCAAAAGTTCACATAACGCTGACCTTAACTTCACAATCTTTACTGAGCCAACATGTAAGGAAATTTGCTACATTCCTCGACAGTTTTAAGTCAACTCCTAATAGATTACGAGTAGAACCTGCGGAATGGAACGTGTGATCCACTCGGGAACGTCAAGCTCCACGAAGTCGAAGTTGGAAGATGAAGCAGAGGAGGGGGCCATGGCGGAAATGGCTGTCAGCGGCCATGCATTTAAATCGTGTACGGGAACTAAATCATACTGTTATAGTAGTCTCCTCATCTGTACCACCCCACTTGCACCGAGGGGTGTCGCTTATATCCGTAACATTTTGCAGTGCTCTTCGATGATTTCGACAATCTACTTCAAGTACTTTCCCCAGCCCTTCCCCCTTCTCATAAGACTACGAATTATCTCATGTGTTGCCCCTGAGACATTTGGAGTGTCTCACTCCCGCAGCGTTGCATACAGTCTGACGCATTCTCCTAGCATGTTCTCTCCCTGTTCTCTTGATTAGTGGCTTTATAGGTGCAGCGGACAAACTGCGTCTGACCGGATAGTCCACTCTCGCGTTTCCAGTTATCCCTTTTTCCCCAGAAACATGGTAGACTAAGGTGGTGAGCGGCATCATGCATTTCCTCACTAGTTTTGGCGTCGTGCTGTAGTTGTTCGGCGCCTAGCAATACGCTCAACTGTCAGACATTATATTAATAGTTATAATAGCTACGTCCTTTTTCATGCATTGTGAATTCATTGACACCTCACTGAACAATCATTACTATAAAACATGGCACGGCGCCGACGTGAGCAGTTACGTGGGGAACCCATTACTCAGTTTCATGGAGATAATAGGAATGGTCATTGTCTCTTGCCCTCAGGCGCCAACCAAGGCTTATCATGTTCAGTAACCACTGACGGAGATATTCCTCTCAAGGTGAACTTCTAGAGACACCGTTTTAGTCTGTTTTGTATTGTATGTAGTCATTGCCAATAAAGGAACCTTTCGGTGAAGTGTGAGGGACCAGCTCTTATTTAGAAGGGGATTAGTGCGGCGCATTCCAATTAAACGATCAGACTAAGTGCCCGACGTTCCGTAGTTTGAAGTACTCTCTCTCGTCTGATTTGAGGGTCTTCTGTTGAATTTCGAGAGGACCGTTGAAGCCGATGAAGGTTTGTTCGTGCTTCGATCTACTGAACTGGAATGAAGATGGCCTAACGTCGGCGGTAAGCCAAGTGGAGAACAGCGGAGTGGCGAGCCCTCGGTGCAACCCAGTGCTTGGCGTGTTATGTGAGACTCCTGCCGCCTCAGTTGCACGTGATGCGTTCTCTACCAAGTAAACTATACGGTGTCACTTTCGTGATTGCCGCGACTTGGTAATTATATGTAACCACCCTGCACTTATCCGCACGTTCAAGCCGGGGAAGAGTCTAAGGTATTCCCTAGATCTCCGTATTAAAAAAATATTGGTCATAAAAATGAGATAAACGAACGTTTTAACGTTTTTACCCTTAACTTAAGGGTTATTTCTCAAGCGATAGCACACTTTTTGTTGAAAACGAGGGTTTTCCTTTGACGTATCTAGTGAGTTACGTTTTTCTACTTCATGATTTTACAGTATTCAGTGGGATGGGGCCATTATGTACGTCACTTGAGCATACCTGGTTCATATAATGATGAGCCATCACGCTCAGTCCTCACGAAATTCATTATAGTCAACACTTTGATAGTTACATGTGCATTGCGTCTTTCAACTTCCTAAATGTGCATTCTCACTGGGCCTGAGCTGGGTAGGCTAACGTGCACGTGTGTTTTGTAATGTGGACGCTGAATTCGTGCTCAGGCTTAATGTCGAGAATGCCTAAGCTAAGGTTCGCCATCACTCCATTCACGTCACGATTGAAGTTCGATTTGGAGAAAAATTGAAATGAGTGCCTGCTTGTGATCATGATTAGAGTTGGCACGCATAAGCAACGTTTCCACACGGGAGATTTCGTGTGCGTCCAAGTCCCATGAAAGAGCATTAAAAATCGATGAAACTCCGGAATTCTATTGTCGTTCCTCTTACACTTTTCCATGTAAATCAGAACTGCAAACGCGAACATTACAAAAATATCTGCTGCAACCACGCATCACACAACTTTCCTTGGCCTCACGTGGATTCGGCGATTCTCTTGGCTCTAGCAAATAATCAAATCCGTTTCTGTTCTTTCATTCTGTTTATAGTAACGTGCTACATGACAGCAGGAGGCGCTTACGGTTGGGCTGCTCCTACTTGTGCCACGACCACTATTGAACAATCAGTTCACAGGTCATTTAGAAGACGTAATTTTTGTCTACCATTATTCACCGAGTGACAGTGAGGAATCACTCAGCAGATATTGTGAAGAGATGGCCATGGACGCAGTACCCAGAGCACAATAAATAAGGATCAGGGTTAATCTCGATGAACAACCTCAAGTCCCCCCCTTGCACACATATTACACAGTCTATAGCCTTTGCCTGATAACCAAACAGCACGAAATATTAACGGTCGTTCTGGAACTTCTGGAGTAGATATTTTATAAGCATTACTAAGCGGCCATCGTACTTGATTGGACTACCCCTTCAATTTTTCTGAAGATCCTAGTAAAATTTGAGCGGAGTTTGTAACGAATATTTTCGTCGAAATGTTAGGTAATTTATCGTCATTTAGCTTCGAATGATAATTTTATAGTATTGCAGTGTCGTTTGGATCTGTCTATGCGACAAATTAATCGAAATCGTTTGAGCTGCTTTTGAGAGAAGAAAATTGAGTGTTTTTATCACTATGATAACTATTGTTAGTTCACAAGGTTACTCTTACCCTTATTTTGGCACCCTGGTAAACTGTGAGCTAAATATAAAATTCGAGCTGATCTGTTTCAGGCGTTTTTGCTCAATCACGTTCACACACACACACACGCTGCCCATTTTTTCAAATAGCGTTTTCGGAGTCCTTTTGAAACGAGAAGATTTGAAGAAAACACAAAATTTTTCTTTTTCAGCCGATTACAACTTTTCTCGAAATCGTGAGGACAGCCCTACAAACTAGCACATCGTTCCTGCAACGCAATTAATTCGGGGTTAAGCATTCAGGTTGGATTAGTTGCTGGAGCGATGAAAGATCAGGATCCGTGGGGCAGAGGAGAGTTGTGTGTCGCGCCGAACCAGATATATCAGTTGGTAGATAAAGGGAATGAAGAAATAGAGTTGTTCGCTTCGCGCATTTATTTTTCGTGAATTGTTTTGTCGTGAAATATTCTAACGTTCGTGATTTGTGTTGCAGGGAAGAGCTTCACGCTGACCATCACAGTCAGCTCGACTCCACCTCAAATAGCCACCTACTCTAAAGCCATCAAAGTGACGGTTGATGGACCGAGGGAGCCCAGGTCGAAAACAAGTTAGTCTCAAAATTGTTTAGCAACATATTAGCGTTACATTTTTGGAGGGCTTCAACCCCAAAAGTAATTGTACTACCAGAGACTTAAATGAGATTCAACCTACGAGAAGCAGTAATTTTAACAGAAACCAGACCCTAGAACCAGGCCTTAGTTTATTTTAGAGCGTAATTGTTTAAAGGGGTTTGGAGGCCGCAAGATTCAATTGAAGAAACTACCCTGGAACTATGTTTCAGAAAATAAGGGAATGCCGTTGTTTGGGGGCTTCCCAAAATAATTCCCGCCCAAGTCCTTCAAACAATTTAACCCGGAGATATCCGAGGAATCCTGTGACGTATATAAGGGTAGTTACCACCCCATGTCCAGAAATCCGCTCCCTCGAAACTCCGCGTACCCTCTCGTCCCCTTCTTCCCTCACATCGTCACGGGGTCGTCCTTCCACCACTTTGCCGTCCGTCTAATTGGAAGCCCTTTCTAAAAAGGGGTTTCGCTAATTAAGTTTTGTAGGGACATTTCTCATCCTTTGGCGAATGCAAGTGCCTGAAATCCGTAGAATTACGACGATGCCGGAGTACGACGCCAGTCCCAAGATATACTCCCAAGATATTCTATCGTTTATAATAACAGTACCTTTCTTTCTTGGGGTTGCTGATGGAGAAGCTAAGATAAAAAATGTAATGATGCTGCCTGCCCTCACTTTAATGTCATCGATACCTACAGCGCAGGGGCAACTGGGGTATACAATAATTAAGAATTACCTCCACAATGAGGTCTACAATACCGAACGTCCTCAGACTGGCAATTAAACGGTAATTCGAAATGAATTTTTTTGGTACGTAAGAGGGAGGGTCTATTCTTAGTGGCCCCATGAATATACTCTTGCGCATTAAGAACCAATCTGGAACCGTTGACCACATTCTTCTCTCCATTCTTCTGTCTCTTTTTGCAACCCCTTTTAACCCCCCTTTTAGCTCCCTCCTCCCCTGGCTGCCTAGGAAAGTGAACTATTCATCTCTAGTTGTCAACGGCAAGCCTCTGGTGTGAACTGTGTCCTCCTCTGTGCCCCACCCCATATGATGGTGGCACCAATCATCATTACTCTGTAGTGCTTGCAGGCTTGATTCGGTGTAGGTACGCCCTAAATGGTCCTTGTGCCGTAAAGTACCGAGGACCGAGAAATCCTTCTCACCATGGCACCGCCTAAGCCATGGACCAAGTGCTGGAATCAGATGCCTGATCGACAAGCCCCTCTGGGATGTGTCCCACTCACCTCACAAGCTTCCTTCTCGTCTTCTGGTACTGTATTCTGGTGTCCTCTTGATGATGACTGCTCTTTTCGCTCAGTAGCCAGAAGTTGGATTGAAATAACGCCCACTGAGAAACCATGAAGTACGAGCAAGCAATGTGGAGAGCTCACCTCCTCGGAGGTTCGCTTCTTGTGGTAGGGTACAACGCTCATTAGCGCTTAAGCATCCACCTTGGTGCTTGACTGTGGATCTGTCACATCGGCCATCAGACCGAAAAGATGCTCCAGCCTTACCGAACGTGGAAACCAAGCCGTACATGAATGAAGTATAAGGGAAGGAGGTGCATCAGCAAGCAATTTGTGAAGTGTCTAGAAATTTAAAACTGAGGATGTCACTCACTGGAAAGCATACAAAACACAATATTTCAAACGAACTTTACCTTTACAAAATTAATGTGACCATTGATGACCTAGGAAGGAATAAATAACGGCGTTAACTATCAAGAAAAAAAAACTTTTCAGGTGTGCCGCTTTTTCCATTCACCATTACGGAGAGAAAAGATTCTTTTTGGATTTTTATTTTAATTAAAACATTGCAAGTTCCGACATGCGCCCTGGTCCATTCCGCCCATAAGCGCCATCCATCCTCCGTCAAAAGTGAAACCCTTTCAAAGAATTCCATCAACCACCTATCTGTGATATCGGCCCTGGTTTTCACCGCTCCTAGTCGCTTCGTTAATTGTTGTTGAGTGCCTCCAGAATCGCCAGAAGCTCAGTCTGATTATTTGAACGCTCGTCGTCCAGGCGAAATCTCTCGTAGTTAAACAACATGCTGGAAAGCCCAAGATATACAGATCGCATGGGCCCTGCATCTTGCTTCCATCCGTATGAACTCGAAAAGTAGCTCAACTAAGAGAATCTACTTCTTCTGTGTTCCACACAACTGCTCGAGTCGCCGGATGCATTTTAAAGCAACCGGCTGTACCAAATCGACTCAAATATTATATGTGTGCAGGCCATTATTGGACGCCTTAATATGGGTATGAGCAATATCAGTCGAAAACGAACTATTAATAATTAGTGATGATAATTTTTTATGCAAAAGTTTGATTATATTTTTTATGTTACATAGAGTTCTCATTTGAGGGAAGATGACGAGTGAAGCTCAATACATTATCAAACATTTCCAATAAAATGGAATTCATACCACTACCGTTTCATTTATACCGATTCCTCACAGTTAGTACTCGACAATTCCAAAATAGTACGTTGGCAGTGTCATGAATCTTCTCTGCACTGATAGTTCAATGTTGTTCGTAGCATGAGTAGAAGTAACTCAATAAATTGCGGAACCTTAACGTGAGTTGGGATCGTGGACAGTAAATTTCTGATACAAACCCTGTTGTCGTGTCTTATTATCGCTATAATGCAGTTAATGTACGAGGAGTGAACTGCTATGAATAATGAGCGAATGGACATTGCCACGTCAAAAGATCCAAAAGGGAGATGACATCATGTTAGGTTGTTTGACGAGCTCAGCTCGCTGTTGCCTGTTTCAAGATTATCACCTTACCCGCTGGGGTTGAATTAAGTCGGCACCCTTGCAGGGAGCAGGTTGGAAACTCCTGCAGCGGGCCGTCTACCCCCCCCCCCTCACGGAAAACATTCGTAACTTAAACTCGCAAGGGTCGGTATGGTGGATCTTCTGTAATTAAACAGAGAGTAAAAAGTATCCGACAAACGTGAAGCGCCGTCATTATTTCTTGGTGTCTAGTAGAAGCGACCACTAAAAAGAAGGGAGGAACGAGAGAAGCTTCAAACAAATCTTTGAAAGAGCCGAAGTGTTTAACAAACTAAGGCGGAACGACTGCTTCTGTTTACTCTGAGCACCCCCAATCCAACAATAATAACGAGGTCTGGTCCAATGAACGGTGTTCCACGTTCTCCAGTTTACAACAGTCGTCGTTTAGTGGGCCCTGAGATTAGTAGAATGGCCGCGATGTGCGTCTTCCTTTTATCCGCACCGAAATTTTCAAATGAAGCTGCAGTATCCGTTTTAGAGTTTGAAACCCATCATATTGGTGGCCATTGGGACATTTTCGATTGAGAGTTTACGACCTTAACTGCCACACAAAGGGATTATGACGAACATACATCATTGTGGGTTGGCGTTTGAAGGTTACACGGCACGTGAGGTGCTCGAACGGGCGCGAGTTAACATTGAAGGGACCAACCAAGTCCGCCGAAGGTTAGCGGAATATGGTAAGTGAACCCAACACTCCTGTACAACAGTCAAAGCGGAATCCTCCGATGATTTCAAATTCAAACCCGTTTGGCGTGAAACAGAAGAGGGTTACAATGTCATCATCGGCGCTAAGGGAGGACACGCTGGGAAAAAAGAAGGGGGAGCTGGGATTCAGGGGAGCGTGTGATCTAACGCAGATGCCGTTTCACTGCCCGTCAATAAAACCAGCGAGTGAGTGGTAGTGGAGGTCAATGTGAAAGCCGCAGGTCCCACAGCGTCAAACAGAACGGCACAGAAGCGAACCTGAAACCTAAATGAATAATTACGTTTCCCAATTGGCTAACGATCTAACGAACTCAACCGATTCCACTGTCTACTTAACTGAATGTGATTTCATCTCGTTCCTGGCTCATCTCACTCGTCTCATATCGACTCAGACGCGATTTAATTTACCTTTTAACTCACAGAAACCACAGACGCCATCTGTCAGAGTGAATTCCCGGCGATGGACGAAACTCGTCGGTTCGAAAAGCTGAAACCACAAAAACGTCAGCTCAGAATAATAAACATTGCGCCTAATGCACGTGCATGTGGCTAGTGCGACCCATTCTCAACCTCACGAGCATTCAGCGATTTTTACCGCACCAGGAAAAAATTCATGGAACATGCTTTAGCCACAATTGACTGACACTGATATCACAAAAGGGAAGAATAGAAGCCTCTCTCTTGAAACGAATATAAATACAGGTAATAGGTAGGTGAGTTGGAGCGAGTTTGCTCAATAACTTGAGACCAGGACCCCTTAAGACCCAGAGAAGTACATCTGTCCAGGCGCTGATTGTCCACTTACAACATCTGGGGGTAAGTGCTTTCGTTAGTTTGTGCGTAAAATTGTCATACGACTGCCTCTACTCTTATTGCCGATTCTCTGAATACCCGATCGATTGGACATTAACACTTTCAGGTTAAGTCGCGTCTGCGCTCATATCGGTGGAGTTTGAACTTTGTTCCCTCGTGATTTTGTTCAGTCAGAACTCTTCGTCTAGCGTACCTCTCAGTGGACGTTCATAATGTCAGTGTTCAGAGTCAATACGGACTCTCTCTCACCGATAGACATTGTAAAACCCGCATATCTCACCTTTCAAGCGGGAACAATTAATTGTAGTAGGAATAAATTCGGGAGTCACTCAATGATCAATCCTTCTGTCCAATAAATACCTAGTGTATTGAAGGTCCGTTCCACCATGTAAGTATGAAGCCCACAGAAGGTGGATAGAGCGAATAGCACCGTAGGCGTCTGGAGGAGAAATAGACCGGTTTTCCCGTCACACGGCGTGAGACTGACCCTCTCCCTCTGTCCTTCGGCTAACTTCGTCGTCTTCTGGCTCCATGTTGGAAAGGTACTGCCCCGAAAGAATGGCTCCTTATCACTGCTTAATTCAATACTGCCTGTAATATAGTGAAGACACCTTACGGAAGATGTCCATACAGTGGGATGCGCCGAGGAACGATGAGATATCTATCGTGGCTTTACGTATGTCAGTCCTGCGTCACATTTATATCCACCCAATAATCGACTTATCACAGTATCCATCGTGCTGGAAGGATGCTTTTGTCTCCTCCGCTCCGTCAGAAAAGATGCAAGATCATCTCGAAAAACTCCATTGACCAATAAGTATGCTTAGTGCGAATGGGAAGGTGTTTGACAAGATTGTCTTCGCTGCGCTCAACCGATTTCTTTCAGAGAATAATGTGATTGACCCTATGCTGTAGAGATGCGGCACTGGAACAGCACCGAGACTGCTCCCATCAAAGCTTTTCACGGGCATTGGATAGAGCTCGACATGACCTGCTAGTAGCAACCCACTGCTCTGTAGGGGTGTCTGACGCTCTATCTCTCTCTCTCTCTCTCTCTCTCTCTCTCTCTCTCTCTCTCTCTCTCTCTCTCTCTCTCTCTCTCTCTCTCTCTCTCTCTCTCTCTCTCTCTCTCTCTCTCTCATCTCGCCCGTCCCCTTTGGCGCCCAACAACCGTAATGAGCCTCTATTTGGTTAAGGTGAATGTGAAAGTACGGCTGTCCCTTAAGAAACCAGGGATGGTTCCGGAACTTCATACTCAAGGAAAACAGATGAGAACGCACTAACGGACAGTTATGATGAAATAGAACAGGTCTGCTATAATTGCCTACTTGGAGAATGCCTGCGTGTGACATTCTTCTCAACCCCACTCAAATAATTTTTTTGTTCACTCCTCTTATTACAACCTAACTGGAAGTTGTAGAGCGAGAGTGCTTTATGTTCCGGAATTTATTGCATCATTCCTACTTATATTTAGTGGCCAGTAATGTATGGCACTGCCGACGATTTTTTTCAGGTAGGTTCGCGTTTTCCTGGAGTTGTAGAGTCAACACGGTGATCGATGGAGAAAATTGTGTGACACGTCGCGCCAGATATTTTTCTGATAGCTCTTACCATGTGAATGGGATTCATATTATTGTTGAACTGACTAGCCCTTATTTGTGATGAGTACCGCGGCCTTAAATCCTGTTCTGCAGTCCTAATGTCTCCCTGGTTCCTAGCTTCCTAGGGACTGCCAAGTACTTCCTGCAGGAGTCCTCTTTGATGAGGACTCCCTTCGGTTAGTTTTATGAAAGATCCAAAATCACTTCTTTTCAAATCTGTCGCTGGGCTGGGTGCAGAACATGGCGGGGAATCCTACTGTGTACCAAAAGGATTATTTGCGAAGCCGACGTCGGATTTTTCCCTTTAAAGTTACCAAAGTGCTCAGTTGGGGGCTTCTTTCCCACCTCACTTCCTACCACTCACTTTACCTCCTCTCCTTAGACATTCCTACTCTCAGCTCTTTCCCAAACTCGTCTCTTATTCGGCACTCTGCTCCCGTGCAGTTAACTCCACAGTCGACACTCAGTTCTTGCTTAATTACTCTCTCGCTCCTCGCTTTCATCCCGACACTAGTTCTCTTAACCAGAGGCCGCTCTACTTCTCACATATTCCGCCCCTATCGTTCACAAGAGTAACCACAGTTCTCTCTCACCCAACTCATTCATCAGCTTTTGGTCGTCCCCCACATCTCTTCACGCTCTTGCTTGACCAGTGCCAAAAATTCTACAACTTGAACGTCAATCGACCAATACGAAGTAAAAAGTGACGTTTTGTTACCGGGTGAATTTTCTTGTTGTGAAGTTTCTTCAGTCATGTATGTTTCAAGAACTACTGAGCCCGACAACACCACTAAAGAAAATGGTTGGTGTCTTTGAACGCTATTGCGAGAGAATGGCTGCCCAACCAGTTCAAATTTTATATTTGGCCTGCACGATAACACGAAACTTCAAAAAACTGGACAGTATCACAAAATTCTCATCCGTGCAAAAATGACGAGAGCATTTGGACGAGAGCAGCACAATAAATTATTTAAAATCTCGAAGAAAGGCGATTTTAGTGAAGTTTTTTCCGTATAAATCACAATCGACGAAACTAGCGTCCGAGAAAAACCGGGTGGTCCGCAAATATTCCAAAATAATTTTTTGAACGGCTTCCCACTGTAACTCAGGGATCGTTGCGATAAATATTGCCAGGAAAATCGTGCTGACGATGCTGTCAATTACCTATGCATTTGTTTGTAAGTAAAAATCGTGACATAAGTAGCTGCAGCTCAATATATTCCAGAACTTTCTACCATTTTCTACGTAATACATGAATTTATGTTTTAAAAAGTGCAAATGAACTGAGTGAAAAAACATTGAGTTAGTAGTTGAAGCGATGAAGCATTGAAGGACGTTATAGCGCCTGTGCGTCCTTTTGAATTTTAAGGTGGTTTAAAAGTAATAAGAACTTCACTTTGATTCGTGCAGTTTGTCGAAAAGTAATATTTGGATACTCGTAGTTGAAGAAGCCGAAAGAAGGAAAAGAAGCGAGACGGAGCTAAGAAGGTAAATCTTGGGCGGTTTGACTCGGATTATAAGGTGTTAGACCGGCTTAGACGATCGTGCCCCATCAGGGACTCCCTCGGATTAGGTGACCACAGACGCCGAACCTTTGGGGCTTACCCTAATGGTGAACCGCCTTTCCCCGTAATCTTCTCGACCCCTTCCATCGTCCTAACATCCTCCTTCACTCTCTCAAAGCGGCCACCCTTTTCCACTGCCAGTCTCCATTTTCGAGAAGACACACTCGTCCTCGTTAGTTGTTCCTCACGTTTACTCTTGAACGATTTGACGTCAGAACCTCTCGCGAGTAAATCGTACGAAATACTCAGTGGTAGCGTAATGCACAAATGGAAACGCTAATAAGTAATTCGTTCAAAACTCCGCAGATGAGTGAAACGTGCTGCATACCGCGGATCCTCTTCTGATTCGAAATTAGCCGTTTTCTCAGATGTAGTTAGTCGACTAGAAGTCGCAGTACGTTCTAACACAAATCTGGGGGTCATTTAAAAATTGCATGTACGTAGCAACTCACGACTCCTCCAGGGGTGTAAATTCGATGATTCCGTATTTATACGATCCCACAATACCTCCGCCGATCCCATTTATAGAAACCAAAATGTAGGGCTCCCTGTCCCAGTGAATTGAGTGTATTTAGTAAGTTTGATACTCAAATCACTAAAGCGATCGCTTAATGTTAGGAAAATCGCATTTCCCGATGTATCGTGGCTTATATATTCATTCAACGGATAAATATAGAAATAGCAATGAAGAAAAAAATATTCTGGTGTGGATTCTTGAGAGCCAGTCAGGATGAATGAAAAGCTTTCCCTGGGCCGACGTTTCGCTAAATAAACCAGTACACCTAAGAAGTTTCTCCCATTTCCTTCTAGAAAATAAGAATAACTCCATGTTTTGTCATACTTTAAGTGTTTTCACTATGCTCCTTTTTATTCATAACCTCGTTGAAACCTTCCACACTAGTCCAATCTGTTATTTACTATTAAGGTCTGTTTGTTTTCTTTTATTTCTCCGAATGGCATTATTTTAAGAAACTATTAGCATTTTCTCGAGGTATGTTTTTCAACATTAATTCAGTTTAATGAGTCTCTGTAAGTTCCCTATAATTTATTCTAACTTAGTGCCTGCTGTGATATCCTATAGCCCTGATGATGCTTATAATAAGTTGAGCGAAACGTCGGCCTAGAGAAAGCTTTTCATTCATCCTGACTGCCTTTCAAGAATCCACACCAGAGTTAAATTCTACTGTCAAGAACGACCCCACAATGAATAACACATTACCAGAAGGGACATAATCATAACCGTTTTTCCAAAAACAGAAAAAACCTCATTTTGCGTCGTAAGTTTTTGGTTCACCGAGTTTCCGTGGAGATATTCACTGAGTCCCAATCTCCACGAGAATTGCTCATGATCTTATTTTCATGACTTCAAAATTGAATAGGGATAGATGAATTGGGAAGGAGAAGGAAAGAAGTATTAAGGTTGTTCCACGGCTTTTGACAGAGTCAGTCGAAGATCCGTCCTGTAACATTTGCGCCTTTTGGTTTGCCAATAAGATACTAACTGGACAACCGGGATCACGGCCTCAGTCCTTCTTCAGAGACAACCCGGTAGTGCTGCTCTCTCTCTCCACATCCCAGTTCTCAGATGAAAATGCAGACTTGCACATCGCGTATTGACGTTTGACGTGGCCTTCATGAGTACGCTGACATACGTCCACTACATGATTCAACGACTGAAAATAGTTACCATAGACATCATTACGATTTGTGCACCTCATTGCTGTAGTTAGTGACGCCACACGATTGGCTGGAAAGTGCCGGTAACACCTGCCTCGAATCCCTTTTGATGAGGATGAGGGTCGAGCCAGCGTCTGAGCTCCCATTCTTCAACCATACTGTGTAGGGCAGCCGCTAACTCAGAAGGCTTGCTGGGCCTTAGGAGCAAATGGGGTCGCAATGTCATACCACTGAAGCCCACCATGGGAGGCCGAGCAAAGCACTTACAGCTAAGCGCACGTTTCCATCGAGACTTATAAGCCTTCAGACAGTCAATCTCCCAAAAGCCCGTAGGTCAGCCCCCAGGTCCGCGTGGCTTCAAGCGAAGGAGGTTCCGCTGACAAACTCGATCTCAAGGTACCGCCAAGGTACATCTCGAGGACGCCTCTGCCCAGGAACCGGTATTCACCAAAGACGAAACTAGAAACCACGACCTTAACTTCGTTTTTATGGCATGAAGGAGATCGAGGCACACTTCTCAGTATTCACGCCCGATCCACACGTTACGTGTCTAGGGCGATCTGCAAGCGGGGCTCGGTACATGCAAGGTGGACGGCATCATCGGCGAAGCGTAATGCACCTACATGGTTCGAGTTCAAACCTTACTTTCTGAGACAGCTTACCTAGCGCAGTACCGATCACAAATTCATAGAGTATAGGAGACAGAGGCCTTCTGCCACCACTCACCATTGCCACAACAGTGACATCTCACCTCCAACCTGTAGGGGTCACACATCAGCAGTACAGAGAGCTTACACAACCAATGAGTCGATTGGGAGCATACACACCATGTAGGCAATCGGCAAAGGCCTGGTGGCTTACCGTGTCAAAAGATTTAGTAACGTCCAGGGCCAACACACGCAATTGCTTCTTTTCCTTCAAGGGTTGAGGGAAATTAGGCGTTTCAGTTCAATAGGGCTCACAACGTGAAGACCAGGAAAAATCCAAAATGCGCCTTGTGGGTCATGAGCCAGAAGTTCAAGCAGTTCTGATCAAAATGAAGGTGACAGTGAATACCCAGCGAGTTGTGACACCTGTACAATATTTTGCAGAGGGGTTGCCAGAGACATAATGCTTTTGCATCCACGAAGCTGTTGTAATAAACTGGAAGCTCTTTGACAGTGTGACATTGACCGTTTGTGGGTTTAGAATGTGTTGTACATGTATAATTCTGATCCCTTGTTCTGGGTTGTGTGGCCCTGATTCGGCACTCGTTGGGAACTCTGTATATATCCGTTATGTTGGATGACCAAATGTCTCCTGTTGTCGGTGATACATTCTGGACGATGAAAGGCGTTCGAGTTAAATCAGTGAGTTAATGATGAAATTGTTTACGAGGAGGGCGGGCTCAGATGCTCTGAGTAATTTAGTAGCATAGTTGACGGACGGCGATCAATCATTCAGTCAGATGAATACGGCCGTTGGGGATAACCTGAGGAATGTCTAGTGGCCCAAACGTGATACATAGTTCACAGATACATTGTCTGGCCATCTCGCCAACCTCTCATCTCTCTAACATTCGAGACAATACCGCTCCCTCTATCCGCTGATTCACGTTAATTGTTAGATAGGAAACCGGCCTTGTTATCATAATAGAACGCTTTGATTGTGCGGAGTACCCGCACCAACACCCCCTTAGTTCTGGGGCTCTATTCAACGCTCCCTCCCCGCAAATGGTTCGCCTGCTTGCAGCCTTCCTCTCTTCCCTTCCGCTATATCAATCATGCTCGATCTGTCGCGTCACGCTTAGCTCAGAGCTTCAATTAAACAATATCGTCAATCATGGATGCAATAACAAGTGATGAGGCGACATTAGGTCTTCTGCGTTCGGACGATTAACGTCCCACGTGCTGTAGTTACCTGAACTGAACTCTAAATCGACTTCCAACAGTAGTAGAACAGGGCGAAATTCCTGCGGGTTGCTTTCCATCTGTTATTACGCTTTTCAGATACTAATTATGTAAAGAAGTAGATCCAACTGACGTGCATGGCTTTGCCTCACTCTGCGGATTGATGCGAGTTGTAATACATTTAATTTACTTTGAGCAATTTAATTCAATTTATTACCCTCGCTATGGGCAACATCATATTACCAGAGTACAAATTGATTTGCAGAACAAATTCACAATTTTGCAGGAACGTATATTTTCCGCTATTTATTGAGACTTGTTGAGTTGAATGTGAACTGACGGATTAAAGACGAATAAAATCTAAAGATTCCTTAACGTTGAGCTCCAAATTAATGTTGTCATGGATCGGTTCCTTTCGGTCGAATAAGATAAAAAGCTCTTGCTTGGTAGTAGTTGTAATTTCAATTGCGCTGATTGGCTGCGCTCGATAATGTTTCCAAGACAGACCGTAGGGGCTGGTGTCCTTGCAACCTCCCTCGCCTGCTCCATCTCCCTACTTCAGCCTATTGAGCCGTTCTCTGGAATGGAACCCGATGTCTCGTTCTGATCCGCAGATCGTTGAGCTATCAATGGTGCCAGTAACATCGCTCCCACTTGTAGAAAGATGATGTCCTTACGATAACAAGGTTGCAAGGTGATCTTCTGGCGCCTGGCCCTTTTAGTCCCTTTGGTATGTAGATGTGGGAACTCCTTGTCTGGCTGCTGTACTGGTTAGAGAGAAGATGCCGTTGGTAGTTACGGGGCATGGAACGATAGAGTCGTAGGGCTACGAAATAAATAAGAACTTTAAGCCCCAAACAGTGGAATAAACTTTAAGCCCAATTTCACGCTGGAAATCCCTTGTCGTTAGTGGTTAACCCAATATTACACAAAGCATTCATCACATTTGTAAAGTAGCAAGCAGCATGCAATCCCAACATATGTTGACTACCTCCTCACAAACGCGGAGTTCTCAAGAAATGAAGGGTTACCTTGTTGAACTGCATAATGCATGCTTGATACTGAAACAGAACCTGTACACGTTCCAGATCGGGCTTTTCCTTAGATGATAAAAAAAACTATCCTCGGAATTGGAACAGAACGCGGGTTAGGCTGGCGTGTGAATTTCGGAGTTTTTAGTTCCTTCGAGTTGGTTGCCATGAATAAGTAAGTACTTTACCACATCTGCTGAAACGGTTGGCTCACAATTGTATATGTGCAGACGTCATATTGGGGGTATGAAATTTGTCACCCAGCATTTCAGCAGCCAGAGAAGTCGGTCTAGATTGAAAAGTGGACTTTAGTGAAGCTTTCTGCGGGAGATCCATTGTCATAGTTTCTCTCATGCTGTTTGAGGTGTGTACATCCTAAATTCCTCCCTATGAGGAAGAGAGTAGAAAATAATGAAAGCTCAATAGGGAACTTATTGAGTAAGAAATTGAACAAACAAGCCGTTCTTAAACACCAGAACCTGATTTAAAACTAAAATATGGTCGGAACTTTTGAATAGTGGGCGGTGCAAAAAAGGGGGAGATGTAAAGTGTAATGTGGACGAAGAAAAGTTGATGAATGAATGAGTGGGGGAGAGGAGTCCATTGGTACGCTGAAGAATGTAGATAGGAGTATGAGAAAGTACAGAGTAGAGGGTGAGTTCACATGGCACAATGAGTTGAGAGCGAGCATGTAACTGGGCAAGAGCTGAGAATCAACTACTGTAGGAGTGGGCTAGTAAAGGCCGGGAAGTGAGATGAGGTAATGGCGCGAGGAAACGTAAGAGAGAAAATACCTTGTCCGCTTGGATCGTAATATTATGTGGGCAGGGCTTGGAATATCAAAGATTTGGTTGAAAGGGGGCCCTGGGATTTTGGGATTGGCAGCTAAAGTTGAACGCTGAGAAAAGCTCCTGTTTTAAATCTTCCATTAGGACTAAGGGCAGTCAGAGCTGAGTTGAACAGGTTCAAATATTTTGTTTACATTCCTGGTATTTCGTATACATTCTTGGTTTGTGGTTAGGGCAGTCAGTATATATCTTGCTCTAACCATGCTGTTACCTGAAGCTGAAATGAAAAAGTATGGGTATGCCCTTTTTTAACGATCTCTCGAACGCCAACTATGAGCATGCTTCAGTGGGATCTAACTTTGCGCCAGCTATACTATGAGCGATCGGCCTTTAAATGGAGTTTTACGATTTTGTTCAATTATCAATTCCAACAAAACAAAACTGTAATTTCCGTGGACAAGTCTTCTTTTACCTCATTCGCGATGACGAAAATGCCCACCAGGTCGTGGAAATAAAACACTACGACCAAACTTCATTGCAGCAAACTATGGCGAAGAGATGGAAGACGATTTAGATGTTAATGCAACTTTCAGTGGAAACTAGAATTGCGGAAGTATAAAGTTGCGATGGAAAAGGGTCATTCACAGCACCACAACTTTATGCCCCCGTGAATTTGACCAGCCGCCACAAACTCTCTCATATCTGCTTCAGCGGTCTCTAAATAGCTGCCGTGATTCCAACTTTTACGATAACTCTGCTTCTTGATGCAACATTGTCGTTTGTAAAATTTAGAAAAATACAGGACATATACAGGATAAACGGCAAAACTCGTTCTGAACGAACAAAAGCAGATTATTTTGAGGTAAAGTGCCTCATGCGATTCCTAATTTTTTAGTTTTGTGCTCCCAGTTTAATTAATAAACTAAATGCAGTAAGACCGCCATGCGCATCGCCCGTTGAGAGCAGATGAAAAGCCACGCAACATGTAGCACAGTGCCGTCTAGTATTGCCTTATAAGATTGTATTACGTAAGATCATAAAGCGCGTTGAAAAGCCTTGTGAAGCTTCTAAACCATTATCAGTCAGGGCTCCACGGAGGTTAGTTCTTAGGTTACAGAAACACACAAAAGAAGAGTTGGATAAAATGATGCGTCAAGTGATCGCCCGTTGAGATACCTCGTATCAACGGTGGGGCAGTTGCCAAATCCCCTTAGGGCGGTACGGATATGTTGTATAATTTGGATCATATTTGAAATCGAAGATGCTAGACTTAACCAATCGAGTAGCGCTCATCGTTTCTGCTATTCAGGAAGAAAAGGAGGAAATAAGAGAATGATACCAATGAATTGCAACAAAACACAAAGAAAATACTCGACCAAAACGAATAATATGTCTGGTTGTAGGGCCGATATTAATAATTGACTTGCTCGAATAAAAAACGCTGCAAATTACCACACATCGGTTTATTATTAGCTTAAGTAAATCTGGTATTTTTCGATGCTGGATCGAATGATATGGTCCTCCACAGACAGCGGACGGCCATTGCAGGTTTGGAATCTCGATGCCTTGTAATGTAAAGAGTCAAATTTTGAGGGGATGATGTAAAAAAATTTCCTGCTCGAAAACGAAGGCAAGCAGAAATATTGTTGCGTCGTTAGGTTATGCCTCGCTCAAAGTTTACGGGTCCCATAGCTAGAATGGCGCGATCATTCCCCCACCCTAAAGGGCTGCCCAGCCTTTAGCCCCCATTCATTTTTATTTGTTTTGGTTGTGAAACAATGTCATACCAATCTAAGCATGAACCACAGCAACAATTATGAACAGATTAAAGATAGTGGTGAGCCTTGGGTTTGGGTGGGTGAAAGGGTTATGAGAGTTTGGAGAGCTGACTCAGGCAAACGTTACAGCGATCCCAAGCTCTGATTCAATGCCAGAATCTTCGTCTTGACTGCTGAACTACGATCACTGGAGGTGCCTACAACGGGAGTCAAGCGGTACAAAACTATGGGAACCATCTCTTACTCTTGTAACTTGCACTGCACCACCACAAGGTGGGAAGACCTTTTCCCCTATCCACAGTGACTTGCTATGTGGAGTGGTATTCCCTTGCAGGACCATGACTGCTGTGCCTGGCGGGCCATAGTTGAATGCTGTGGAGATACTCCTGATTCCAGCATTGCCAGTTGTGCTGCACAATTCGATCCACACAAAGCGATTCAAGGGCTCGTCGCGAAAATTCTTCCTGGGTAAGGTGGACCCTACAGTCATAAATGGGCTGGTGTGGGAGCTTTAGGGGCAGTAGGGTCGTCAAAAAGATCTATTATTAGGAGTGCTGTAGTGTTACGGAACGAGGTCTTGCTCATCTGAACTGCATTACATGTATTTGTCGTATTTATGAATACATTAGCTAGAGGGGCACCCTGGGGTGTGCCCGCGACTGTTACTGTTACCATTCTCTCGTCTGATACCGTCCCTCAATCTCCCTCCTGATGCTTATATCAGACCCATTGCTCCACGGCCTACACTCTCCACAGTCAATGAGCTGCTGATATCTAGCGCAGATTCATTGCTCTTTGGCCAACGTTCTTTATAAATGGCGTAGTTGTCTTCAGGACCCCTCCTCTGCTTCGTCTTCTAACTTAGCAGTGTGATGGTGGTATTCCTGAGTGGAGCCCGCGATCTCGTTTGGTTTCGTTGTCATTGCGTTACCTGATAAATGTAGATGAAGAGATACAGAAATTTAAAAATCTTATAGATAGGTGGGCAGGTGCATTGTTAAAAATGAATGTCCTGGAACACGGTAGGGGGCACTTATTCATCGTTCTCAAGTCTACATGGCCACTGTTCATTTGGAGCCTATTTTACTCTTCAGACATGGAATGAGAGAGGATAATCGAGAGGAACAACTGTTAATGTCCCATCGAAAGCGAGTTGGCTCTGTAAACAGCAACTAGATATTTTGATTCACTCTTCAGCATACGTTTGGTTTGAGACAGGGACTACGTATACCAACAACAAGTACAAACTTGTGTTGAATCATGAACGAAACTCACTATTGTATTGAGCATTGCACGGCCCATTAGCGTTACTGTTTCCGTCATCGTTTAGACGGCTGTGCTTACGTTTAATAGTGTGGTTTGTTTCAGGGCAACAGCAGCAGTTCCACGCCTTTGCGTTTGGGCAGAGACCTTTTCTCTCCAGCCACTTCGCGGGGGCCCTAGATCCCCTTCAAAGGGCCCCCGACCCACTCGCCTTCAGAATGCCTCCTGCTATGTCTTCCTGCCAAAGTAAGCTTTTACGTCATCTTCGTATTTTCCAATTACTGACTAACCTGAAATGTGAAGTCTCAAATTTAAAATTTAGACGATTCGGTTGAGGACTGTTTTCTAAAACGAACCGTTCGCCGCATAACAGTATTCACCAGCCGAGGAATGACCTCTGTTTCTTCTGCGTGGAATTTATGACTCCCACCATCAAGCGTGAAAATTTATGGAAGTAACACTAACTTTTTAATAAGGCGCTGTAGGATAACAGGATGTTCACGAGTATGAATGTCCTAACGAACGTGTCATGTGAGGATGTAGTTGTTGGGGAGCTATTGACATTTCCAACTGGCTTGAATACCATTTTATTCTGTGCAGAGCCCTCAAACTGCAACGAGGTTGAAGGGTTCATCTGTTAGCTAGAAATGTTTTGAGCAGCGTTGGAAAATGAAGCGTTTGGTACCAGGTTCGCTAATCGCTCAGCGCATCCATTTAAACTTTCCTCACCTCTCCCACTTAGACTGTTCGTAAACAGTTGTAACCACTACCAGGCTGTGATGAGGGGGGGGGGGCAGACGTAGGTTTCTTACACTGTATTAAAAAGGACCAGCCGAGATGACTAGCCCATCCGTTTGGTCCATCTAGTGGGATGCCGTCCAACCTCAAAAAATAGCGAACCTCGTGTACAATAATTCCACCTTCAAGTGTTGAACCTTGTTCTTAAAGGTGGGATTGCAACATGCGAGAGTTATCATTTTTCGAGGCGGAATGATATCTCGTTAAATGGAGATTTAACAAGAATAATCGAGCGCCCCATTATAACCAATCCTTCCAAATAGATATTCCGGTCCGTTCCTCAAAAATAGATACAGCCCAAGCGGTAGATAGAGGAGGAGTGAAGCAGAGCAGAAGGCGTCCAGAGGAGAAATACACCGATACGTCGTCGCGCGATCGCGGGGTCCATTAACCTCTCTGATCGCGGCGACGCAGTTCCCCCTCTCTCACTGTCCTTCGGCCAACTTCGTCTTCTCGCTTTAAGTCAAAGAGGTACTGCCTCAAATAACGGTTCTACCAGGAGGAACGGCTCCTTAGTCCAGGGTACTGCTTAATTCAATCGTGCCGGTAACACTAAGCCCTTGTCACATGATTGTAAGCTGGCTATACAGCCAATTATCGCTGCTGAATGAAACTAATTGTATAGACAGTGGGCAGTAGGTGGTTAGTCAACGTTTAAAGGTGGAATTGGCCAACCAACCCCCTGTCCATGTAAAGGCTGGATCAGCCAAACTGGTGGAAACACAACTAGTCAAGTAGTTGGACGATATCTCATTGGGTGGGACGTCGTTTATCACTTGAAGATCCAACAAGGATCTAGAAAGGGTCGCACTTGTTTGTGATTCAGCCAGAAACTCATCATCTGTCGGCTACACTTTGAATCAGGAATTAGGTTTCATTTCCATTGGGGGGGATCCTTGCCATAAAGGACGTATGTCGGATGTTCCTCAATGTTTTTTCTATTGATGGTTTCATTTTTGTAATAACTCCCCCCCCCCCCCGCTTTTACACCTCTTATATCGCTGTTGATAGCCAAATCAACCTTTCACGTTGTTTCATGTTTTATACATCAATAAAATGCTCTCTCCCAAACAGGTTCGTCTCTCGCCCTTTAGAATTTACGAGTGTAAGGCCGCGCGATAATGAATGTCAGGAACTCCGTGAAATATAAAAATCTCCGCTCAATTTACGATGAGGCATCTGGTCGGTTTCGAACCTGGTCGGGAGTGAATGTCGGATATTTGACTAGGGCGCTGGAGTTTCACGGTGCGGAGGACGTGAGCGAAGAGGGTGTCAGATTAATTTCCCGTCAGACGGTTGATGGGAAAGAGGGCGCCGGCCAAGCATTTCCCGTTAAATATGTGCACTGGCGAAGGGCGGCGGATTATAAGGATCCGTTGTTGAGGCCTGACGAGAGGGCGAGTGCGAGGGTGAGAAGCTCGCGTGATTAGGGTCCGAGGGATTGGAAGTCGATAATTGCACCGGTCGGAGACACTGACGACCAGGAGAGCGGAATAAGGAAGAGCTGGGTGTCGCGTCGATGGACGAGTTGGAGTTGGACGAAGGGGAATGTGAGGTTTCCCTCGCGCAATTAACTCACAACTTGAACGAGCACCTGCCACCCAACTTGTGTCTACTTCTTCCAGCTCTCAAACCCGGTAATCGATGGTCAGAACTCGACGAGACCCACCAACTCCATTTCCTCGTCAGCGAAATAAGTAGTTTACTACAGTCGTTTTGTTCCTAACGCCCTCCTCTTTCCTAATCCAACAATTCCTTCATACTTCCTAATCCGCGTTTACATTTGTACCGCGTAAATCTGATCAAACAGCATCCTTTTTTTTTGTTTTTTGTTTTTAACTTTCATGAAGACCTTTCTTTTAAAAACCCTGCAAATTATTACACAGTGGTTTATTATTCTCATGACAGCTTGACCTAGTATTACTGCTCCGAGACCCATTCCATTCGATTCAGCATCGAATACTAGTAAACCATACGAAACATGACTTGACTACAATGGAACTACGGAAACTAAATGTTCCCCCGGCGCCAGGCGCCCGTAAACGTCTGTAGGCATTTATGATCCGATGGAGGGGTGTGCTGAGGAAGTGGCCTGTAAAAAAATTGTTCGTGACCGAAAACATAGGGTTATTATTCTGAATGAATAATAAACCAAAATGGACAGCACGAGCAAATTCACAAAATTTACACCTCAACTAATTGTGACGTAAATTGTGTGTACCGCCTGACTCCCTTTCCAGTTGATCGTGGTCTAGTGGATAAGACAGTCGATTCATAATTCTCGACGTTAGTTGAGGATTGTGGATCGAATCTCTGGCGCGATTGCCGTAATTTTTGCCTGAGTCAGCGGATCCCCAAAAACGTCTCCAAACCCCCCTCGTAACATGTGTAGCCTGTGTCTGGGCTACGCTCAATCTGACGCCGGTTAATAAAAGAAAGAGAGAGAGAAAAATAAAACTGAAAACTGTGAGATATCATGTGAGAAAAATAAACTACATTATTAAAGGTGCTGTATTCATATAATTGCGCAGTGGTATCGTTGATACTAAAGAAAAAGCGAATTAAACTAAGAGCTCAGAACAAGAAAACTTAATGAAGGAACAATGCCCTCTTTTTAATATTAAATATAGGGTAAAATAAATTATTCAGGAACTAAAAGAAAATAAAGATGGAATGATCTGACCAGGACTTCAGGTAGGAGACGATTGAAGCCGAGGGAAGTACTGTAGTTCTTCTTCCCGCTTTTGGGTGTGCCTGGAGGAATACGAACATTGTATTTACTATGAATCGAGCCCCAATAGAGAAGCGGTATACGGAGAGACAGAGACCGTGAAATAGAAAGAATGGAGGGCAGTTGAGACACAGAACACGTTGCCGATCGTAGGCGCAATGAATGCGGCAATGAGGCTGGGAGCTGACGTTATTGTGGCCAACGAGTTTGTGCGTGTGGCGAGTTGTTGGGATTGGGAGACATTGAGGAGATTAGTTGGCGTCAACACTAATTGGGATCTATTGGTGAAGGTTCAAACCAAATTGATCGATACGATTTATATTGAAATAAATAGGAAATTTCTGCTCAAAATTAAAATGCAGGGTGACGATTGATACAAGAGAAAGGCGTCTTCTATAGTGCCAATAGTTTTAATTTTCTCTTCCTTTTCTCATATTGAAATTAAGGAGCTCCTTCCAATGAATTTAAATGCTATTCACACGTATACCAAAATTGAGTAAAATGTTTCTTCTTTCACTCTTGAAGTTCGGAAATAAATATATTTCGAAACTGAGTGTGGTCAAACTGACAATCACGCTGCGCCTCATTCAGAGATAGTTCTCTTCTAACAAATCTAATGCCGTGGAAACACCGGAATACAACGCTGGACTTTAATAGTAAACAGATTGGATTTATTAAAGATAGTTATGACAGCTGTTATAATTAAAACTGCAGGATGGTTGGTATAATGAGTCCGCGGTATGAAGCTTTACAACTAATTAACGGATGAAGCAATATTCGAGTACTCCTTTGGAACAGGAAAATGCCACGCCACCTCAATCGAAGGTACATCAGAACTGCCTTGAGCCCTTCGACAGAGGGCTCAAGTCCGAGATAAGTGGCGCTAGTGGTTTTCATTTGCGACGTACCACAGATCCAGATCCTCTTCCCCGAGATATAAATAAACAGTCTGACCGTTTCGACGAGACGTGAGGCTGAGACGCGTTCAACTTGACTTGAGTCTCCAGATGCAGCTAACGAGTGCGGCGGAAAATGACGACTAGGGCTGATGACGGTGTTCAATGGCATGACGGTTCTGCCCGGTACGCCACTTATGAGCCGAGCAACGAAACAAATAGGAAGCTTAACTTCACGCACGAATAAGTAGCGGCTAAAGTTGACGTTTTGCTCACAAATACTCACTGGCAGGCCGTAGCGATGGTATAGGTTTGAGTTGCTGAAAGCCCAGGTGTTGAGGATTCGGCAAAATGAGCAAAAAAGAAAATCACGACGAATAATGTCGCTTTGAGAGATCGTGAGGACACTTAGAAAGCAAATAGCGATGATCGTTGGTGCTGTAGATAAATATTCTCAGTAGGCGGGGGCGGACAGCTTAGGCTTCAAGATGATTAGGCCAACAACCCTGGAGGCTCAGGCATTAGCACGTCCTTGGTAACGAATGCCCACGGATCTCTTTATAATTATAATCTATCTTTGGCGCTGACAGGTAATTCAAAAAGAATACCGCACCCTAAAAATCTGTGTTGATTCAATGATGTGTTAATGTGAAAGGTACATAATAACGATTTTTATTTTGTTTAGTTTCTCCCCAAACACTATTGATCCGACATTCAAATTCGATCCACACTTTCTGAAGCATCTCTTGTGCTACCGTTTGAATTGCTTCATGCCTTCTTTAAGATGTCCGATTCTTATTGGCTTCTTGGAGGCTAGTGATCCATTCAGATTCATCGTGGTCACATTGAAATAGGGGCTCGGACAGATAAATGCCAATCGTGGGGCGCACCCTGCTGGAATTTTGTAACGCAAAAAGCTTCTTGCTGAGCACTGTCCATCTCAACAACGCAACAACGAACAAACTAATGAAAATTGTTCGGAAATGGGAGCTCGTAGTAACTATGGCTCATTATGTTTTTTACTGCCAAGTTGTGAACTAAAATGTCGTGTTTTTTGGGAATCACCACGTGACGTCTACCTAAAATTAAAATAAAAGAAATTATGTGACTATGGGGACCCAATCCCGAGTAAGGTGGTCCCAAAAGGCGGTTGGACATTTTAACTTATCACTATAACCAAATCAAAAATAAAATCTCCGAAACTCGCGAAAAACTGAGGAAACGACCAAAACTCCTCCCGTTCTCAGGTTTTGGAGTTTTAAGACCAGAAAGCATGGAGGTACACTGAAGACAAGTAAAACGTGGATGTCCAAAATATGTTAACAGCCCTGCAAGACGAAACGGTCGCATGGACATCCGTCAATAACCAGGAAAGAGAAGATTACTTTTTTGTGGGTTCGTTATGCAAACTACAAAAAGCTTCAATTCGTTAATGTGTGTCCCACTGTAGCAGACTTGAATTTCAGCGCACTTGTCACAATTCTCCAGAAAAAAAAGAACTTTTTCGTCGGTTGATCCCTCCTCTCCCTCCCTCCTTTTTCTCCTTAATTTGCTTTCAAGAGGTGCGAGTATATGTTGGTAAATATGTGAACCATTGTTTGTTAGTGAGGCTAACATAACATGGATAGGCACGCTTCAAGGATTTGTTACTAGCTGTTGGTGATACTAGCCTGAGACCGCTGGGAAAATCAAGTGCATCCTTTCGTTTGTTAACGCCTTTGCGAAATACTGTATCCTTTGATGAAATGGAAGACCAGTTTCTTTCAGTTTTAGGTTTGTTCGGGACTCCAATGATTATTGTTCCAGGTGCTGGTTGGAATTTTAAGAATTCATCTTCCCCCCAATTATTTTGAGTTTGTCGAACAGTAAACCGAGTCTACGACACCGGACCTACACCGGGGCAAGCAGAACTGTATATGCGTAAGATATTGTTTCGTGTGAAAACTTGTGTTAAGTCAGGAAGGGCGAGGGTATTCGGAAGGTTGAGCTTGTTTTGAGTGGTATTTTTCTAAAGAGGGTTACCAAACAGTACACTTGATTAAGGTGCTAGAACAGGATTCAGACTCTGCTCGACTGATTGCAGTTGCCACCTTTTCTATTATCAACTGGGGAAGGCGCGAACAAGGGGACCATCAATACACGTGAACTGATTGTAAACCACTAATTGGAGGGAGAGAGTGAGTTGTGAGCAGCCTGAGGCTTGAGAGCCGAATGAGTTGGGAGAACTGGGAAACGACTGTTGTTCGCCAGTGTTGAAGGATGACTGACTTTTGGAATGAGCTGTGTTTTGTGGAGAGGAATCTATAATTGAGGGGTGGGAAACTCCAGGAAAGGGAGAAATCCATTGTCAATCAGAAATGACCAAAGAGCGGGACTTCCACAGGTACAAACAAATGGGTTGGGATGGAAAGTGTTGAAAGAAACAATGACTTTCTGTAGGGCCAGTGAGCACGCTTAAGTGTGAGTGGAGATATTCCAGAGGTCAATGACCCAGCTAATACGACCTGCCAAACAGTTGCCTAAGCTGAAAACATAGTATTCAAAATCGTCCAAAACATAAAGATAAATAACGAAAAGTGGGATTGTGGATGGGTGGGTTACACTTTGGTATGACTTTGCAAGTAAAGAACTGAACATCGAGAATTCAGAACAACTTTTATTGTTGATTTACTGAATGTAGCAAATGTTTTCTAACTAGACAGAAGATTTTACCAGGCATGGATGATGTGACAAAAGATAGCTGTGAGTAGTTGAGGTGGCTGCTGAAACATTTGTGATGTAATAATAAGTCCTTCTTTGTAACTGGGTTATATTCCACAATCCGTTCCAAGTGATATGTACAGTGAGTCACCCTTGAATAACATCAATGGAAATGGACTTCCTGAATAGAATGGTATCTCGCGGCGTGGTCACAATGTCTCCCCTCCACTGTTCTCCATCGACTTCGTCTTTACTCTGAAGGGCTTATTGCCGGAATGACTCGGATGAATCCCTGTTCCACTCCAGGTCCCCGCATGATCCAATCGTGCCCATAACACTGTTACGAAAGATATCTGTGAGCAATTGAGGCGGCTGCTATGACTAATGATACAGAGATTGAACATCGATATGAAATTGCTGCCCAGTTACTGCTTGCTAATACCCTCTGCTACCGCTTCATCGCTCGAAGAAGAAGCCTGAAGCCTCCACCAAACGATTGACGCCCTCAAAACTTGCCCCTACTACAGGTTGGTTTCCCTGTGTGACCTGTTTATGCTGAACGACGATCTTCAAGCTATTGGATCATTGCACTATCGGATTGAAATACACCACTTTCACGTTGTTGGTTTAGGATAATTGAAAGTATAGCGTTTTCTTCTTTCGTTTTAGATATGAGCCAATTTGGGTTGAACAATGGTCACCATTGGGGATATAGCGCAGCAGCACCGTATTCCAGTTACCTCGGCGCCGGTCCTCTCAGCAGTTGTGCCGCTGCCACGCCTGCCACGTCCGGTTTCAACGCCGCCCCTGCTATCGGTTTCACACCGGCGGACACCAACCACAGCCAAGAGTTCACCCAGTCGAACCCCTCAGCCGCAGGAGGTGAGTACTCGTCAAGCGTATTATTCATCCAGTAACAGGTTCGAAAAAATAAAAAGTTAGCTCGTTTGCTTCCAGTGAGCGTCGGAGGGGAAACCGGAGTGGAACTGGAACAACAGCTTCTCGGCGGCCAACCTCGCTACACCTCTTCGGCCGATTACCAAACTGCCCGTTCTGACTCAGGCGAATCTCCAGAGTCGGAAGAAATGCCGTTTCAACCACAGTACGGAACGAGCTCCGGTCACTATCCGGTGCTTCCGTCTCTTCTCTATTCGCAGCTTTACCATCCGGAGCCAGCACCCCCCGCTCCACGTCCGGACGACTCTCACCGTGCGGATCATGCTGCTGTCTGGCGGCCCTATTGACCCGCCCGGCATCTCACCGATCCCATCGAATGACTTTCAGTGCAATAGATTCTAGTCGCTCTCGACAAACTAACTTTGTATCAACAACTCAGACTTTGTGCCAAAAGATGAAACGTTTGTCAAACATTTTTTTTCTTCCTTTCGGAATCGTGATACGTTGTGTTTTGTTTTCTTTAGTAGACTCTGCTCAATAAAGAAGATGAGCTTGTTTGTACAGTGTGCAAAATGTTATGGAATTGTTTAGTTTACCATGTTGAGGAAATTTTTGTTGTATTAATCAGATCCGCGAGGTTGTTCGTGGTGCTCGTACGTCTCGCAACGTATTTTGCATGCTGTGCTACAGATGGTACCTTAGCGAATAAACAAAATCCGTTCCATCGTTATAAATAAAAACAAAACTCTTTAACTCATTTGTTTACCTCATCCCCTACTTCCAAGTTCCACGTCTCGTTTCCCATTTGTCTCGGACCACCTCTCTGTCTCATCGATCACAGGTGCTCCTGCCTTCGAAAACCCAGTAGTTTCTGTAGCACAGTTTCAATCCAGTACTTAATTCCATGGCGGTGAGGGAGGGGGGGGGATTGGTAAGCTCCCGGGTCGTATTGGGAGAGTTAATGCTTTTAATATAATTTCGAGCAAGGATGTAGAAATGGGGCGTGAAACGGAAATGAATGCAGGGTACCCAGTTATCGAGAGATCATTTCAGAGCTCACACCTCGACCCGAAACGAGGCATGTAACAACTGCCCATGAGTACTAGGGTCTCCAGTTTCTAGCACGATACGTTCAAGTTTGAAGTTGAGGAACATATCTCTGAGTGAAGCAAAAAGTGAGATTGGGTTGACTTAAAAATAGCGTCTAATCACGGGGATCCATTTAATCAACTGTTATCTGCCACGAAAAGAAAAGATCTTGCCCACGAGGAATGAGCATTGGAGGCCGGGTCTGGCAAATCAGTGGGAACCAAGCAGATAAAAAAAGGCCTATCATTCTTTGGATAAAGACTTCAGTTCTCTAGTGGTGGAGGACAATGAATGCAGAACAAGTTCCTTGTTTTCAGTCTGTTGCAAGGCTCTTCAAGACGACACTCTGACAGTAGTTAGGCACATGCTGACTGTAAGGACGGGCTGTGAAACGTGGTCGCCTCCTTCGTGCAGTATCACCTACTCGTGAAACATAGAGAGAAATAACACTTCGGAAGGAAGGCGTAATTGTTTGTTTGAGGGTTTTCCACTATCACTGGTGTTGTCAGGTTGATCAAGACTGATCAGGAGCTCATTGGTGCAGCGTAGATAAGCTCCCTTTTTGGCCAAGGCTTGGTCGCTCTCTGCGAATGAGTAGCAGATGTTCGTTAGGACTGAAATCCAACGTGCGTGTTTTTATGTATCGGGTGTCACTTTTTCGTACTCATTTTGTTTATACACTGCGCGGTATCCGTCGAGGTGGTCACCACGTACCCTCAGTTAGGGCTGTCTTTTGATTAACGATCTAACGAGCGAGGTTCCCCCCTTGGTTGAGGTAGCACCGTTATTTTCTTAATAACAATTATTAACAATTTTCACCATTTTGTTTCCTACCTCTACCCTACGCCACATGACTCCAAAGGGCTACGCGACAGTATCCATCCAGGTTTTGGTTGGTGAAACTAAGCTCTACCAGTAAGTAAAATTAATATTCTTAACGATTTCTACAAGAAACGAAAAAAATATCAGCAGGTACTAAAACCCATGTGACACTTGTTCCTCGATTATTTATGGGAGGACTGTAACTTTAGACCTGTTTGCAGCATCACACAATACTCTAAGCTGACGTTTTAAAGAAAAACAAAAAAACAGCAGATCGTGTAGTGGCCGCGGTATTTTTTCGATCTTCTTCTTCACTCCTTGCACACCGTAGCACGTTGAACATACTGTTATCATGAAAAATAAGATTTTCGTCGGTTCAAGGAAACTATCAGTTCCAACTTTTTATTTCAAGCCAATGGTAAATCCGTCAAATGACCTCTGGTAGAGGCGTGACGTTTTCCCTATGTTGCCTCTAACAAGTATTGAGTCCCTTAATTGTCCCTTCGCCCCAATAAAGCTCAGCCCGATCTAAAACCGCCAAGTTCAGTTTACGGCTTTTCCTGAAGCATTCAGTGACTAGATGACACAGTCGAAAACAGATAAAAATCAGGATGGTACTTGCAACATTCATTTCACTATATCTCCAGAATGGTTGGAGCAATCGAGACGGGGTTAGATTGATTTAATTTTAAATTAACAAGAACCTTGAGATAAACCTCTCTAGCCACTTTAATCACGACGGATATTTCTAGAATTTAGGGAATTTTAGTAACCGAGTTTGGGATACACATCCTGACTCAATGTTGCCGGTCTAAGAACGAGCCTAAGGAATCAGAAGAACTATTTTTGTGTCCGTTCGTAACCCTACAGATGACTCTTTTCGTAAGTTATAGTTCGGGTTGTTGCTTTCCTTACAATTATGCCCCAATACCCAAGGCTCTGTCACTCATAGAGTGCAGTCACTAGGTCATCCGTGGTACTGACCAAACATGGCTAGTTTTAAGCACGAAAACAACGAAAAACATGCCGCTATCGACGAATGGACGTTGGAGAAATGGCAAGCGAGATGGGAATCCTCGTCACAGGGTCGCGACACGTATTAGTTCTTCCCCAACATCCGTGAACGTCTTTCTAGAAAATGGGTTGAGCCAGTTCCTCACGGCACATGGTGACTTCAATGCGCGGCTCCACTTCTTTTCCTTCAAACACACTCCGTCATGCACGTCTTGCGCCTCCAGTGCGGAGGAAACAAGAAACCACGTGCTGCTCCACTAGTTTCTACAACAGTGAGAGACGGTTGTTGGGAGGGCAAACGAACTTAGCAGCATTGACTGCTACGGACCAACCCAACAATCATTTTGCCGAGTTTGCTACGAAGGTGAAGGCTAGGAAACGTGGTCATAGTTGATCTGTCCTTTTTAAACTTGCCACTCATGAAAATAGTTAGATCAAGTAGGAAACCAGATTAAGAACTCCTCCCAGATTGTACGGGATTCCTCAGGTGGTCACACGGTCAACAGCTCTCTCCCGGGAGACTGGCTAACGACCAAATACCTGCCGTACCTCCGCAGGTTGAGGGTTTAGGAACAGTCATCAAACAAGGAAAGCGAGCTGTGCGTGCGTTCCCGAAGCTGACTCACTGGCTGATGTTTGGGAGGACAACTGTCCAAAGACTGATAAGTCCAGGGATGGTGTCTCTGCTGTGTGTGCTTGGCTAAGCCATTCACGTTTCAATGGGAGAGTCACTATTCCGTGTCTCTTCATCACCGTTCTTCCGCCAACGCCTGGTTGCTTTGCGATCATCTGGTTGGTGATTTTGGATTCATTCAGGGTCAGCGGCGGTGGAGTGACATGGCGACTCCATCTGCCCCTAAGCCCAGTAAGCCTTCAGAGTTTACGGCTGCTCTGCATGGTTGGGTTAAAGGGCTGAAACTCAAGCAGTGTCTCACCTCCCCCTACTCTTCGGAGTGGGTGTAGAGGGTTTCAGAGGAAATCCGTTCCACGGATTAGCGCTTTGACGCTAATTGTGTGGCGTCACTGACTACAGCGATTAGCTGTACAAATAGCAACCAGTGGTGCAGATGTGTCAGCGTACTCTTGGGGGCTGTATCAAGTCTCATGACTCAGTCTGCATGCAGGTCGCTGGTGCATTGTCATCTAGGTGTTGGAAAGTGGGGAGGGAGCTAAACTGCTGGGTTGCCTTTGGAGAAAGACTGAGGCCTGACGTAGTCTGCTGTGATCTGGGATGTTGAGATAGTATCTACCAAGGCACAAGTACAACAGAACGGGTTTCGTGCCACCACGTTATGGCGATGCAGCAGTGGGTTTATTCGCTATGACGGATGTCTTTGTAAGGCGCTAGGGAAAATGCGGAGTACTCACGGACCGTTCACCGTTTTGGAATAATCTTGTTAAAACTGTGAGAAATGATAGCAGGTGAAACGATGGGGGTTGAAATTCTGGAATGCTTCTAATCTCATGAGCATTACCAAACGCTCGTCGTATAACGTAAGCGGCTAACATTATCGTCGGAGTTGTTGGTAATTTATTGTGCTCCTCACTTAAGTTTTCCACGAATCTGAATTTGAAGTGAAGCTGTACATACAGAAAATGTGAACAAAGTCGTTAGAACCGAAAAGGAAAAATATCACACAAGCATTGCTAGAGTCCCCCTTCCACCGAATCTCACTCTTCACTCAAATCGGTTCAAAAATCTGAAATTTAGGAATAAGCGATGTTACCCCTGACTCAATAACCATGCACTTTTATCTCATAATTGACGCCTAAAATCGGATGAGAGCTTAAAAGCATGAGCATTTGTAAAGAGTCCCTAAGTTGTGGAGCGGGCAAGTGAGAAACGGGATGCGAGCTGATCTTAGTTTAGAATGTTAAGCGTTAATCTCGCGTCTCGGCACGCCCCCACTAGAAAATCATAAAAATATGCAGTTTGGTGGGAGAGGAACGGCGGGAATTTCTCGTAAACTTAGTACATAAATTAATAAAGGGGCGAGAAGCGAAGTTGGCTGTTAAGAAAAGATTCAATTAGCGTCGAAGGAAGGCGGTTCTCTAGCGGAAACCCAGGGGGGCAGTATTGTGGTTCCTTTCCAACTTACTTCCCTTCATTCGCTATGCAACACCATCTCGTTCATTCTCATCTCCGCTCTAATTCGCGATCTCCGAATAGGGCGCCAGACTCTTCCATCCAAGATCTCCTTAGAAGTTCAAAAAGGGGTAGAATCTTTTGAGCTGCTTTCCAGCACACAAGACACCAAACTCTGTCTCTCACTCTCTCAAACCCTCCAGCAATCTCGAAGCTTTGTGATGCCCGTTTGAAGACGAATTTACGAGACAGTTCGGAGAAAGCCCTCGATGTAAGAGTGGGAAGAAATCACGATCGCGCGGTTTGATTCAATCAGGAGGAACAGAAACTGAACATTAAGTCTATAAAAAGATGTTTTTCGAAATCTTTGACCATTAGTAGTTGGCAAACATGTGTGGCTTTCTGTTGGAAGACTTGACCTCTACTAGTACCCTCAGGAGCGGAAAGCAGTAACATTTGACTCATGTAATCATAAAATACAGAAATAAACACGTTGCTGAATGTACAGTGTTGTATTAGATTTGGAGAATCGAAACGTTAGGTTTCAACGTAATAGAATTGGTTCCTAGATTAATTGCAGTAATGCGCTTCCTTGAATGTATTGTACACAACGACCGTTCAGTCCAACATTCGAATCTGGATCACAGACCACAGCGCCGGCAAATCCTGCTCCATTATCGCGACGCACCTATTTTCCCTACTTCGTCTTCCATCTTCAACTTTTGCGACGAACTTCAATGAATTTGCTGTTCCTCCATTCCGTTGTCAACGCAGGTTCCAATTGTGCCCGTAACAGTATTGTGCCGCTGTACAAGGGAAGGGCGCTATAGTGAAGCCAGAGTTAAAACAAAAGGAATATGAAGTCCAGAACATTCCACATTCGGTTTACTCAATGCAGTTGCTCAGCCCTTCCTCTCCATAGCGCCGTTTCTTCGGTGGTACGTGGCTCCCTGGGGTAGATTGAGCGTGTCCTCATTCGACCAGATAGGCAGGATCAACAGTTAGGCGTGTTTTATCTGCGCTAGGTAGGAAAGTCGAGAGTAGAATAAAAAGGATGGCTTTGACGATGGGCTACTCGAGAAGATGAGTTACCAAAAAAATTACAGACGGCCCTATAAAAGATCCTATTTGGGGTACTATCAATGTGACATTTCTTTGCTGGAAATGACTCTTAAACAACTGGAGTTTGATATTTGCTTTTCTGAAAAGTTGATCCTCTAACTGTTCCTCCCATGTAGTGTGAAGAAGGGTGATGTCCAAGGAAGCAAGAGCTAGCAGCCCAGGGCCACGACAAGATTGAAAGCCATCCCTTGGAAAGTGGATAGGTACGTTCGACTAGCCAAATGGCATTCTTTGGAATGCCTAAATACCACTAGGAGTAGAGCAGCTGGGTTTTTCAACATCTTCTCCTTTAGTCTTCACTTCTATGCGCAGATGAAGTACTGAGAACCAGACATTTGGTCCAAACAGTACATGGGGAAGGGGTTAAAGTTTTGATTCTGTGATTGTGTTTATTTTTCGAAAACCTACAACCGTTCTCCAGGATAATTGAGTTTGGCCCTGTACCAAGGCCCAAGCAACATGGTGGCTGCTATACTTCAGAGGTTGGTCTAATAATTCCGCCCACTAGCTGTAACAGTAACTCACCAGCCAGAGAAGACGGACTCACCTAACAGGTACGTTAACTTTACCAAATGGCATCCATGTTGTGCTGATCATCAACAGCAAGGACGAAGAAGAAGACGGTAACCACAGGAGGAGGCTACAATTACATCTGGGAAGACCGAAAAGCTGATACGCGGCTGGAAAATTACTGAGGTTGGTGAGTGGAAGAAAAAGGAGGTCATGACTTGCTGGTGGGGAAGGAAAAACCCATGGGAAATGTTTTGTTTTGTGAGCATTCGTGATCAAGCCATAGGAGAATAAACGAAGTTCTGCTCAGTTTACCTATTCTTCAACAAAACACCACTACAATCGGCGCAGTCGGTTTTCGAGTACCTTCTTGCTATTTTTTTGACATTTTCCGTGATACATAAGTAACATAGGGCTAATTGACGCCCTCGTATTCGATAAATCTACTTGCACTCCCCAGTAACTTAAACTTCATAAGTATTACATGATTCCCACGGTTTCGTGTCCAAAAAAATGTTTTCAACACTAATTTTTAGATAAATTCTCGACCGTTCGTTGAGTTCGTTCCTATAATGGGGTTGGAAATTCCGTTGACTCACAGCAATCGTGAGCTCAATCCATTGTCCAACATTCGTCGGATTATGAACCTTCGTGTTATCACTAGACTACAATCGCTAGGGTGTCCACAATGAGAGTAAGTCGGTACGGTAGGAATGCCCACATACCACCATTTGTGGGAAAGCTATTTTTTTTCTTCTTAATTCTCAATGAACGAATCTGGATCACAGACCACAGCGCCGGCAAATCCTGCTCCATTATCGCGACGCACCTATTTTCCCTACTTCGTCTTCCATCTTCAACTTTTGCGACGAACTTCAATGAATTTGCTGTTCCTCCATTCCGTTGTCAACGCAGGTTCCAATTGTGCCCGTAACAGTATTGTGCCGCTGTACAAGGGAAGGGCGCTATAGTGAAGCCAGAGTTAAAACAAAAGGAATATGAAGTCCAGAACATTCCACATTCGGTTTACTCAATGCAGTTGCTCAGCCCTTCCTCTCCATAGCGCCGTTTCTTCGGTGGTACGTGGCTCCCTGGGGTAGATTGAGCGTGTCCTCATTCGACCAGATAGGCAGGATCAACAGTTAGGCGTGTTTTATCTGCGCTAGGTAGGAAAGTCGAGAGTAGAATAAAAAGGATGGCTTTGACGATGGGCTACTCGAGAAGATGAGTTACCAAAAATTACAGACGGCCCTATAAAAGATCCTATTTGGGGTACTATCAATGTGACATTTCTTTGCTGGAAATGACTCTTAAACAACTGGAGTTTGATATTTGCTTTTCTGAAAAGTTGATCCTCTAACTGTTCCTCCCATGTAGTGTGAAGAAGGGTGATGTCCAAGGAAGCAAGAGCTAGCAGCCCAGGGCCACGACAAGATTGAAAGCCATCCCTTGGAAAGTGGATAGGTACGTTCGACTAGCCAAATGGCATTCTTTGGAATGCCTAAATACCACTAGGAGTAGAGCAGCTGGGTTTTTCAACACCTTCTCCTTTAGTCTTCACTTCTATGCGCAGATGAAGTACTAAAACCAGACATTTGGTCCAAACAGTACATGGGGAAGGGGTTAAAGTTTTGATTCTGTGATTGTGTTTATTTTTCGAAAACCTACAACCGTTCTCCAGGATAATTGAGTTTGGCCCTGTACCAAGGCCCAAGCAACATGGTGGCTGCTATACTTCAGAGGTTGGTCTAATAATTCCGCCCACTAGCTGTAACAGTAACTCACCAGCCAGAGAAGACGGACTCACCTAACAGGTACGTTAACTTTACCAAATGGCATCCATGTTGTGCTGATCATCAACAGCAAGGACGAAGAAGAAGACGGTAACCACAGGAGGAGGCTACAATTACATCTGGGAAGACCGAAAAGCTGATACGCGGCTGGAAAATTACTGAGGTTGGTGAGTGGAAGAAAAAGGAGGTCATGACTTGCTGGAGGGAAGGAAAAACCCATGGGAAATGTTTTGTTTTGTGAGCATTCGTGATCAAGCCATAGGAGAATAAACGAAGTTCTGCTCAGTTTACCTATTCTTCAACAAAACACCACTACAATCGGCGCAGTCGGTTTTCGAGTACCTTCTTGCTATTTTTTGACATTTTCCGTGATACATAAGTAACATAGGGCTAATTGACGCCCTCGTATTCGATAAATCTACTTGCACTCCCCAGTAACTTAAACTTCATAAGTATTACATGATTCCCACGGTTTCGTGTCCAAAAAATGTTTTCAACACTAATTTTTAGATAAATTCTCGACCGTTCGTTGAGTTCGTTCCTATAATGGGGTTGGAAATTCCGTTGACTCACAGCAATCGTGAGCTCCAATCCATTGTCCAACATTCGTCGGATTATGAACCTTCGTGTTATCACTAGACTACAATCGCTAGGGTGTCCACAATGAGAGTAAGTCGGTACGGTAGGAATGCCCACATACCACCATTTGTGGGAAAGCTATTTTTTTTCTTCTTAATTCTCAATGAACGAATCTGGATCACAGACCACAGCGCCGGCAAATCCTGCTCCATTATCGCGACGCACCTATTTTCCCTACTTCGTCTTCCATCTTCAACTTTTGCGACGAACTTCAATGAATTTGCTGTTCCTCCATTCCGTTGTCAACGCAGGTTCCAATTGTGCCCGTAACAGTATTGTGCCGCTGTACAAGGGAAGGGCGCTATAGTGAAGCCAGAGTTAAAACAAAAGGAATATGAAGTCCAGAACATTCCACATTCGGTTTACTCAATGCAGTTGCTCAGCCCTTCCTCTCCATAGCGCCGTTTCTTCGGTGGTACGTGGCTCCCTGGGGTAGATTGAGCGTGTCCTCATTCGACCAGATAGGCAGGATCAACAGTTAGGCGTGTTTTATCTGCGCTAGGTAGGAAAGTCGAGAGTAGAATAAAAAGGATGGCTTTGACGATGGGCTACTCGAGAAGATGAGTTACCAAAATTACAGACGGCCCTATAAAAGATCCTATTTGGGGTACTATCAATGTGACATTTCTTTGCTGGAAATGACTCTTAAACAACTGGAGTTTGATATTTGCTTTTCTGAAAAGTTGATCCTCTAACTGTTCCTCCCATGTAGTGTGAAGAAGGGTGATGTCCAAGGAAGCAAGAGCTAGCAGCCCAGGGCCACGACAAGATTGAAAGCCATCCCTTGGAAAGTGGATAGGTACGTTCGACTAGCCAAATGGCATTCTTTGGAATGCCTAAATACCACTAGGAGTAGAGCAGCTGGGTTTTTCAACACCTTCTCCTTTAGTCTTCACTTCTATGCGCAGATGAAGTACTAAAAACCAGACATTTGGTCCAAACAGTACATGGGGAAGGGGTTAAAGTTTTGATTCTGTGATTGTGTTTATTTTTCGAAAACCTACAACCGTTCTCCAGGATAATTGAGTTTGGCCCTGTACCAAGGCCCAAGCAACATGGTGGCTGCTATACTTCAGAGGTTGGTCTAATAATTCCGCCCACTAGCTGTAACAGTAACTCACCAGCCAGAGAAGACGGACTCACCTAACAGGTACGTTAACTTTACCAAATGGCATCCATGTTGTGCTGATCATCAACAGCAAGGACGAAGAAGAAGACGGTAACCACAGGAGGAGGCTACAATTACATCTGGGAAGACCGAAAAGCTGATACGCGGCTGGAAAATTACTGAGGTTGGTGAGTGGAAGAAAAAAGGAGGTCATGACTTGCTGGAGGGGAAGGAAAAACCCATGGGAAATGTTTTGTTTTGTGAGCATTCGTGATCAAGCCATAGGAGAATAAACGAAGTTCTGCTCAGTTTACCTATTCTTCAACAAAACACCACTACAATCGGCGCAGTCGGTTTTCGAGTACCTTCTTGCTATTTTTTGACATTTTCCGTGATACATAAGTAACATAGGGCTAATTGACGCCCTCGTATTCGATAAATCTACTTGCACTCCCCAGTAACTTAAACTTCATAAGTATTACATGATTCCCACGGTTTCGTGTCCAAAAAAATGTTTTCAACACTAATTTTTAGATAAATTCTCGACCGTTCGTTGAGTTCGTTCCTATAATGGGGTTGGAAATTCCGTTGACTCACAGCAATCGTGAGCTCAATCCATTGTCCAACATTCGTCGGATTATGAACCTTCGTGTTATCACTAGACTACAATCGCTAGGGTGTCCACAATGAGAGTAAGTCGGTACGGTAGGAATGCCCACATACCACCATTTGTGGGAAAGCTATTTTTTTTCTTCTTAATTCTCAATGAACGAATCTGGATCACAGACCACAGCGCCGGCAAATCCTGCTCCATTATCGCGACGCACCTATTTTCCCTACTTCGTCTTCCATCTTCAACTTTGCGACGAACTTCAATGAATTTGCTGTTCCTCCATTCCGTTGTCAACGCAGGTTCCAATTGTGCCCGTAACAGTATTGTGCCGCTGTACAAGGGAAGGGCGCTATAGTGAAGCCAGAGTTAAAACAAAAGGAATATGAAGTCCAGAACATTCCACATTCGGTTTACTCAATGCAGTTGCTCAGCCCTTCCTCTCCATAGCGCCGTTTCTTCGGTGGTACGTGGCTCCCTGGGGTAGATTGAGCGTGTCCTCATTCGACCAGATAGGCAGGATCAACAGTTAGGCGTGTTTTATCTGCGCTAGGTAGGAAAGTCGAGAGTAGAATAAAGGATGGCTTTGACGATGGGCTACTCGAGAAGATGAGTTACCAAAAAAATTACAGACGGCCCTATAAAAGATCCTATTTGGGGTACTATCAATGTGACATTTCTTTGCTGGAAATGACTCTTAAACAACTGGAGTTTGATATTTGCTTTTCTGAAAAGTTGATCCTCTAACTGTTCCTCCCATGTAGTGTGAAGAAGGGTGATGTCCAAGGAAGCAAGAGCTAGCAGCCCAGGGCCACGACAAGATTGAAAGCCATCCCTTGGAAAGTGGATAGGTACGTTCGACTAGCCAAATGGCATTCTTTGGAATGCCTAAATACCACTAGGAGTAGAGCAGCTGGGTTTTTCAACACCTTCTCCTTTAGTCTTCACTTCTATGCGCAGATGAAGTACTAAAAACCAGACATTTGGTCCAAACAGTACATGGGGAAGGGGTTAAAGTTTTGATTCTGTGATTGTGTTTATTTTTCGAAAACCTACAACCGTTCTCCAGGATAATTGAGTTTGGCCCTGTACCAAGGCCCAAGCAACATGGTGGCTGCTATACTTCAGAGGTTGGTCTAATAATTCCGCCCACTAGCTGTAACAGTAACTCACCAGCCAGAGAAGACGGACTCACCTAACAGGTACGTTAACTTTACCAAATGGCATCCATGTTGTGCTGATCATCAACAGCAAGGACGAAGAAGAAGACGGTAACCACAGGAGGAGGCTACAATTACATCTGGGAAGACCGAAAAGCTGATACGCGGCTGGAAAATTACTGAGGTTGGTGAGTGGAAGAAAAAAGGAGGTCATGACTTGCTGGAGGGGAAGGAAAAACCCATGGGAAATGTTTTGTTTTGTGAGCATTCGTGATCAAGCCATAGGAGAATAAACGAAGTTCTGCTCAGTTTACCTATTCTTCAACAAAACACCACTACAATCGGCGCAGTCGGTTTTCGAGTACCTTTTTGACATTTTCCGTGATACATAAGTAACATAGGGCTAATTGACGCCCTCGTATTCGATAAATCTACTTGCACTCCCCAGTAACTTAAACTTCATAAGTATTACATGATTCCCACGGTTTCGTGTCCAAAAAAATGTTTTCAACACTAATTTTTAGATAAATTCTCGACCGTTCGTTGAGTTCGTTCCTATAATGGGGTTGGAAATTCCGTTGACTCACAGCAATCGTGAGCTCCAATCCATTGTCCAACATTCGTCGGATTATGAACCTTCGTGTTATCACTAGACTACAATCGCTAGGGTGTCCACAATGAGAGTAAGTCGGTACGGTAGGAATGCCCACATACCACCATTTGTGGGAAAGCTATTTTTTTTCTTCTTAATTCTCAATGAACGAATCTGGATCACAGACCACAGCGCCGGCAAATCCTGCTCCATTATCGCGACGCACCTATTTTCCCTACTTCGTCTTCCATCTTCAACTTTTGCGACGAACTTCAATGAATTTGCTGTTCCTCCATTCCGTTGTCAACGCAGGTTCCAATTGTGCCCGTAACAGTATTGTGCCGCTGTACAAGGGAAGGGCGCTATAGTGAAGCCAGAGTTAAAACAAAAGGAATATGAAGTCCAGAACATTCCACATTCGGTTTACTCAATGCAGTTGCTCAGCCCTTCCTCTCCATAGCGCCGTTTCTTCGGTGGTACGTGGCTCCCTGGGGTAGATTGAGCGTGTCCTCATTCGACCAGATAGGCAGGATCAACAGTTAGGCGTGTTTTATCTGCGCTAGGTAGGAAAGTCGAGAGTAGAATAAAAAGGATGGCTTTGACGATGGGCTACTCGAGAAGATGAGTTACCAAAATTACAGACGGCCCTATAAAAGATCCTATTTGGGGTACTATCAATGTGACATTTCTTTGCTGGAAATGACTCTTAAACAACTGGAGTTTGATATTTGCTTTTCTGAAAAGTTGATCCTCTAACTGTTCCTCCCATGTAGTGTGAAGAAGGGTGATGTCCAAGGAAGCAAGAGCTAGCAGCCCAGGGCCACGACAAGATTGAAAGCCATCCCTTGGAAAGTGGATAGGTACGTTCGACTAGCCAAATGGCATTCTTTGGAATGCCTAAATACCACTAGGAGTAGAGCAGCTGGGTTTTTCAACACCTTCTCCTTTAGTCTTCACTTCTATGCGCAGATGAAGTACTAAAAACCAGACATTTGGTCCAAACAGTACATGGGGAAGGGGTTAAAGTTTTGATTCTGTGATTGTGTTTATTTTTCGAAAACCTACAACCGTTCTCCAGGATAATTGAGTTTGGCCCTGTACCAAGGCCCAAGCAACATGGTGGCTGCTATACTTCAGAGGTTGGTCTAATAATTCCGCCCACTAGCTGTAACAGTAACTCACCAGCCAGAGAAGACGGACTCACCTAACAGGTACGTTAACTTTACCAAATGGCATCCATGTTGTGCTGATCATCAACAGCAAGGACGAAGAAGAAGACGGTAACCACAGGAGGAGGCTACAATTACATCTGGGAAGACCGAAAAGCTGATACGCGGCTGGAAAATTACTGAGGTTGGTGAGTGGAAGAAAAAAGGAGGTCATGACTTGCTGGAGGGGAAGGAAAAACCCATGGGAAATGTTTTGTTTTGTGAGCATTCGTGATCAAGCCATAGGAGAATAAACGAAGTTCTGCTCAGTTTACCTATTCTTCAACAAAACACCACTACAATCGGCGCAGTCGGTTTTCGAGTACCTTCTTGCTATTTTTTGACATTTTCCGTGATACATAAGTAACATAGGGCTAATTGACGCCCTCGTATTCGATAAATCTACTTGCACTCCCCAGTAACTTAAACTTCATAAGTATTACATGATTCCCACGGTTTCGTGTCCAAAAAATGTTTTCAACACTAATTTTTAGATAAATTCTCGACCGTTCGTTGAGTTCGTTCCTATAATGGGGTTGGAAATTCCGTTGACTCACAGCAATCGTGAGCTCTCAATCCATTGTCCAACATTCGTCGGATTATGAACCTTCGTGTTATCACTAGACTACAATCGCTAGGGTGTCCACAATGAGAGTAAGTCGGTACGGTAGGAATGCCCACATACCACCATTTGTGGGAAAGCTATTTTTTTTCTTCTTAATTCTCAATGAACGAATCTGGATCACAGACCACAGCGCCGGCAAATCCTGCTCCATTATCGCGACGCACCTATTTTCCCTACTTCGTCTTCCATCTTCAACTTTTGCGACGAACTTCAATGAATTTGCTGTTCCTCCATTCCGTTGTCAACGCAGGTTCCAATTGTGCCCGTAACAGTATTGTGCCGCTGTACAAGGGAAGGGCGCTATAGTGAAGCCAGAGTTAAAACAAAAGGAATATGAAGTCCAGAACATTCCACATTCGGTTTACTCAATGCAGTTGCTCAGCCCTTCCTCTCCATAGCGCCGTTTCTTCGGTGGTACGTGGCTCCTGGGGTAGATTGAGCGTGTCCTCATTCGACCAGATAGGCAGGATCAACAGTTAGGCGTGTTTTATCTGCGCTAGGTAGGAAAGTCGAGAGTAGAATAAAAAGGATGGCTTTGACGATGGGCTACTCGAGAAGATGAGTTACCAAAAATTACAGACGGCCCTATAAAAGATCCTATTTGGGGTACTATCAATGTGACATTTCTTTGCTGGAAATGACTCTTAAACAACTGGAGTTTGATATTTGCTTTTCTGAAAAGTTGATCCTCTAACTGTTCCTCCCATGTAGTGTGAAGAAGGGTGATGTCCAAGGAAGCAAGAGCTAGCAGCCCAGGGCCACGACAAGATTGAAAGCCATCCCTTGGAAAGTGGATAGGTACGTTCGACTAGCCAAATGGCATTCTTTGGAATGCCTAAATACCACTAGGAGTAGAGCAGCTGGGTTTTTCAACACCTTCTCCTTTAGTCTTCACTTCTATGCGCAGATGAAGTACTAAAAACCAGACATTTGGTCCAAACAGTACATGGGGAAGGGGTTAAAGTTTTGATTCTGTGATTGTGTTTATTTTTCGAAAACCTACAACCGTTCTCCAGGATAATTGAGTTTGGCCCTGTACCAAGGCCCAAGCAACATGGTGGCTGCTATACTTCAGAGGTTGGTCTAATAATTCCGCCCACTAGCTGTAACAGTAACTCACCAGCCAGAGAAGACGGACTCACCTAACAGGTACGTTAACTTTACCAAATGGCATCCATGTTGTGCTGATCATCAACAGCAAGGACGAAGAAGAAGACGGTAACCACAGGAGGAGGCTACAATTACATCTGGGAAGACCGAAAAGCTGATACGCGGCTGGAAAATTACTGAGGTTGGTGAGTGGAAGAAAAAAGGAGGTCATGACTTGCTGGAGGGGAAGGAAAAACCCATGGGAAATGTTTTGTTTTGTGAGCATTCGTGATCAAGCCATAGGAGAATAAACGAAGTTCTGCTCAGTTTACCTATTCTTCAACAAAACACCACTACAATCGGCGCAGTCGGTTTTCGAGTACCTTCTTGCTATTTTTTTGACATTTTCCGTGATACATAAGTAACATAGGGCTAATTGACGCCCTCGTATTCGATAAATCTACTTGCACTCCCCAGTAACTTAAACTTCATAAGTATTACATGATTCCCACGGTTTCGTGTCCAAAAAAATGTTTTCAACACTAATTTTTAGATAAATTCTCGACCGTTCGTTGAGTTCGTTCCTATAATGGGGTTGGAAATTCCGTTGACTCACAGCAATCGTGAGCTCCAATCCATTGTCCAACATTCGTCGGATTATGAACCTTCGTGTTATCACTAGACTACAATCGCTAGGGTGTCCACAATGAGAGTAAGTCGGTACGGTAGGAATGCCCACATACCACCATTTGTGGGAAAGCTATTTTTTTTCTTCTTAATTCTCAATGAACGAATCTGGATCACAGACCACAGCGCCGGCAAATCCTGCTCCATTATCGCGACGCACCTATTTTCCCTACTTCGTCTTCCATCTTCAACTTTTGCGACGAACTTCAATGAATTTGCTGTTCCTCCATTCCGTTGTCAACGCAGGTTCCAATTGTGCCCGTAACAGTATTGTGCCGCTGTACAAGGGAAGGGCGCTATAGTGAAGCCAGAGTTAAAACAAAAGGAATATGAAGTCCAGAACATTCCACATTCGGTTTACTCAATGCAGTTGCTCAGCCCTTCCTCTCCATAGCGCCGTTTCTTCGGTGGTACGTGGCTCCCTGGGGTAGATTGAGCGTGTCCTCATTCGACCAGATAGGCAGGATCAACAGTTAGGCGTGTTTTATCTGCGCTAGGTAGGAAAGTCGAGAGTAGAATAAAAAGGATGGCTTTGACGATGGGCTACTCGAGAAGATGAGTTACCAAAAAAATTACAGACGGCCCTATAAAAGATCCTATTTGGGGTACTATCAATGTGACATTTCTTTGCTGGAAATGACTGTTAAACAACTGGAGTTTGATATTTGCTTTTCTGAAAAAGTTGATCCTCTAACTGTTCCTCCCATGTAGTGTGAAGAAGGGTGATGTCCAGGAAGCAAGAGCTAGCAGCCCAGGGCCACGACAAGATTGAAAGCCATCCCTTGGAAAGTGGATAGGTACGTTCGACTAGCCAAATGGCATTCTTTGGAATGCCTAAATACCACTAGGAGTAGAGCAGCTGGGTTTTTCAACACCTTCTCCTTTAGTCTTCACTTCTATGCGCAGATGAAGTACTAAAAACCAGACATTTGGTCCAAACAGTACATGGGGAAGGGGTTAAAGTTTTGATTCTGTGATTGTGTTTATTTTTCGAAAACCTACAACCGTTCTCCAGGATAATTGAGTTTGGCCCTGTACCAAGGCCCAAGCAACATGGTGGCTGCTATACTTCAGAGGTTGGTCTAATAATTCCGCCCACTAGCTGTAACAGTAACTCACCAGCCAGAGAAGACGGACTCACCTAACAGGTACGTTAACTTTACCAAATGGCATCCATGTTGTGCTGATCATCAACAGCAAGGACGAAGAAGAAGACGGTAACCACAGGAGGAGGCTACAATTACATCTGGGAAGACCGAAAAGCTGATACGCGGCTGGAAAATTACTGAGGTTGGTGAGTGGAAGAAAAAAGGAGGTCATGACTTGCTGGAGGGGAAGGAAAAACCCATGGGAAATGTTTTGTTTTGTGAGCATTCGTGATCAAGCCATAGGAGAATAAACGAAGTTCTGCTCAGTTTACCTATTCTTCAACAAAACACCACTACAATCGGCGCAGTCGGTTTTCGAGTACCTTCTTGCTATTTTTGACATTTTCCGTGATACATAAGTAACATAGGGCTAATTGACGCCCTCGTATTCGATAAATCTACTTGCACTCCCCAGTAACTTAAACTTCATAAGTATTACATGATTCCCACGGTTTCGTGTCCAAAAAAATGTTTTCAACACTAATTTTTAGATAAATTCTCGACCGTTCGTTGAGTTCGTTCCTATAATGGGGTTGGAAATTCCGTTGACTCACAGCAATCGTGAGCTCCAATCCATTGTCCAACATTCGTCGGATTATGAACCTTCGTGTTATCACTAGACTACAATCGCTAGGGTGTCCACAATGAGAGTAAGTCGGTACGGTAGGAATGCCCACATACCACCATTTGTGGGAAAGCTATTTTTTTTCTTCTTAATTCTCAATGAACGAATCTGGATCACAGACCACAGCGCCGGCAAATCCTGCTCCATTATCGCGACGCACCTATTTTCCCTACTTCGTCTTCCATCTTCAACTTTTGCGACGAACTTCAATGAATTTGCTGTTCCTCCATTCCGTTGTCAACGCAGGTTCCAATTGTGCCCGTAACAGTATTGTGCCGCTGTACAAGGGAAGGGCGCTATAGTGAAGCCAGAGTTAAAACAAAAGGAATATGAAGTCCAGAACATTCCACATTCGGTTTACTCAATGCAGTTGCTCAGCCCTTCCTCTCCATAGCGCCGTTTCTTCGGTGGTACGTGGCTCCCTGGGGTAGATTGAGCGTGTCCTCATTCGACCAGATAGGCAGGATCAACAGTTAGGCGTGTTTTATCTGCGCTAGGTAGGAAAGTCGAGAGTAGAATAAAAAGGATGGCTTTGACGATGGGCTACTCGAGAAGATGAGTTACCAAAAAAATTACAGACGGCCCTATAAAAGATCCTATTTGGGGTACTATCAATGTGACATTTCTTTGCTGGAAATGACTCTTAAACAACTGGAGTTTGATATTTGCTTTTCTGAAAAGTTGATCCTCTAACTGTTCCTCCCATGTAGTGTGAAGAAGGGTGATGTCCAAGGAAGCAAGAGCTAGCAGCCCAGGGCCACGACAAGATTGAAAGCCATCCCTTGGAAAGTGGATAGGTACGTTCGACTAGCCAAATGGCATTCTTTGGAATGCCTAAATACCACTAGGAGTAGAGCAGCTGGGTTTTTCAACACCTTCTCCTTTAGTCTTCACTTCTATGCGCAGATGAAGTACTGAAAACCAGACATTTGGTCCAAACAGTACATGGGGAAGGGGTTAAAGTTTTGATTCTGTGATTGTGTTTATTTTTCGAAAACCTACAACCGTTCTCCAGGATAATTGAGTTTGGCCCTGTACCAAGGCCCAAGCAACATGGTGGCTGCTATACTTCAGAGGTTGGTCTAATAATTCCGCCCACTAGCTGTAACAGTAACTCACCAGCCAGAGAAGACGGACTCACCTAACAGGTACGTTAACTTTACCAAATGGCATCCATGTTGTGCTGATCATCAACAGCAAGGACGAAGAAGAAGACGGTAACCACAGGAGGAGGCTACAATTACATCTGGGAAGACCGAAAAGCTGATACGCGGCTGGAAAATTACTGAGGTTGGTGAGTGGAAGAAAAAAGGAGGTCATGACTTGCTGGAGGGGAAGGAAAAACCCATGGAAATGTTTTGTTTTGTGAGCATTCGTGATCAAGCCATAGGAGAATAAACGAAGTTCTGCTCAGTTTACCTATTCTTCAACAAAACACCACTACAATCGGCGCAGTCGGTTTTCGGGTACCTTCTTGCTATTTTTTTGACATTTTCCGTGATACATAAGTAACATAGGGCTAATTGACGCCCTCGTATTCGATAAATCTACTTGCACTCCCCAGTAACTTAAACTTCATAAGTATTACATGATTCCCACGGTTTCGTGTCCAAAAAAATGTTTTCAACACTAATTTTTAGATAAATTCTCGACCGTTCGTTGAGTTCGTTCCTATAATGGGGTTGGAAATTCCGTTGACTCACAGCAATCGTGAGCTCCAATCCATTGTCCAACATTCGTCGGATTATGAACCTTCGTGTTATCACTAGACTACAATCGCTAGGGTGTCCACAATGAGAGTAAGTCGGTACGGTAGGAATGCCCACATACCACCATTTGTGGGAAAGCTATTTTTTTTCTTCTTAATTCTCAATGAACGAATTAAATGCGCATTTTCTTTCAGGTCGCCTCGCATCTGTCGGTTCTCAAACATTATCCTCAAATATTTGTAATCGAGAAAAGAATTTTTGCTACACCTTCACAGACATTTTTGGACGAACGCGGAGCAAAGCCCGTTTTCTCTAACAACTTGACTGGACGAGTAATTCGAAGAAAATCCGCTGGAGATTTTCCCAATTGCTTTCATAAACTGAGGGCGGTTGCGGCAAAGTATTCGAGTATTGAAGTTGAGAAGAGTTCGCCAAAACCTGCGGTCAGCGGATGTTGAGAATTCCGAACTCTACTCTCTTTGCTGGACCACTTTCATCTCTCTCTCTCTCTCTCTCTCTCTCTCTCTCTCTCTCTCTCTCTCTCTCTCTCTCTCTCTCTCCCTCTCTCTCCCCTCCCTCTTTATCTATATTTCTCTCACTCACCCCTTTCCCCTCTTTCTCCTCGAAAATGAGAAAAGAGCTCCGAACCCAGAACCTGTTCTTTTCTTTGAAGATGCGGAGGAAGGTTTTGCCCAGTTGCAAACAAAGCGATATGCGACTAGCGGAAGAGGAATGTTGTTTTAAGTAATCGAATGGAGCTCTCGTTGGAACAGGGAGGGTCTCGGACGCAGAGGATTCCCCAGGGGGTGCGACCGCAGTGTAATGAGCTGAGGGCTTCAGGGGCCGGGGAACCCCCCTCCTTCAACGTACAACTCCCTCCGCGAAATACCAACTTTGTGTTTTTCTTTGAAAGGAACACAGTCTAGTTAACATCACACGGCTCGCAAAATACCTGTACTCACAGCTCACCAAGTTATGAGATGGGGAGAAGAGGAAAATGGGCAGCAGCGGGGAAACCCTTTTCCTTCCGAGCTATCAACAGACTGAACTATAACTACTTTAATTTTCAACTTACAGGTTTACATCAACAGAGTGTCACGTGGTAAGTTCACTGCCCGGAACGAGAGCCGAGTTTGATCATTCGTTGACCTGAAAGCAGCGCTGTTCGTCAGTGGAGTGAAGATGTTGATAGTGCTCCTTAACCTCCCCCCCCCCTTTCATTAAATGAAGATAACGCTCAGAGGCAGCCTCGCAATGAGCACTTAGTTAAAGGTAGAGTGAGCTAGCCTGAAAGACTAAAACGAAGTATAAAAGTACAGCTGACAGTACGATTATAACTTGTGGGATACGTTGCGGTATGGTGATGAGCATCACTTGAGTAATGTCAATTCAATTTCCCAAAGTACGACAAACAGCAGAGATCAGTGTTCAGGTAGAGACTCGGTTGGTGAGAAGTGGGGGGAAGTCAGGTCGTTTGAGAAGAAGCCTAGGGAGTGAAGCTCGACGTGTTAGGAAGCCTATCTCACGAATTTCCTGTGAAAGGGTAAACCAGGGAAGTGGAAAAAGTAACGGCTGGGCATGACAGGAGGATTTCAATTGCTGAAGTGACGTTATTGCTGTTTTTATGACGTTATTATTGATTGATACTGCAGCATCGACGTGGATGCTGGTAATTGCAGGGGCGGAACAAGGGTCGATCCTTAGGCCGACTGTGGAATGTCGGCATTATGGAGTCAGCCCAGATAAATAGTAATGCTACAGGTGAGGCAGTGCATGAGAGCTCACAGACAGTAGACTGAGCTAGTCTCGGTGAATGAAGAGTCTCCTCTGCGTTCCTGTAAAAACCACGAAGACGTGATAGCCGATACCGTGTTGGCCTTTGATTCCAACATCCAGCAAGCAGATAAAGATACCTGGCAACATTGGCTCTTTCCTGTCCCATGGCCAATATGTGCGAGCAGATGGTGGGAGGGGGCTTAGGAGGGTTACTCCCAATCGCAGGAAACGGGGAACGGACGCCAGCCACACTGGTTCTCAAGAGGCAATTTTAGTTGTAGTAGGTGCCCAATCCACCTTCTACCAACCAAGCGGAAAGAGCTGCACGAACCAAGGGGAGAGCAGGTTCGAGCACTTGGTCTATGGATTTCTAACATACCCACTTCTTTAACGAACATGCAGCATTTAGCCGCTTTTGGTTTATTATTAATTCTGAATAATACACCTATGTTTTCGGTTTGGACGATTTTTTTAGAACCCCCCCCCCTCCACAAATTTGGCGTTACTTGGCGTTTCAAGGTATCGTCCGCCGTCCAGGCCGTTTTGAGCCTTTAACGTGGTCTAAAAAAAATGTTCTTTCGCACGATAATCTCATTTGATATCTATTTGTACCCACCTGCTCAGCAACCCAATCGAACGAAGCTCACGGTTGTTATAGGCAAAAAATGGTTAAAAAAATGAAGTCGAAATACGTCGTGTTCGGTATCGTCTTCTAGGTAATTTGGATGTCGGGTCGAATGGAACAATTCTCTGAGGTATCTGACTGCGTCTAGCTCGAAAATAGCGAAATCACATTAATTGTAGTGAACCAAAGTTTACTAATTCAAATAACTCCCGGGAACTACAGCGAACGTAATGATTTCATCCACTGTACTCCCTCCCTCCCATCTCATTAAAGCCACGCGCCAGCTTGGCTCGCAACGTCATGCCAATTGCCTAAAGGTGTCTTTGGGCGCCTGGAAAATTTAGTTTTTGTCGTTCCGTTGTAGTCAGGTCATGTTTCGTATGATTTACAGGTATTTTTCGATACTGAATTGAACGGGATGGGTCTCGAATGTGTGAGATTACGCCAAGATGTGCGAGAGACTAATAAACCATTGTGTAATAATTGGCAGCGTTTTAAACAATTATAACCTAGTCACCTCGTTTTCGCTGAAAGACGTTTCATACGAATTTGGTCAAAATAGGAGAGCACAAGTCACAAACAATTTGGTGGGTGGGCCAGAATATCACACCCACCAGGTCCTGAGTAAGAAGACCTACATGGAGAGACTCCCCCCTCCACCCGTTCTCTTGTCATCCATAATTGTAGCGTATAGATTAGCAAGATGTCCAAACTATCCATTGTGATGGTTAAGATAAACACCTGAGTACGTTCAGGATATTGCACCCTTTGGAAATAAGTAACAGCGTCCACCTGATGGGTTAGAGGCGTGAATGTACATTTATAACAGATAGAGGGATATAAGTATGGCAAAATATGAGATTATCGCGATATAGAGTTTCTCTGGTCCAGGCGCAACACAAACAAATAGCTGGTTTAAAAATGTTTAAAAAAAACGAATGTTCCAACCAGTCTCTAACGATGTCGGGGTGACGACGCGCGAAAGAAACCAAAAGATGATAAATAAATAAATATAAATAAGTCAACTGCGAAGCGCACGGAAAACACGAGGTCAGGGACGATCGCAAAAAGGGGAATAGTAGGAAAAAGGTAACAACAACTACTGCCACAATAATAGTCAAAATGAAAAGGAGGATAACGATGTAAACACTTTGATAGCGCTTCTTCCAGTTGTGGTTGGAGATGAAGGCGGCGTTGAGTGAGTTCCATTTAGTAAAATGTACGGCGGAAACATTAACCTTTTTCAAGTTTCCTCTGCTGTTATCATGTTTAATAGCACTGATCGTGGTTACGTTGACCATAATTTTGCGCACAGGAAATTGGATTTTTCCTGATGGGGTAGTTTGGATAAACCCGATTATAACCGTACAACATACCGCACGAGTGGTATCATATTGTAAGAAGAAAAAGATTGTTGTTAGTTATTGTGAGCGCCCGATGAAATGAGCGACTTTGCTTGTGTACACAGCACAGGTATAGCACACACAAACGCTACTGTGATCCCAAATCAAGAGGCTACCACTGTTGCTAGTGCTCTCGTGCCGTACGTCTTCAGTATGATTGGTCCCACGAGATGTGCACACGTATCAAGGCAGAGGTTGCGGGCTAGGTCGACCAGCTAAACAGAACTCTAACACAACGCTTGTGAACAGACACCAGGCAGATTGGGATCGGGTGTTCTCACTCCTCCTCCTAGCCCACAGGCCAACGCTTCATCAAACAACTGGTTACACACCTGCGCAGCTTGTGTACGAACGTGAATTAAACCTGCCACAACCTGTGTGACGCACCTCTCCAGTTGATTCTCAGGTGACGTCTCTGTATGCAATGCAGTTGAGAACCAAGTTGGGGAAAATACGTCAATTTCCAAAGTAAAGAGGCCAACACGCATATGAGGGCGAAGAAGGAGGCGTGATGTAATTTGAGAAAGGAGATTGGGTATGAGCCTACAATCTGGAGCGTACACAGGGTCTGTCGCCAAACCTGTGGCCCTTACTGGACTGGGTCATAGGTCATTGAAGAAAAGCGAGCTACAGGCTGCGCCACGTTCTTCATGTCTAGCGGAAGTGGGGAGGATCTAACGAAGGAGGTGATGTAAAGGACCCACGGGTGATGGCAAGGTCTCTTGAAAACAGCCGTGGCATGTTGCTTCGATATACCCTGGACGGGCCAAGAAATGCCAGAACTGACGGACGAAAAGTTGTATTTGTAACAACGCTCACAACAACTAGCAATAATATTCTTCAAAACAACGACGTTTTCGTGACACCTTGCCATCACCCACTGGGTCATATGAATCCTTTACATCACCTCCTTCGTTATACCCGCCTAACGGGGTGCAGTTTAGCTACAGAATGAGCGCACAAGTACGTACTCGTCTTCACTGGACAATTTAGCAAGTGGCCTGAACCTGTTGCGGCCCTAACGGGGTGCAGTTTAGCTACAGAATGAGAACATGGCGCACAAGTACGTACTCGTCTTCACTGGACAATTTAGCAAGTGGCCTGAACCTGTTGCGATCCCAAATCAAGAGGCTACCACTGCTGCTGGTGCACTCGTGGAGCACGTTCTCAGTCGGGTAGAGAGAAAATAAATCCACGGAATTTCGTCCCACGAAATTTTGAGGCCAAGTTGATTCAAGAGGTCCTGGCATTGTTGGGGAGCAGGCTAACCATTAAACCAATTAAATCTAAAGACTAATTTGATTACATTCGAAGAAATTTAGGTTAATATCGTGGATCTTTGTAAGTGATTCATCAACCCATAAGCTCGAATAGTTCATTTCGTGCCTCATTTAACATTTTATCCGACAACTGAAACATCAGGTTGACAATTCAGCATGAAACTGAAACAATGAAATTTGAGTCAAAAGCGATTCCCGACTTTAAAAGAGGAGAATAAAACAGAGCGATTGACAGGTGAAGATCAAATCGACTAAGCGAATGTGCGAATGGCTGTGGTCTGGTAATGCGGCGGTTTCGGTGTCTCCTGAGCCCTCCCTCGTCACAAGTTCTGCGGCGCTGGGGAAACTCGACAAGACCTCAGGAACGTAACCTGCCAAAGTGGAAAACGAACCTTTGCTTTCCTGACGTGGCGGGAAGGAATTACCGATCGGATTTTGTCAGCCCCAACGGGCTAATACAGTTTGAGAACCTGCGGTCCCGCTCCCCCGACGAAGAGGCTCAGTTTTTACGCGGTATTTCTAAAAGTCTATTACTTCGATGGACGCTGTGACAACGCCTGCCCTTCGTGAGAACCCCTGCAGAGATCAAGGCGCCATAAATTTGTACAGCAGGAAAAAAAGTGTGTCATTCATCGCCGACAATAAACTGGTGAAGATTGTTCTTCTTCATTCAATTCATCCCTTTCCAGCTGATAAAGCTCGACGCGAAGAGAGGTATGTTTCCTTATTAACATGACTACTCCTTAACACTCATAATGCAGTTGTCAGTCGAAAGTCATGGAGGTCGCGGTTTAGCTATGCTGCAAGACCCAGGCACTCGCTCAGCCGCCCTCGAACCCAGGCCTGCGGAGGTACGCCAGGTGCGGAGGTGTGACTCAACTCGCTATCCCCCAAAACGGTCACAGAGGTTAGGAATAAAGACCCATATAGAGTTTGACAAATGTGTGGGAGTTCCAAGTTCCAATCAATAGTGACCACTTTTTGTTATCAAAACCTTCTTCGCTAGCTGGGAAAAACGTACTACCCGTAGTAGTTAGTAGCAGTCAAAGCTGGAAGGTTCGGCTGCCCTTTCAACAATCCTCCCTCGCTGGAACAACTTGGTTTGTTCCATACCTGCAAGATGGAGTGTTTTTGAGAGAAAAGAAGTAGAGCTCTGTGTTTAATGTCCCGTAAGAAACTGACTCATCGAGTGGTCTGGCACAGGACAGTAACATTAACTTGCACGACTTAATTTTTATTGTGAGTTCATTGGCTCCTTCAAGATTTTCGCAGATCACATCACTAAGCCCTTTTTCTACTACCGAGAGCAGGTGATGGTGAGCCACACAAACATAACTTACGCGTGGAAAGGATGACAGTTGGTAAGAAATGTAAAATACGGGGGCTACTTGATGGGGCAATTTGATTTGGGCACCTAATCACCCGTTTTCTGGACGGTGGCGAGGGCAATTTTCGCCCACTCTCCGCAGGATTTCGTTGGGGTTGTTGAAGTTGATTTGTCGAGTTCCCTCTGATCGTGACATGCAGGAGGAACCAGGAAATGGAATGGTTCGGAATTGCAGTTTTGTTGTGAAGTTGGCACTTAGAGCGAATGAGGCGACTCGTGACCGAGTCTGCGTTTATGATGTGAAAGAACTCTTCACGTTCATGCTTCATGAACTGAGACGCTTTGGTTCATGAATCGGCTGGGAGATGAGGTGTTTCATCGAGTGGGAAATTGAAAAGTCCTATAGTCAGCAAATGACACAATTTGCCCCCTCCACGCCTTCCTTGAGCAGCCGATTAACGTCGAGTACAAAGTACTGAGCTTCATAGACTGTACTTGGTCAATAATTAACAGGGTTCGCTGTGACTGTGCCACCCTTCAGCATTGCCTCGAAGAGTTTGTTAATTGATGTTCAGCACGCGGCCTTGCTCTCAACCCTGGCAAATGTAGTGGGTCGACATACTATTCCTCGTTGTCTCCTCGACTGTTGACTTCCTGCTCAGCGAGGACCAAGGAGTTACCCTGGATCCTCTCCTGACGTTAAATGATAACATTGCTGGGGCTGCTTCGTGAGCAAAAACAGCACCCGTGGGTTTTCAGATGCCGGTACACTCGGTACTATATCACCTGCATGAAGTAGTGCAATGGTTTGGTGCCACGCCTTCAGGGCGAGCATACCCAGCGAGGGGTGCTTTGTCTATTCGCTTCTGCCTCCAACAGCCTGCTACCTGACGAGTTTTGGCCAATATGGGGTTCCTCCATGATTAAAGTTAACGTACCTGTTAGGTGAGTCCGTCCTGTGGGCTCACAGTAACTCACCAGCCAGAGGAGACGTACTCACCTAACAGGTACGTTAACTTTAGTAATTTGCCTACTGGCGGATATAACCCAATTGCTTTAATTCCTTCATGATGTTCTGGCAGGGTGAAATGACTCCCATGTGATGTAGTCCTCGTCTCCAGTGGGTTTCATCCCCTCTGACTCCATCTACTCGGTACTCTTGCCCTCCCAGCAAACGTTGGGTGCTGTCATTGTGGTGCGTTCTGAGTACTACGGTCAGTTTCTCATTTTTCATAGTTATTTATTGCATTTCTCCTCCCGCATTATTTCTAATTATATCCTTGATTCTGATCACGTCTGTGAAGAATATGGACGCGAGAGACAAACCCTGTTCGATAGGCAACTGTGGTCTACCAAGGGAATGTCTTTCAAGACGATGCGATGCGGAGGTTTGTCCAAGGTCTTTGAGAAATACGTGCAGTTCTCGATCCAGTCGTCACCAGTAAAGGCATGGCGCACTATGAGAAGAGTGGAAAGGAGAAGTTAGTTCGTGACAGCAATGTTAATACTGTTGGGGTATTTTTAGTTCCCCATCCCCTCTCCACGTCAGAGCGTTGGAAAATGTACACCCCAACACGCACGTACCAGGACATCATTTTTCATCCTGTCAGGAGCTTTCGAGATTCATCGGCGGGAGCTGACGGTGCGTGGACGCGTCCTCCTCTTACGCACTCCCGCCACCGCCGCCGCCTCCCACCTGTTGCGCCGCCTCTTCCTTCTTCGTCCTTTTCCCGCCTTTTCCGCTCGCTTTCTTCCAACTTCCTTTTTCTTCCTTGAGAAGGCGGCACTTTCTTCGGAGCGGAATCTTTTTGCCTCTTGGTCGCACTCCTTGCGCTGCTGCGCCCTCGCGGCGCTTTCTTAAACCCCTCCTCACCGTCTTACCTCTTCAAGAAATTGCTTCTTACCCGCGGCGCCTCTTAGCGGACCGTCTCAAAACTTCTTCAGGCGCCTTCTTTCTTAACGTAGCTGGAGAGCGACCGGGTATCAGGAGGGACCCGCGCAAGTTCGCCGTTTCTCTTTTTACGCTATTCGGGAGCTCTCATCGAGCGCGAAAGATGACAAGGTGAAAGACTTGTTAGAAGTATTTCGGCCGACCGCTACTTCCCGTCCTGTGGCACAACTTTAACGTGATAGTTCCCTCGCAGTAAAAAAAAAAGGTTCCTCTTAATCACTCTGAGGAGCGAACTGTCAAAAGTATTCACCCCACACCGTCTCAAGCCATCCTGATTCGTCGTGTTTTGATACAACGTGTAGATATCCCCTACCTGAATCGTCCAATGACCAAACTGTCTCACATTCTCAATGTGCACACAAAGTTAGATAAACAATTGTCGGGAGCGCGGGGTTGGGGGGGGGGGGATCGTGGCTTCTGTACATATAAAAAACGAAAATGATCCTTTCTTTCTCAATTGTTCTTGTACGCTAAAACCAACCGCTTCCTCCACCATGATGACTATGGTTTATTGGTTTCTCTCTTCTCCCCGGGTGCTACCTTTCCCCTTTTCTCCATATTTTTACTATTTCGTTGACAACGTAGAGAGTCAGATGGGTCTTCTTCACGGCTCTTGTTCCCCTATCAGGATACTATCAGTCATTCTTGCTGCTTAATCTTGGAATCATATTTTCTTACACGCATCACCAAGCCCCCAACCAAGTAGGTGATGGAGGGGGGAGGTGATCTGATCACTTTCCAAATCACTTCCACGTTATGACGCGAGTAAATAGAAACTAGATACACCCATAATAATTTATCCTCTAGGAACAATAGGCGCAGCTGGTTGGAAGAGTTTTTAGTTGCCAAGGGGAAAAGGAATGTACTGATGTTAGTACTTCGTAGGTTTGACGAAGTGCTTCTAATAGCAACATTTTTTCTCGCGGTCAAAAGAGTTAAGGAGTATTCTTAAACCGCCTTCATTCTGCATTCATAACCAGTTCGTAAATTAATTAAAACCGTCGGGAACTAATGAATATCACTCGTCCTATCGCTGTCAGTCGGTCAGCAAAGTGAATTGGATCTGCTGCTGCGTGGCAACACAAAACTTTCCACAACCATCGTTAGTTCGGGCACAAAATCCTCGTTCAACATTGGTGTTCGACGAAGCTCATCATTGCTTATATCTCCGTTTAACGGATAGATAATAAATGCGGGGAGGTTGCTAGAAGACACGCTGTAAAATTGATCAAATCCAGTGAAGCATTAACCCCAGGAATTGTGAAATTGTTTACAAAACATTATTTGCGATATATTTTGGTTTATACCTCTGTTGAATGAACTCTCAGAAGAACATTTAATGAATACAATATATGGTTATTGATTATTTGAAGACAACGAAAAGTGAAGTTTTTTACGAAAAAGTGAAACAGAACTCATTTTTGCTACATGGGCTCGTATTTCCGCTCAACGAATTTTCATGGACGTATCGATGAAGAAAAAAAGTTGAGTACTAACAGGTAGAAAGTAATTTGATAGTTTAATCGAAATCATTAAAGCTGCTTTTGAGAAAAATTAGAAAACCTTTGTTTTTGGAACCTTTTGGTACATCCCTTTCAAATCAATGGAAATCGCTTCGGCAAAATATAACGAACTAAAATAAAAACGAATTAGCTCAATTGGTACAGCCGCTCTCCCGCAAATTGAACTATACTATATAAATTGAACAATTTTTTTCTTCTTCTCAGATTACCCTAAATGGGACGGCGGCACCCACAAAGGAGAAACTGAATAAATAAGAATTAAGAAAATGGGGAGGGCGCCCAGACTACTCGGTCGACTCTTGGGATAGAAGGATTGTGACGAGAAGAAAGAAGGATACGAGGCCCACTAGTTATATCTGAACCGAGCAACACCTCTGAGAACACTTACTGACACACTCAGCCGATGCATCTCTTCAGCACTTTCTTACATCATATGCCACGCTAGGGCACAGTCAATGCTACCTGACGTTACTTGTCTCTAATGCACGAGATTCGGACAAAGCCGTACTAAGATACATGCTGTCATATTTGCGTCTCATGGCTTGCCAAGTAAGCGCAAGTTCCCAGCTGGCAGATACTACATGGACACAGAGTGACAGCGAGCATCCACAACGTTACGAGCCCGGTTACTCGTACACCTCATTGCTGTAGGCAGTGATGTCACAGGATCGGCGGGAAAGAACTGGTAATACCTTCTATGGATGCCCTAATCCATCTAATCCCACTCCACCAACGCAGAAGAGTAGAGGTCGGACTGTCAACCGAAACATGCATTGCAGCTGCAAACTTGGAAAGCTTACTGGGTTTAGAGGCAGATGGAGTCGCCATGTCACGCCACCGCAATGATCCTGAACGAATCCATGACACCACACATCCATGTTGATCTTCATTCCTCTTCATCAACGATCAGTGATTGCGTAGCACACCCAAGTCAGGTGTAACATTGTAGAATTTAATGACAGGATTCCCCAGAGAGCTGCGCAGCTGTGGATCACTAAGGCCTGTAAGACAGTATCGACAGCACTCTAGAGGATCACTGGTCAGTTACCAGTTGACTTGGCCGATGAGTGCATGGTCGACAAATGGACAGTGAAACGGTAGCTTCCCCCACACTGGGCTGAGCTCTGTACGGTTCTTTCCACTCAACGAAAACTTGTTGCCTAGAGAAATAGCAGGCGAGATGGGCATTCTCGTCAAAGGGACGTGAGGCGTACGAGTATTTTTCCAACATCCGTGAACGTCTGGGGAGATGGTGGATTGAACCTTACCACTGGACAAGCTAGTTCCTTACAGGACGTGGCGTCTTCAATGCGTGGAACATTTCTTTTCTCTCAAAGATTCTCCATCCTGCACGTCTTGCGCCTCAAGAAACCTCGTGCTGCTCCACAGTGCGTAATGATTGTTGAAACATCAGACATACCTACGAGCATTGACTACTACGATGCCAGCATATAACCATTTCGTACAGTTTGCGAACAAGGCAAAGAAACGTGGTCACAGTTGATCCGTCCCTTAGAAGCTTACCACCCATGCAAATATTTAGATCAGGTGGGAAACCAGATTTAGAACTCCTCCCAGATGGTACGGCATTCCCCAAAGGGTCATACCTCCGCGCAGCAACACACAGGCAACAGCTCCCCACCGAGAGACTGGGATTGTGGCCAAACCCGCCATAACTCTGCAGAGGATTGATATAACCCTCTTCGTGGGTTCAGGAACCGTCATTTGATAAGGAAACAAACCTGTATCACAGAATACCTTGACATATTGCAGAAACAGCTGCGACACTGTAACAACAATGAGTTCAGGCAGTGCACCTTGTGGCTACTGGAATGAAGCGTAAATTGCCATAAAAATAATGCGACAAAGTACGGTAATTGCATTCAAATGATAAATATGGTTGTTAGTGTTGTGCCTTGAGGGGCAGATAGTGTATTTTGCACAACAGAACTCTGGTACAGTTAATCAGTTTTTCCAAGTTCAGTATGGAGACTTTGCTTATTTGCTGTTTCACTTCGGTGAGCGGGTTTTCTAGTGATTTAACATCGTAACAACAATTGCTATTTTGTTGAGTTGTGCGTTAGGTACAATTATTCATATCACATACACATTTTTACATACATTTTACTGCGACATGTTACCTTTAACTTCTATTAGACGGCGCTTAATGTCAAAGGTTGGTGAGCTAAACACATCGTTTTCTTTTGGGAGAAGTATCGAAGTATACCAATGGGGGCAGTACAGAGCATATTTGCTAATTTATCAAATATTTCAGGGGATAACGTTAAGCAGAGTTGGAGGTGGAGGGGCAAGCCAGGGAGTGGGAGTCTGCGGACGATGACTTGAGTCGAGCTTTAGACCCGCGAACTCCTTGGACGGCTCCTCCCATTTCTTTTACCCTCCTCAACGCCTGTCTCCGTCTTAACCTTATTTCTTCTCCACCTTCTTCTCAAAATTTTCTCACTCCCCCACTCATTCGTGGTGCACAACAGCTTCCACTCTTCGGCAACAGAGTTCAGGCGAGTGATCAAAACGAAGGATGCGACCAAGTTCCACTCCTCGTTTGTCCTATAGTCGCCATCTTGGACCTATCGCCATTCAATTTGCCCTCTCCTTTGGGATCGGGAGACTTACAGAAGATGACATGTATTTTCATCGGTCAGACACAGAAGAATGCGGAACAACCGAGATGTTGTGTCGTCGAAAATGGCCGAGTGGAGTATTTTGATAATAAGCGTCTCACGAGAGACTTTCAGCTTATAGATTCAGCACGATTATCGGAATTTGATAAAATACGAACGTGTAAAGATGAGGGTGGAATAACTCGAACGAGAAAGTTATGTGCGGACTGTAAAAAGAAACACTGCATATTGTTACATAACGGCCCGACTGATCTATCCTATTGAATCCAACGTCGGTAAATATTGAGAATACAACCTGGCATCTCTACAAAAGACAACTGATATGCGAACAACGTTTGTAGAGCACTTCCTATTCCATCATCCCATTCTATTCAGCATGGAAATACTATAATATGATACGAAGCATGAGCTTACAACTCAAACAACGAAAATTGACACTGTCGGCGCTAGGCAATTCTCACGTCGTGACGAGTTGAGCTAACGTGTGGTTGTAGTGAGGCGGGAGGCTACGCGGAAAATGAGAGCAGGCCGGGAAGAAATGATAACTTTTCCTATATTGACCCCCGAGTTTCTTCAAGCACTAGAATTTGCCTCACTATACATAATGTGATTTCACTTTTTCCCACTTTGACGTACTCCTACGCCTCACAGACCTGTCCTTTTCGACTCAGCATCGACAAAAGCCTAGGGAACGATACTAAACACGGCGTAAATGCGATTGAACGACCAAATTTTGTTTATGGATAATTTTTAAACCATTTTTACCACCGTACTTCCACAAAGGGGATAATATTCCTAATTATTTATGTGAGGTTCGCACGTCAAACACATCATGACTCTGAAGAATCTTATACGGGACTTTCACACCGAGTTTCTACGTGGTAGACAAGTTTCCTGTACAGATGCCCTGGGGGTGTTTTTAGTTTTCCTCAAATTCATTTGTGCAGGAGAGTAAGAGTACATTTTGTTTCGCTTTTAACTTCTTCCCAGGTTAGTCTATGAGTGCTCATCTGACAAGCCCACAATCTCTTCATCCGTTTCAATTAAAAACGTCATTAACATAGTTGAAATAAAGAAGCGACCCCAGTGGAGTACATCACAGAATATCTCACTGGAGAAGCTCAGCTGCCCATCAACCTTTAAGGAACGTTCTCAGTTTTAGAAATAACCCCAAACGCAATGTATGGAAGTTGCATGGAATTTTTCTAAACACTCCCATAAATGTTGAATGTGGGATCGTGTCGAACGTCTTTGTTTGGCTCAGTTCTTGCCGAATTAATTCATTGTCCGTGGCCCTTGCGGGAAAACACTTGGGTGCGGGTTTTTTATTTACCCGATGGAAGTTCAATTAGCCTCTCCTGCTAACAAGAGTCTTTGAGAATTATTTCTGAAGTCGCCAGTGGAAATAATTTCCTCTTCTTTGTTTCCAAAATGTTCACTTTTCACCCCATCACCCTTACCACCTTTCCATAAGCGTTCCCACTTGCAGCACACCAGACCTGACTCTAAACCACGACGCGACTAAAATAAGTGCTCATAGTATTCAGTAGGTCTCTTTCTAACACCAGTTCATATTTCTAAAGACGCAAACTATGTCACATGAATAGTCATACTGGCTGCTCTATCGTGCTAGTCAAGTGGCCGCTCGATCAGAACTCCACTTATTTTCAGGAACACAACCTTAGTAAAACTATTATTCACTAAGTATGTCTGGTGTGGCACTCATGGCAGGATAGGACCTTCTCGAATGAAGCTTGTAAGGCTCGTTCCCACGAGAGAGGAAAAATGCGACACACGCAACTTCTATATGAACCGTTTATTACTCCAAATAAATTGTTCTGAGGGATGTGACTCATGGCACGAGTTAATTCGCCGTCTTAAATCGGAATAGCTCACCAATACTCCAATTCGAACTCGTCAATGAGGAGTGCCGTGATTAATTCGCCCGTGCACAACACTCCTCGGAAAAAATCGTTCACAGCCGATGAAAATTGAATAAAAAGGAAGCCGGTCAACAACACCAGATCAGCCTAATGAACATCGGAAGCAGGACTGGTGTTATAGCTTCAAATTTGAGAGCGGGCGGGCAACAATTAAGAGTGACCAGCTCATGGCACTGACTATATAAAATGTGCAATATTCACTTATTTGTATTATAATGCTAATAGTCGCCAGTGAAACGATGTAAGTGTGTGTCTTCGAACTAATGATGTAAGCCACGACCAGAGGTGTTCCACTACCTCCATTTCCTGGTATGACCCGCGACAAGATTTCCGGCCTTTTCTACCTTTTTAAGAGCTCGACTTTTCTCCTGGCAGTTTTTTCAACGCCTTGTCGAAGTCTTCAAGAAAGCTTTCTCTCGAAACTCTTCAGGAACCACCATTGAAAGACGATTCGGAAGATACGAGTCGTTTGGATAATCAGAACTTTCAAAAGGGTCTGACAATTTCGTACATTTTCATTTTTATTTTACAACTTGCGATATCAAGAAATAGGATCTCATCAAAATTCGATACTTCACATTTCGATTGCAAATCTGCTGTCTGCCCGCAGTCCACGCCATATCTTGTCTTTATCGTGGTCAATCAACAAAATTCCATCGTGCCCGCCTGCTCGGTAATCCGATCAGACGAAACTCAAGGTTGTTATGTGCAAAATAGGGTTAAACAATAAACAAAAACGAAATTTTGACGGTTTTATCGCAAGGTGGTGTTTGGTATCGTTTTCTGCGTATTTTTCGATCTTGAGTCGAAAGCAGCTAGTCTCAGAGATAGACGCTACGTCTATACTGAAAACAGTGAAATAACTAACATTTCTTCATACTCTCTCCCGTCTCATTAAACCCACCATGTAGAACGACTCGTCACGTCGTGCCAATTGCCTAAAGGAGACCAGAGGCGCCTGAAATGGGTGATTTTCGTCGTTCCGTTGTAGTCAGGTCGAGTTTCGTATGGTTTACTGCTATTTTTCGATGCTGAATCGAATGGTATGGCTCTCGGAGGTGTGAGACTGTGTCAAACCGTGCATGAGAACCAAAACCCGTTGCGTAATAATTTGCAACAGATTTTCATTTATTTAATATTTGTAAGTATAGTTAGGAGCAAACCAGTCGTTTCAGTTTTAATTCTTCTCGCATAGGTAACTATTACCTACTAACAAACAAGGTTAACGGATTTTGTCAACTAAAATAATTTCTAGAGGGATTCCATCGAATCCAAAGCAAAACCAACTCTAGCGACTTAATCACTTTATCATCGTCCTCTGCACACATCAGATAAATACATTAATTATAATTTTTCCGGTGTAGCTAGGGAGTAGTTTCCTATCGTACTAGCACTTTTCAATGCTGAATCAAATGGGATGAGTCTAGGAGGTGCTCCACAAACATTGTTTGCGTGTGAGCTGTCTTCTTCCAGATTTTTTATGTAATCATGTTATATTCTTAATACTTATCACCGATGGATTGAATAGGTCACAATCATGCTTCGAAAGAAACCATTGTGTAATAATATGCCTACACCCTGTGAGAGAAAATAATTAACCGCACATCGTTTTGCAGCGTTTTTGGCACACTTACAACTGTAAAGTGGATTTCGAATAGTTGTTGGGAAATTACCAGTATCCCCCCACTCTATGATTTGGGAATTCCTGGCCCCAAGTATAAATGCTTAGTTATTCTTGTTTGTGAATTATACGATGAAATCGCCGTAGATATAGTCAGGCAAGTTTTACTATTTGAGGTAACTCGCGGGACAACATAGCGAAAAATATAGTTTTCCACCGGCCTGTGCTCATTTCTCGCGCTCCGTCGCGTGTCACTCCAACCGACCGTCAGCTCGACGAGGGAATTGCCTAGCGTTTTAGTCTGGTCATGTTTCGCATCGTTTCCTAGTATTTTTTGGTGCTGAATCGATTGGGATGGGTCTCGTAGGCGCGAGACAGGGCCGAAGTGGATAACCAAGGATTTGTTGGAAATATTGATTGAAACATATTGATTGGTTGCTCTTATTCGAAAATATTGAGTGAAACAGTGGAATGGTATAGGTCGCAATCATGATGTGCAAGGGATACTAAAACGATTTGTCATGATGCAATCCTAATTGAGAGGAGCAACCCCAACTTGGACAAATGTTTTCAATCTGCAGTATAAATATCGCGTTAGTGAGCGTGTCCTATCAGGGAGTTTACGTCGAAATATTGGAATGTATTCGTCGTGTAATCGACAGGACGGGACGTGAATGGTATTGAAGATTAAAAGGCGAAGCGGCGGGAACTCGACGGATGAGATGAGTCAGGTGGGAGAAATATCCTCGCGCGGGGGGCGGCTGTGGGTCGCGTCGAGTTTGCGGTTTAGGCATTTTCTTTGCGGTTCACCGCAAGTGCGATCCCATTGGTCGGTTTCAGCCAATCCCCTCCCGCCGTCGTGACCTGCTCACCGCAACCTAATTACATCGCCTCCTTCGGCCGCCTTGAAGAACGAAACCCACCGCAGCCCCCATCACCTGACGCCACTGACATTTGACCAAGACGTTCTCGACCAGACGCGTTTTTTAATTATTAAGCGACGGGTTATCACCATCTTGCTCGAGTTTCACCCCTCCGAGATCCGTCTCATTCCAGCTTGGAAAAATACCTAGCAACCGAAACGAAACACGACCTGACTACAACGAAGGACGAAAACTAAATAGACAGTAGCCAATTGGCACGTTAAAAGGCTGACGGACATTGCAGTTTTGGAATCCCCATGCCTTGCAACGTAAAGTTTCAAATTTGTAGAGGTGGGGTTGGAAAAAACATTTTCGGAGTGAAACTGGTGTATTATTGAGTACGAATAATAAACCAAAAGAAGTGTTAAAATTGTAAAACTCCAGTTTTATAAACGAACACATGTAATTACTTCGTCACCAACGACACGCGTCATCACTTTTAATTTCCACTACGAGAACAATTCAGCAATTTGCCGTAGAAGAGACTACTTCGCTGAAAGAGGGTTTGTTTGTTTCGAGTAGTTTTCAAGTATTCTATCAAACTTCACAGCTAATGAACTTTATTTATATTACTATCATGAGATTAATTCATAAAACGTGTTCAGAACGCATTGCAGTTGCCTTCTTTGGTTTTCACGCTTGTAAAATAAAATAGCGATATCGCACTAAGTGAGTCGGGGAGTGGGTACGATATGAACCGAATGGCATTGGAACAAAGTTGTATCCCTTTATTACTGGCGCTGGGCGTTATTGAACCAACCAGTTTTGTTTGGTTGAACTTAGATATAATTTTTGCTCTGTTCCCACCCTTTCTTCTAATCTCTCTTTAATGCCTCCTTCCCAGTTTTGTGACGGTTTCACACTTAAATGATTCGTATATACTAGTTTTTACAGTAATTTGACCCGACCCCAGTGTTTGTGTCTCGCAGTTTGAGCTTCTTTGACCTAGAATTTAAGTTCTTCAATATTGTCTGATCCAAACTCACGCCATGCTCAACGTAACTTTTTTCTCTCAAGTTGAGAGTTTTTCGAGTCAAACTATTCAATCGTTCAGCCTATTAGGAATTACTAAAATGGACAAGCTGATCACCTCCTGGCCGAACTAGAGAGAAAGAAAAGTATCTGGTGCGTTGCAACACACAACTTTCCTTAGCTCTACAACAATTCACTTTGTACTTGGCTAATTCTATTTAATCAATTCATTTATCACTCAGTTAATTTGAATCTTGGTCAAACTAACGCTTTACGGCAGCAGCAAGCGGTAGCGCTTATAGTTCCAGATTTTATTGTGCTGCTCGTACTCATTTCAGAACCATTATTGAGCAATTGGTACACAGATAATTAATGGGGCGGTAAACAAGAATTTTCGAAGAAGGATAGTAATCACTTTTGCAGAGTTATTGGGTAAAAACTTTTAGAACTGGTGGTAAGCGAAACGGCGGTAGTTGAATTCTTGAATTTCTGGAGTGACCCCCATGTATCTCATGAGCGTTTTTAAACACTCACCCTTTAGGTATAAGATTGGACTACAATACCAATTTTTTTTAACATTCTACAAAAATTCCAGCGGAGTTTATAAGGAAAACCCCGCGCTAAAAACGCTTTTCGTCGAAAATTATGATAACTTATGGTGCTGCTCTCGTCATTTTTCTTCGAATGGGAATTTTATAGTATAATTGCCTTATTGAGAGCTATCAATATAAAAAATGTAATCAAAATCGTTAGAGCCGTTTTTGACAAAAAAAAAGTGGTATTTTGATCACTATGATAACTATAGATAAATTTCGGTGGATTTTTCCCATACCCTTATTTTGGCGTCTTATGGTAACCTGTAGGCTAGGTCATTTTACTGCTGATTTGGTACGGTTGTTTTCTCTAAAAACCGCGCTAAAATCGATTTCGTCGAAAGTTTTGGTAATTTATTGTGCTGCTCTCGTCATTTTCCCGTATATAGGAATTTCATGGTATAGTTGAAATATTAGGAGCTATCAATTTAAAAAAATTAATATAAATCGTTAGAGCCGTTTTTAAGAAAAAAAATATTTAGTGTTTTGATCACTATGATAACTATAGTTAAATTTCGATGGATTTTGTTAATACCCTTATTTTGGCGTCCCATGGTAACCTGCGAGCGAGATATGAAGTTTGAGCTGATTTGGTTCGGTGGTTTTCTCTAAAAATCGTTCACAGACACACATACACACATACACACACACAGACACCTATACACACACACACACAGACCCACGGACCATTTTCCCAAATAGTGTTTTTCGGACTCAGGAGGATCTGAAGAAAACTCAAATTTTTTTTTCAGCCTATTACATAACTTTCCTTTCTACTTCGTAGAGCCAAGGAAAGTAAAAAAGGGAAAGAAGGAGGAAATTTTAAACAATTCTGATTCAGAACATGATATTGACCCTATAACCCCCTCCATTCCTGTACAAAAGGGCGGCACAAGGGTAGTATTCAGAACGCATGAACTGGCGGGGGGAAACCCTGTCAGTCGTCTCTTGTGGAGAGGAATCTGAAATTAAGGAGTGGAAAAATTGGGATTATCTCAAAAGGTGGGATTTCCATAGGTAACAAAAGGGGTGAGGACGAAGGTGTTTTCGAAAATAATGACTTTGCCGTTGTAAGTCCCGTTAGAGCAGGTACGGAAATTCCGAGGTCTAAAAACCTGCACCGATTCAGCGCTTTGCCTTGAATAGAAATTTTAAAACGAAAACGACTCCTTCGGAGAAAGTGAAATGGGTAATAAAAATTGAAATAAACAGGAAAATAATTCTCCTCCCGGCGAACATGATTCAGGCGCTCACTCAGTTCGCTAGCGATCGGTCGACCTCCAGCCCAGTGCCCTCTTCATTGATAAGACAACGTGTCCTCCCGAGTCCGGAGGTCGTGGCTCTATCACAGGTTTAATGATCCAGCTCGAACTTCATCTGGCAAGCGCAAAAGAGACATTATCACTCACTTACCTGGTGTGGCGTCACAATTTCGAGACATTGATAACGAGAATGATGCATTTTTAATTTTCTTCAATGATCAAGTAATCAATACTAAGTAAAATACTAATATCTACATTGGTTCAATAAAGATAAAATACAAACGTGATGGATCGGCTCGTGAAACAGATGAAAATGAAATAACGGCATTAATAAGGCTTTTATTAACGATTACATTCGGAGAAGTTTTACCACCATAAACAGGGGAGTGAGAGGAAATGTAGCGCGAATGGACCTGAACTCATTGAACTGTCCCTCAAGTTCTTTCAATTAGTGGACACACGCTCAGTATATTTATCGCGATTTCACTGTGTTCAATCGTACACCTCTGGGACTCGTTCCATTCGACCCAACTTCGAAAAATAGCTAAAAACTTTTCTATACGAAACACGACGTAAATGCGATGAAACTGCCAAAATTTCGTTTAGGTTGGCTTTTAGTCGTTTGGTACCCATAACAACGACGCGTTACGTCCAATCGGTTTGCCGAGCAGGCGGATACCATGGAATTTCTAGTGCGAAAGGAAGGAAAAATGTGCCCCGATGCCTCTGAAACAATTAGTGCCAATGCGTAATTGTAATAAAACGGGTAACGATTTTCGTTTTTTGTGTATTTTGTAAACCGTATTTGCTCGGACGCCGGACGGACATTGCATATTTTGAATTCCCATGCAATGTAAAGATCAAATTTTTACTGGGTGGAAGGGGGAGGGGGGCTGTAAAAACTGTTTCCTGACTGACAAGACCAACAGTTTCCACCAACTGATTGACGTCGGGTTCCTCAATACGACTCGGGTTTTCAGGTCTCCTCAAATGAATAATTAAGAGCAACTAAGCAATTATACTATAAACACATAAGTGAATCACCAAGAATAAAGATATAAACAATGTTAACTTTGGAATCCCCAAATCACAGACAGGTTGGTTTGGATGGTAACTAAGAATTTATCACTGCAGTCTCAGATGGGCCTATTGTAAGAGCGTCTGTGACAAAGATCACGTCCTCTCTACTCCAGGTACCCTGTAGCTCGTATTTCCTAGAGTAACAACCCCCCCCCCACCACCACCACACCCTCACATAGGGTATCAGATCCCATTTATTGGCTGCCGGAAAGGTCTGCCATCCTCTCTTATACCGCTGGCTTGTTTCTCGCAATGGTACTTGCAAGTAGACCAAGTAATGACTTGGGAATACTGAGTTATCGTGATTGAAAAGCGATGTTTATCTCACTTATTGATAAAATGAATAGGGCAAAGAATTGGGTGAATCCATGAGAAAATTTCACGATGGGTTTGGAATGTTATACAGTTCAATATCAGTAATTGAACGATTATCAACTCATCCTTTATTGCAGGTAGGAGAACTCGATTTATACTACTGACTGATTTTGGATGGTTTTGTTAGAACTAGAACTGTGCACCAGTCGTGAACAGGAAGTACCCAGGCGAATGCCAATGGCAATCCACACATTGATCCAGCCCAATACTAACAGTGATTGATTTCAACCGACCCACTGTTTACATCCCATTTCTTTTCATCCCTTAGGCGTCTCTGTAAAAGGATCAATAAGAGTAAACAAGAACACAACATTCTACTTTAGACTCTAATAAAGTCAGCTGTTATTCAGCATTCTATTTACGAGAATTCATTGCAATTTCTCCTCGGCCATGTGATTTTTGGCATCCTCGCATCACTAGAGTTTGGATGGGTGGTGTGATGGGGTGTTGTGGGGTTACTGGTAGTTTTCAATCATGGTTCGAACATAAATGTTTTCAATAGAACTGTTCGACGCAAGCCAAATCAGTCTGGGTTTTTGACCTCAGATTGCCTGCGCCTGCCCTAATGGCAAAGTCATTGTTTCACCAAACCTCCGTAGTTACATGCGGAAAATCCACCCCCGCGGTTATTCCCAACGACAACGAATTTCCCTGAAGTGGTTATCCCACCTTTCTTCTCCCAATCCTCATTTTTAGGTTCCTCTCCACAATAGACAGCTCCTCCCAAACTTATTCACCTACAAATTCTTGCGAAACTCACTCATCCCCCGTGCTCACACACACACATTTTCCTCCACCACCTGTCGTCCCAGTCACAGCTTGCATTCTCCTTCCTATATAGTTTCCCGTGCCAGTTCATGCGTGTCTCCCTTTCATACACACACTCAATTCGATACTCATTGCATATACAATACAGTCCTCCTCGTCTTATCATTTCATAGGGCGATAGTAAATTGCAGTACGCTTCATAGTATACTTATGTACCGCTGAGTTCCATTCCAGCTGTATATGAAGCCCAAATTTTTCCTGCCGTGGGTTTTGATTTTCTACATGGTTTCTGGTGACAGCTTGCTTTATATCTTTTATTTTCAGGACGTACAAATTCATTATCGGTTCATACCGTATAAAATATATGTGGCGAGTCCCCGTGCAAACAAAAAATCTACTTCCTAAAATCCGAAGTGTTTTGAATATTTTACCCTGTAAGGCTTGAGTGATACCTGCTTTAATGGAATGATCTTTCCAGAGCGGAGGTAATTCCTCCGCGATATCAATGAAAAGCGCTCGTCCAAGGTGGCAATCAGCACGTAGCCACTACCCGACGAGCTGCTGAATTGATGAATTGACGAGTGAAGTGGAGGTTGATTTCGCTTCACTTCGTCGTACTAAGTAGAAACGAAAGTCTTGTAATCTGATGAAAAAATATATGATACGACGCATCATATATTGGCGCCACATATTGGCAATTTTTCTTTTCTAGCGCTATCAGGTCGGCGTCTGCAGGGCGTTGCATTTTTAATGAGGAATCGTTTTTCAAGCGTGTCTCTGCAGTGCATGTTTCGTTTGCCATTGATAAGTGACCAAGTAACCAGGCGATTTTGGTTTTGGTGACTCGCCAAACCATTATTTTGAGCTTTGACATCTATGCACGTCCTCCACCCAGACCATCATAAGCAGCTTCACTCAAGTCGTTGACAATAACCAAATTGCGCTTTGTGACCACCTCTATAAATGCCTCATTCAAGGTCTGCAATACCCTAATTGGTCGTCTGTGGCAGAGCACGCCCCAGTGGTTGGGGGGTTTCGGCCACTCCTGCGACGAACCGCCAGTAAAATGATAAAACAACAATATGAAAGCTATCGGCCGGAATTGACGAGTCAGTGAAGGCAACACGGCCTTAGCTTCCGTTCTTGTTCACCCACCTTCAGATCAAGGGTTTTCGGTTCTTGAATGGCGAGAACGCCACAAATTTTTTACTTGCATCTTTTGCAGAAGGATTTGAACGCTCTTTAACTTATTCATAGCCCACTCGTGAGTTGTGGAGGGCGATTGCTTGCAGCCAGATGTTACAGTGGGCCTTCGACCCAGCCTCTTGCTTGAAGTGAGGAGGCGCACAGTGCACAGTCTACCTAATACCCGTCAAACAAACGGGGTGTCGCTCTTTGCTGTAGCACTCCTCGAAATATTTTGCTCCACCTGTAGAACCAGCTTGCTGCTAAGAGGTTTCGCAAAAACAACCGACAACTTTGTGTGATTCTTTTCGGATAGTTTCCAAATTGGAGACGGATCACGTCGTTTGAAAGTTGAGAAAATAAAGAACAAGTAGAAGAAAGTTGTCAACCCCAACTACGAAACAACTTGTTTTTTTTCTGACTCCTATAAATCGAAGTAGAGCCGGCAGAGGAGTTGTGAATGTGCCAACTATAGTTGTTTCAACTTTTAATCCTAATAAGTTTCCGTTGGGAGTTAGTAATGAAAAGTTGGAACAATGGTGTTTCTTTTATTATTATAGCGGCAACTTTATGTATTGTTACGAATGGGGTGCTAAGCGCGGCGGCTCTGGTTGCCTGAATATTCATGGAGAAGAGAAGAGGGCGCCGTAAAAGTTCAGGGAAGCTCCCGTTAGCTAAAGAGGCTGCGGATGGAGGTCTTCATTGGGTTAGCGACTCGGGGTAATTAAGATTGTCTATCTCAAGGGACTTGCTCTCATTCTCTTTCTCTCTTGGTTAATCAATCCTGTTCTCAACTCATCTCTTGCGCTAAATAGTTTACAGTTGAAACAAGGGCGAAAGTACAATCCAGGTCGACTTAATTCTGCTTCACTCCCGACTTCAGTCAATTCCCCAGTGAAACCGTTTTCCCCAATATCTGGTCGTTCCACGAAAGCCTAGTAAGGAGTCCACGAAAACCCCGAAGAAGAAGGAACTGGCTGCTGTGATGGATTGAACTAGCCGCTCTCGTAATTGCAACGTGCGATGATTACGAAGAGCGCAATATTTGTGAGAGAATACGAGATACACGTACGATCAAACCGAGAAAATTGCTACTATGGTTGTCAGACCCCCCACAGAGAGTTGGTTTTTGTAGCAGAAATGATTCATGACGATGGATATGTTTTTCAGTGGTTGTGTGTGCCTATTGAGTCGCTACCATGCAGCAGGATCGGCTGCAAACACGCAATTTGCAAAGGGATATCCTCATAATCACCCTGCCAGCGTACTGTAGAACTTCACACCTGCCCCTACAGGTGCTGGTGCCTCTCTTGAGAACCTAATTCTCGATCTCGAGATGCTGTGCTCGTATAATGGGCCCTCGTTCCTATAAGTGTTCTCCAGTCATGAAGGTCTCCCACTTTCAAGGTGGGGCTGAGTTACTACAGCCGCTGCACATTTGGTTACTTGCCAACTATATGATGGTGTGGGAGGGGAGGGGAGGGGGCTCCCAACCTTGGACACACCATTGCTTAAAGTCTAGGTAACTCTATACCCCGATTGTAGTGAAGGGGGGGGGGACAGGGGAGAGGTTGTGCATTGTGTCAATCGCTTAGCTCAGCGTTGTGCACACCCACACCTCCCCCTCACAATGAACAGGTAGGCCACACACACACAGCCTGGCTTATATCTTCCATTTAGTTGTGTTTAACATCTAATAGCGACAATGTCTAATGTATAGAGCGATTATTATCGACCAAGATGGAAATAGAAGTTGAGACAGGAAAAATCAGATCTGTACTTTCGCCTTTCAAAATGTTTATCACCTGGAGAGTTGCTAGTGGGCATTACGGCGATTCATTTTCATCTCCCCCCCCCCCCATCGTAACAAAGTTTTTGTTTTTTTCATTATCTAGAGTAATAGCAGTTGTTTTCGGAATCATGATCCATTGCCTTCTATGGATCCGCCTTCATTGCACGTTTGACATTGACATTTGGTCTCCGTTTGGACGTTACCCTTACGGATGTGGCAGGCTTTCAAGTCAGTAGAGGTTAACGACGCCTGGAGAAACCAAAATTTGACGGTGTAGTAGGACGACTTGAAATTCGTGATTTGTTGCGACATACCGCCATTATACCAGACCATTATAACCCCATACGACCAAATATAGTTGATCGGCTTATCAAGCAATCGTCCCTCACGAGTTTCAATTCAAATGTTACGGATGAACTCAACCAGCTTCTTTATCTCTTCAATGAATCTTTATCACATCTCTACAGCCTGGAGTTTATTGAGTCGCTCCTATTTGCGACACGACTATTATTGAGCAATTAATTGGTACACAGAAAAGTTATGAAACTGTCAACGTGTAGTGAGAAACGGTAGTGAGTGAAACAGCGGTGGTTAAGACTGTGTACGTCCCCTTGTACACTGGTGGACTGGACTAGATTCTCTTCCTGTGAGGCACACAATGTTTTTATCAGTAAGGTCAACTATTATCAAAGTTTTCTATTATCTAACTCAGCACATTTGAGTTATCAACCGTCATAATGAAGTAGATGGTTCTTCAGTGGTTCAACAACTGTCCGGTCGAGCGATAGAAAGATTAATGTTTCTCTTCTAAGAAAGTCGGTACACCAGCGTTTACTCGGGAAGAGTCTCCCATTTAATGTTGGAAAGAGAAGAAGCTTTAGCGAGCGGAAACTCGTGAAATATTCAGGAATAATATAATGGATGTATAGAGGGGTTGTGTTGTACGATAAAAGATGTAGCTCCCCTAGCAAAGGTTCAAAGTGAAAATCTGTGAGCATATCTCTGTGCCGAGTTGTTAATAATTCAGAGCAAGGCCAAGGGGCTGGCGATTTGGTGAATAGTCGAGCATCTCCTACCTGCCCCTTAGCGCGCTTTCCCTCTTCGGCATTGCGTCTTCCCAACATTTCCTTCCGCGCTCTCTATTCCATTATTAAAACCTCGGAGTGCACTTTTTGTACTCATCTTTTCAAATTCAAAGCCAATTACATCGCGTGTCGCAGGGAACGAAACAATCTGCATTCCACGTGTCCGACTCTATCTGCTATTCTCACATTAAAACGGGAACCAACTGCGTGACATCCAGGTAAAGCTACAAAATGAACCCTGAGGTTCTTTCCCTGTCGTAAATGACAAAGCAGGCACGATAACCTGCTGAAAACGTCGTAGTTGTTCAAAAACTGAATTTTACTGCTAGTCTTTACATTTTAGATCCCCTGAGTCAGAATAAAAAATACCAGCGAGTACGAGGAAACGGGTCGACCGACACAGAAGCCATTCTTCTTTCAGTTCTTGCCCTAGCACCCACTCACGCACTTTCTTTATTTTTAAAGCTCACTGTAAATGGGACGGTTGCGCCAAAAAATACTTAAAATAGGGAGCGACCAGACTACCCTACACCAGTTCTAAGGATAATGGATTGGGAGGGGGAAGGAAAGAAGGAAAAGAGGATGTTCCACGATAGAACGACCTCCAGTTCAGATACGACCTTAGTAACACATGGGAGGTGATACCTGAGCTCCCATCCGCCAGCCGAACCATGCCGAGCAGCTGCAAACTCTTGCTCAGGGGCAGATAAAGTCACCATGTCACACCACCACAGCTGATCCTGAATGAATCTAAGACCAGCCACAGCGCGTCCTACATGCTTGTAAAAGAAGGAAGCGCCTACAGCGCAAGAACGGAATAGCAGTAGAGACAAATTGAACCTCCAGGTTGACTCATGTGTTCTAAAGCATTCCTAAAACCGATCTACATATACCAATACACCGAAATCGGCAGTGGTTTATTTAGGATACAACACTTTGAATTGTCATCAGAAAGACAAGAAATTACATTAATTTAGAATAGGAAAGGTTGAAGTATCGTAGGAAAGACATGAAATGGCGATAAAAAGTCTGATCTTAATCCTACAACTGCCTATGTTAAGGTTCTGGTAATGTTTTCGGCTGAAAATAAATCAGTTTGAAGTTCAGAAAGGTTTCTGAGCCCCAAGCAACCGTTTGAGAAAGCGTTTGATACTGCTAGCCACGGACCTTAGTTTATTGCATTTGGGTGGAAGAAAACGTAACTGCTTTTCCAATGTGTCGGCCAGCAGTTGGGGCTTTGATCCCATATTCACTGCGTGATGGCCGGACTAAAAGAGAAACACTCACTTATCTTCAACTACATAACACATTGTGGTATCATTTATTCGCGGCTGGGACTGCAGAACCCCATACCCGGCAGGTTGGGAACAGAATTATCCTTCTTCATGCTCTGGGTGCCTGTAATAGCCCATAAGAGCATGAAGTAGCCTGTTACGTATCCCGTAATATTCTGTATGGGGGAATTTACATTTCATTTTTGTGCTACAAGGGGACTCACATAATTTCACAACTAGCGGAAGAAAGTTCTGAGGGTACTTCGCTTATATGTAAGAGACGATTGATAGCGTGTGTCCCGCTCATCACTTCACCAGTCGTCAAGGGCTGACTCGTAGCAGCAGCCAAATAACCAAACCCTCATGAATCCCGTCTCCGGTGGGTAGCTGAATTCGTTGTTGTTGCTCGTGTGGGGGCCTTCCTTTGACCCTCTGCAGACCAGGGGAAGGAATCAAAATCAATGTGCTTGAGGGAAGGTCTCAGGACACTGCTTCGTGCGGCTTCCACTTATACCACGTAACATGTTCAACTCACAAGGCCGCACTACACTTTTCGGCTTCTCATCTAACCCAAAGTATTAATTTTAATGAAAAAACTAAACAAAAATCACCACTTGCGGTCGCTGGACAGTTACTGAATGGTAAGAGCCCCTATATGCTTCCACTGGGTGAAGGAAGGTTGAAGACATAGATTTCTACGCTGCCTCCGTCAATAGCATGTCAAAATCGTAACGGAACAAAACAGGGAGAGAACCTACCACATTCTGGCGAGTCACGTATCCAGTCCACTCACATATATGTGAGAAATAAAACGTGCTGTTCGAGCACGTACTTAGAAGTGCCGAATTTCATTGGATTACCTGATAATCGGAGTGACAAGCAAGTGTCAATATCGTTGGGAAGCAAATGACAATCAGTGTATTCCAGTAGCGCAGGAGGAACACGTGAAACCGTACTCAGAGCTGGTAATCGACTCGTTATTGAGGGCCCGAAGGTAAACATGGGGTTCAGAGCACTCGGCAGTTGTAAGTAGCAGGTTACCGTTCAGGGAACCTGTTTTCAAAGACACCAGTCGACCATTAGTGAGATTTGTGATTCGAAGGGAGGCAGCTCCTCTTCCCCACTCGATCGCAAAGGGATAGACCCGGAGGGGGCCGAGGGAAGCGGCTCTGGTCGGCCTCGCAGCGGGATGTACGAGATGTATGTAGATGGACATCTAATGGGTCGGTAAGAGCAGTAGTTACACCCTCGGCATTTCCCTTCGCGTTCGACTCTACTCAACTCTCCTTCCCTGACCTGATGAGCAGCCCTCAAATAATACTCGTACTTAGGCCCTGCTTTTAGGTCGTTTGAATATTACATGGGATAAGCCGGAAAAGAAAGACACCGTGATTCTTCGCTCTCCGCGGACATTCATTATGAAACAAGAGAAAACGAAGCTCCGACACTCATTTCTTGCTTCGCACCAAGAAGGGGAACCTTTTTGGAACACAAATGAAAGAAAGCAGACGAAAATAGAGATCGATGTCGGATCGAATCAAATATTTACGCTGATTATGAGCTCCGTACAAACACGAACTTTGTCTTTGAGGTCATTAGGAACCACTTCTTTTTTTAAATTTATAATGGGAAGGCTCTCAGAGTCCTTTTGCAAAGAATAATCCCCTTCAAACCCTCACTCTTCTTTCTGCCAAGGGCTTTTATAAAACGGCAAGTGCTTCCCGCTCTCAACCTGCTCGCTCTGCAGATGAGCGACTTATGAGGGCGGACGGCGCTCAATCCTCTCACACTTAAATAAACGTGAATTCTGTTGACGACGTTTTATGGGATCAACAAAGAACCAGCCTCCCACTCAACCCAAGAACCGTACTCGCTTTGATAGAGTCAGTCGAAAATATCAGGAGCGCCGCATCACACAACATTCCCTAGCACTACGTCAATTCACTTGTTTTTATGGCTTTTTCTACCAACTCTACCAACATTTATTTTTGACTCAGTTGATTAGAAACTACATTGCGGCAGAAAGCTGCAGAGCTTATCATTTCGGAATTTATCGTGCTGCTCGTACTCATGTCCTGATTACTGAGCAATTCGTACACAAATAATTGATGAGGTGTAAGCCCGATTTTTTCGAAAACGATAATAATCGCTTCCCCAGAGTTATCGGATAAAAACGATTAGAAATGGTAGTAAGTGAAACGGTGTTAGTTGAAATTCCGGAATTTCTGGTATAGCTCCTGTATATTTTATGAGCGTTTTAAAACGCTCATCGTATTGGTACTTGTTGGGTGTACCACCCGAATGTTTCTGAAGATCCTAGTAACATTTCGGCGGGGGTTATAAAGAAAAAATGGTGCTAATACCGCTTTTCGTCTGTCCATACCCTCAATATTCAGGTCCCCTGAATCCCGTGGTGACCTGTGAGTAGATATCAAGTTTGAGCTGATTTGGTTCAGCCGTTTTCTCTTAATTGCGATCACATACTTTTTATTTTCTTCTCAGATTGCCGTAAAAAGAACGGTGGCCCAAAAAGAAGAAAGTAAATAAATAATAATTAAGAAAATGGAGAGGGCTCTCTGACTACTGTACGCCGAATCTAGGTAAGGATAGAGATGGGGAAGACAGAAGGATAAGAGGATATTCCATGATAGAACTACCACCAGTTAGGTACGACCTCAGCAACAAGCGAGTGGTGATACACCTGCGGACACACTCTGCCGACAAATCTCCTCAGCACTTTTTTTGCACCATACAACCCGCAAGGATATGGTGAATGCTGCAACCCTGATGTTATCTGACTCCACTCCTCGAGCTTCTGACACAATCAAACTGTCACAATCTAGTGACATTGCAACTTCATCTAAATTACTAGTTTTTAGTAATTATTTATTATTTACCTTCTAAATTTCGTTCATTTCCAACGACCCTGCCTGGAAGGACGACAAATTTCTTCTCCAAGCATCTGTTCCTAATTCCAAAGCTCGTAATCTAATTGAAAGTTTTCCACCGTTTAGTGATGGGTACGACAAGGCCTTAAAATGATTAAAAGAGAGATTCACACGTGATGATTGGCTTGTAGAAGTATACTTTCGTGAACTTCTTTCTGTTATCATGAAGAATGTTCTACAAACAACTCGTCGACATCTCTCTCCTCCTTGAATGACCTAATTGTCAACTTCATTCGTTGGAAGCTCTATTGGCGAAAACTGACCAATATGCACCACTTTTCTATCCTTTAATTGAATCAGCTTTGCTTTATGATATTTTGAAGGCTTGGGAGCGATAACGGGACCCTGAAAAGATAGATAGAGTGGCCTTGCTAGATGATCTTCTGAACTTCGTGAAGATGGAAGTGAACAGCGAAGAGAGAATACGTCGTTCTAGACAGGGATTCCTACCGGGCAACACATCAGAACTAGAAGACTGAAGGTACCACTTTCAGAACAAGGTGAACGTTTACTGTCAGAAATTACGTGCATATTTTGCGCCAGGATACACCTGCAACACATGATTAGGTGACTCAAAATGGTTAGTACGGGCACAACTGTGAACATCCACAACATTACGATCCTGGCTTCTTGTTCACCTCATCGCTCCTCATCGCCAGTGACGCCACACGAATGGTGTGAAAGCCTTCCATGAATTCCCTCTGAAGCACACCCCACACATGCCGAAGAGTAGAGCGAGATGCGACACTGCCTTAGTTCCCGCCTATCAACCGTACCATCCAGAGCAGCCGCAATCTCTGAAGGCTTACTGGGCATGGGGTCAGATGAAGTCACCATGTCACACTACCACAGCCGATCCTGAACTAATTCGAGACCAGCTACAGCGCGTTCGGGGCAAGAACGGAATGGTGATGGGGAGAGAGATGGAACACCGATTCCTCGGATCGAACTGGAGCGTGAATGTACGCACGTGGTAGACCTAGCCAAGCACGCACAGCAGAGCGCACCTTTGTATCCAGACTTATTAGCCTTCAGGCGGTCATACTCCCTGGAGCAAGTACGTCCGAAGGAGGCGCAGCTTCTGTTGGGGCTCCAGTGGAGTCTTGGCAACATTCCGAAGATTATCACCAAGGTCTGCAGGGCTTCCAGCAGAGGAGGTTGCACCGGGAACTCGACCCCAAGGTACCGTTACATCTTGAGGACGCCTCTTTTGGGACCCGGGACTCGCCAATATCGAAATTCACCGTTACATGCACACAGACCATTTTCTCAAATTTTGTTTCTTGGACTCAGCAGAGTTTGGAACGTGATGATTGGAAGAGAGCCCAAAAATGTTTTCCAGTGGATTACATAACTTTCCTATCTACTTCGTAGAGCCAAGAAGCGTAAAAAATGATGCAGGTTTTCACGAAATGTCAAGTAAAAATATGTTAAACGTCTCAAGAATGAGATTCAATTAAAGCTCTGGGCTATTTCTCACAGAAAATATATACAATACACTCATTTTTATGATGACATAGAAACAAATGTAACGATTTTGACAAAAAGTCAGTTATGTCATCCGTACTTATCTCGTAATGAAAACAAAATTATTTTAGTACGTACAAAAATGCTTTCAATGATTTTCACTACATCACCACATAAAACACTGGGCTGTCCTAGTGATACCACTGTCATTTTGGGACATTTTTCTTCAACACAATTATACAACCATTTACATCACTTTCCTTCCCACTGCATTAGGCTGAAGAAGGTAAAACAACGAATACATTTCGTACATATCAATCTTGGATTGTATGATCCAGTTACACGAATCCCATTTCATCCTAGAGAAATCATAGTCATGTTGAACTTGGCAGAACTAATTTCACTACTCGTATGCCTCTCTAGCGCGTCGAGGTTGGGTGTGCTATGTGACGCGACACAGCGTAACTCAGGGAAACTAACAGAACAGGTGGCGAGCGAGTGGAACAGTATGGGTGAAAAATCTAATATGAACAGCCTCAAAGATTAACTCATTTTTGATTCCCGAGGGGGCAGGAGTGATTTATTGAACATCCAAGATGTGCCCACGAGTTTCTTATTTCAAGACCATATAATGCGAACCCCCCCGTATATCATTCAAAAACGTTTCCACATCGAATCCTACTACCCTACGAAATACTTTTCTCAGTATACTACACTTCCGCCTGCCGTTGGCATTTTGGCTTGTGGAATCAGATGCATGAAATCGATAGTTATAGCTAAGCTAACAAAAATAATAGTTATTCGAAACCTTATTTTTGCATACAAGGCACGTGGCATGGAAGCTTGAGAATAGACGGCAACTCAATTACTCCGCTCTATGTAGTGTGAGTGTACGTCTGCGGATTAAATCAATGAGTTGGAGAATCGCACAAGAAGCAACACATAGCAATTAACTGGTTATTGACAATGCCAATGCACACGCGACTGCAGAGACACGCGTGATTACTAGATGCAGCACACACTGACCTAATTGTACAAGTTGCCGCACCCGAAGAGATGGACAATATCACCACAGCACTACACTCTAAGGGGCTTTCAGTACTTGAGCAACAGAAGTACGAGGCGATCAAAGTCCCCTGATGAGCTGACCAACTCCTGAAGTAGAAAGTTGATGGAGCAAGAAGGAAATACCAGGACACTCGTGACCCTGGCTATATGAAATGTCTTCATTCAGGAGAGGATATGCGCCAACTGCCAAGAGGCCAGGTTTTAGGTGCGATGAAATGAGACTCAGGCTGAGCCTGTAGCTTCCACCCTCTTCTCCAAGGCGTTTCCCAGCGACAGTACTTCTAGATACAGAAGCTCAGAGGGCGGCAATGCAGCTGATAATAGAACCATGAAACAAGCTCGATATCTCATTACGGACAACAAGCGAGTGTCTGCAGATCGAACAGCTCCTGACTCGGAGAGAATGTGAGCTTGTCGTCACAGACTTCTTGAGAAGCTAGTCAAGTACTCAGGAGTAACATAGGTGAAAGGTGGCGTCTCATCCAACACCTCCAGCCCCTCACAAGGTTTGCCTCATCACGGGCAATTAGCAAGGCCACTTGGGATGTGTGTTACCGGGACACAACCCTCATGTGCCTTAGACGTGATTGGTTCCTGCCATGTTGTGTGGAGAAGCAAATTCACTGGCAATCCAACGGCCTACAAGACATCATCCAATAAAGAACTCCAACTACAACTGGAAAGTGAAACAGAAGCTTCCCATGCTATGGCCTGACCTCTGTACAGACCTCTCCACAGAACAAGAACTTGCCCCTGTAGGTGAATGGGCAGTAGATAACGAGCAAACGAGATGGGAAAGCTCGTCAACAGGATGTGATCTGTATGAATTTGTTCCCGACATCTGTGAGTTTCTAAGAGAAGTCAGAGCGAGACCACTGGACGAGCATGTTCCTTACAGGACGTGGCGACTTCAATGCATGGCTCCACTTCTTTTCTCTCAAAGACTCTCCAGCACTCACGTCTTGCGCCTCTAGTGCGAAGGAAACAAGAAACCACATGCTGCTCCACAGTTGTTTCTACGGCAGTGAGCTACGGATGTTGGAAAAACAGCCAAACCTTCCAGCTTTGGCTGCTACTACACTCAAACACTTGAAGGTGGAATTGCCACATGGATGCCTGGCTATTTTTGGAGGTTGGATAATACCTCACTAGATGAAGCCAACCCCCCTCCCCCACTATCCCAAGTTGCCGATAGTCCAAATTGATGCTGACGGATGAAAGCGACCGTCTCCCTTGCTATAACCTCGCCCAGTTAACAGAGAAGGTTATGACAAATACCGTGGTCAGTTGATCTCTCCGTTTGAGACCTTCCACCCAAGTAAACGGTTGGATCAGGTAGGAAACGAGATTAATAGTGGAACCGTCCCTTACTGTTAACAGGGCTGTTAAGCATCAGTCTTATCAACGATTTTATTGAGGCAAGATAGCTGTGTATGAGTGTGATTGAAAACGGCTCTCACGATTTCGAGTAAATGTTTTTTGGACAGTTTCAAATTATACAGGTGACATTAGTGCAGGTTGGGCAGCAGCATGCTAACAAACCGCCGTGAGAACAATGATGTACTTCGTAGGGTCGAATAAAACAGAAGTTAAATAGCGTGAGAGTTCTCGCGAGTAGCCTCACTAGTTCGTTCTAGTTATTGTTCACTAGTAAACTGCGTCAAAGCACTTAACACTCCAAATTTCACAGAAAATCAGAAGAGAATGCCGTCGAGGGATCCGGATTTACACAGTCGAAACGAATAACTCGGCGAGAGACCGAGAGGGTAATTTACAGTATGTTTTGAGACGAGAGCCGTTCTGTCTCGTCAGAGGACTAAGTAATTGGGGTTATCAGTCTGCAATGAAAGGGGAACAAAGTGACAGGATCCAGGGAAACAAAAGGGGTGAGGCCGAGTCCTGTTCGATTCCCCGCAGACTCGCTTGCCGCTGCCCGTTCTTTCCCTCTTTGCCACTGTGTTCAACGCATTGTGTGTGCGGGCTCCCACCTGCGTCACTGGCTTTTAATCAAGACGACGGAGAGGGGGTCGCGGACGGGGTGATGTGGGAATGGCAGAGGGTCAATCAGTGCCCGCAAACACGCAAATAAACTCCTGCAGCTTCCGATCTCGCCCTCAAATCCTTTCGGGGGTTTTTTTTTATTTACCGAGAGACGAGTCTCAGTTCATCGGCACTTTTAAAGCCAATTCTGATAATCCGCTCGACAAGTGGCAGATGATTGTCTCACGTGGTCAGTTTTGTGGAATAAATTAAAGGAATTACTTGGATCTTCTCATTAAGGTGAGAAGTGAAGAATACCTCGTATTCACGTGAACAATCAGCCTCCTACTTATTTTCATTGATCATTGCCCAAGCATCCTCAGAACAAAAGTATTTTCTACAATGTCTTCGATCAAGAAACCAGATTAATGCCTACCAAGTGCTTGAACCAAAAATGCCTCTAAAGTTCAATGTTTCGTACACTGTAAGATCTTAAAGATTCGTGGATTCCTAAAGAATGCCAGGCATTTCCTGCAAGTCTTATTGGATGCACAATTTTTGTAGAAGTGTACCAGAGACCAAAAAAGTCTTTCAAGTCTCTGGCGCGTGGCCAGGACATCATAGTTTCCCATCTGTATAACACCACCTACACCAAGGGGTGTCGACTATGCTCATAGCATGAATGTGTTTGTTCGTTTTGCAGTCCCTTAATTTTTTTTAAATACGCCGAAATATGTCACTTGTTCGATATTTTTGGTCCCGAATTATTACATTTTTCGGTCACACCACAACTGTTCGAATAATTGAAGATTGAAGGGGACGGTGAAGAGTGGAATGTGGTGCTATGTTGAGTGAGACCGGGACACAGTTTCTGGCTTGCAATGAGCTAGCGATGAGATCCTTGCGCTGTAGTCCTATACCACGGATTCCGCGTGAAGGCGCGTGTGAATGTTGCTCTTGGTAAATCCATAAATAAGTGAATTCTTATATGAGTAAACATTTTACGTTCGAACATCCTCATGAATAAAGTGCACATCGTTTTTATTGCTACTACTGCGTGGTGAATAATTTTACAGCCCCACCTATAACAGTTCTGTTTCCTTATTAAAACGACTGTTCCATAATACGTATCAGTCGAAAATCATGGTGGCTGCTGTGCAACAGCACGGGCACTCACTCAGCATCCACGGATCCCACACCTGTGTGTGCAGCAGGTTGTCAATTAGCTAATCTCCCGGTAGAGAGCTGTTGCCCTAAGGCAGATGAATGGCCTAGGGGAATCCATAGCCTCAGGGATCCCATCTGGTTTCGGACAGGTCCTAAATATCCAAGTTTCAAAGGGAAAGATCAACTATGACTGTGGTATGATGTCATAACACGGATATATGGTTGCTTAGTAACAGTCAATGCTGGAAAGGTTGGCTCACCATCCAACAACCATCGCAGCACGTTATTCCTTGGTTCCTCCGCACTGGAGGCGCAAGGCGTGCTCTTTGTGACCAAAGAAGTGGAGCCTCGCATTGAAGTCACTATGTCCTGTAAGAAACTGGCTCATGTCACTTTCATTTTATTAGCTGCCAAGTTTTCAGTGAAGAGGTCTACATGGACTTCGGCCCGGAGCAGGGGAAGCTCCCTTTTTACTGGCCACTTGTCCACTGCACTCTCAATGACCAAGACAACGGGGAAACTGGCCTAAGATCCTTTGGAGTGCTTCAGTGGACTTGTACGCAGCGGTGATCCACAGGAGCGAAGCTGTTTTCGATTAGGCCACTACTCTCCTTTGATTGACAGTGAATTTGCCACCGTATTTTCGAATGAATTTGGGCATTTGAGCACAGATGCCACGGAGGAACCTTCGCTAAATCGAACAGTTTTCGCCCCGGTACGTCGCTCTGCACTTGTCCGCAAATACTTATGAACATTGCAGTATCTTGCCATATACCTTGATAAGAGAGCTACCAGTAAAATGGAACCCAATTTCGAGCAGAGATAGATAGTAAGAGAATTTGGATTACGGTTCCAAAAAGATGCCCATCATGTTTGTGGTGGAAGTATTGAATTAACAAATACAAATAAACACGCACTTCACAATATTAGCGTACACATCCGTTCGTTTCTTCTTGCCGAAAGCCGATTCTCTCAGTAAGGGGAGTCCGAGCTCCCCCCTCCTCAGTAAGAATAGAACAGTAAGGTTTCTCAATCGATTTTTCAATTCCTATGTGCTGGAATGAGAGTTATTTGTGATTTCTGTGGCTCATTCCACAATGCATGAAAATTCCGTCATCAAGAGGAACGCACGTACGTAACCGCTTTGCTGTATTTTCGCATAATTCTGCATAATGGTTTTCAGCAGCACAGAGCCCTAATCGGGAGCGTTGACAATTCGATTCAAAGCCACGATATGCCTGGGATGGAACTCATAAATTGCAAGTGGGTTACCTGAGACGTTTATTTTGACACGAAGCTTTCAATTGAGTCGAACGCCCCCACATAATTCACACCGCCGGTTTTCCATTACAAACATTTTTTTTTTCCTTTTCTGAACGCTCTTTCTGCTCCGTCAATATTCTCATTTCCTCCACAACGTCGATTTTTCGTTAGCTTCATTGTATTTTGCGCAACGAGAACCTTTAATCTCATCATTCAATGAAGCCGCCAAAGCGATTCTTTCCAAAGCTCCCCCCTTCGTAGTTGGCAATATTTCTGTAAATCTCTTCATTTCCGAGTGTCTTCAATAACACAGCGCCACATCCCATGGAATCTATTTTTCGATGTTGCCCTTTTTCCTTTGGTTGTTCAAGGTTTCTAAAAAGTGATGACCTGCGACCCACAGTATCCCATTCGGGGAAGTCGCCGCAAACATTAATATTCCCTGCATGACGTACGACTCAAAAAGAAGAATGAGCATTTGTGAAATCGAGTTTCAGACCAGTGAAGTGTAATGTGATTCTAGAAGCTTTGACTATGAAAAAAGAGAATCGTTACAGAGGACTGAATAAAATGAATAATGAGTCTAATCGTTCAATTCATTCAGTTGTCACGGGCATAATTGGCACCTGTTGTAATAACAGAATTGAACGAGGTCTGCGGAATCTCACCAACCTACTGCGAAGTTGTGAGAAGGGGGCCGCAGTAGAAAAAGTCTGTCAGCGGCCCACTGGTCGAATCATCCAACCTTGAGCAGGCTATTGAACGAAGAGGAAAGAACAGACCTTATTATTACTGTAACCAGGAAACCCACAATATTCACATTCGTGATTACACGAAAATGTCGAGTACAGTGCATGAGATAGAAGGTGTAATAACAGGATGCTCGTCGCTAACTGTTAACTCGGAATGTCTGGGATATCCTTTGTGCCTACTGTGAGTGAGGAGCACCGTCGGATGGCTAGAATAAAAAGATACCATCTTATTGAAATCTGTAGGTTCGCTCCATTGCCTTTAGTAAGGTTGTCACCTCAATCTGTACATGCTACCCTAACTTTGTCATTATTATCTTTAAGTCTAGCCTACTCTGTACTGTCACAATATCTGTACTACTCAGGTCATCTCTACTGCTCCCTTGCTATCAGTCGTTTATCATAAAGTAACCCAACTTCATATTGTCACACTTCTGTAAATATTATTTTGGGGGTACTTTTTGGCACAACACTTCTCTCGCTCGATAATGGCACTCAACCTCACTCCCTGCTGGTTATATAATACCTATCGCAACGTAGCCAACTCTAATTGCTGACTCAGAGTTACCGCTGCTTGAGCTAATGCTTCTCGTTTTTAACTTCTGGATGAGATCCCATACCCACCTTCTACACAAGGACTAAACGGATATCCCTCGTGAATGTACACCCCCCCCCCCCATCAACACAAGCAGAAACCGCGTGATCATACGTACACGACTGGAACCAATGGGGACTGCAGAACAGAACGGGAGGGTACAGGTCCCAGGAACATCACTTCTGTCCATAATCAGGAGATGAACGAAGAGAGGAGGGTTAAAAGGGCACTGTACCTATCTTGTAGGGGAGACCTGATGGAGTGGGTCTTACTACAGGAATACACATATTATATCCGAAGAAGGAAATTTTTACTAAACTTAACGCACCTGTTAGGTGAGTCCACCGCTTCTGGCTGGTGAGAGATTTTGATGTAAATACATCATCTTCTGGCCGTTAAGTAAGTATTAGAGTGTGTCAGTTGGTCGTCTTTATATACGAAGAGAAAGGTAAACGGGATAGTTGAGCGTCGTGGAAGGGGGGGGGGAGGAGGTCGTGCGCCTCTGGGGAGACCCTTTAGAGGTGAAGGGAAAGGAATCTAAGTACGATACGTCTAAAATAGTCTGTTGGTTGTCGATTCTAAGTCTTAAACTGCTGCCTGGCGTTACGAGTATTACTATAATGGATGTCACTCAATGCGACATAGAAGTTTCTTAGATAAGTTGAAGTTGAGAGAGAAAGAGAGAAAGATTATTTTTCGGCCCATGCAACCAAACCAGGAGGAAAGAAATGGTTGAAACTACCTCAGAAAACAAGTAGACTGTTGAGTAGAGTTAAATCGTCATATTTCTGCAGTAGGGAGCGGTCACATGGAGGGAACTGATTCTAGAGGCCTTGTTACTGCGCCCCAACCTTGGTCGGGTTTTCAACTTTTCAACAACTGAACATTAAGTGCAGATAGGTTGCAACCTCGTCCACAGAAACGCTTGCACCAGAAATATCTCTCTCAGCAGACTCTGCAGGCGATAATGCTCACTTATACTATCACTCTGCTCATCTTCTGAGCGAGCCTCATTCCTGTGCTGCTGAGCCACAACTGCAATGGGATTGCCTGGTCGTTATTTGAAGAGGCTACAGTAAGGTAGAGGAATCGGTCAGCCATATGTTTTTTGACACTGGGTACCTCCATGTCCCTCACTAAAGCGCGTTCCAACCGTTCCATTCGTAGTTTGAAACGCCATTATTGAATGTATGGTAATAAAACCCCGACGTTAGTCATCTGTTCCTTGAGTGTGTAGGTACAGTCACAAATAAAAAGCAGCGGATCAGAAAGACATGTACATTCACAAAAACACACAATCCACGATTCAGTACTAAATGACGTGACACTGGTATTTTTCTTTCTTTTGCGCTGTTTGGTAGTTCACTATAAATAATGACTGCCGCCCAGTACTGTCTATTTGGAAATATGCTCTCCATCATTTCGAATGTCGTTTATGATCCTTCAAAGTTCTGACATGAGCAGTCAAGGTGGTGGTTTTTGTTGCACTGGACCCGGTAAATATCAAACTGACGTCCCGTTTGTTTTACGTGAACGTGGTTATCCGTCGCCGCTAATTTGTCCAGCGCAGCGTCAACGCCCTCTGCGCTACATGCGGCGATCGGTTCTTCAACTTCAACTTCGTTCGCTTCAGGGCGGCTCACTATTTTGTCCGTCTTCTCAGTCTCAGGCGCCTTCCTTTCTTCTGGCCTTTTTGGCGGCAGCAAACGAACAGCGTACGGAATTTTCTTGCACAGCTTGATCCGCGATGGCGCGCAAGCTCTCGCGGCGAAATCCAATTTCTTCTTTTGATTCCCTCGGATGACGTAGCGCCGCATTAAAAATGTCGTGTTTTCGGCCAGGTCTGAAAAAGCCATGGTTTCGCAAACGCCTTTCTCCTGCTGCCACCGTTTAGCGTAGGCGTTGGACATGAGAAGTCGAATGTCTGTCGGTTCATGATGATAACTAGGAACGAAGGGCTTGACATCCGTGTAGCCGGAAGATTTGATATTGTCCCGCGGTCGGATGGGAGCTGTCGGCTTCCACTTGGCTACAGAAGACATTAGCCTGACACAAGATGTTACCTTCTAAAACAAAATTGTGATATTTATTGTAAGTTTGATGTACCAATTATGGGAACTTCAAAACCTGCCAACGGTTGCTTGGGAATCCAATCACATCAATAAGGATTATAGAGCGAACGATTATGCGCTCAACCAGATCAAAATAAATCTTCTCAGTATGATACGTGAGCCAATATCGCAAGTTACAGTGGATTTAGCTCATGATCAACAAGCAAGTGAAATTGAACTTATTAGGATCCTAACATTATGTATTTTTTGGCATCTCCTGCGTGCGCTCCACGAATATATTTTCTTCACGTACTAAGAGGCAATATGCACTAGACCCACCGGTACAAGTGGTTATTGATTAATGGCGTGGCCACTAGGATCCGCTGATTGGAGTGACGGGGCGATACTTATTCAGTAACTAGTCCAGGCCAGTATTAATATTTGGAGCTTAAACGGGGGTGTGGCCTCTAGACTAACTCAACAAGCAAGTGAAATTGAACTTATTTGGATCCTAACATTATGTATTTTTTGGCATCTCCTGCGTGCGCTGCACGAATACATTTTCTTCGCGTACTATGAGGCAATATGCAGTAGACGCACGGGTGCAAGTGGTTATTGATTAATGGCGTGACCACTAGGATCCGCTGATTGGAGTGACGGGGCGATACTTATTCAGTTAGTGGATTAGTCAATGCTGAAGGAAGAAAATATTTGGAGCTTAAACGGGTGTGGCCTCTAGACTAACTTGAATTAATATGAGATGCCGCTGTGATTCATAGCTCAGTGCGCGCTTGAAAACCATTAACCCATGATGTGTCTTTCTGAAGGCTTTTCACAATGTTAGATCAATATTTGATTACCAAGTTTGTGGTCACAATCCACGGCATTTGCTGGTCCTTGTCAACCTGATTCTCTGCACAACGGTAATTAATTATCTATCGGTATCCCCCTTGTGACGTAAGTCGTAGAAGAATTTCCGTTCGACTAATCCGAGCAGTTGTAATATTAATGGAAGGGTAACCATAAACCATAAAGGAGAACGTGGAGGTTAGTTAAAGGGGGGAGACAGTGAGAGGGGAGTGAGAGGAAGCGCCGCCTCCTAAGCTGACTAATTGTAAAGGAGCATCCGGGAGTTCCAAGGATTCCTGTAACCCTAACTACAAACCCCTTGCAATATTAAACTATAAATCCTAATCTAAACGGAGAAACGACCATCGCAATGCCTTCCTCTAATTGTGCTTTGTGTTATGGCCCGCTTTCCTTCTCCCTCTAATTGTTACCTCCTTAGTATAAACAGCTGTACACTGCCGGCGTTACTGCTGAAGAAAAGCAGCGCCTCCGCGGCTCCTCATAACTCATCCGCGCCAATTGCCAGGAGCCCAGTCTCTTCCCACCGAACTTCAACTTGTTTCGCAAGATTCGAGGAGCTCGTATTTTAGTTGGCCTCAGCTGCGATTGTTTCTCCCACAAACCCAACTCAGGAAGGAAGTGTGTTCGCTCTGCATGGCTGAGGAGAAACGACTCCGGCCACTAAAAGATGAACGGTATTTTGTACGGTATTTTTTCACACCACTCCCTCGATACGCTCCTGTTTCGGTTTCAGGCGCTCAAGTACTTCTGTCAAGTCTTCCTGCGCGTACCTGTTGCAAAGTTTTACAATCGCGTATACTCAGCGTCGTGGATGATGCTGACTGCCGTGATTACCCTTCCGTTTTTCGTAAAAAACGTTTATTCGACCCTGGTTTCCAGCACCGTACAATCTCCATGCTTATCTAACGCGTGTTTCGCATTCCTCAAAGGAAGGTCGCATTCCTTATCAAAATGAGTGTTCTTCAACAATCATAACATCAGTAGTTACACTAGCATGCGAGAGCTCGGGCACTCACTCAACATCCACTGAACCCAGACATGTGAAGGTACGGCAGGTTGTCATTTAGCCAGTCTCCAGGATGATGTGATACCATGCGAAGGTCTGACCCTGGGGAATCTGTACCGTCTGGGAGGAGTTCTTAATCTGGTTTCCCACCTATGTAACTATTTACTTGGGTGGCAACTTTAAAAAGAACAGATCAACTATGACCGCACTTCTCAGCCATCACCTTCTTCGAGAAAACTGCAAAATGGGTATAGGCTTGCTTTGTAGCAGTCAGTGCAGCTAAGTTCGTTTGCCCTGCCAACAACCGTCGCTCACTGTTGTAGAAACTGTACTGGAGCAGCACGTGGTTTCTTGTTTCCTCCGCACTAGAGGCGCAAGACGTGCATGACGAGAAAAAGCAAACTTTCTCTGCTAACTGGATGAAACGGTTATAAGCTTGCATAGTAGCAGTCAATGATGGAAGGTTTGACTGCGCTTCCAGCAACCGTCTCTCACTATTGTAGGAACTACTCTTGATATCTTGTTTACTCCCCACTAAAGGCACAAGATAGAGAGTCTTCGAGAGAAATAAGTGGACCCACACATTGAAGTTACCTGCCCTTAGGAACCGGCTATTTCAGTGGTCTGGTTCATTCCACTTTCTCCTAGGGCGTTCATGGATGTTAGGAAAAATCATGTATGTGTCACGTCCCTTTGACAGGGATTCTCCTATTGCTCGCCATTTATCAAATACCTTTTCATTTAGCGCAGCAAGTTTCCTTTCAGTGGAGAGGTCCATACGGGGTTCGGAGCTGAGAATGCTTCAATTTCACACTCCACATGTCAACCATGCGCTCAATGGTCAAGTCAATGGGTAATATCCCTGCGATCATCAGAAGTGTTTCAGTGGGTCATGGAGCAGGCCAGTGCGCTGATAACATACATAGCATATATTTATACGTCAGTATCACATTTTTTCTTTGTTTTGAACCCACTCGAACCCATAACACTAGTTATAATCCACGAACTAAGTTGTTAACTTAATCAACCTTGAAATTGGCTGTTGCTCGTCGTACCCGACATGAATCGATACAGACCGAAAGTAATAAAAACTCCACGAAGCGGTACTGCCGAACTAAATTATTTTCATGAACCACCCCGAAGCCTCCGATCATGGTCAGAAATGTGTCCTTTTCCTTAGGTAGCGAAAGAAAGAGAAAAAAAATGTTCGTGCCTTCTCATAGCACTGTGAATGGAAGAGCATTGAATTCTGTTGTATGACACCACTCAACTATTTGGTCTGCCAGTGTATGTTGGATGAAGAAGCAACGTATAGAAATGTCTGCAGTGCAGTGACAAGAATAACTGAAAGAATGATTTATTTATTTAACTAGAACTAAAGAATTAGGGGCATTTGGCTCTCTATTCCGTTCTCTCTGGTGAACAAGTACAGTATATCCCAGTCAACGGCATAGCGCAGCACACATGTCAGTGTTTTAAATACTCACAAACAACTTTTTAATACTCACAATTTTTACAGTTATCTTAAATTTTTGTTACTCACAATTCTGAAATTACGTAGGTACCATTAATAGGCGAAATAAATACTGATTACTCATATTCATACTTACAAGTAGAATCTCACACATGTCACGCGTCATATGTCGCGTGTGGATCATTTTTCAAACTTACTGTGAACGCTTCTGTATTTTTTTCCTTAACTCGATGCATTTGTTATACAACTCTGCCCCCTGTACAGCAAATGACCTACATGTGTTGCATGTCTTGGGATCTGCGTAAGCTTCTAATTTCTCGTTCATAGAGCCGTGCTGATCTTCCATGAACCTGAAAGCCTCGTGTAGGAAGCGAGGCCTTTCAAACTTAAGTACTTTAGACGCTAAACTTGCTACCGCTAGTTTTTTGCGCTCCGGCATTTTAAGCAAACCTAGTCGCATGTGTGCCGGTGTAAGATGTTCGTCAAATCTCATTCTGAACACGAACCGCACCCCTGCGTTTTGCGCCTTCAGTACCCTCCTTGAATTTTCGCTATTTAAATCACTCATTGCCTCAGTTCCATGGTAAAGAATTGGGAAAATAAGTTACTAGTTGCTGACGAATGTGAACGGGGAAGCCAGCTGCTATCCTCTATAAATGGCGAATGCTTCGGTACACAGAGTTGTGTACATTTGCTTGTACATCCCACATAGATCATGTTGAAATATGATACATACGTTTTTGGCAGCGGTCACTGTTTCAAGTGGTTTCCTTTTAATAGCAATCGTCGGGTGCAAACTTCCTAGAATTCGAGCCATAGAACATGTACCTGGTGTTCTCAGAGACTCAGGTATAAAACGAACATTAAGGCCAAAAGTGCGCAGAGAGAGAGAGAGAGAGAGAGAGAGAGAGAGAGAGAGAGAGAGAGAGAGAGAGAGAGAGAAAGAGAGAGAGAGAGAGAGAGAGAGAGAGAGAGAGAGAGAGAGAGAGAAGCCATGTCGTGAGTCATGTTCAGATGAAGTTGCTGCTGAGTTGACGTTGTTGTAAGGGTTTTAAGTAATTTCATGACATTTGCAATCAAATTCTGCATTTTTGAGTTTTTAGAACCACCACTAATGTTTACAGCTAACATAAGTGTGAAATTACTTCTTAAAAGGTTGTTGGTAGATCGAAAAGTATTTAACGCTTTGTAAAATATCGTTCGGTTTTCATTCCCCTCAGGTGACGTATTAATTTTGCTCGTTTACACGAAAACGATATGAGTGTACTTACACCGGTTGGGCGAGTTCGGTCATTCAAACGCTGAATGATTTATTTTCAGCTTTTGGAACATTGTAGCTCTCCCATTGCAAATGTCGAGTGTTTTCGTGGAAACGATTTGAAAATATGTTACAGCAGTAGTTTTAGACAACCGCCGGACGATTTATTGACATTTACGTGGGCACGGCAAGTACTTCCCGAGCAGAAGCGCGTTTCCCAGCAACAATTCCCGTGCTTCGCGTTATCACGCGCAGGAATGAGAACCGACCGAGGGAAATTCGGCTTAAATTCAGACCGTAGTTATATAATATTATTAAGGGGAAGGCATATTTATAGCTAAAGGTTGGAGTTTCCTTCAGGGGGGAGGAGAGCCCCTGAGAACGTTCTATCGATCTGTCAGGCCACACCATCTTATAACCAACCCTTTACCGTAGCCCGCTTGCCTTCAGGCCGCTTTTCTTCTGTAAATAATGGTAACGTTGAGACCGCTCAAGCTTCGTCGACAATACGAAAATTAGGTAGGTATCGTCGAGGAGCTCAATCGTAACACCGTGTATAACTGTGGAAAGAGGCGAATAGCTTTAACGAGCGCCCTAAGGGCATGTTATTAAGGGTCAGCGTCAGAACACAAAACACAACGATAGCTGGACGTTTAGCTTACATACTATACATCATTAGGCCAAGAAACATTATTTCGAGTTAGGTTACTGATTTTTTTTGAAACTGAGCATCGTCTAGACATTATTGGTGAAACAGCAAAACCAAATCGGCTCAAATTGCATATATAACTTGCGAAATTGGCGTAAACCTAACTACAATTATCGTAGTGATCAGAACACCAAACAATTTTATTATATTTTTTGTATAGACAACCTCCAGTAACCCGAATTAATCATTTGTCGAAAAATTACGGAAGCAGTACAAAAAATTATTAAACATTCGGGATTCAAGCAATATTAGCGTAGCTTTTTGTAGTAAATCTGGCTAGACGATACCAGTATTCTCGAAAAATCAGGATGGTTGTTGGATGAAAGTTTAATAACGCTCGTGAGATAATTAGGAGCAAACAGAGAAATTATGGAACCGTTTATAAACTACTATTTCTCACGGTTTTTTACCGTCCAAACGTTTTGGCGGCCACAGGCTCTTTCCTGAGAAGCAAACCGAGTACTTAGGAGTCAATATACGAGTCTGTGAGAAGTGGCATTTCAGCCAACTCCTCCAGTCCATCAACTGCACTACCCTCGCAAGGTTTGCCCTTTTGGGGTGTGTGTCAACGTAAATCTTCATGTACTAGATCACTTATTTAGGCTGGATTGGCTGCTGCTCTGTTGTCTGGGATAGCAAACTCACAGCCAATCAAAGGAAAAGACTGGCTCAATTCTAGAGATCTGAGAGAACCAAGATTTGCAGGGAAGTATCCACTTGAACAAGTGATCACTGGAGAGCCACCTGGTGTCTTGGCCGTGCACGGTGGACAAGTGGAGAGTGAAAAGGGAGCTTCCACCGCCCTTGATCGAACTCCCTATAAACCTCTCCACTGAGCTTGCTGCCCTAGATGGACGGGCATTAGATAAATGGCAAGTGAAATAGGAATTCTCGTCAAAGAGACGTATGAGTTTTTGGCCAACAGTCTAAGAGCGTCTAAGAGGAAAGTGTGGTGACCCTGACCACTGGATGTGCCAGTTCCTTACGGGATATGGCGACTTCAATGCACGGCTCCCCTTCTCTTCTCTAAAAGACACCATCCTACGTGTCTCGGAAACCAGATCAAGAACTCCTCCCCGATGATGCGGATTCCCCTGTGTCATACCTCAGCTAGGGAAACAGCTCTTCTATACTGAAAAAGCTGATTAGGAACTTGTTATGCTTCGCAAAATAAAATAATTTCCATCGATTCCCGGAATAAAGCGTTATGTTTAGGAACTTGTCATGCTTCGCAAAATAAATTAATTTCCATCGATTCCCGGAATAAAGCGTTATGTTTTTGATGATGTGGTATCAAGCGAAAAATTAGGACACGGCTGACGCAACTGCACTCCTCGTTTGTCAATATAGTGGAATGCGCGTGTGTTTCGGAAGCAAAAAAAAGGCTGGAAGGGCTTGGAAGGAAGATAAGGCAGCGGAAGAAGGAGAGTGCAAGGGAATGACGAAGAAGAGACTTCTTATTACAAAATAAATGGGGAACTGCGCACAGGATGAGTTCGAGGAGGTTGAGATGCCGCGGTAAGGTTTGTTGGGAACTGGAACAGGAAGAGGGTGGAGGGGCAAGAAGAGACTGGGGAGTTTCGCTTAATGAAGGAGCACCTGGAAGAGAAGCTTCAAGACTCGAAAAGTAGGAGTGTCGGAAGGGGGATATACGAACCTTGGAGTGGGGGGAGGGTAGGGGGGGGGCTATAACCAAGGCGTTATAATGGAATGTTATTAATGGGGCCTTAATGACGGCGAAATATGAGCCCCTAATAAGAGGCAGGGTGGCTAATGAAAAGGTGGTGCCAAAAGTGCCTCATTCATTATGCATGTTAGCTTCCTCGCTTCTCGCTTCCATCTTAATTAAATCATAGTTAACCAAGTTACCCCCTCCCATTCACCATTCCGTTGCATCGCTCACTTCTACATTCCTCGATAAAGTCAAGAAGCTCGCAAAAACTCGAGGCCCAAACTTTCGCTCAGTTTTGGTTATGAGTTAGAGCGAGGTTTTCTGCCTTCGCGCAACCAACGGGTTCCTTTAATCAAATTTTCATAAGAAGCCGTCCCACCGTAGAAACGAGGGCTGAAGTGTTACGCAGGAGGGCCGAAGGGTTACCTGGCTACCGCAACTTCAGGCATTGAATAATATGTGCCGTATCTGCCAGATCGCAAGAAACCCTTCCTTCTGTTACGATATCGTACTAAGTGAGAGAGTGATTGCAAGATAACGACCAAATGTAATTGGAATAGGTCGTTTCATTGTCAGTTGCAGTTTAGAGAGGATTTACGATTACAAGCTGGGAACTGGTTGGGAGAACAGGTGACAGACAACAGCTCTGCCGACACTGAAGTTTCGAGTCAATCAGGAAGTTTGAAGGGCCACGGACGAGCCTTCGCTAAATCGAAGAGTTCGGTTCGTCCCAGTACATCTCTTCGCCTTTCATGAAGTACCTGCCCCCAGGTAGCCCGAACACTGCAATTTCCGGCCATGGACTGCAAACGTAGCGCTGCTGTCAACCCAACAAGATTAAACCTAATTTCGAGCAGAGTGAGGAAGAGAATTTTGATTGAAGAGCCAAAGAGATGCCAATATAAAATTGATTGAAAGATAAACGCACTATTCACAACATTGTCTCCAACGTACGCAAGTACTGTAGATCGTATGTCTTCAGTCCACACAGCTGCGGCATCAAGGTATCAGAGAATCTGTTCATCTCACGGTGAAAGACGATTTTCTCAGTGTGGGTAGTAGGCGCATGCGATTTGGAGACTCCTAGAGCGTCCCGGCTCATTTGACGGAGGAGCATGCGATGCCTTTGTTGACAATATGCTGCCAGGCAATTCGTACACAGGCACATTTTCAGGTAAGTTCTTCTATTCTGCTCTTAAAATTCTTCCTTTTGAAGGTGGCAAATAACGTGTTGTAGTACAAACGGTGACTGGAGCTCATCCAAGGTTTGCAGGCGTCGAATAATGAGTCAATTTTTGTTGAAATCTACCGCAAACTAACTATAGTTACTGTTGGGTGCACGAGAGGGGGAGCAGAGGATCGAAATGAAACAAACTCGGTGAGCGTGAGGAGGACTGTAATGAACGTGCGTGCGGAATTGAGTTGAATTCAATTGAACTGAGATAGAGTACAAACGGGCGACACAAGGGTACTCGAACGCGGAACTGGCGTGGGCAACCGATAGAGTCTGTCGTCGACAAGAAAATGAAATTGGGTCAAAGAAACAAAGGAAGGGGGAAACCTGGCGAAGGGGGCTGTTGGAACCAAACTGACCAGAGCTGAGGGGCAGGTACCAAAATAGTTGGAGACAATGGCACGGGGAACTTTGAGGTCAAATACCTCCAACCACCTCGACGCTTTTGCGTCGAACAGTTACCATAGTAATCAAAACGGAAAATACTTTTTTCTCATAAATGTGATTACATGTTTTATGCAGGCAGCTCCTAATAAGACAAGAATACTATTAAATTCTCATTTGTGGGGAAACAACGAGAGCAGTACAATAGATTACCGGTTTTTAGCGCAGTTTTTTTCCCTATACGTGTGAACTCCGCTCAAATGTTACTAGGATCTTCAAATACATTGACGTGGTATTGCAATAAAGTAACTATACGATAAGAGTTTAATAATGCTCACAAGATATACGTGGGCTACTCCAGACATTCCGGAATTCCAACCACCTGATTCACTTTTTTAACCGATAACCATGGAAAAGTGATTATTGTCCTCCGTCTACGAATTTCTTAATATTGGTCTTAATAAATTACGAAACTGTAAGCGCTACCGGTTTCTGCAACATTGGAGTGGTGTTTGGTTTAGCTCAAATGAACTGAGTGAAAAGTCCAAGAAAACCGGTGTATTTTACGTAGAGCTGAGGAAAGTTGTGCAATGCGACGCACCTGATATTTTACACAAACATCTTCCCAGATTTCAAAAGTTCTGTTCTTGTTTTTACGTTCTGTTAAGTTCCGTTTGGTTACAGAAAAAATATTTACTGTACAAAAATGCACGGTTAAACTGATTTTGGTTTATTATTCATTCTGAATAATAACCCTATGTTTCCAGTCACGAAACAATTTTTACAACCCCCCCTCAAAATTTGATACTTTACGTTTCAAGACATGGCGATTCCAAATATGCATGTCCGTCCGCAGTCCCCCATCCGCCATCCGCCGTTCAGGCAGTTTTGTGCCTTTAATGTGGTCTAAAAAATCGTTCTTTCGCACAAAAATCCCATTTCGTATCCAGTTGTGCCCGCCATCTCGGCAATCCGATCGGACGACGCCCATGGTTGTTATGGACAAAAAATGGTTTGAACAATTAACAAAACGCAGTATAATCGCAAATAAGCCGTGCTTCGTATCGTTTTCCAAGTATTTTTACATCCTCGGTCGGAAGGAATGAGTATCAGACGTGTACAACTGCGTATAGGAAAATTACAGTAATTATTAGAGTCAACTAATTGAAAGAACTCGTGGGAACTACAGCAGAAGTCAACGTTTCGTCGTTAGCACTCCCTCCCTCCCTCCCGGCTCATCGAAACCACCCGCCCGCTTGCCTCGCACTGCCTGCTTGACTCACAACGTCGTGTCTATTGCTGAGGGTTCGCTGGAAGTCCCTGTCCCAATTTCCCCGACTCTTTTTGCCCAATGGGGCGGAGGAAGTGGCCCCAACCTTGTGGCAGGAAGTGGCACACCCCTACATCAGATCATAAATGCCTACAGACGTTTACGGGCACCTGGCGCCAGGGGAATATTTAGTTTCCGTATTTCATTGTTATCAGGCCACATCCCTATCTCATCTATACATCTGATTTCCCCTTGTCACCTAAAGTTGAAATCGAGCAATTTGCTGAAGATGGAACATGCATAGAAACCAGCAAATATACAGGACTACATCAGTCTTATCGAATTGTGGAGCAAACAATGGAGAGTCAAGTTGAGTGCAGATAAATCGAAAGTCATCCAGCTGACGTACAAAAGATAAATAGCACACAAGCCAGATGCATACACCTTACAGTGGATGCACCGTGGTATGCCTGGAACACCAACTTGCTTGAAGCCGTAGAGCTTGTGACTGTAGACAAACCCTCACCAATCACTCCAATCAAACAGCAAGAGCCAATCATATGTTACAGGCACGATTGGATTGAGCCGTGACCTGGAGCACGGAGCCACTACTACCAGACAGAGCCGTTCCTCGAAGCAATGCTGCCTCGATTACCACTGGAGAAGACGAACTCGATACACCGTGATAGCCAGATTATACCGATATTAATTGGAAGGATTGTTGTTTGATTGAGAGACGCCCGAAGAATAAACCTATAACACATAAAACAAGGCCCCACAACCCCGCTACGCAAGATGACGGAAACGTAACCACCATGTAGATCCTCTATAACATTGGCTAACGAACCATTGTTACCTATCAAACTATTCTCGTGAGTTGATCGGTATCTATCGTTATCGTTATGTTACTACAGAAAAACAAAAGGTACCGCTAATGGGCAGCAAACTTGCACACGTCTCATGCTAATTAGTGCTCTTATCTGTAACCTGCACATCCTCGAGGAATTACTATTTTACGTTCATCGCAAACAATCTGATCTACCAGCTGAACAATTTCCTTTGTAATGAAATGAACCGCATTGAGCACACTCGATCTCTTTCAGACACTCTCCCTCTCTCTTGGGTCTCTTCTGACATTACTGATACGCGATTCATTATTCTTATCGCTCAACTCGCTTTCAGCTCGTACAATCGATGCTCCCAAGTTTGATAATTGCCCAAGTGTTAACGTAGTTTGATCAACGTTCTCCCCTTCTGGCCATCGTTATCTGATCTCAATTTCAAGCTCCTAGTAGCTAATGTCTCCACCTAAACGAGGATTTACTTTTCCGTCAAAATTTTGCCCACGTCGACGTGGAACAGCCTGTTTCAATCGAACCACAAAATGTGCAAACGTTGGTTTGTGAACACGTCTAATGGCCTCTTGTCAGACTGTAAAAGGAAAACTGTTACTTTTTTAGAGTAGCGGAACACGTACCCAAATATAAAATCTCTTCAAGTGCTCTCTTCTTTCTGAGAATCTCCTTTGAGTCGCTACTTTATTGAGAATTGATTTTCGTAATCTGAGCTCGAGCTCTCGTTGAGAACGATTCTTCGGCGCACCTCTCACCTTCCCTATTAGTAGCTCCACATTTATGCTACTGTCGCATTTTGCATTTCCGTTTTTCTTCCCCATCGTCGGCAATAACAACAAAACCTCTCCTGTAACGTTCAATTGTACCCAACTTCAGATGACAACTCATACCCAACAAACGCCATCGTTCATATTTCATCAAGCGCCCAGCGAGCTATCGTGTTAAATATTAGATTTGTGTTTTCGATTTCTTCTTTACAGGTTAGTTTTATATTTTACTTTTCGATTATAAATGATCAACCTATTGTACATTCGGCTAATCTCATGCGTTAAATAAATATCTTCTTTACAGAGCAATCATTCGTTTCGTCATTCGTCCCTACGCGTTCAATTCGAAAACAAAACTTAAACTGACTTTATTTTATAAAACGAATATTTTCGTAAACGTAAGTTCCCATGACGGATGGAGTTGTTACCATCCTACAAAAAACAAGAGTATTATTCAAGTTTGGTGAGGGTAGCTGCTGCTAGATGTGTTATAGTGGAATAGCAATATATCGCACCAAGTGGGTACGATACCAACCAAATGCAATTGAAACACGTAGTTTTATTCGCGAATTACTTTTGGAGAAGTTTTATCACCACAAACAGGGAACTGGGTGGGAGCAAACCCGAGTGTGAGACAACGAGTTGGTTACGACTGACGACACCGAAGTTTCGAGCGAATCAGGGCATTTGAGGTGCATAGTCAGCACAAATGCTCCAGACGAGCCTAGTTTGGTTATTCCAGGTACAGAGTCAAGGCACAGACTGGCAATCACTCGAGGTATCAGGCTCGTGATTCTGATCCCACAATAAGGTCTACTTGGACAGGTTAAACAATATCCTCGACCATCCAAAATCGTGATATTATGTATGTTTGGTCTTTCTTTTTGCGATTCAGGCAATTAAAACGTTGCATCCTACGCGAGCACTGTACAACACAGAAGAGATAGCAGAGCCATAAAAATCGCTGGGCAGAAGAAGTTCACGTCGAATCTGATTGATTTGGTTTCAACCTCATGAATGACGTAGGACGTGTTCGACGATTTGGAGTGAAACTCATAATGCAAACCCCAAATCCTCTCGCGTCATCGACGAATAAAATCTCCCAGTACGAACCGTGGAACGAAGGTATTTAATAATGAATCGGCGGAATTCAATATCTGATTGAAAAAAGACCGAAGTGGCGATGATGTTAAGGTTGGAGGGGTGTGGAGGGGCAGTTCGATTATTTGAATGGGCCAAAAGGTGTGTCGAAGGCAGGTGCTAATAAAACGTAAAATATTTGCGGTAGGTTTCCCCCGGCAACTGGAAAACGGAGGGCGGAATTAATTGGGCGAGGGCTCTGATACATCGAGGAATGCGCTTCGTCATGGAATTAGTGAGGCAATTAAAGTGAGGCAAATATTTGTCAACATTATAATATTCGGAACGGGGGTTTTCCTCAAGAGCGAAGGCTGTCGAGGAGGGGCTGAGTGGGAACCAGGTATTTGGCGCGTGCCATTGGCAACAGGCGGGAAGGCAGTGGAGGGAAAAGGGGTTCCGAAAGTACGGTAATGTGTTGCCAGTCTCATCCACGTTCCATCTTCATGGTTGTTGTTCATCACCACATTGTGTCTAAATTACAAATCACCCCTTCTTCATGCTGTTCAATGCCACGTTGCTTACTTTTGAGAACTGAAATCACTTGTGTAACGTACGACGACGAACCAAATGCCCTGATTTAGCGGAGAGTTGTGCTGAGTAACATGGATAGCAGTTTGAACGTGCAGATACAACATACATGTTATAGTTCATCGATAGTAAATGGACTAAGATGGGAATGTGTGGAGTGGAATGGGGGGCTGTTCTGCACCTCAGGGACTCATTGTGGATGAATTGCGTTCCAACTGCCCTTCAGAATACTTATTCATGAAAGATTCAATTGGAATGGGGAACGGGGGTGGCCCCATGCTCGAGGATTTGGTCACGGTATACAATACAGACGGGTCAGTGAGGTGATCCAGCAGGTGCAGGAGTTTATGGGCCAGGGATGAGGGAAGTGATACCATTACGTGTGCCGGTAGTAGTTTTGAAGTGGAGCTCTTCGTGTGCATGCGGCACCGTCTGCCAAAGGAGCTGTAATGAAAAATGATATTCTACAATGGAAAAGCAGGTCATTTTTGTTTCCTTCTGGAGGCTCTGGACGTCCTGGATGATGTGCTTTGGGAGAAAAGAAGTGAAACTGTGTAACGAAGTCACCAGGTCTGGCGCGTGGAACTGGCTTATTTATTGGTCAGGCTCAATTCCCCTTCGACGAGAGTTCACATCTCGTTTACCTAACGCCCATTCATCTAGGAAGGCGAGTTTTTTCAGTGGAGTTCGGGCCAGAGCAGGGGAAGCTTCGGCTTCACTCTCCACTGGTTCACCATGCACTCAATGGCCAGGTCGACGGGTATGTGGCCAATGCTCACTTAGAGTGCATCAGTGGACGCTGTCCTGTAGGCCTTGGTGACACACAGGAGCGTAGCTCTATGGGATTGGGCTTTCCAGAGAACGGGCAGTAGCCAGTCACGCCTAGAAAGATGGTGCTTAAAATGAAGCAAACCTTCGCAAGGGTAGCGTCTTTTAGTGACTGTAGTTGTTGGCTGACGCCACCTCTCACCTTATTGAATCCTAAGTACTTGACTCGCTTCTCAACAAAGAGCCTGCGGCTGCCAAAACATATTGACGGAAATGATCTGGACATTATTAAGATCACCTCCAGATAGTCTTCTGTGAGCGAAAACCCCCATTTTGGGTCATCGACATATTATGATCTTCATGCGTGCTGAATGGCAAACATAGGAACTCGGTTGGCGGAGCGACAAGAATTGACGCTCGTGACACACCTGACGCATAACCGGGTTTTAGCCGAAAAGCGAATATTAGGGTAGAGGATTGTAGTATATCGATCGGCTGGAAGACCAAAACAACAATCAATGGCTTGCCCGCTCCACGGAACGCTAAGGATTATAATTCTTAGGCTTAGCTCGTAGCCCCTTCCATAATTTAATTCGATTATTGCCTGTTTTGGCCGGCAAGTGGTCCATTAGCGGAATGAGATCTCTTGTTTTCCTGAGACGCTTATCCCTTCCCACTTTCCTCCCTCGCTATTTTGTGGAACTTGCTTTCTCATCATGAAGTTGAATGGACGCTAAACAAATCCACTGTACATTTATCAGTTTCCAGAGAAAAACGATGGCTTTAAGAATATTAAACGAAGGAGGTAATGTCATTCCGTCTAATCCTTAATTGGGTCAGACCAGAAGCTCGTTATGGAAAATGGAATTAGGTATAATTAGTTTCTTGATTGTGAAGAACGTCTTTTTATTTGAGCAGCGTTTTCTTGATTGAAGTTTACGCTAAATGTGATCCTTCATCGAGTTTTCGTTGGAGCGCGTCCGGGTATGTTTTCTCGACTCGTCGTCACCAGCATGGAGAAAGGCCTAGAACGGGGATTGCCTCGAAAGGCTCGCTGAAGCAGGATTTTTGAAGAAGATTCGTCCCAGGCATCTCGAGAAGCATTAGAAGTTTCTCTGAGATACTTCGAAGACGTTGTGGAGCACGAAAGCAGGATGAACTTCCGTCTAATGGGGTTTCTGATTCAGTATTTATCGAAGGATGCAACTTCGAAAAGGAACACTGAATACATCATGAGCTGCCATAGAGGTACATCGCACAATGGTAATATGGTCCACTAAAATACTATCACATGACTGGTCCTGGGCATATAAACGTTCGTCGTCAGGCTGTATAACTGCATCTAAATATGTGCCTGCATTCAGGGCCCTCCCAAGTGAATAGCGTGTGGGCAATGTAACGTATGTACTGCAACTCCGAGCCTCCCTGCGGAGATTGCCAGAATGAGGCTTCACTCGGCATTGCACGACCAGTATCGCAGATGAAGCGTCGCTATTGTCGTCCGTATAACAATCAAGCAGGTAATAATTTCGAAAAAAAGTTAGCAATTTGTGGCTTGTACTCCTCAATACCACCAAACTAACTATCGTTTCGCCAGAATTATCCTTTTAACATTCAATTCTGCATTTGATTGTAAAACCGAAGAACACGGTTACCCAGTCATTTTCTGAGGCTGTAACAGTCAACAAAGAACGAAAGGTCAATATAATAAAGCGTTAGCCTGAGGTATGTACTTTCTCAAATTAAATACACTTTCAATTGAGGACTAAGCCCGAAAACCCAATAACCCTTGTTCCTCGTATTAGAGTCTAAACTCCTGCGCAGCTTCCGACTTTGTTTACCCACCGAACTCCCCTCCAGAGTTGCTCTGTTTGCTCCTCGTTCCTTCAGATTGTATCTCTCCTCTTTCATTAATTCTGGAGTTCGAAGGGAAAAGGTAAGTGAAAGGCTATTTGCTCAAAATCTCCTTCTGAGGACGACCACGTTATGCGGAACGTTGGCAGGTCGATAGAATCTACGGCTGGGGTGAGACATCGCACGGCTTTCCTTTTAGGAGAAATTTGGCAGTTCGTTGAGTGGCATTCAAAAGGGTATTACTCTCGTTTCGTTCGCATATAAGAAGAATAAATGTGTAATACGCCACAGTACTGCACATGAGAGGACGATAACATTAAGCCCAAAACGGAGAATCTGAAAATAATCACGAGTTTCAACGCTCGTAAAGGAGTAATTACCGAGGACCAACTATGCAGTAACTTCACTGTAATGTAGAAAGAAACAGGTAAATTGTGTCAGTTTTTATTCCCATTGCTCAATGACGTCAGAACAAATTTCCCAATTCTTTTTTAGCTGTCCTTCCGATGATACAGCAAAGTATGGAGTGTTTCAGATTCTGATGAAGAATGACCACTCGAGTGTATTAAAAATTCGAACGTCAAGGAGTTGATGAAATTCCATTTAAAACTTTCAATCGCATGTTTTTTAGTCAATCCTTCAAAAAACCCTGGTGCACCAGCCGAGTGGACCTTAGATCACCCCATCTTTAGAAGGGGGCGAATTGGCCCACGGTTTCACATTTAGAGTTGTTGGTTGGAAGATCGAAATAGAAAAGAAGCATATCACAAAGATGTTTGTCCAGGCCGTGGTGAAAGGGGTTTTCAAGAGATAGGGCTGTTACCAAAATTGGGGCGTTTTCAAAATGTTAGGGCGGAAACCCAAATGCAACGAATTGTTTAGTGGGGTCCTGTTTGAGAGCAGTAGGTGTGGGGTTTCCTACGGAGGTTGACTTCTGATATGTTACTTTCGTGAGTAGTCGTTGGTGTGGCTTAGTGTCAAATAACCTCTGAGCTCTATGTAATCGGCTGTAAACCTTCACCTTAGACAAGAGGGATATCCCTCTACCCCTGGCTCATATTTAGGTAATAGGTTTTCTCACCATACGATGTTTTACTGACTGTGTTTCAGCTCTGAGGTAACTATGAACCCATCCATACTTCCAAGCTTGAGTCCAATCTAACGCGATATTGTCCTACTCTCATTATGCAATATGGAGCAGTGGGTGCTGGGTGAATCCATCAGAGACAGACTCACAACACTGTTGTACGCTTCAACGAGACTTCCTTCTGACAGCCTTACTGGTCCCACCAAGCAGTGCAGGTACTAGCCAGCACCCCTCTCTTGGACCTAGCTGTGATTAGGTGGCACATTCCTAGGAGGGATCTTCAGGAATACACAGGAGCCAGACAACACCTGCTCCCAGAGCTACTTCAACTGCCATCGCCAGAGCAGACTCATATTAACCCAGGAATGGGTCATCGATCAGTGGCAAACGCAGTGGGATGAGGAAGCCGCAGCCAGGCATCTTCACACAATCCTTCCATTGGTAGCCCAGACTCCCAGCTTCTGTTGGGTCACGGGGAATTCAGTGTGCGCCTCCATTTCTTTAAGAGACGCACACGAAGGTAGTGGATGACGCCCGCCATATCCTCTTCACCTGCCCCCTATACGAGGACTTGCGTAGGCGCACTGGTATCCCCAATTCAGACGCACAATCAACTGACCAGCCATCCGATGCTTAGCAATATTTGTGCATGCATTGACAAACACTCGAACCCCCCCCCCCCAATGCTAAACAACACCGCTTCCACCTCACTGGCTGTGGTTCAACAAGATTAATATACAAGGGGGGGGGGGATGCTTCTAAACACACAATGAGCCGATAGACCAAAACAAGGCCTGGCTCATTTCACCCATTAGGCTGCTGTATCTAGCAGCGTTAATTTGATCTACCAGCAACTAATCGTGCAACAAGAGATTGGTTGGCTCCTTTTAGCAGGACATCGTCCAAACTCCAAAAGTACCCAACCTCCTGTTCAACTTCTAAAGTTGTTGCCCTGGGATGCTCATCTTGAAATTCTCTGAACTTCCAAGTAAAACCTCAACAGATCGCAACGAGTTATCAACACTGCACAGAAGTAAACATCAATGAAATCCAAAAAATACGGTACACGTTAGGGGGTCACAAGGGATATGTAGGTAGGTAGTATCACAATTGTCCTTGGAAGAGGCGTTTAAAAAGGATTTAGCAGGGTATCGTGGTGTGTGGAAGAAGGAAGGATTGAGGAAGGGACTACTTGTGCGGGGCGATGAGGTGAGGGGGTTTCTTAATTTGAATTCTTGTTGTTTGTGTTCAGTGAAAACGGAGACCTGTCCTTTATTAAACCACTCCCGCCCACTAACTCTACTCCTCTCCCTAACCCCCACCCTCACACAGACGCTATCCCCGCTAACCAACAAAACTCGCTTAATGAAAAACCATCTGATTACAATGGCGGTAGAGTTAGCGGAAGGGAGTGGGAGGCAGAAGAGGCCTTTGATGTTTGAAACTTCACATTAATTATAGCAGCTTTCCGCGATGAATCCCGTGTTATTGGGTCATGTGAACCGGCTTCCACTTTTACTCGCGCCGAAGAGCAATGCGATTTTAATGCTCGGCTCCCCCATTCCCTGGGCAGGCCTGTCGCAACCTAAGCCGGTTCGACGAACATCTTCCAGTGTGGGTTTGCCACAATGTGTGGGCGTTGTTCAAAACAAACGATCGAATGACTCGTTGGCCACGTTCTGATGATGCTGTTGGAGTTCTTCGAGGGGACATCATCGCTTGAAAAATAGAAACATCGATGTATCTAAGGTTTTGTGATGTTTTATCCAACTTCCAAGTGTGGACGTACAAGCCACAACTTTAAATTTGGTTGTAGAATGTAATACTGGCCCAATCCCAGAGAGTGGATCACCAACACCTCCAAGACACTTACCTAATTACCCATTGATTGGGCCATTGAGTTCATGGTAGGCAAGATATAGCACGCACAGACATATAGACAAGAGTTACCATCTGACTGATATACCTCTTTATGGGGGTTCAGGAACAGTCATATTAACAGGAGACAGACTTACATGGTAGACAATTGGAGAGTGAAAACGTAGGTTTCCCCGCTCTGTGCCAAATTCTGTGTAGACCCCTCCACAGAACTAAAACTTCCCCTGCTAGATGAATGGGCGCCAGATAAATGGAAGGCGAGATGAAAGTCCTCGTCAAAAGGTCGTGAAAGTGGGTTGCGTCAGACCACTGGACGAACCAGTTCCTTACGGGACATTGCGACTTCAATGTGACGCTCCAATTCTTTCCTCCCTGAGACTCCATCCTGCGCGTCTTGGGCCTCGTGTGTAGTAAAAAAGAAACTACGTGCTGCTCCATTATAGTTACTACAACAGTGAGCGACGGTTGTTAGATGTTCATCCAAACCTTCCAGCTTTGACTGCTAGTAAGCAAACTTATACCCGTTTAGCCCAGTTTATGGAGAAAGTCTTAGTTGATTTTCCCTTTAAAGATTCTCCTTTAGATCAGGAGGGAAACCAAACTAAGAACTGTTTGGTAGAATGGTACGGATTTCCCAGTGCCATACATCGTAGTGCTAACACGTGGTAAGCAGCTTTCCACGGGGAGACTGGCTGAATGACAACCTGCCACACCTCCACAGGGTGCTGAGCGAGCGCCTGTGCTCTTGGACGCAAGGGTCATACGTCATACATCTCTCAACCCTGAGACGGTTTAAATTACTTCAGTGGACTTCAGTGCTGAGCGAGTGCACGTGCTCTCGTGTACCAGAGAAACAGCCAATCTCCATGGCTTTCGACTGATGTAACTCTCTTTTAGTTGTTACAGAAACAGAGCTCTGACGCATTGATGCCACAACTGAAGGGCGAATGATACAGAAAGCTTGGGAAGCATTGAAGGGCAATTTAACCTTATGAACTGTGCCCTCTACGAGGGGTGAAGAACCAAAAATGAAACTACACTTCCAGACCTCATTTGGGTATGATTTTTTTTTGCGTGTTTTACCAAATAGTTTTGAAAATTTCAAGTCGAGTTTGATACTAATTCTGGAATTTGCATCCGCTGCAGGAGTATTGATGACTTGCGCAGGCGCAGCTCTTTCTAGGCTCAGTCAACGACAGGGTTCTGTCACTGACTCCACTACAGAAGTAGTTGCATCCAGCGAAGCCTCAAAAGAAATTAGTCGCCTTTTGAGTGGTGTGAGCGAATTAAAAGAGATGCCAGTTCTACGGATCGGCAATGCAGTATCAGTAAGAATAGCTGTAAATCCTGAGAACCGCCGCAAGACAAAACACTTTCAAAGACAAAGGTTGGCAGTTGAACAAGTGTCTTGAGAACATGCATATGCCTTGCACGTTTAGAAGTTTATTCAAGTTTTAGTAGAATTATCCAATACTTTCTGCATAATAACGCAACCAGAAAGCGCGTGTTGGTCCCGGCAATGGCTAATAACCCAAATGCCGTTGACTAGCAAACAATCAGCGGGATCAGGCGGGATTCTTTTCTCACTAACTTGGTCCTGAAAGTTGCCCCCCCCCCTAAACAGCCAGTCCAGCCCAGCCTCACCTCTTCCCTAAAAGAATGAACGGTCGGTAAGTTCTCAAGAGCACGGCCGTGAAGAAGGGGGTGAAGAGGGAGGAACCATCGTCCTGCCGATTTATATCTGTGTGAAACGGAAAAGGGTGGAACGGGAGAAGCGAGGGAACACGCAAAAAACAAGGCTCCTTTTCCTCCAGGGAATAGTTGGACCCTATAAAACACTGGTGTCCTTTTCTTCTCCTTCATCCCTTAGCCACTCTACGCCCGACTTGCTCAAACTCATTTTTTTCTTCTTACTGCTAATCTCAAAGGACTTATATCATACTGGGCCCAGCCCCCTCCCACGTCCCCAACAGTGTCAGACTTGGTATCTTCCAATGAATTGGAAGATCTTCGTTCGCCCTCAACGTCCCTGAATCGCTACAGTCTTGATTTATATTCTGAAAAGCCGAGCTCTGTGTTTCCACGTCGCTGCAGAGTTTTGACGTATCGTCTAATCACACGAATGCTTCCGTTTTCACGTGAGTAAATCCTTTACGTGGATTGACGCTAATTGAAGATGACTTCGGCAAAACACAACTTCATAAGTTCATAACAGAGTTTTTTTCCTCACTGCTCACACAAAATCGTTAACTTGTTCACTCCGAATTGTTTTTATGATACACGTGTGTACATGTACTACGCTGACATAGTTGTGTGAACGGTGAGTTAATAATAAGAGGAGCTGTACACACAAAGTACAGCAGTGTACACAATCCCAGTACACACTGAAGAAAGGATTATTGTTCATTGTGGCCCATTAGTCATGAGGCACTACGTCCGTAGCATTGGGGAAGGTAGACCACAAACATTAATACCCTTCGTGAGAGGTATTATCCTGATGAGACGGATTGTTCTTCCACGTGTGAATAATATGCCATCGAAATGACCATGGTGTCCATAGGGTTGGAAAAAGCAACAGAGACCTTTACCCAATTCTGAATAGCAGTTCATCGACAAGAAGTGTGTTCAGCTATAAACCGATTAATATTGGAGGCATCTGCTCTGAGAAGACAAATCCAGGCATTAGACCTGCCCACGTGTAGTCCCTGCCGATGCTAAGTCTGTGATCGGGTGGAGGCGTGCAGAACGTTCTCTTCTTCCAATTATTCCAACTCGTCAGTGTTTCTGCCAAATTAATTCGCAAAGCTCGACCATTTCCTTTTCATATGACGAGCGTATTTGTTGTCCTTTCGGAACACGAGCAAAGGCGAAAGCCAGCAAGCTCTTATCAATTACAGTAACTACAACAGCACTCCCGGGTTGGAGGAGGGTGCAGCGGATGGCCTGGCAATACATGGGGGAGGGAGCTACTCTGTGGCCATGGGGGCACTGTTTATGGCGATAGCTGGAAGTGGATGTATGTCCTTGCCTCCCTCACAACTGCCGCCTCCATTTTCTCAATCGGGGGACCGGGGTTTAGAATTCTGTGGCCACTAGTGCTTCGCGAATACAGTTTTGGTGGCAAGCATGGTTATATGGGCCAGGTAGGTAGTATGTGAAACCAGATTTCAACTCGTACCACATGGTAAGGATTCCTCAAAGCTATAATTCCTCGTGGTAACACATGGGTAACAGCTCTCTACCGGGGGACCGGCTAAATTACTAACGGCTGCACTACACAGGGTACTGAGCGAGTGCCTGGGCTCTCGAACGCTAGGAAAACCGCAACCTCCATGTCTTTCGACTGATATAACTCAGTGTGTTAAGGAACAGTCATTTTGATCAGGAAACAGGCCTCCCAGTAGCGTGAAGCCTTTTATGGGATGTTAAAGCGTCTAACTTACTTCTTGTAACTATCCCAAACCAGTTACTTCAGGTTTATTTAGGTTTTCCGTTGTAGTCAGTTCATGTTTCGTATGGTTTACTAGTATTTTTCGATGCTGAATCGAACGGGACGAGTCCCGAAGGTGGCATACTGCGACAAGCTGTGCATGAGAGTAATAAATCGTCTTGCAATAGTTTACAGCACTTTTGACACCGGAACGGGATAATTAACGATAATGTCACGGGCAATGCGATATCGCAAATATCGATATTTTAGCATTTAAATTACTGCATCAGACTCTGATACCCTCAGATATTGGAACTGGTTGGCGACTCCTAACTATCGTTGATTGCAATATGACACGATATATTATATTTCCCAATTTCTTGAATACTATCCGGCATTAGCATAAGCATTGATCTTATGGAGTTCCGACGACGAAAAAAAAACTCTGCAAATTAGGTATCACACAACGGTTTATTATTCTCATGAACAGCTTGACCTAATATTACTGCTCCGAGACCCATCCCATTCGATTCAGCATCGAAAAATACTAGTAAACCATACGAAACATGAACTGACAACACCGGAACAACGAAAACTAAATATTCCCCCGGCGCCAGGTGCCCGTCAGCGCCTGTAGGCAATTGGCACGACGTTGTGAGTCAAGCAGGTGGATGGTTTTGATGAGACGGAAGGGAGGGAGTACAATCGACGATACATTGACTTCCGCTGTAGTTCCCGCGAGTTCTTTCAATTAATTGACTTTGGCTCACTATAATTACTGTATTTTCACTATATGGAGTTGTACACGTCCTCTACTCATTTCATTCGACCCAGGATGTAAAAATACCTTGAAAACGATACGAAACACGGCGTATTTACGAATTATACTGCGTGTTGTCAATTTTTTAACCATTTTTTGTCCATAATATCCTTGGTCCGATCGGTTTTCCGAGATAGCGGGCACAACTAGATACCAAATGGTTCAATGGATGGATGGCAATGGGACTTTTGTGCGAGAGAACGGATTTTTTAGACCACGTTACAGGAATAAAACGGCCTGGACGGCGGACGGACATTGCAGATTTGGAATACCCCATGTCTTGAAACGTAAAGAATCAAATTTTGAGGGGGGGGGGGAGGTTGTCAAAACATTTTCCTAACCAAAAACAGGGTTATTATTCAGAATGAATAATAAACCAACAATACATTCTAAATGTCCCGTTTCTCGTTGCAGATAAACATGACGTCATTACAAATACCGCCTCCTCTAGGCCAACTGTCCTCTGATTCACCCCCGTAGCCGGAATCTCATCCTCTTAACGCATTACCACTTTCAAGAGGATATTTGCAGTGAGGTGTGACAGTGAGCTTCATTTCGCATCATCTGAACTCAAGCTATTCTTGAAGAGTTGGACCACCTTCTCCACATTTTCCCCAAAGCAATGGCCATGCAGAAGCTGGAGTTAGACTGATGAAGGCGCTGATCGCGAAATGCTTGACAAATGGTCGTTTTGATGAAGAAGCCTACGCAGCTTGATTACTGGAATTCGATAATTCCCCCACGGCTAGTGAGTGCTGTATGGGAGACTCTTAGGCTTGCTGGTGCCAGGAAATCGGTAGGGCTACTGACCGTGCCGATCGTGAAAAGTCATAAAAGTACATATTGAAAGCCAATAGAAGCGGTCCTCATCAAACTAGGCTCATCGGTCAGGATGCAAAACCCACCACCAAGAAATGGGTTGTCAGTAGAGAAGTGGTTGCAGTCGGCCACCCGTAAAATACACAATAAAAGTAGGAGAGTGTATGTGCGAAACAGACGACACCTCAAGGGAACCCAGGAAGGGGCCAAACAGGGTGAAAGGGGAGAAATGCTGGGTTGATATCGCTCTTAAGAAACCCAACGTTTACCTCTCTAACCGAACAATAAAAGTTTTAGTTTCGTTCATACATCATAACGGGCGTTGACAAATTAAGGATCTCATCAAAGAACCAAAAACGTTCGTTCCAAAAACTCCACAAACCTTCTTCCACTTAAATCAGAAGCCTCAGTCTTCACTTTTGTCCCGCCACGTGCCTGTCGCTTTTTCAGTTAATCCTGTGACCTCGTGTCAATTATAAACTCGAGAAACGACCTTTTCGACATTTTTCATAATTTATCACGCTGCTTTCGCCATTTTTCCAAGAATTTCAAGAGTTCTGCTGTCTATTTGAAGCTGTCTTTCCAAAAATTTTAATCAAGTCAGCCGTTTTTGAGAAAACGAATGTTGGAAGTTTCGTCCGCTATGATAACTATAGTTAAATCAGGGAATTTTTAGCTCATATCCACGTTGTGGCGTATCATGCCGTAGAGCTAAGGAAAGTAAAAAGATCTACTTAAGAAAAAGTGTTAAAAAGATCGTACGTGATCTTGTATGGCCACCTCTTGCCTCGTTTTGTGAAACTCCAGAAACCCTTAAACCGAGGAATGTGCCGCACTTCTCAAGTAGACGGAAGCATTTCTCTGCTCACGTTCCTTAAATCGTCACAGTAAATTACTACTTGAGCCCATCGGAGTGGTAGTTGACGCTCAGTCAAAGAACGAAGGGCATGGCGGCGGAAAGGAAGATTTCCGGTCTCGTTCTCCGAAAACGTGTGTGTTCTACGTGACCCAACGGCTGAAAGTGACCGCGCAGAAACTTCAACTCGCTCATTTGTAGACTCACATCTCCTTTCTCGTTCGTTACATTAGAGAGAGAGTGCGATGGAACGTGATGATCGTTAGAGTTGACGCTCCGTTACCTTCCAGTAAATCGGCAGCTTCTTAACTTTTTCGCTTGAGTCTCGAAATATTTCATCTTCAGAGGTCTTTTGTAAGTAGGCGTACGCGCGATCATCGCAAAACCTCAAACTCGCATAACATCGACGCTATTTCTTGATTGTGTGTCATGATATACATGGCGTCGCAGTTCTGCGTGCGCTGCAAGTTACTGACATCGGCTTCATGCGATTTTGTCAAATCCACAAACACTTCGGTGTTCTGAAAATTACGACAGTCCCTTGATAACTTACCCAATTCCTCAGTCTTGCTCAGTCCAGACGCTTTGTTTATTTTTGGGTGTAACAATTGTTCGTGTGTGTTTTGTGCGCGATAAGCCGCCGATCTGCAGTTCACCTCAACTTGGGTCCTGCTGAGACTCACTGTCTCTCCCACCAGACACTTCGAGTTGACGGCACCTAGTGACTCAGATTACCAGCCGTAGCCAGTATTCTTCTCTGCGCAGTCATCAGAATCTCGCCAGTCCACATCTCCATTCTTCTTACCATTAGATCGAGAACACGGGTCATCAGAATCCCGACGACATCTGTTTTCTGAACATTTACTGGGTCATCAGTATCCCATTGGTTTACTTCGTGCCAGTTTACATCGAATTGTACGACTGCATCAAACCGTTCTCGTCATCATCTTCGAGTCAGTTGGGACTACCTGCCATTCTGCCGACGCGTCTCCCTAAGAGCATCAGGGGCGTCCAACACCTGCAGCTGCCAGATTTCGTTCCCTTGATAACCATTACGGTCAGACCCTTTAATTTTCTTTTTCTTTCTTTTCTTTGATTTTTGATTACATCTTAGAAGGAGCTCCTTATTTCACTTGTAATGATTCAAAATAAAATTACAAATTAAATCAACTCTTGTTGCCTTGGATGGTTGGTATTTTCCCTACAACGAAAACCACATCTTCGGTAGATAACAATCTCATTAAAATAAACTACCAGCGAGTTATACAAAATAGCATTTTATTAACAGTTTAAAAAAATAAATCCAACAAAATTTTAAAGACCGTTCCCAAGAAAGTTATTTATGTAATCCAGTGCAATAAAGGTGTTTGGTACAGACGAGGAGTTGACAAATGAGATGAGTGAGAGAGAACACTAGTTGAGACACCATAGCGATGCAGTTCAGAGTAAGGTAAGAAAGAGCAGTGTGGCCGGGGGGGGGGGGTTGAACAGGTGAACTGGCATGAGTCCGGACAAACAAGAGCGAACGAGTACGAATCACGGCTAAGGAAGGCCTCGAGGTCCTAGGACGCTGACTGCACCAATGCGGTTGAGCTGAGCGAAGGATCCAGCGAAGCAATCCAGTAAACCACCTAAGCGAAGGAAGGTTAATAAAAGTTATAAAATAGTAAATGTGCGAGATGTGGAAGGAGTAAATGGCAGCCAACATTCACATTTAGGAAAATAACAAAATGTGAAAATGAATACGTTCATAATAATGGGCTCTCAATAATATATGAACACAGTAAACGAAACGGAAAACAACGTGAAATAAATCACAGCTTAATTGTAAATGAAAAATATCAGCGAACTAATGACGATTAGTGATGAAAATGAACGGAGCTGGGAAGAGATGAAATGGAGGTCAACTTGGAGAAGACCTAATAACATGAGAAATCGAATGAGAGGGTTGGAAGAACTCACCAATCTGCAGAGTAGTGTAGTTCGAGAAGGAATACCTTGAAGCGTAGGAGAGGACGACAATGGAGTGTCTTCAAAGTGTATGGTCGGGCGATGAAAAAGGCCGAAAAGCAAGAGAAGTAGTTGGTTGAGTCGGAGCTTTAAAGCGAATAGACGTAAGGACCAGCTGACTAAGCGCACGCTGAAGATGCAAGGGCAGTTAACTGTTGTCCACAGTCATAACTTGGCTCCTCGTCTTTAACGGTGTCACACAAGCCAGTGCTCTCGCTTGGGGGCAAGTTCGTCACAATTTTAAGGAACTCAACTATTGTCGCTCTAACACCGCAGCTAGTTGCAGATTCGATAGCTAATCCAACTGGCTCACTAGTGAGGGCTCCTCACATTAGGCGTGCAACTATCCCTGTTATTCTAAATGATATCCTGATCCTTGCAGAGAGCAACGAGCTGTACTCAACAAGGGGCCAACCGCAGTACAGCCGCCAGAAGACAAGAAGGAGAGCTGGAACTTTTCGGAGGTCGATCAGGCACCTAATTCACTCACTTGGTACATGGTATGGTGGATTTCTACGTAACTCAGTTCCCACGAGGCATGGAGCGTTTCTGCATCAAATTGGAGAGACTGCCTGCGCCGCTGTGGATGATTTATGATGCTCATCATCTCAAGCTAAATGGGGGCAGACTGGTGGCACATGGTCGAGGACACAGTTGACCCGCTTAGTCGCCAGCCACACCACATTGGATTCCAATGAAAACTGGAGGTATATTGCAAATTTGCCCGAGACTGCTCAGCCAGAAGAGGATCCAGTCAGGGAGGGTGTATTTGCAGAGATGAAGAATAAAGAGGTGGAGGAAGTGCCGCTCCTGAACTTCCTAAAGTGTAACACGTCACGCAAGAAGATTTTCGTGCGGACGAAGAGGACAAGAAGGAAAACCTTCCATTGCATCCCCGTGATACACTGTGCTAACGGTTCCGTGTTGGTTATCAATACGCAGGAGTAAATTCATGTGACCACTAGCAGCAGGCCCGAATTTTTATCTTCTGAAACGATAGCAGTCAGAACAAGTTTCCCGTCACACGACATCTTGGCAGCCACGACGAATGCATTTGCTTTTTCTTATTGAACTAAAACTTCTCTTAGACGCGTTAAAATATGCCACTCGAACAAATAAAGAAAGAAGTGGAGGGGGGGGGGAGTCCCACAAATGAAATAACATCAAACATCAACACATTCACAAACAATTTTACAAACTTTCTTAATTAAAAAAAGAAGCAGCATATTAACACACATCGGTTTGTTATTATCTTGCACAGCTTGACGTAGTTTCATACCTCCGAGACCCATCTCATTCAATTCAGCATCGAAAAATACTAGTAAACGGTACGAAACGACCTGACTAAAACGATATATTCCAGGCCCCGCAGGCATGTGGCGAGTTGCACTGGCGGTTTGAATTTGATGGGAAGGAGGGAGTACTAACGACTAAATGGCTACTTTCGCTGAAATCTTTCGTTCTTCTCAAAGCAATGGGTACAATGTCACACGAGGGCGATGTCTGTTAATCAGACGCAGATAAGATGCCGATGTCTCAGAGGACCGGGACCATTTATCTGAACGCCATAAGGCATAATGATCGTAAAAAAATGGCTCCGCGGGATATAAACCCTGATCTAGATATCCACCAGCAGCTAAGGAATCTCAAGCACGCTGAGGCGCATCGCCATCAGCCCCTCATGTGGACCCAGTACATGCTCCGCTAGCAGCTTTTACACGCACAGTAACCTGTGAGCAGGCCACATACCATCCGTATACTTTCTCCCTCCAGTCTCAGGACCTCTGTTATTCGCTCTCTGAAAGAGTTTAATAATCAATGTTGACCATTTTTCTCGGCAGGCAGTGGTTCAAGTGGTAGATCCTTCGCTCGTCAGTTTGACCTGGCACCCAACACAGTGTTAAGGTGCTCTCCTTTGCCAAGGACTTCAGTCAGACATTCCCGAGCCAGCCCTTACGAGATAGCTATGTATATTATTTTCCGTTTCAGCCCCCTGCAAGGAGGTGCTGTACGCGCACCGTCACTCTCTGCACGGAAACACAGCTCTGCGTGGAAAACTGTTGCTCTGTTGCTGGTATCGTTGCCTGGATCTCTGGACCTTAAACTCCTACACCTGCCAGGCAAGGAGTTTGTCATTTTAAATCGCAAAACGAGAAAGAGTAGAAACTATTCTTCCTGAATGACAGTACGAAGTTATAGTTCATTCGTACTGAATCCCGAAAGTGTGGGGCAGACCCCTCCACGCATACCCAGCTCAATGTCAGATGGTGGGGGAGCCTTTCTACCCTGCTTGGCAAAGCCCAATTCCAGTATTCTCGTCGCCCGTAAGTAAGCTGCTCCATCCACATATATTCTCTAATGTCATTGTAATGTCGAAGTCGAACTTACAAATGAAGGTCGAACTGAATAGCGCGTGGAGTGTGGAGAGGTGAAAGAATGAGCAGGAGAGTACTTATCGCTTGTATAGCAACTCCTTTGAAGAAAAACCTCGTTAAAAGATGCAGTTAATTAAAAAGTCACGGGATCGTCTGCACCATTCATATTATTCGAGGACTAAAATAGAATTGATACCGTTTGATCTAAGTAAAAATTTCGTAAATACGACGTAGCAAAAACGGCTAATTAGATAGCGTTTGACTTTTTCCAAGAAGAGAGGCAATAGGTGAAAATCTACCTTAGTTTTCTCCTTAGCAAAGATAGAAGCAAAAAAAAATAGCACGCGCCCCTCATCTTTGATAGACTGTAGGGTGAAGAGCTGGGACGATGTGGCCACGGAGTAGGGCGAAGGAGGTAAAATAAGCGAAAATGACGTAAATACAACCGTTTACTTAGCGCCTCCTCCTCATCCTCAATAAGCGAAAGGATGGACGATGACGATGGGAAGATATCAAGTAAGGTCAAGTTTACGTTAAATCCTTTGGAGTAATTTGTCTATAAACATTACGTCTTATCAACGTCCAACACACATCCCCCCCCCCCCTGTCGCGGCAGCCCTATCGTTCTGAGGACGAAAGAAACGTATTATTTTATCTCTTGCCGTAGGCGTAGCTGATAATTTGTCGATGGAAGGAAATTTCAAAAGCAAGGATGAAAAGTTAAAAGCAAACCAGGCAATTACGTTGGATGAACCTAAAAGTCCAGTAGCTCCTAGTAGTAGTAATATAATATAGTAACATATAGAAACTCTTACAAATAATAATTTGTAATAAAGAAGATGTATAGAAATCGTTCTTATAACCACAGACAACCAACTCGAAGTGCAAAGGATGAAAAGGGATGGTAAAACACGACATGAGACGCACGAATTCAGGAAGAGCGAGTGACCGGAAGAAGGGTTCAGGACGATGGGAGGGGTTTCGGGTGGTATATTGGCATCATCAGTCTGCAAACACGGAGGACATCGCTCTCTTGGTTGCTATCTCTCGCGATTCTCAATTATACGTGTACAACACTTGTTACTGATATACCCACCCTTATCCCTTCAATCTTCTCCAGGCTCACTCGCTCAACGCAGCCAGGCCCCTCGTTAGAACTTCGAATGGGTCCCATCAGTCTCTCTACCTAAATTCGAGATGACTTGAGTCTTCATGTTACAACCGCTAAGGCCGCAGTAACAACCCGCCTCCAAACACTCGATCCTCCTTAGGGCTATCGGTGATTATGAGATCATTCGCCGACGATAACGACCCATGATATCACTCGCTAACTGAATTCAGCTAGAGAAATGAAGTAATAGCAGATAAGTATTATTGTTAATGAAAAACAACGAAACTTGACGTCTGTATTACCACACCAACTCCATCAGCGCCAGATTATTGTTTCTGCGCCATCACATGGCACATGGTTACGCACAATTTTCTGCGCCTTGTAAATACGATGATCTCATTGTGCTCAGTAAGGTTGTTCAAACCTTTTCGAAACGAAACATTCAAGTTCGCTAAATCCCAATTACCGAAGTAACTTAGTATCTGTGTCATCGAGTAGTTTCAACAGTAATAGTTGCGGGCAACGGAATGTTTACGCACATGAATCTTCGTAGATGAAACTCCAAACTGATCAAATTCCGCATCCATCGCCAAACGCTGAAAACACGGTTTATGGGCACATTTTTTTAATTTCCAGTCAACACAGACGAGACACATTTTGTTATGAAGAACAGTAAATGAGCGTGGACAAACTGAAAATATCCTGTGAGTTTGATGAATTATCACGCAACGGTTTACTATTCTCTGGCTGATTATCCGAATTGACACAGTCTCACAGCTCTGAGTCATGTCCCATTCGATTCAACATCAAAAAATATTAGCAAACGATACGAAACACGATCTGACAACAACAGAACAACGACAATTTTCTCGTCGACCATAGGCAAGTGGCGAGAAGTCTAACTGACGGGTGGTAGGAGAGAAACAAGTCAGTTTCCCAATCAAAGGGCTGTCCGTGAACCTACGAAGAGGGTTATATCAGCCTACTGTCATGGAATTTGTGGTTTGGCTATCACGCAAGAGGCTGGCCACAAGGCTTACAGGACAGCATTTGCTGAAGCACTTCAAGTGATCATTGGAACATTACCCGTTGACTTGGCCGTTGAGTGCATACGTTTTTCCACTGAACGAAAACCTGCCGTGCTAGGCAAGCGAGATGAGAATCCCCGTCATAGATATGAGGCACCTATGAGTTTTTTCCCCAGTATCAGTGACCACTGGACGGACCAGTTCTTTACGGGGAATGAATTGCCCGGCTCAACCTCTCTTCTCTCAAAGACCCTCCGTCCTGCACGTCTTGCGCCTCCAGAGCAGAGGAAACAAGAAACCACGTTCTGCTCCTGTGTAGGCCCTACAACAATGAAGAACGTTTGTTGGAGGAGCAGCCAAACCTACATCAATCAGCTCAACTCTTTTGTCTTTATTGCTTTCTCTTGCGCCCTATGTAGAGATTTCATGCCAATATAAAAATAAATTACTGCATTAAAGCACTATATTCCAAGAGCATTAGGTAGATGATGAGTAGCAGTTGACATGTCATTATAAGGTTTCGGGGAAAAAAATAATTTGAAAAAGAATGAAAATCCGCTTCTGACAAATGGTTACATAAATAACCTAGGCCTACAAGGCAATACCCACTGAAGCACTACAACTGATCACTGGCCAGTTACTCGTTGACTTGGCATTAGCGCACGGCGGACAAGTGGAGCGTGAAAAGGGAGCTTCTTCCGCTCTTGGCTGAACTACGAATACATCTCTCGCTAGATGAATAGACATTACATACACAGCCAGCGAGATGGGAGTTCTCGTCAAAGAGGCACTTCATGAGCAACTGTACCCGGAAAACTGGACTGGCTAAATGACAACCCCCTGCCCCTCCCACTACCGCCACAGGTGCTGGGTTCGTTAGGTGCTAGCGAAACCGCAACTTTCATGTCCCGCAACTCTCATTATGACTGATACAACAATCATTTTGGTTAGTAAACAAGACTGTGCGTGCCTGAGTGGAAGAGAGAGAGAGAGAGAGAGAGAGAGAGAGAGAGAGAGAGAGAGAGAGAGAGAGAGAGAGAGAGAGAGAGAGAGAGAGAAAGAGAGAGAGTGAGAGAGTGAGAGAGAAAGAGTGGTGCTGGGTACAATGAAGGTTGAATGCCCTTCGAAAACGTCCGAAAATATCAAATCAATTAATTACAAAATGCATGAGCACCAATTGCTCGGGTTTAAATCCAAACGGTGCTGTACTAATTTAAATGCGTAAAAAAAAGTAATCCATGCGTTACAATGAAACTTTCAAGTGAGGTTAAATCACAAATATTTAAACTGTCCGGGGTTAGACAAACGAGGTTAAGTGCGGGAAACATCGTAAGAGCTAACAGAGCGCATGGTCTATTTCTCCTGTACTTGAGGAAATCTGAGCCGCCTTAATTGGCTGAGTGTTAAGGTGGGGCCTCCTTGTGTACTTTCCCTCAGTTGGTGTGTACTCAGGAGAGCAAAGGGGTAGGAAGGGCTGGTCCGAGAATCAATACCACGGGCTGACCACCGCCTTTGGTAAGACCTCCTTCCGTCCAAGCCTTCCTCGGCGCTCCCCTTTCCAACGTTTGAGTCTACGCGGAATCTCAACTCTTCGGTAACGTTTTTACTTCCAACGAAAAGCAAAAGGAGAGAGGGATCGTACGTCTTTCAACGCACGAGGAAGATTTGCATTTGAGGAAAGTAACGGAGTACAAAATTTGGGCAAAAGAAGCCGTTACCGCGGACACAAAATTTGCCCTCCTTTCTCTTGTCGACCAAAACTAGAGAATAATGTGCCTTACCAGCGATTCCATTCCGAAATTCGGTTATTTTGCCCGTCTACGAATTGAAACGGAATCCCCCCTCGAAGTTGCACTTTGAAGGGCAGATGAAAAGAAACAAGATCTAAATATTTAAACCAGAAGGTTGGAGAGTCTGGAACGAGAGGGAGGAAAGATCCATCTGAGGACATCTGAGGATGTCCCCTTTGAGTGGTCCCAAGATTCAAATGAGCCCAAGGGTCGAAATACACGTGTCCGAGTTCTCATGGCTCTCTCACAAGTCCCCCACCCCCACCACCACCACCCTCACCGCCACCACGCACAACACAGCTCGGCGAATGTCGATAAGGGCTCCCTGTCCTCCCTGCGGCAACTCCAACTTTCACACATCTAATTTACCTAAAAATCCCTTCACCCTACTACGGAGCAATTTCGATTCGAGCCAACGTAGTCTTACCGGATGTGAAAAGACGTGCAGGAAACAGCGGTGTATATGTTGTCGTTGGTTCTTATGAAAACTGTTTTGCCATCGACGGCTTATCAGATCTGCAATAATATCCGTAATTTAATGTTGTTCTTTGATGCTCATCTTGGTAACTAACATTTGGGGCCTCCGTTGTGGGTGGTCAGGCACGTACAAGCGCAAGAATGTTGCATCGACCCGGCAGTTCTTCTGGGTAGTTATCGTCATTAGTGAAACATCCAGCGTGATGAGCGTGGGGAGTATCCAGTATTTCATGGTTAGTTTGTGCTGTTAACTCGGCATTTTACAAACGTGCAGTTATTCACATTGATAGTGATATATTGGAACTGAGTCATTTTAACACTGGCTTCCTGCACCATGGAATCCCCCTGAACATGACACCACCGGAGCCATCGACCATTCAACTGTCTGGTCTACTGCCCGTGCTGAGCTGGGTCACATTCGTCTTGCGACCTCTCAAGGATCTCAGCCCTCCTTCTTTTCTCTGGCAGCCGTACTCTGGTTGCCACTCTTCCTGGTCAGTTACAAAAGAAGATAGATTGATATAACACCTGCTACCACCAACACTGCCTCCCATGAAACCAAGTAGTACTAGCAAGCAATGTGAAGCTGACATGCGCTTTCTGCTGTAGGCACTCTTAGTGTATCAGCTGACTCCTCCTCCCAATATTAGAGGATGGAGTGTACAATCATCTCATAAGTACCCGTCTAGTGTTGGCCGTCCGACAGGAAAGGGCGACTGTTACCATTGCAGCTTTGTCTGCTGCTTGCAGGGTGCGTAAACCAAACGACAACTTGATATCCACAATCACGCTTAAACGTCAAACTCGTTTTTAGCTAAAACCGTGGTCAAAAAACTAATGGGCAGAAGAGCATCGTCGTCACCAGGTATACCTCTGTGTTCTGTAGAACGAGGGGACATCCCGCTCCCTCACCCGATGCATACTACTTACAATTTTATGTACCCCCCACTCCACCCATCAGGATCACATTGTCAGGCATCTGGATGCGATGGCATGCCATCCTACGCCAAATTCCACATAGGGACGGCCACACGTTATACAAAATAGTATTATACAAATATTAGACGTCAGTATCTCTTCATTTGAACTTGAGCATGTAAAAGTTATAACCTCACAAAGTTGTATTTTTTCTTGCTTGGCTCTCTCACCTTCTTGTACCGGTGGGCGCGTTCAACCTAAGCATTCTCCTAGAATATATAGATTTCCCTTGCAACTCTTACAGTTTGAACACGCGCATTTGCACTTCATGCTCCTCGCCAGTTTTAGCTTCGGCATGGTTGGGCGCCTAATAATTATTAGAAATAATTTGTCCTAGTCTTGCCTGTTAAACGATGACGGGTGTCGAATGTTCAGACGAAAATTCTTTACAACGCGGCATGAAAACTCGATCTTTACTTGTGTGTAACCTAATTAGTCCGCTGCCTTCTCGACATGACTTAATCAAGACATGTCTCGTAGCATGGTGAACCTTGAATCAATTGTTACCTAAACCGTGGCAACGGCGGTTTAGGTGAAGTCATGGAACAGCCAGGCCAGTACTGGAAGAACTTGGCAATTGGAAAGAGATTAGGAAGAGATTGGTGCATAGTTGAATAGTACAACGCCCCCCAACTGCCTCGCATCTCAAATAAATGCTAGGCTAGCTATGAGAGATTTACATACAGGAAGTGGTGCCCTGATTTGTGCGTTCCTAAAAGAAAACGGAAGATGTGATCCAGGTCCGCTGTAAAGGGGTGAAGCGATTCACACATTCTAAGTTACCACCGAAATAGCACGAAGCAATGTGTGAAACAGTCCTGGGCTGTGTGTAATGCCACATGCACGATTGTAGCGTGCAGTGACAAGAAAGCGGAACGGTATTGTGGGCTCCACTTTAGGGAACGTCGAGAATCGCAAATTCGGAAAATGAAGCAGAGTAGGGGGCACGAAGGAAAATGGCCCCCTAGGACTACACACAACACAATCTGGTCGCTTCAATTTGTGAAGGCTATAAGACCTCATGTAGCATCGCCGATTATTCCTGGAAAGAAGACTGGTTAATCCACCACTGGCAGCCATTTTTCCACAGTGGTCCACTCCTTTGCTTCATCATCTTACTTTGACTTTGGTGGTGAATGTTCCTGTGAGTGGAGTGCTTGACTGGTCACTGCAGGTTCCCATCGTGCCTGTTTCAGTTTCAGGGGGTTCGGTAACGCGTAGAGTTTCCTCATTTGGCTCCCCTACCCCTTATTTAACACCCAAACTTTGTGATTCACCATTCAACGAATTTTGAGCGAAACCCGAAAAAAAGAGAACAACTTGTTCAAACTTTTTTTAGCCTATCGCAAACCGACTTTGATGCCTTCGTGAGAAGGGTGGTAAAAACCTGTCTTCTCCCTCGATTTCCCTCATTGCAAATCTTCTCGACTCTCTCTCTAATCCTCCCTTCGCCCAATAAGCTTATTCAAGACCAATATCCTACATGTTGTCGAATCCAATAAAGGAACATAAAGCGAGTCAAGTAAGAACGCAGATAGGAAGCCTCCCTGACGTACTGTTATGTCCTACAACTCAATCCCGACCCGTCTACCACGACTACAATCCGCGTTAGGGGTGACTGTACATCCTCGCTTACAACCGACCGTTTGCATAATGTAGTTCTTAGCGGAACTACACTTTAGGGACACCTTGTCTTTTAGGTTCAGCTCATCGACCGAAACAGATTGCTCCCTTCCGTTCCGACCCCAACCCTCGTCATTTTTATGCCGTTCCCTCGTCGGATGGAGAAATCGCGGACAAATAGATCGCCGTATTTGCGCTACGATCCAAACATAACGCGGTATTTGTACACAATTTACATTCTGATAAAAATCCTACTAGCTCTAAATGCAGGTTTAGCGTAATGGAGTGTAATATGAACAATGACGCTTTCTGTTTGAACCATCCAGTGTATTCGTTGATGAGTGTCATGATACCACTTGATTCTATACGTTCTGTACCAACTTGTATCACCACTTGCGCTTTCCAATCCCTAACATCTCTCTTCCTTCCTAACAGCTTTCTCATCCTAACAACGCGGGCAGAGCGAACTGACGACACTACGCGGTGTTGAGGAATACGTGGCGAGACAACAGCATCTGTTGATTTACCTGTACGATTCAGCACACGTTTAGCAGTGGTGACTAGCTCAGCCCGGATTTCGACGGTATAATCAATTTCACTATTTGAGTACTTGAACATTCGTGCCATCTCCGCGATTGTACGATATTCTCGTTCGATGAGACCATTTTGTTCAGGCGTATATAGCGTGGTGAGAGGTTGATTTATTCCATTATCAGACAACTCACTTTCACTGTCAGAGCTGATCTTAAAAATCCAGTACATCCAGACCTAAATCCTTTGAAATGGTTATTGCAGGAAAATCCAAACTATTCTATCTATCCGCTTCGCATGGCGAAAATAGGCTTACGATTTATGTGAAAAGCGGACAACGGATTTTCCCTTTCTTCGCTTCTTCACCACTTCCCCATTGATTCCAACTCTCAGCCTTTCCCCAACCCAACTCCACGCACTAGTCCTCTCACCCATTTCCTCCATTCAGAGACCCTCTTGTGTCAAGTTCTTGTTTGCACTATATCCTCTCTGACTCTCACCACGTTAATCTACTCTTCAAACTCCATCTCAAGCTTCCCCTCTAGTGCACCCAACAAGTATGTGCCCTGAACGCCCTACGACTTCCTAGCTTGACCGACCGTATAATGTTTATTTTGTGGAGTGTGTTCTCGTTCACCAAATTGCTGCGGGAATAATTGTGGGGAATGTTGATAGGTAGAGGGCACCTTGCCAGTTTGACCCAAATCATTTCAGTGTTCTTACCTTCCATAGCTCTACCGAGTAGGAAAGGATGCAATGTAACTCGCTGGAAAAAATGAGTTTTTCCCAGGGGTGCTCGTTACAAGAGCAATTGACACTATTTAGAAAAATTATTATGAACCATACAGTCATAATAATCGCAAGACAGTTTTGGGAGTAGCTCACTAACACCCACGAGCGATTCTCTACATAGATGCGGCGTTCGGAGGGGGAAAACCAGGTTTGTGCGTTCCCAGAGCAGCTGATAGCGTTTGTCCCAGTCACCACACCACCAGTGGCGGAGGGCTGACACTGAGCAGCAGCCGAAAAATCCTACATAGTCCCAGTGGGTGGCCGGAATGATAGCTATGGCGGATGAGGGGGCCCTTAACCCTCTATGGACCAGAGAAAGGCTATGGGAACCCTCCTCAACAAAGGGACGTGACACACACAAGTTTTCCCCCAACATCCGTGAACATCTTAGAAATTTGATTAAGCTAGACCACTGGTGGAGCCTGTTCCTTACAGGACATCGCGACTTCAATGCCCGGCTCCTCTTCTTTTCTCTTAAAGGCTCTCCAGCATGTAAATCTTCACCTTTAGTGTGAAGGAAACAAGAAACCATGTACTGCTGTAGTTTGTACTACAGTAACGGGGGGGGGGTCCCTTGTGGTATTACATGGGCTCTACCCAGAGAATGGCGAACGACCCCAAATACCTGCTGTACCTCAGCAGATCATGGATTGGTTTGGACTTCCATGAGAGTGAACTGATATAACCCTCTTGAGGGTTCAGGAACAGCCGTGTTGATACGGAATCTGACCTCTTTTTCTAATTGCATACTTACAGTAGAAAGAAATTGAACTACGATAATTTTGGCAAATAGAGAAAAAACTTATCATTCCAGGTTCTCTTCCTGTCGAGTCGTTAGTAAACGATAACGATGCTCCGGTAGCTCCCGTCGTCCCCAAAGTGAATGTTTAAATCTCAGCGTTGACGAAAAATGGGATTCAAAGGAGGAAGTGGAAAAACGGGGAAACAAAAAATTCGATTTAAGAGGTAAATAAGGATCAATCTTAGTCGCTCTGTCGACGCCCCGACTGATCTTAATTGAAAAGAGGCGCCCCGGAGACATTTCTTATCTTGACTCTTCACCCTCTCAACAGGGCGTTAACGCTGTTCTCGTTAACAGGGCGATTCTCCGTCACTTAAGCCAAGGAAACCGTTTTCTTCGGCTCCGTGTCAAGAAGAAGCGACAAGACAAGAGATCTCCAAGTCCTGCGTTCCGTCTTGATATCCGATGGAAATGAAGGGCGCCCAACCAGCTCTCTGCCGGTTTACTTTGTAAAATGGGTAGCCAGGTTTTTCAACAGCTGGCAGCCATATTAGATATCCTTGTGATTGCGCTAGTGTTCGTCCGCCGACTAAAGCTTTATCGACTCTGAATGGGTCAATCAAAATTCATTTTCAATACCACCGTACTAAGATCTCGTGGTAGCACCAGCTATTGAGCCACTGCAAAGACGTTCACTAGCCCATCTGTTTCCATTAAGTATTCCCAGCTCTCACGTATTTATACTTTGCGCTACAAGTGCTGTCGACCTGCATTAAGTGGTGGTGACTTTGAGGGGGGGGGGATTGCTAATGGGATCCCCACCCTCATATAAGTGACAACAGTACCCCTCACAGTGTATTGCAGGCCATTGGAAGTGACTGTAGGGCAGCTAAAAGAATAAAGTCCATAAGCAGCAGAGGGTCTGGAGGATGCAGGGCAAGAAAAATGTTGAGCCTGCTCAGAAGTGCTTCCAGTCACTTCCTTCAAGAGCGCTAGGAACCCTGACTTCCTCCCTCTAGGGAATCCTTTTTCTTGTGGAATAAAGACCTTATGGCTGCTGGTTCTCAACCTCCTGCACTACATGACAAAGTGCGAGAAAGATGCCGATTGGTCCGGGGGGGGGGGGGCTACAGAAGTCCGGAAGCAGTGAGGACCTTGGTGAAAGTTCAGAAAATATTCTTCCTTCTCCCACCAAACGCTAGAATGATACAACGTTTGGTTCAGCTGTGCGTGCTTGAATTAGCATCCCATGTGCTATTATCCACGCACTCCGGTTCTTGTGGCTTAAGCTCCTGCTCGCTTTGAAGGCATCTGGCATGTCGCACGCGCTGTGGTGGTACGGCCAGGCAACACCATCTGCCCCTAAGCGCAGTAATCCTTCTGAGTTTGTGCCTGCTCTGCCGCTGCTTTCACTGACTTCCACTACTCGCAGTTTGTTGTTGATTATTCCATAACAGAAAACACGATAACAGTCGCATAAATTCCCTGCAAATCGATTACTCGATAATGATTATGGCATGAGTAGGAGCACCTAAATAAATTCTGGAACTGTTAGCGCTATCATATTCTACGTAAAACGTGAATTACGTTCAAATTATTCGACAAAAATGGGATTCTACCCGTAGCGAAAGCCATGGATATCGTGAAATGTACGTGGGATGAGCAAAGTCATGAGATGCTACGCACCAGAATTACAATATAAATTTCGACCATATCCTTTGTCTTCTCAGCCCTTCTTGCCGCCTCTTGAATGATTGTTGCATTAATAGTTATACGTAACTACTTGGCATGGTGTTATTGCTACTTCGTGGAGAACACTTGAACTTCAAAGTAATGCCACATTTTAGGTGTCGAGATACCGGGAAAAGTGCATTGTCAAAAAGATGTTGGATTGTTGATGGGATCGGGTGGATAGTTGAACCTCTGTGGGCAGTTATTGTGTGAGTGCTCAGTGTAGCGTATGATGCATCCTGGACAACATCTTCCTCAAGTCTTTCCTGCACGTTACGCGCAATTACCAGAAGAATCGCGTTGAGGATTAGCGTTGGAATTGTTTACGGAACTTCGTCGTGTTACTTTTACTTACTGACCTCCGGTTACTTGTTATGTAGTGGATTAGGTGGGGGAAGAAAAAAAGTTGTTTCAGTGCGTTATTCGAAGGAATAAACGAAGGGTCTTAAGATTAGGAGGGGATTAAATGAGATGGTGGAAGACGGAGGATTAAAACAAACTCGGAACCATAATAATGCTTCGGAAGGACACTGATAATTACCACCCTTCCCAAATCTCCCCTTTTCTTTCCTGATTGCTGCTAACAAGATATCTTGGTTCAGAAGTCTTGTTGTTGTATCAAAACTTTTGCTCGTTTCTTTCCCTCAGGCCTTCGATTTTTCTCTTCCTCCCGACTGAATTTAATTCTATCGTGTTAGGATCGCACTTCCCTAACCAGGCGCTTGATCAGTTCTGTAGTCAGCTGCGCCACGAGGACAGTGTTTTTCATCCTCCTGCTACGCGATGGGTGGCCCTTGGATCTCCTCGAGCATGCAAGTTATTAAGTCCTCCGTGAGCAAGTGCAAGGGTGTGATTAACACCTATCGCTCAGTTCCTATTATTCGCTGATCAGCTTGAGCATCGAACTCTTGACCCCCTAGTAAGCTAGTGGTAGGGACCGATTTTTGACAAATTCAAAGGATCTTCAAAATGACGACAGATCTCTGCACACTTGAGGCAGAAGTGCTGTCCAAGGGATCAGTTTCGATTACAAGCTCGACAATACTACACCACACCCCACAATCTGATTCTGTTCGTGGATAGTGAGCGACATTACCACCTAGTGATGTTGTGGGATTGTAGTGGACGTGACATCGAATTTTTTGTGGATGTATCAGGGAGCTCCTAGTGTCCCCATGAATTTACTGGATTGTTGGCACTTCTTATTTCTTGTCCTCTTCGCCTCCACTAGGATCTAGTAGTGGGCCGCCATTTCCTCACATCCTCCCGTACTGCCCAGCAAATTGAGAAGTACAGTAGCAATCTTTTCTTCATGCCTTCATTGTTCACCCCTGCGAGATACTGGCCATGGATCAGCAGCCACCATTGTCTTTTGGCTAAGCGCTGCCGGGGCGAATTGAGCGATGCACCACCAGTTTTCATCGGAATTCAACACAGTAAGGACGAAAGCTACTGGTGTCATCACGCTAACTGTCTTTGGCGTGGGAACCATCATACACCATTGCAGTTTGGGCGCGCAGCCTACCAATTCGGTGCAGGTTCGCCGTGAATTCTCTATGTCCCGTAAAGAAATTGGTTACGTAGCAATCCACCTACTGTGGAGCTGGGGTCAACTGCCCCCCCCAAGAGCTGGGATCAACTGGCTCGTCCACCATCCCTTGCACTTCACGTGTCCCAACTCCCAGTGTTCACAGAATTCCTTCTTTTCTTCTAGTGGCCATACTATGGTTGCCCCCTTGATGGCTACAGCGCTTTCTGCTCTGCTGCCAGAAGGTAGATGGGATTAACACCCAATACCACCACTACTGCCTCCTGAGAAACTGTGAGAGGGCACCACTGCCATACGCTTTCTGTGGTAGGCAATGCTCACAGTATCAGCCCACACCTCCGCCCTATATAAAAGGATGGAGTGTACTACACTCATACACACCCGCTTCGTGCTTGTCTGGGGCCCTCTCCTGTTGGCGATCAAACGGGGAAAAGCCTTTGTTCTTTATCTGCTGCTCCCCTCGAATTAATGCTTTGATGTCAGTTTTTTTATTAACTGTAAGGTATTCGTAGTTCAGGGCAATCTGTAGGTATTTTTCCTCCACTGCTGGATAGCAACACTGGTATGTTTGTAAGTAGCAGCAATTCGTGATATCATGTGGACAATTAAATAATTGAAAACAAACCAAAGCGTTGATAGCCCTGATGAGAATGTGACTAAACTTATAAAGCTTCCTGACAATCTCGAACTGTATGAAGTGTCGACTTCCTTTACAAGGAAACCAGGGTGAGACTCACTGAACGCCAAGCTGATTGACGAACATTGTTGGCGCTTAAGAACCCTAACAGTGACCAGCCACTGACTGGAAACGCGCAACAGCGAAAGGGGAGGTAACGCTAAAGCCGTTAATTTATGTGGAGGACGCGGTAGCGATATGGCACGTTGTTAAATTGCTGGGGAGCCAGAGACGGGAATGGGGTTGGTTAACTTAATCGACTTGCCTGCTCCTGACATTCAGTTATTTTCTTCCAAGTAATTACCACTTTGCCCCTTCGCTAACTACTCCCAGATCAATAGAATCTCAACAACATACGCCTTTCCGACCTCACGACAACCAAATTTTGTCATTTTGACGGTACCCTTATATTACACTGTTTCAACATTTTGCAAATTACATTTAAAATTGTTTAGGACCCACCGGGCCATTTAATACTGCTGAACTTTAGCGTGCCTTCGCTGCCCTACTAGCAAGATGCCCCGGGGTTTCGAGTGCCACATGAAGGACACTCTTCTCAACTCACATGCCCTGGTTTGAAAAGTACAAGCAACGCTTGCCCACGTTCAAAGATGCTAACAAAACGGAAGAAGGACGGCTGTGACCCTTAGGAGCAGGCAAGAGAACACATTCAAGAAGACGCATCGCAGCTGATTACCAGCACTTGGTCCCTGGCTCGGGTACGCCATGGAGACCGATACCTACCCCGATTCCTCGCGGGACATTGAGTATTTTGAACGTCCTAGAGCGGAAGTTCAAGCTGTTTGCACGCCAGGGCAATATGGGATGGTGCTTCCGTGCCATCTTCTCGTTGAACTAATGAGGATGTGCTGGAATGAGGCAATTGCCAATGCTACTATGCGCCTGGTTTCAGCACTGAATATGAACTCGGAACTTCTTTAAAGCGTTGATCAGAGGCCATGAACGCCAACCCACTGAAAACACATAGCTGACTGGAAGGGATCACAGTTCAAGTCCCATGCAACCTAACATGGTAAGTGGGAGGAGATGGGCTGCACTCATTGGAGTGATGTGCCAGGCCGAAGGCAGTCAAGGTTATTTACTAAGCTCTCAGGCCCAGATGAGGTGGTTCCTGAACGCCCCCCCCCCCCACCACGCCAGGAATAACGTATTTGGCTACTCCAGCACAGAAGCGTGCCACCCATTCAGGTTGCTCAACCTAAAGCTAACTTAAATGGTACCACGGGAGGCTTCTGCCCACACTACTACTGGCTCACCTTCGAGCACAGTGCCGCTGTAAGGCCGATGGGTCGCAATCTCGTCTGTCGGGAGAAGCAATTTCCACACGCGCCATTCACGAACCTGTCCCTAACGACTTGTTATATCATCAGCCATTGATAAACTATGGCAGTGCAATAACTCATAACGAACCTCAAACGTGTAGTAGCCGCCTCTACGCCAAAATTTAAGGTCGAAGTTGAGCTGACCGCCCGTTTGGTCAGCGGAGGTGAACATTGATTAGTATTAGAGATTTTTGAAAACTCTGTGATTCGAATCGAAAAGTAGACGTTCAGCGAATGGCTTCATAATGTCGGGGCGTGATACCGGCCACATCTGCCTGCTATTTACACGCGGCTCTAATTACCCGAACCTATTGGACCACGTAACATTAATTACGAGCTCACGCCCCCATGCCACAGTCCGCTTCCACCTCACCTCCGCCGCAGCTGACCATTTCGTTTTCTCCCGCCGACAATTTTGCTCGTGTCCGCGTATTTTCTCTCACTCTCTCCCTCTCTCTCCTACACCATTCCCCATAATTATCGGGTCAGGCTCCGCTTCCGCCTTCTGCTCCTGATATTCAAACTCGCCCCTCCGAAATTATTCAAACGAGGCGCCAGTTTTGCGTTTTCGAGCCGACACTTCGTCTGTTTTCGAACGCAAATATGCCACCTCTCGATAATATCCAAAAATGAAACGAGGATGAACTAGTCACCCTGTGGCTACGTCGATTTTACGCTCTTTGACGACCGGCACTTGACTACTTGCCGGAGGTTCGTGACACCCTCATTGGAACTGCTGGTCGTATCAATTGGAGCTTCTGTGATGAAGGGTTAGTGGCAATCATCAAAGCTACTGAAAATCGTGCTGAAATACCAGTCGAACTGTCTTTCGGTCGCGCGAAGGAACCATTGAAGACCAGGACCAACTCGAGATGCTCTCACGGGGTGTTTTCCTTACAACCAATAGTTGCATGGTGTGTCGATTTGTGTTTGTTGTGTTCTACTGTCTCCAACTAGGCGATACAATTCTTCGTCTCTTCGGACATTATGTTTGAGTCAGCTGTTTTGATGGGATGAGCGACTGAGAAAAATTAAAAAGGAATGTATTTCAGGAGCGGAGTGAAAAGGTGTACTTTCAATTTACATTTAACTAAACTCTATTTTGTGAGGATTAGGAGCGACACTAGAGCTTCTTGTGTACGTTTTGTATTCTTGTGTTGGGGTATCCATTTACTCAATTGTGGATCCCGTAGTTGGTGGTGAACACAGTTCTTTATGGTCTCAGGCGTTTCCTGCGTTCGAATCGATTAATCGCTCGTGCTCGGGAGAGGATAACTCTATGCAACCTTCTCTCGACCTGTTGTCATTCACTTAGTCGCCCATGACCATGACTATTTTACTTCAGTAGTAGTAGTTCAGTAGTTTTTTTACATAAAGTTATTCACCCACTGTGACTATTGAAATGTTAACTGTGAGCTTGAAACGAAGAAAAGGTGTTAACTCGTAGGCTGTGCATGAACTCGACTTCTGCGGGAGTGTTGACTAGTGAAGGAAGAGGCAAGATATTCCTTGCCGATGAAGAGCAAAGTGAGTAAAACGAGAGGGTGTGCAGTTGAGTTGAGGCCAACGTTGAAGGTTGAATTTTCAGCTCACAGTCTTCCACTGAGTTGGATCTGTTTTTCCTTGAACGTGGTTCCTAAAATAAGTCTTCTTCCGCCATATGAGTTGGACGTTATTCTCAATTTTACTTCGAAATTTCGGGTCCGCAACGACTGCTCAAGTTCTCCTTCGGGACGAAGAGGTTTTTAAAACGCGCTGATTTATTTTGAACTGGAACAACACACGAGATGTGCAATTCTTTAATTGAGACAGATACCGACAGCAACCAAATTTCTGAGCTCGGAAAGGGGTTTATTAAGGAGTCCCTACACTATCAAACGGGTTGACCAAACTCCTTTGCTCTTCATCAGTGGAAGTGCAACAGTGCGGTTGCCTGCTTGATTTTTTGTTTTTGGTTTCGATGCTGAATGGTGTCAAATACTAATTTGGGCTTCCTAGCCTTAACAAAGGTTGCTCTGAAGCAGAACAAACAGCAAAAGAAAAAGAGACGGTGGTCTAAGGAACTGAGAAACTGCTTCACTCATGAACATCTACTATACGCCCAGAGGAACGGTTCCTGGGGGGTCCACTTATGCGCGAATGGGCTCCAGGACAGCTGGTGAGGGTCTTCGTCACCCTCAGCTGGCTGGTGTGAGTGTGTTGAATGAATGAATTTGGTAAGAATGTAATACATTGCGTGGATGGTGTGCAGGTTTATTGTATGCAAGGGGAAGAATGAATGTAATTTATTGGGTGTGCGTGAGAGGTTGCGTGGGTGGTGAATGGAACAGGGGGGATCCTGGGGTGTCATACATCCCTCCCTACAGGACGGGAAATTGGCATTTGCAGTGCATCGACCCCCGTCCAGCTGCTGGAGGGCCCTTGCGTACCAGGGACCTGGGGTCCTCTGGCAAACTGGCAAAGAGGGGCAAGTACAAACCCATATACGGCGGAGGTATGGGGCCGAGTCTAGCAATTATTCTAGCCTTAAGGGATATTTTTTCCAAAATGGTTCCCGGAAGCCAGTTCAGGACGCGAGGGTAAGGACGTAGCAATCCACCAGTCTCTAAGCAACCCAGAAACCGGGTCCTGCAGATATCGCGGTGGCCGCGGATTCGTCCCTATTCCACTCTCTTTTGGTTTATTATTCATTCTGAATAATAACCCTATGTTTTCGGTCACGAAAAATTTTTTATAACCCCCCCCCCCCTCAAAATTTGATACTTAACGTTTCAAAACATGGGGATTCCAAATATGCAATGTCTGTCCGCCGTCCCCCATCCGGGTCGTTTTGTGCCTTTAACGTGGTCTAAAAATTCGTTCTTTCGCACAAAAATCCCATTTGGTATCTAGTTGTGCCCGCCATCTCGGCAATCCGATCGGACAAAGCCCATGAATGTTATGGGCAAAAAATGGTTAAACAAATTAACGAAACGCACTATAATCGCAAATAAGCCGTGTTTCGTATCGTTTTCGAGGCCCGCTCGACTCACAGCGCCCTTTGGACTCGCAACGTCCTGCTAATTGCCGTGGGTTCACTGGAAGCCCTCGTCCCACCCCTCCATCGGATCAGACGTTTACGGGCGCCTGGCGCCGGGGGAATATTTTTAATTTCCGTAGTTCCATTGTAGTCAGGTCATATTTCGTATGGTTTACTAGTATTCGATGCTGAATCAAATGGGTCTCAGAGCAGTAATAATAGGTCAAGCTGTTCATGAGAATAATAAACCGTTGTGTAATAATTTGCAGGGTTTTTCTTTTTCGCTCGAAGGGGCGGAGGTAGGTTACGGCCTAGAGCCTCCACACACCCCACATATTGAAACGTACAAGTGTGTCATATTGAGGTGCCTATCGTTTGGCATGAATTTCAACTCAATCACGTTACAAATCTATCAGTAAACTTATGAGCTACCGCTCTGACTTTTGGGGAAGTGCGATTGATGTGGCCGTGACTTACACCGAGTGACTGACGCAATGTTTGATTAAAATTGCCCTACATTATTAAATTTTCTATAAATCACCGTCAATGCTTGCTTCAAGCTTCAAACATGTCTGTACACTATCAATCACGCTTGATAGTGCAGGGGCCACCTCACGTTTCACATGCTCGGCACGGTGGCTTTCAGGTTGAAGCTCATCCCATTAGCCATGTGGTTTCAAGACGTCACAGGCGGCTTCTTGGAATACCCTGCATTATACTGGCATAACAAGCTATTCATAACATAACTTAATCATGAACGTAAACTTGACAATAACTATACAGGGAAATCAGACAGGGGAAACATTAAAACTGAGGCACACTCGCGTTGAACTTGTCTTGAAACTGTTATGAAGTCACTGTTTTGGAGATAGTTTCACGCCAATCTAAAGTCCTTAATTAATGACAATATGTACGCTTAATTTATGAGCATTGGGTACAGTATTGGCGTACCACAGGCTACGAAACTTAAATTCTTTTCTTATTCCGACTTTAAATTTTCCTAGAAAAACTTCATTGCAATTCTTTTATATGTGAAGTTTGGGACGTGATAGTGTAGTGAGGACGTATTAAGAGTTGTATTGGCATCGGCGCCAGCTTTTGACCTGCCCAGAGTTACGCCGAAAGTGGACTAAAATACGTATATACGTGTGATAAAGAACGTAAGTTGAAAAAACTCGGCCCTTCAGACCTTCCCAGAAGGCAAGCCCCCCCCCCCGAACCACAGGATGCATGCCGCTTGATGTATGGAACATACGAACTTCTCTGGGTCCCAATGCAACTGAAGGAATATGTGAATGATGAGGGCGCTAAGACCTACCTGTAACCGCTTCAAGAGAAAGGCGGCCAGAATTGAGAGGCCTCCCTAGAGTCATGGTGAAATCGTGGGGGACGAGAGAACAAGGAAGGGGGTATTTTGATGAAGGCGAAGGAAGGAGGTGTGGTTTTGTGCCATGATTTAGTTCCCTCCCAGCGTGATGGTTCCTGGCCTTCAGGTGAAGGCATGTTCCATGATAAAATATCAACTTGAAAACAATACGAGCTTGTTGCCCAACGGCAACATCAACATGTAAAGACAACATGCTCAGAGAGGGAATTTTCCAATCCAGTTTTTGGATCCTGAGAAACAAAACTGTGAAAGCGTGTGGTTTTCGGTCATGAGAGACGTCTATGAAGAATTTGCAAATAGCAGACTGATCTGTCCTGTACAACGACTAGACTGCTAGAGAACAGACTATGATACATAAGAATTGTGGATTTTCTTTAGAGATGAACGCATGGCATGGGAAGGAGAGTGGCCCAGGAGAGAATGTTCCAGAATCACTGCGCCAATGACTGAGGTTTCTCTGATACCGCCAGTTATAATACCGCACTGTGGACGATACACACGAAATGTTGAATGCTTAGACCTAAGGCAGGGCTAATGTTACGGAGAATCCTGACAACGATGACATTCCGTCCGAAAGCGACGGGCCATTCAAACAAATGGGGAACTGTGAGGAAGTCCTCCACAAGCTTATACACGTATGGTGGTGACCAGCGCTCCTTAACGAGCTTAAAGGTAGGGGAATCACCCGCAACCTGTACTCACTCCTCGAAAGTTACTTGACAGACAGAACTGCTACGATCGAATGCAGGCGTGTCTCTGTCCAGAGATAGGTTGAGAAGGGGTGCCCATAGGGCTCAGTCCTTGGACCAGCACTCTGGAACGCCTTCTTCGAAGGTCTTCTCAGGAGGCTCATGAAGTGACTATGCTGATCTTTGCAGAGTCAGTTCGCCAAATCGAAGAAAAAACCCACCACGTGCTCCGCACTGTAACCCAATGGTGTGAGCATGTCAAGATGCAGGTGGCAGAGTAAAAAAACCTGCTAAACATCTTGAAAGGAAAAGTGAATAATCAACGCTCAATACGCTTTGGCGGCCACAGCCCCCCCCCGCCCCTCCTATGATAAGCACCTCAAGTATTTAGGAGTGAATATAGGTGAGATGTGGGGCTTCAACCAACACCTCCATTCCCTTAAAAGCACTACCATTCCAAGGTTTGCCTCACTGCGAGCACTTACTAAGGCCACATGGGGTGTGTTCTACCATGACACTAACCTCATATATAAGGCCATATATCTAGGCGTGATTGGCTACTGCTCCGTTGTCGGGGGTAGCAAACTAACAGTCAATCAAAAGAGTACTGGCCCAATCCCAGGGAGCTGCGCTTCTGCGGGTCACCAAGGCCTATACGACTGTATGGACCGAAGCACTCCAGGTGATCACTGGTCAGTTACCAGTTGATTAGGCCATTGAGTGCATGGTTGACAAGTGGAGAGTGCAACGGGAGCTTCCCCCGGTTTGGGCTGAACTCAGCGCGGATCTCACAACAGAACGAAAACTTGCCGCCATCGACGAATGGGCGTTAGAGAAATTACAAGCGAGATGGGAATAATCCTCGTGGGTATGGCTATGAGTATGAGTATCCCCAACATCCGTGAACGTCTTTCAAGAAAATGAGCCAGACCACTGGATGAGCCAGTTCCTTACAGGACATGGCAGCTTCAATGCGCGGCTCCAGTGCGGAGGACACGAGAAACCACGTGCTGCTCCACTGTAGTTTCTACAACAGTGAGCGACGGGTGTTGGGAGGGCAAACGTACTTAGCAGCATTGACTGCTACAAAGCAACCCTACAATCATTTTGCAGAGTTAGCGAAAAAGGTCATGACTGAAAAACGTGGTCATAGTTGATCTGTCCTTTTGAAACTTGCCATCCAAGTAAATAGTTAGATCAGGTAGGAAACCAGATTAAAAAATCCTCCCAGATGGTACGAGATTCCGCAGGTGGTTACCTCTGCGCGGTAACACACGGGGAACAGCTCTCTACTGGGAGACTGGCTAACGACCAAATACCTGCCGTACCTCCGCAGGTCTGAGTTCGGTGGATGCTGCAGGGGCTGGCCTACTGTACATTAGCGAGAATAATTTCCATGACTGATATAACCCTCGCCGAGGGTTTAGGAACAGTCATCAAATAAGGAAACATTCCTGTAATGAAGCGTCAAAGTTCTTAGTGAAGAGCTCGGACTGTAGGTTTGGTTCAGTATTTCGTTTTTGTTTGATAGCTCTCTGAGGTATAATACAGGTTCCCATCCCTCATTCATCAATTGCACTTCACAGGTTGCCCACTTTCCTGAAACTCGTCTTTGCGGCAATAGCCCGCACAGCGGACAAGTATCGAGGAGTGTATAGCAGCTGAGGGACGGAGAAGGTGCCTTAAGAGAGAGGAGGCGGCGAGCAAACATCCTCTGAGGCAGCCGGTGATTTAGGTGCAGAAGGGCGAAAGGGTTGTGATAGATAGCCGGGCAGGAACGGCAGGTCACAGGATCTGCGATGGTGTTGGTTGTTGTAGAAGCTGAAGGGGTGACGACCTCCATATATCTCGAGGTACATAATTGATAGAAGGCCCGGAGAGGCCATGAAAGGCGGAATTAACTGCAAGAGCCCCCTCCACCAACTTCTCATCTGGTCTTAAACCTCTCTTCGTCCCTCGTCGGTTCACCGCCTCCTCACCCTTCGCCTATCTCCTCTTCCATGGTTAATTGATTGTTGTAGAATTAGTCCCCGCGTTCCACCCTTATTCCTTCTTCTTCTTCCCACTAAATCACCAGCCTTCACAGCGACTACACCACGTCTCTGCACCATATATTAATGTCCTGACTTGAATTCAATAGCTTTTATCTTGAAGCGTCTTTTCACAAGGGGATATCGACCAGTGGAAGTAGTTTAGTAGTCTTTTAAACGGCCCATGATAACCAGTTCAGACTTGAGAAACATTAAGTTGAATTAAGGTGAACACTACTGCACCACAGTTTTGACACCCTTTGTGGTTAAAAATTAACTAATTGGGTTCAGGAGACTGCGAAAGGGCGCACGAGAAACCTTCCGTTCTGCCATTGCTAAGAAACAAATCACGAGCATGACTGTGCTGAGTCGAGAACTAATACCACACGCCTAGGCCATACTACCGCCCGTTAGTGTATGTCAGCAAGCCACTGTGTCATGCAAGGAGTAAGTCTAACAGCATGTTGGAGATCAAGGGTGCATTAGTGTCAGATGACACGAGGATCCTCGAAGTGGCGGGCGAGAGAGGGGAAAGCTGGAGAGGGAGAGAGAGAGAACCATAGACTAGAATTAATTGATGAATCAGACGAACGAAATGAAGGGTACACTGGGATTAAACAGTCACTTGATTAGGTCGACAGAGTTCTGAGTAAACCAACAAGTAAAAGTAGTTCTTACAGGGTCTCTAAATGGTTGCACTGGTGCTGGCTGGAAGGGGGTAGAGTGGGAGAGTGGAAGTAATTGTGTTCAAGTGAAGAAGGAGAACATATCTTTATACAGTCATAAACCACAACTTAAGCACAAGTGAAAAAATGGGCTCTGAAGAAAGCAACGAACTCGCAGGGAGAACAAGAAGCGAATGGGGAAGGCAGAGGGCCGTGGGAAAAAGAAAAAGGACGTATATTATGTCTGACAGTCAGGGTGCACTAAGGCCCTGGTCTCCTACACCATCACGTCGGTGCTGGTTTGGGAATGCCTCACAAACTTGAAGACCTTGGCAAAGGAAAATACATTCACACTGTGTTGGGTGCCAGGTCATACAGAGATAGAAAGGGATGAGGAGGCTTAAAAACTGGCGAGTGAACGATATGCGCTTCTCCTGGTGGGGCTTTTGTAAGGACCGCCGAGAGCCACTTCAATGAGGAGGTTGGTAAATGGGAGAAGTGCAGAGATGCCTATTGCCGAGATGTCCAAGTATAGTCAAAGTTGTTAATTATACTCTTCAGGGAGCAAACAGGTCCCCAGTCTGGAGAGAGAGAGTATATGAACAGTATGTGGCCTATTCGCAGGTCACTGTCCATTGAGGTACCACCTGGCCAAGATTGGTAGGTCAGAAGTACAGAGTTTCAGATCCTGCGAGGTGGAGCGGGAGTCAGCGGAGCATGTGTTGAGTATTAGTGAGGGACTGGCTGCGGTACTCGTGAGAGTGGGTGGGGTTCTTCGGCAGACGCCGAATGAGGTGGCAGTGATGGACCTCAAGGTAGTCTTGCATTTTGTGCGAGAATGGTGGTGTCGTCTCAACAGGGAACACCCCTTGGAAGGTGGGAGTGGGGGGGGGGACTGGGAGGACATTAAATGGTACCCTCAGCTTGTCAGGGGGGAAATCAGGGTCGCTGGCGTTACTCATCATGCTGCACTTATGCAGATGTAGAACCTCAAACAGGTATGCTCAGGGACATATTCCACAATCGCGTGAGCATGTAGGCAATCTCCAACATTAAAGAAGTGCTAATAGTGCTAGAACTGTTGCCTAAGATCCCTAGCCAATACGATCAAGTGCCAAACAAATCGTCGATAAAACGCCCAGTTCACAGAAAAGCTTCCTGTCGTCAATTGGTCAGAAACATCACAGATTGGAGTTTCACTCAAGAAATTAGTGATGCCAGAGCTAAAAGTAAGTTTCGTGCAACTCTCATAGCCCAAACTGTCCACGAACGGGACTTTAGGCAGATGGAGTCTGAGCATTCCGCGAGTGGAATGAGCTACAATCGCGCAAGATGAGAGATCCTGTTATCTCCCATGCTTGTAAATGATTCCCAAATGTGGAGCAACGACGTTAGAACTACATATCAGCTCCTTGCAGCAACATCCCAAGCCCACATTCTCCTTCTTTGTCTCTCTCTTTTATCTCCACTTTCTCGCATATGATAGTACAAACCTGCAGACCACACCCGTCATTTTTCAGAGAAATGCACCAGTTGCAGTGTTATTTCGAGAATACACGGCTTATCCCATCTACGTCATTAAGAGAATTAATCACACATCAAGCTGGACCACTCATTTTTAAATACACTACACGTTGGAAATTATGGAAATTGACGTTCTTCGGCTAAAAATATGAACGCGGAGCTGCTGACGGAGAAGATTTGGCGTAATACCTCGAGAGGATGCTTTGTTTGCCTGGCTGGGAAAAGAGGGGAGTTAGACTGCTAATTAATTCGAAACTCCGGCGTAGAGAAGCAGGAGAAGTAATTGGTAAGCCGAGTTAATCCGTGGGACGTTTGTTATAATGTTTGTTCAATTCCCAACCCTTCACCTTCTTGAGGCCTCCGGTAATAAGGCTCCGTCCTCCACATTTTGGCGGGAGCTCCGACACCATTATCAGATGAAACCAACAGGATTGGATCCATTTAGAGTAAAACATCATAGACTGGTGTCGGGCGAGGGACCAGAATTGAGAATACATCGAGAGCTACCACTGACTCCTTTTCATTGGATAAACAGCATCAAGAAAATGGACACCCTCTCGACTTAGCATCTACAGGTAAAGACAACCTCACCTCGAGGAGCCTGCTGGAGGCATAACGAGAAACATGTTATGTACTCTTCGCTTTTCATGGCCGCTTCTATGAGTCAGGTAAACTGGACCCACGAGAAAACCCTAGTCCAGGTAGCGGCAGAAGTCCAAGGGGACGGCAAGAGCTGTTGCACAGCGTGAATGCTTACCCACTGAACAAACGTACCTGGCTGAAGGGGATCGCAGTGTAAGTCCCACGAAACCTGGCTTCTTTCCCCATGTTGAAGACAGGGGCCAGCTCGATCCATGGGTGAACGGATCGCAGGTACAGGTAGAACGTCTTTTGGTGGCCCCCTGCACTGGAGCCTGCTCCCATTCAGGTACCGTAGGAGGCTTCCACTCGTGCCGCCGCAAGCACAGTGCCATTTGCCGTGAAACCGATTAGTGGCCGTAGTGTTGATGGTAAGCTCCCCATGTTTGGTTGCAGTGTTGACAAGAGAAGCCCTCTCCAACCGCCAACGGGCTTGCTTATTGACTGTCGAAGACTGTGGAAGTAGCTGGTTGTGTCAAACATGTGTCTGTCGAGAATTTTCCACGCATGCCATTCATCTTCACACCTATCGGAAATACGAGTCCTCATCGATCTGCAGCTGTGATCCCTCGTCTCCACTCCAGCGCACGTGGGGTTATGTCAACTCAGCACGTCTACACGTGGTTAAGGTGGTTGAACGAACAGGAAGACAATGAAAGGACTGCAAGAACTGATGTGGCGTCCATGAACGCAGCCAATCTAATTGTCAATGTTCATTTTCTCGGACTATCGTGAAAGGGCACTGCAATCGCTGAACGTAACGAAATTGATGGGGGCAAAAGAGCACTTGCTTAATGGACGTGTGAACAGATTGAATTTTCAACATTCTATACTTTTGTGCTTTCTTTAAATATAAACCGACGAAGAGCCAACAAGGGGATCCCGAGGGTGTAATGGCTCAACCTCCACCCCCTTCTACTCATTTCACAGATCTTTTATGGTTTTGATTTCTTTCGTTTCTTGGGTTCCCCTCTTATTGTTTCTTTGTATTTCCTTTTTCAATGTTTCTATCTTCGTCTAACTCCACTTATCCTTCTCTCTCGTTCTCTCTCTCTCTCTCTCTCTCTCTCTCTCTCTCTCTCTCTCTCTCTCTCTCCCTCTCTCTCTCTCTCTCTCTCTCTCTGGCTTCCTCTTTTTACTTTCAACCCTCTTTTTACCCCTTTGCCATTTCACTCTTCCTTTTTATTTTCTTCAACTCGAAAGACGGCCCCCTCCCTGCTGCCCCTCCTCCCCAACACCGATCTATTTTCAAACCGAAAGTAGTCAACCAGAGAGAAGTCGGATTTTTTGCAATTTCGTTCCTAGCCAGGGTTAACCCTCAGATTAGATTGGCCCGCAGCAGCCAATCATCCCCCCGCCCCTCACCCACAACTCCTCCCCATTTCCCCGTCGTTCTTTACTACACCACTCGTCTGTGCAGATTTTTCTCAACGTCCCACCCCCCACCCTCAAAGTCCACAGACTCGGGTTCTCGTTCCATCGAGATACGCAAATGCTCGGAGGAGCCTCGCCCTCGACAGAAGCATTATTTTAAGCTTTTCCGTCCCCCAGAGAAGAGGAATTTCCTTATTAAATGGATTCCAGGGTAAGGGGCCGATTAATGCAGTTTATGGCGAGCGCGCTCGCGGGATGACTTTGGTTCTTTGCAGCGGTTGAAAGCCTCCCCCGGCTCCTAAAAATCGACCGTATATAAATTGGCCCTCTCGAATTTCTCAAAAGGGGATTCCAATTTTGTCCTCTGAATAGAAGCGAACCGTTTGTAGCACCGAGACTTGGGATGGACCGGTGAGATAATGACCTTTATTAGGTCTTTAGCGCGTACACAATTTTTTGATTAGCTATATTTTATCTATTTTGGTTATGTGGGCGTGAAATGAAGAATTACAACGAGTTATTGAGCTGTGATGAGTGCTAAGCGTTTGCTAAAAGGTTTATGTGGTATACACGAAATACTTTCCTTCACTCCACATAAATTCACTGTTTTTATGGCTTCTGCTAGTAATTCAATTTATTTTTCACTCATTTCATTTGAACTTAGTAAGACCTACGGTGGCAGAAAGCGGTAGCGCTTAAGCTTCCGTAATTTATTATGCTGCTCCTATTCATACCCTGACCAACCCTGTCGGGACGCATATTTGTCCCGTTTTCATGAGTATTTGTTGCTGTATTATTCGGTTATGTTACTATTACTTTTTAGTTTAAAATATTTTATAACTGCTTTACCCTTTTAGGCTGAATTCTGTCTGCATTTCGAGGTGAAATAGGTTGTACTGAGTTAAAATACAAACAATCAGGTATCAGAATAATATACGTTATCCTTTTCCTGAATTCCTATTTTAATTTACACTACTGTTTAATATTGGGACGAAAATTTCTGAGGCCCTCGAACTCTGCGCTCTCCTCATTACTGGCCCCGCTGCTCCTTTTACCAACAACAGAAAGGAGCAGCAAACAAACGTGGCCCTGAAAACTTTGGTCATCTAATCCCATCAAGACACCAAAACTGGCATCACCCCACCAACTTTCCTCCGCCTACTGAGCTGCTCATGCGATCAGTGCGTTTCTACATCTACTACAGTACAACGCATTCGATCCAACTCTTTAAGACGCGATTCATCAAACCCTTTTTCTACGTGTCGCTTCACTTTGCTTCATCTCATCTTTTCCCTCTATCATCTCTGTTACTTCCGAACACCGGTAAGATCGTTCCAATTTTCTTCCACCACATTCACCGTATTTTAACCCACCTCATCACCTCATCAAGGGCCCCAACGAAAATCAAATTCATTTATTCATTTCTTTGCTCGAGCCTTCTTTGTATTTTCATTTTCTTAGCAGAATTTCTTATTTTAATATAAACCCTTTTAATTTCGAATTATTTTCCTCATTGTTCTTTTTCACCAAGCTTTCCCTTCTTTCACCATTTGTTTCACTAATAATTTCTCGGTATTTTACCGTGGTCCTCCAAGCCAGCCCTATCTGTTGAGGTCACGAAATTCCCGTCGTAGCACCTTAACAACTACCATCGGTCATTTCCGGCGTTGTTCGTGAGCGTTCGGGCTATTTACCGATATCTCAATCGCAGTGACTTGAATGTCGACAAGGAGCACATTTTAGATACTATCTGCACTTTCCATAAAAACTGTACTGATTATTTAAACATGTGAGCATGGCATTTTGATGACATGGAAAAATATCAATGGTTAGTTTTAACGGCAGTGCCTGATTGGGAAAGAATTGAGGAAGGGATTGATTCGATTTCAAGAAAATGTACAAACCTGGAGATTTCATATATAGTGAGATGTTTGATGAAGACAACACGACACAAGAACAACTACTGAAGTGGGCCGATGAAAAAAATCCTTTAGATCAGAAATGGGTGGAGATATTTTACACTTCACAAAACAAAATGTCCCAATCAAGAACTTAAAACTGATTGTTTGGTGTTTTTCTCTCGCTACCAGGAACGAACACGCCGGTAGAAAGGGTGTTCACGTTGATCAATGACATTTGATCAGAAAACAAATCCCAACTGAAAATGTCTACGCTAAAAGCAATGTTAACGGTGAAGTGCAACTTAAACATGTCACGTGAAGGTTTCTTGGAAATGCTCAAACAAAAACGAGACATTTTGAGGAAGATTCATTGTCAGAAAATTATGAGAAATAAACATACGACAATGTTAAACGTTTAGAAATCTGTTTCTGCAGATTATTGTGACTTGATTTGGCTAGCTTACTTTTGTATCCTGTATTATTGTAAACATGCACATTTTCGTGCATGTTGTAAACATCTTAAATAACTTCAAACATTTTACCTGTAAAATGTTGTAAATAAATATTGTACAATTAATTTGGTCATAATTTTGTTCAAAACCCCCTTTATTATCAGAAGTTAAATAAAAACATGCTCTAAACAATTCAAGTAGAGAATTAAATTAAATATTTTTGTACAGGAAAAAAATAATGAAAAAAACAAAAACATAATAGACCAACGGTTGTGCAGTCAGCTCATTTAATAACGATTAACGGTTGTTTTGTCTAATTTTCCGACACGAGAAAATTTACAACTTAATAACGCATCAAAGTTTTCGATTTTTGAAGGCGTTTTTGTTTTCAAACACCATAGTAACAGCGACACAACGACGCTGTCAACGCGTATTTGACAACAGCTTCGACTGGAAAAGCTTCATTTCTCCCACAGAAAGTTGACGCTCGTTCGTGACGTCATGCTCATAACGTTCAGAAAACAAATGGAATGGTCCTGTTGATCATTATTAAATCATTTAAAAAATATTTAGTGTTTCGGTCACTATGATAACTATAATTACTTTTTGGTAGATTTCGCCCCTTATTTTGGCGCCCCATGGGTTTGAGGTGTGGTTTAGCCGTTTTCTCTCCATCGCGTTCACAGATCCGAGGGCTGTTGGTGAGAGAAAGAGCGACACTACCGAGTTGTCTCTGGAGAAGGACGTGCGGCCTGACATCGTCGCCATTGGTCACCCGACCAGTCCGCAGTGACCTCTCGTGGCGTGTGGAGCGGGAAAAGTGCAGCCGTCTTTAAAAACGCTGTTGTTTCATTATAAACTCCCCCAAAATGTTGCTAGGGTCTTCAGAAAATTTCAGGCGGTAGTTCAATTAAGTTGTATAGTTTGATAACGCACCTGAAATATTAAAGGACCTACTCAAGAAATTCCGGAATTTCAATCACCGCCGTTTCGCAAACAGTTTTTACCCGATAATTCTCAAACGGTGTACGCGATCCTTCTCAATAAAATCACGTGAACAACCTCTTGAATCATCTAGAATTTGATTGCTCAATAATGTTCGTGTTTCAAGCAGGAGCACAATGAATTTCAGAACCATTCCCGCTCCCCACTGTCATGTAGAACGTCGTTCTGAACACAACAAAAACAGTTTTGATTATTTGCGAGACCAAAGGGAATCACTAAATGCCCATATGGCCAAATCAAGTTGTGTGATCCGTCGTAACAAATTTTTTTTTTCAGTGAGGTGTACGAGCAATTTCTGAATTTACTCCTGTGTGCGAGTGTATTTGTGGTTATGTGTTTATGTGCTACGTTCGTATCTTGATGTTTACGCTACTTTTTGGAAATAACGGTATCCACTGGGTGCCGTGATGTATATTCACTTCCAAAATTGTACTACTGAGAGTTGGTTAAATCCGGTGCTATTCGCTTATTTGAAGCCAATTATGCGGTTCGAACCCGCAGTCACCGTTTTGGCAGTCGCTCGAGGAACCTTCGATGAAGTTCCACTTAAGGGCGACATTCCCGTCGGTCTCACCTGTCCTCAGTTAGGGAAGCGAACACACTTTTTTTCCCCAACTTCTTTCCCTCTGACATCTGACGAATGCCTGCCGTTCTCAAGAAGCATCGAGCGAAGTTATTTCGTGACCTTTTCATCATTAATTTAATTATCCGCCGGCTTATTGGATTCGGGCGACCGAGGGGAAGAGCGCGCTCTCCCTTTGAGGAATTAGTGAAAAATTAGGGAAAGAACGCATTCTTCTGCCAATTATCTTCTTCTTTCAAGGTGACTTTGATTCAAATCGCGGGTTTTAATGAACACGTGCCGCTCAGTTTCTGAAGGACTGAGCTGCTTTGGTTGTTCGTCGGTGGTGCCGAGGGGGGACTGAAATCAGCGTCGAAAAAGTTCTCGATTCTGAACACGTTTATGACGATGTGACGTCTTTCTCCTTAGAGTGGGGCGTGTCCGAAACGTTGGGTGATCAGAAATATATCAATCAAATTAAACGACACAGGTATAGTGAGCCATTACGTACTTGATCTAATTATATAAATAACAGGAACGAACAATTTTGGAGAGGGACGTAGAAGGGAGGGTCTGCTCGTAGTGGCTCCATGAAATTACTCCAGCGTACTGAGCACCAGGTCTGTTTCCTTATTAAATGACTGTTCCTAAATGGGTTGGAGGAACCAGCCTCACTACTACCACGTTTTGTCGTGGGTTTTTAGTGGGCACTTCTTAAGAGGGGGAGCCCAGTTATTGTTGTTTTGGAGTTGTGACGCCTTGTTTTTGGGTGGAGGCGTCCTGCTTTTTTTGGGGTCTTTCCCTTCGCGCTTCCTGGCCGTGGTTGGCTGGCATTTGGCCTAATCTCCATGAGGGACGGAGGAGGGCTCAGTAGCGGCTTCCTGGGGTACTAAATTGGCTCGGTAGAGCTCCATGAGTCGGGGGCTAGTAGCGAGGGCTGCACTGGCTGCTGGGCAATTGCCCTACGCCGCTCTTATCTCACGACAGCCGACACAGTTTCCTGCAGGGGGGTTGTAGCAGGGGTCGCTGTTGACAGAATGGCACTCGCCAGCTTCGAAGTCACGCTTGGTGCCGTCATGTTGACCCTCATCCACACCCACTGACCATGGATAATTTGGACTTGGGCACAAATCTGTTCCATGTCTGTCAGATTAGGGTACACTGCGTTTACTACTTGCAGTAGCTGGGTTGGCCGGGCTAGTATTGGGGGGGATCCTGAGAAAGAGGCGCGCAGGTGGCGTTTTTATTATCTTACTGAGCACCAATCGTGCATTGCATTTCTACGATGGCAGCTCTTCTTTCTCCTCCTATTCGCCCTCACAAGGATCTGGCAGCGTGCCGCCATTCCCACACATCCTCCCATTTTGCCCAGCACCATGTCATCGTTCTTCATTCCTCAAAGATTCCTGCTCAGGATCAGCACGCTCCATCCTCTTTTGGAAATGCACCGTTAGCTTATGTAGAAATTCTAAGTTGTGCGGACGAATGCCTCTGGTGTGAGGAGGTCAACTGCTGTGTGCCACCAGGCTGCCAACCTTAGGCGTGAGAAGATGGCATGGGACACTCACTATTGCCCGGCTGAGACAGCCTTTTAGGCTTGTAGACCTACCGATGTAGTGGAGGTATGACCTAATTACTAAATTTCTCGTGAGGAACTGGGTAAGGTAGACATCCAGCTCACTGTGCTGCCGCCTGAGCCATGGACCAAGTGCTGGAATCAACTGCCTACTAAGGGTATTATTCCTGGAAGCCGTGCTCCGGTTTCTCGTGTGATGGGTTACAGTTCCTTCCACTTGGCTGCCAGAAGGTGGAGTGGGTAAGACCCGCTACCACCAACACTGTCTTCAGAAAAAACGTGCAGGGACATACCTCCTCTGCCTTACTGCCATTCGCTTCCTGCGTACGCAATACTCCACACCTTGGTCCCACATAAGAGAAGGGAGTGCACAACGACCATTGGTACGGGCCTCATGTCGGCCATTGGAGAGGAAAGAGTTGTTGTTAGTGTGACAGCTTTACATGGTGTTTGCTGGATATAAAAAATCAAACGTCAATTTGGTATCCATCGTCCCCCAGATATGTAACTGCTTTCCTTGTTTTTAACACTGTGGTCTCCACACAAATATGGAGAAGAGTCTCTATTCTCCGCGTCGTCACCAGTACTTCCTCCATGTTCTGCAGTGTGAGGGACCGCTCATGAGCTCCCATCACTCACTCACCAGGCCATTAATGACTGCCTCACTGCCAAACACTTCCCCATCGGGATCAGTTAGTCAGGCAACTCGAGACGAAGGCTTTATCATACACCACATTCCAATGACTCGGCAGGATTGCCCCGTGGGCAACCCGTGCCGTTACATTCCTTCTGCTCCATCCCTGGGCTGTCGAGTACCCGAAGTATGTATTCGGGTCCCCTATTGCCCTCCATTGCATCCAGTGCATCCTTCCAGATCCTGATATAACCCTCGTCGAGGGTTTAGGTACAGTCATCGAATAAGGAAACAGACCTGCATCTTTCCAGAGTGACAAACAACTCTATGGGCGGATTGCTTAATCTTAAACATTTTGAGGTTCAGCACAGGTTTGTTGGTAACTCAAGGCACAGTGCGTGCCAGAACAAAACACAATGGTTTCCGTTTTGTCGCTTCGTCCACGAAAATGTCCTCAGGAATTCTCAGGGAGGCGGAGAACGCTTCGAGGCTTCATGAACGTTGAGAGGAGCAGTTTGATGACGTTCGGGACACGTTTTAATCCCAACAACAAATTGCCCCTCAAAACTTATTAAACTTCCTTCATGAGGGCGCTCAAGTCGGAAGTGGGATCTTATGAGTGATTGAGGATCGGGCGAGTAGAATTAATGGTTGAGAACTGAAGAGGTCGAAGGGTCGGGAAACACATGTTGATTAAGGCGGTTGATGGATGGCGTTGGAAGAACGTCGAAGATGCCGGGGCCGAGGGTGTTGCTTCTTATATTAACTCCAAACAACGCAGTCCTAGTATTAATCAGAATTAACTTCTATTTTACGTAATAAAACTGGCTGGTAACAAATGAACTCCGACCCCGTCAGGAAATTGAGTCCCTTGCGAGCTTAGCCATACGAGCTTCGAATCGATGGCCTCGCCCGAGGCCGGCACCTAAGGAAACGCGTCTCTTCCGATTGAAACCAGGGCTCTCTGTCTTGGAACTAGCCCTTTCAATCTTATTGTTGTTGGAGCCACTAGCACGGTGAGTAATGCCAATTATTGATTAAAACTGCGTCGAAATCCTCATCTTCGAGCGGTGATAGATTGCGAACAAGGTTGGGCCGTTACCAAGAAGACCTTTCGTAGTCTCCTCTTTTGCGGTATGACGGATGAGACTCGGCCACAAACTTCACGGCGGCTGGCCCGTCGCTGGTGGCCCTTTCAAATCCACGCAGCACTGTAGTAGCAGCTGATTCCCCGTGCCCCTCCCATCACGGCGCGTCATTAATCTCTTATCATACCTGTTGAACCACGGACTGCCTACACCCCTGAGGAAACAGACTGGTGGAACGGTACAATGGAACAATTTGGAAGACAATAACCATCAAACCCTGGAAACCTCGAAGAACAGGCTGAACACTCCCAGAAGGCAAATTAGTCTCCAAGAGACAATAGATTCAACAGGATCATTATTTTACAGTGGTAGGGTTTATCTCATCATTCCTTTCGACAGAATACTTCTGCTAGTTGTGGACCCTTTCTCAGCGCCCAGCTACAGTGCTATCATTGGGCTAGGAGATGAATATGAAGAAAATGGGGAAGACCGGAGCGCTTCCCAGAATACACACTGTCACTATTAATAGCATGGGGTTCAAAACTCCGGTGTTAGCAATAGTCCCCTCCTCGTTTGCCAGAGCACCGGTAAGCGTCTTAGGTCTAGAAGAAAACCAGGAACTCCTGCATGAACCTGTACTCCTCTAGGATGTTTACATCAACTGCCACGAGGAGGTTATGAATGCCAAGGCCTAGAGCGCATGCAACAATTCGAAAACCTAACACGGATACTACTGTGTGACAGCTTCCAAACACAAATGGAAGGATACGTAAATGAGGGGTCTGGGTATTGGAAAGGAAGGAGTGATGGCGAGGGTGGAGGTGGGTGAGAAAAGGGCAGCGGTGTCAGTGAGGTGAGTGGCAGGAGAGTGGTATCTTGTGACACGATTTCGTTCCTTCCCAAAAATCATGGTTCCTAGCAGGTGAAGGCTGAAGCATGTTCTGCACCAAAAACTGAACGATTATGTTGCCATTGATGTAAACAACAGCCCATGCAACCTCTCAGTCATATAAAAAAGTCAGTACTGTGAGGGGAATTCTGTTCTTGAAGTTATATCCGCTTCCAGAGGCTTCTAGAGTCGGAAGGAAGAGCGGGAAGGGGAGAGGTAAGAGACTCAGACTAGGACCACATGTTGAATGGATTTCCTGCCAACGGGGGCAGTGACTGGGTAGAGTACGCAGGGAACTGGCAGCAATCAGGACTGTATGCATTCAATCAGCTTGGGTGTACTGTCTATAGTACTCGCCACTCTTCCTGGTATTGCTACCAACTTTCTACCAACATTTATGGAGGGGATCTTAGCAGCGGGCTCTTTTGGCCCAGTCCTCATCATTTTGATGAAAAGCGATCGTTTGATGGCGAGAGAGGGGGGGGGGTCCAGCTACCGGGAAGAGAAAGCTGCGGAAAGAGAAAGTCTTTCTTTTGTCAATGGCCGATCAGGCGAAAGTTGAACAGAGAGGTCCGAGACAGAGACAGAGACAGAGAGGTTTCGATTGAAGTAACTCCCAGAAGACGAGTCCCCGAAATAATTCAAACAAAATTGCAAATTCCCTTAACCCGAAGGCGGAAAGCGAGATGTGGCGGCGGCAGTGGGGGGTGTGGAAGGGTGGGGATGGGGTGGGGGAGAGGAGGGGGTAATGGCCGGGGCCTTTCCTAATTCGAACAAATGACGGGCTGAGTCTCAAATTAGATTCTCGACCTTAGCCCCAACTCGGGATACCGCCCGAACCCATCCGCCCCCGTCACCACCCCCATGCCACTCACACGCACAACCCCCTCCCCTCACCATCACTTCGCTCGTCTTCCGCCTCTTCCCCCTTCAATGGGCCTCCTAATTCAATATCTGGCACACATTTTACTATGGTAACACATGTGTGGCCGGTAACTGAGGGCTCAGGAAAGGAAAAGGAAAGAGGGTAGTTGGAATGGAACTATGTAGGGATGTGGAGGGCGGGAGGGGGGGTTGTAAAGGCGACGGTGATGCGAGAGGGGGTGGTAGTGGGAAGAGGCGTGTAGTTCGGGGTATTGATCACCAGGAAGGGGACGGGGGTGGAGGGACGAAGGCGCTGGGCTCTGCTCTGAAGCTACAGCCTCCCCCGCCACCACCATCCACCCGTCATCATCAACCCTTCCCCTCCACTCGGTTCTTCTCTATCGCTTCGCAACCGCTCCGCCGCGACCACCTCCTGAAGGGACGAGCGAAGACGACGAGGGGCGGCAAAGGACGGTAAAAAGCTTCCCCCTCCGCTGCCGCCTCCCAACGACCAGCATCCCCCTCCCGCTCAAACTACGTCCCCTTCCACTCCTCCGCAACATCCTTTCGCGCCCTCTTCGCCCCCAAATCCCGCCGTCCCGCTACGTTTTTTCCATCCCCTAGCACGACCGCCACCACCCCCCACCCTTCACCATCGCAGTCGACTCGCCAGCAGGAGTCTTCTCTAATTCCTAATGCCCCCGACCTAATTTACATACCGCTTTGACCGCCCCCCTCACCCCTCATCGCTCTCCTTCGTCACCGCCCCCTCTCCCTTACCAACCAACGCCTTACCCCAACGACACCGCCGCTCCCAGAATTTCCCCGCTCTGACCGCCGCCCCCGCCGCCTCATCGATCCCAAAAACCTCCTTTTCGCTCTTCCTCCCCCCCCCCCGGTCTCACCACCCCCTTCGCCAAAAACTCTTTCAGGAACGACCAACCGCTTCGACAAAAGACGCGTCACACTACCCCTCCCCCGCATGACTCCGTGAAGTGCCAAGAGAAAGGACTGAGACTGTGTCGGTCAAGGAACTCCCAACGTCAGACGGGCAATCACACTGCTTACTCAGTATTCCAATTAGCAGCCCCTGTTTGTCAAACCTTTTCTCCTAAGCTCATATTGCGCGAATATGGAAACAGCCTACCTTGCGCCTACCTTCGGAAGAATGGAAGAAACGCTACCAGCTATTAAACCACGGTTTATTATCGTCTTGCGGAGCCTCTGAGACTCGTCTTATTCGATTCAGCGTTGAAATCTATCAGTAAAAGATACCGAACATGACTTCACAAGTTGTCGTCTTTTAGACGACGCCAGGCATGAAGTTGAACTGACGGGTGGTTGGAATGAGACGGAAAGCAGTAAGAGGATAAGAGGAGAGGAGGCCAGGGAGAAACGATAACTTGTGCCGTGAGTCCCGTCAAGTAGTCACTATACGCACTATGTTTACTGTTTCCCATTTAAACTCAGTCCTGCATATCTGAGGTCAGTCTTATTCGACTCATCATATACATATAACTAGAACCCGACGACAAATACAATAATAACACTGCCAAAATTTCGTTGTCGGTTTGTGAAAAAGAATGAATTTTTAGATCACCGAGGCCTAAGACAGCCGACAGACATTGGAGATTTGGAATCTCGATGCTTTGAGGCGTAAAGTGTCAAATTTTCAGTGGGCGAGCAGGTGAACAACACAACGAACGGGGCGAACGTGATTTTAACAATTAAATATGTGAATGGCTCTCCTACAACTACAATCGCATTTCTTCAGCTTCAAAATACGCCTAAGTGCATTCACTCTGAACCTTCAACGGCCTTAACGGGACTCCTACTGATCATTTACGCCATCTTTTTGTTTAAAATCGTCAATAACTTCATCGACTCCACTGATCTGTAGTCTCGCTTTTCATTTCACTTGTCTGACTACAATGTCTCAACGGTATCACTTCATTATCACTTGTATACAATACGAAGACCGGTTTCTTTTGTCAAGTGTCGCTAACGACAGTTTAGTTTTATGAACGTGGACTTTGGGGTCTTTGCTATATGTCAAATCCTTCTGGTCAATTAATGAAAAGGCTCGTAATAGATTTGTATATTTCGACGATGTCCACTCCGCTCAACAGCCTCTCCAAAACAGAACGTGAAGGCCTTGATGCCCCTCGCATTATTTATCTCTCAACTTGTTGAATGTGACGTTACCAGAAGTGGAGACCGCCGTGTCGTTCTGTTCGGAAAACCTCACAGGTTCCAGCTCCTCTTAGCGAAAGATGACCCAAGGAAATTTGAAGACACGTAGCCAAATGTGATGAAAGACAAATGGTAGCTGTCAGAGAGTAGTAGAGGAAATAGAAGAGTTGTAGGAATAACAGGAGAGCAGTACAGGATAGACTTAAAAATAAGAATAACAAGGGCAGAGTACTAAGTTCAGATTGATGAGACTTTCTTACCAAACGCAATGAAATTCATACCCAGGCCAGTTCTACTAGTACCACTGTTATCTTCTTACTCTATAATTCATTACAGTACTAAGTCCAAGGCCCATGGTCGGTGCCAATGTTACATGTCAGTTCCTTCGGATCAAATAATGAAAAGGCTCTTCGCGTGATAATTTTTTCTTTTTTGAAACGGTGGATGCAGGCAATACCCTCACTGCAGCCACAAACGGGCCTATTGTAAGGGCGTCCTTGATACTCGGATCATGGCCCACCTGCACCACCCCCAGGCCCCACGGCACTGGTCTCACTTGGTGTGACGTCACCTATGCGCCCCCACCAACCCGCACAAAGCGGAGGATATCCGCAAGTTCTGCATTTGCCACCTCTTCGGGCTGAAGAAAGGGCCTCCCAAACACAGAACGATGCCGCGAGTCCATCGCATATGCACAGCACATGCTCTGCCGTCTCTAGCCCTACCTTGCAGAACCTGCATACCTGTACCTCGCACTTGCCAATATTTGCAAGGTGGTACCTCAGCGGACAGTGACCTGTGAACAGGCCACATATGATCCTCATATCCTTCCTCCCCAGTGCAAGTACCTCCTTGGACCTCTCTCTGGAGAGCCAGATGAAGAGTTTTGACTGTCTAAGGTCGGGCAGCCCCTGCCAATGAGCAGCCCTGCACCTGTCCTCCCATTTGCCAACCTCTCTACGTAGGTGGCTCCTGGTAGTCCCAACAAAGGGCTCAGGGCCAATAGGGATCTGCTCTGATCCCTTCTTAGCCAACCTATCAGCCCGTTCGTTTCCCTCTATACCCTGATGCCCTGGCACCCAACACAGTGTTACGCTGTTGTCCTCTGCCAGGGCCTTCAGTCCAGTCAGACACTCCCACACCTGCTGTGATGTGAGACAGTATGAGGCTAAGGCCTTGAGAGTGGCCTGACTGTCCACCATGATGTAGATTCTCTGTCGCTTCAGTCCCCTCTGCAGCAGCCGCTGCACACAGACTGTCACTGCAGCCACCTCTGCCTGGAACACCGTGGCGAGCGACCCCTTTGGGATCGCTGCTCTGATCCTCGGCCCAAAGATGCCTGCCCCTGCAAGGCCACCCTGCACCGAGCCATCAGTGTAGTTTACCAGGGCCCCAGCTTCGAAAGCGGGAGCTCCCCCTACCCACCTGGATCGCTCATGAATGAGTATTCGAAAGGGCAGCGCGAAGTTGAACCTCGCGGGCATTGAGTCTACCACATGCAGTTCAGGCAAGGATCAAGTGGCAGGAACTCCTCCTCCCCCGCATGATCAGACCCAACTCCAACATACGCACAGCCTGGAGGAACGCCATCCTTTTAACATGTATGTGGAATGGAGCTAAATCTAGCAAGACCTCCAGTGCAGCCATAGGGCATGTTGTCATACAGCCTGTAATGGCCAGACACGCCCTACGCTGCAGTTTATTTAGCTGCAATTGCACTGTTTTGTTTTCCACCCTAGTCCACCAGACCAGGGCTCCATAGGTGACTACTGGCCTAACAACCGCAGTGTACAGCCACCGGATCATCATCGTTTGCGTGATAATAGACTTGTATATTTCCCTAACGCGTGGGACCGAGTGCCCCGGCCACCCCCCCCCCTGGCATAGTTCATCTCTTGACTGGCTTTGCAGATGTGACATTCCCAGGAGTGGAGCCCGCCATCTCGCTCTGTTCCGACGACCCCTTAGGTTCCAATCGTGCCTGTAACATCTTCTTCCATCGACGGTATTTACAATAGTTAAATCACAGGTATCTGCTCGTTTTCCCTGCCACAGGTAGAACCCACGTGGGAAACAAATTTTCATCAAATTCCTATTGTATTAACGTACTGTGCGCGTTTTACGAGTCATTGTGCAGGACCATCGGCTGTCCCAAACGGGTCAATGGTTTACGCGAACTTCGAAAGTTATTTTAATAAAGTTCCCCTTTGGATCCCTCCAATCCGTGTTTGTCAGAATCCATAAGGCCGTTGAGCGTCCCTGGTCCACGTAAGTGCGTTTAATTCTGGTTGATGACTAATTCAGAGGTCGTGGTGGCTCCGAGGCAACACCTCGACATTGTGGTTTGAATTAGGGAGAGAGAGAGTGGGAGCACTAAAATTGAAAGAGGAGAAGGGAACAACCCCAACCCTCCCAACCGGCGCTTGTCGTAGAACAATCATCCGCGGCTTATCAAGACTCTTGTGCAGAGACGACGAAGGAACTTGGTAGCGGAAGGGAAGGGTTCTGAATGAGGCTGAAGATCCGGTGCTGATTGTGGAGAGGGTGGTAGGGAGGAGCTGTGGTCAGCAGAGGGCGACTGTGGTGATGCAATGCGGGTTTCCTTCCTAACCGCCCTTCCCCCTTCGACCTTCTTGTCCATCCCCGTCCACCAGACCACGCTGACTATTACGCCAACCACCGGTTTTCATGCTCACGGTCAATAGCTATTCCACTTCTTCCCTCAATTGTTATTAGTTCGAATGCTTTCGCTACTGCGCTCTGTTCATCATGAGACCTTTCAAACTTTCGTCCAAACTGCTTAAAATAGCTTTATTCTGATTGAATAAGAAACGCATGAACTCCGCTCGCGTCATTATAACAAAGTCGCACAACTAGTGTTCAGAAGATTGGTGCAACCTGTGCAAGTACCTCGAAGTTTATATTTGGTGGCATATACCTCTTCTCTTTGGCCATTGAGACACCTTTGGCATGCTGGAATGTTGATGACGATGTCGAGAAGTTATGTGGTTGTCAGAGGATATTGAGCGGAGACTAGGATAATAAAAAGAAAAGGGTACGAGAACGCTCACTGCTCGAGTCATAGAGGGGTCGATGCTATTAGAACTTCCACATCCAGTTCATCTGGTGTAACCCAGTGAGTGTGTAAGGTCTACCCAATATAGTCTTGAAGGAGATGAAGCCACATGAGATCGCATTAACAGTTACTAAGGACGTAACGAACTGGATACATATTGCAAATTGATAAGTAGTTTACAAGAAGCACAACTGTTTCACGTGTCCTCAATTTCGTTCAGAACAACTTTTGACACCTTGGAATTCAACTGGAAGGAGATAAATATCCGATTGATGTTTAAGGAATTCTGGAGGTTCATCTCAAAAAAGCTGTTTTATAGACGAAACGCAGGACAATACATGACAGACGGTGACTTATTTTGGAGCGATGGACAAGTCAAATCGGCACAAGAGCAGCCAGTTGGCAATAGTGGTCGTTTCATTAAAACGCATGCAGGAAGTGCGCAAGACCTTGGGCCTCTCTGCTTGCTGGTGTTCCGATCAACGAAAGATAAACTATCGCCTGCATATGAAGGTCGTGCGTATCAACGTTTATAAAAAGTGTTTACCACTCCCACATGGATAACGAGTCATATCGTAGTGTTCAAACCGTGTTGCCCCCATTGTGGACAAGAGGCAACCTTGACGACCAACGAATCTCTTAGGCCAGATAAGATAGAATGCAATCGATCAAGGAAGACTGAGCAGACCATCTCCTGTGGCCTCCTTAAGTCATTTAAGGCTGAACAGATCCTAACTCGGTAGAAAACTACACGCGTCGTCGCTTTTCACCAGTCTGACGCGCGATCATGGAGATAAAACGTTAGAGATCTCGATGTTGCAGTCCCCCAAAGAAGTTATTTGGCCGCTCCCTCAACGGCAGACAATATGGGCGTAATAAAGAGAAAGTACACTGTATGTAGCCTGTTTACGAAGCGGTCTCCACTGGGGAAAGTCCACGCTGGACATCATCGTATAAATCCGCAGTTTCTGGCGGCACCTGCAAATCACGTCATAGCAGTTCTCACTAACATCAACGGAGCGTTTGACAAATGGTTGCCAGCTCTCCTCAATGAGGATGGGAAAATCCTCGTAACTTGTACTTCCTTGCCAGAAGTACCTAGAGAAATTGCACTGCTACAATAAAATAGTGATATATCTCAGTCCAGAGAACGATGTAGAAGGGATGCTCACAGGAGTCAGTCCTTCTCGAGAGCGTGCAGTTCCTCACTGGTTGAGTGGCGGTTACACCCACGCCTCATTCGTGGCCCACAGCAACCTTGCAGCATCTTCGTGAGCAGGAACGAGCCTTCCTCGTTCGTGCTCGTCCATTCCTCATTCAGTTTTGTCCAGTCTCCCTTCCCTCCTTTCCATGACTGCAAGGAGGCTTTCGCCTTAGTTGTGACACGCCTTCCAGAGTGCCTGGGAACAGCAGGCCACCCTGACATTAGTCATACCTCTAGGCATGTGGAGACTGGACTTCTTGGCAGAGTCAGGTATTGGTTGGCTGAGATGGAGTTCACCAGATTCGTCTTATTTTTCGTTTCCTCGATAGCTCGGAGGCAGAGGTGTTGGCACAGAATTCATCGGTCTAGGTACTATGCTCCTTCTTCACTTAGCTTCCCCGAAACGATTAATACGGGTTTTATGAGGTCAATGCCCTATTCTAATCGGTGGGGACTAACAAAACACCCCTAATGCTGAGCATGTAATAAACACATACACTAACATTGGCATTCACTCATTGTTCAGCGCATGCTGAAAGGCTGATTCCTTTACCTGGTGTGTCCGCCCAACCCCCTTCAGTCGTCGGTTTCTCCTTCGGCAATGTTCGATTAAGTTCGGTTTAACTTCCAACGACAACGGATTTCCCCTTTTGTACTTTCCCTCGATTTACCTGCTTCTCTAACTCACACCCCTCTTCCCAGAGGCACGCTTCTCCCAGTGGACACACAGTCACTCATCTACGAACTCTCAAGAAAGTCACTACTCTCCTTCCGAAATAGTTTCCCGCGCCAGTTCACGCGTTTCGAGTACTACCCTTATTTCGCCTTTTTGTTCACGTTCTGAACTCAATTCCGCACGTATAATACAGCCCTCCGCACGCTCACCGAGTTTCATTTTTATTTCGATCCTCAAAGTTCTTCTCTCGTGCGTGCAATACTCATAATAATCGACACTTACACCTAATAAATTACATCCCCGTCTCAGAGGGAGTACTTGAATATGCAGCCCCCCCCCCTGTCCACTACTCACCTACTAATTAACATTGGAGTGGAGAGTACTTATATATTCCTCCACTCCTCTTGACGTTCCTAATCTATGCTAATCTATATCACAGCGAATCTTACCCTAAATTACTAACCTACTCAGAGCGTCTTAATCCACGTACTTCAACCCATATTTGGGCTCCCCACTTTTTGTGCCACTTTTCAGCAAATCTGCTCCATGAAGACTGACTGCATCCGTCACAGTCAACTCACAAAATGTGTGCTTCAAAATGTCACCCAGTGGTACCAGTCAAACGGAAAATTAAATAGCCAACCTTCAATACGTGTTTGCTGTCACTGGCTCCTTCTTGAGAAGCATTAAGTACTTAGGAGTCATTGCAGACGGGAACTGTCGTTTCAGCCAACACCTCCAGTCCCTCGAAGGCATTACCCTTGCAAATTTCCCTCATTCTTAGCTAGGCCACGTGGGGTGTGTGTTGATATGACACAATCCTCACGTACAAATCCATTTACTTAGGCCTGATTGATTACTGTCCTGTTATTTGGGGTAGCCATCTAACAGTCAATCAAAAGAGAACCACATGGCCTACAAGACAGCATCCACTGAAGCATTGCTAGTGATCACTGGAAAGTTACCCACTGACTTGGCCGTTGAGTGCATGGTCGACTGTACGCAGTATACACCTTACCACTGAACGAAAACGTGCGGTGCTTAAAAAATGGACATTAAATAAATGGCTAGTGGGATGGAAATCCTCCTCATAGAGACGAGACACCTATGATTTTTTTTCTCAACATCAGCTGAGTTTTAGGAGAAAGTTGGTAGTAGTCCAGTTCCTTATGGAGCATCAATTCAATGCGCGGCTCAACTCTTTTCTCACAGACTCTCCATCCTGCACGTCTTGCTACAAGAATTAATGCCCAATATGAGCTCAAGACCTCGTGGTAAGTGATGAGTAACAGTTAACATGTCATAAGACACGCTAAATAAGGTTTTGGGAAAGAAATAATTTAATTGAAGAATGAAAAAACTTTTCTGACAGGTGATAACATAAATAATCGATGTACATGTATTTTTGGGACGTAAGAGAGAGCGTCTGCATCCAGTGGCACTCTTTTCTATTATTGAGAATCAACCCCCAACCGTTCAGCACACTGTACCAGGTGGACTCTCACGCCTATCTGTGATGGCAGCTCTTATTTCACGTCCTCTGCACCCTCACGAGAATATTATTACGTGTCGCCATTCCTATACAACCGCCATACTGCGCAGCAGTTTGGGAGGTTCAGGAGCAGCTTTTCCTCGACGTTTTATTCTTCATCCATGCGAGACACTTGCTCCATCCTCTTCTGGCCGAGCACAGCTTACGTAAATTAAGCACCTTCAGTTTTCGTAGGAATTCAGCGTGAGGCAGACACTGTGTGTGAACTGGCTGACTGCATCATTCGCCGTGACACGTTTGGAACGTGAAATTGGTATGGAAAGCATCATCTATCGTTGCATTGCAGTGCCGGCAGTTTGGGTTTGCAGCTCCACCAATTCGTTGCAGGTATGTCCAAAATGGTCCATGCCCATGTAAGGAGGAACTGTGGAAGGAGGAATCCACCGCATTGAGGCCTCACTGGAGCAATAGATTAGGTGTTGGCCTGGTTCAATGCCCCACTCGTCTTTCTACCTACCAACGGTAACTGCCATCCTTCTTTCCTTGTTTTAGGCACACTCCGGCTGCCCCCGTAATGGATACAGACTGTATCGACCAGCGGCGCGCTGTATCGAACAAGGCGCTTGTCTGTTTATTGTACCGCCCGGTTGCGCCGGGACCATAACTGGGGACCCTAGCTCACCACTCTGTCTGCGAAAATGCCCCACAAAAATTCGGCCGTCGACAGCATCAGTAACCCCCGCGTCGTCGTGTAACCACCATCGTTCTGTTCTCCCGCTGTTTTGCGATACGGTCTTACTATTTTGAATTGATTTGCTTTCTTTTCATCCACCATAGCCATTTATTTATTCCTTTATTTGTTACGTTTTTCTTCAATTTCATACCTCCTTTTCCTGGTGGAAATCCTGTTGGAAACTCTTCCAACCACGCCACTAGCTCATGACGACTACCACGGCCGGGGTAAATCTCCCATCAGCGGAATCGGTGAGTGAATTCCCTTCCTTTCTTAACAAAAATTACATGAAAAAAATTAAACACACCATACACAGCCAGTTCTTGCCGCTCGACTGGATTGGGATAACCGCTGTCACCATCACTGCCTTCCGAGAAAACGTGTAATTCGAGCTAGCAATTCGGGTTAATAAAGAGTTGGTTCCCGTACGTGCTGGAAAGTATGAATGAGGGGAGGGGAATCATATGCCCTTGAAGCACTTCTCTTAGACACATTCAGCTGTTTCACCTCGGCACTCAGTACTGATAGGTTATACGCCGATTTTTGAGGAATCTCTACTTTTCTCCGCAACTGCGTTAGCATCATGAAAAAGTACACAAAGGTGCTGAGGTGCTAAAGAAGTCTATTTAGCGATTTCGTCAGGATTACAGAGCGGTTCGTTGAAGATAATTTCTATTCACTGAATGTAGACCAGCTGGGGTTAGTAATGTGGGAGCAAGAGTTGGAAGAAGAGGGCTGAGAATGAAAAGAGGGGAAGAGTCAGGAAAGTGAGGGATAAATAAGAGGGCAAAGGAGACGGGCGAGGGCGTTTAGTATTCCCAGCGCCCGAACACCGGGTTTCATTATTCAGCTTTTAATTAAACTCAATTCCCGATTTGAGGCCTCATTTCCTCACCAGTGTCTCCCTCTAACTTTTTTCGTATTCCTAGGCGACCAGATCTTCCTTCTTGTTACTTGCAGGCTTCTAATAGGACTGGGGAATTATGCACGTGAAGGTGAAGCTTGAGACCCCAGGGGCCCTCAACCATCGTGGCGCAATAGCTGGTGGAAATGTATTTAATTTATTTATTCATTGAATATTGCGAACAGGGCGAACAGCCCAATGATAATTATAAAATTCTCACAAACAACAAGGTTAAATATCACAAGGTTCACTTGCAAGGATCGAAAGGAAAAACCGAGACTCCGCGCAACTGGAGATGCAATACGGGGAATGAAGAGCTCACGCAAAAAACTTTTTCAGCTGCGCACATTAGGTATTAAAAATGTCAATCTTGTAGGGCTAGAGGCTGCACAAAAGGTCTGCTGCAGTCTCGTATGGCACAGTGGAACATGGAAACCGATGCATGAAAAACGTAATGTGGACAATCGACGTAAATACGAACCAATTTTTACAGAAATAAAGCAAAAAGCTTCAAACCATACAGCTAGAGTGCATCCTCCTCCAGAAAGCCCTCTCACGGAATATCAGATTTGGATGAGACGAGTCGGAGAAATATACGCTGAACCTCCCCCAGCACCAACTAGCCGTAAACTGGAGACCAGATAAACGATCCATACTCCAGAGTGGTACGATCAATAGCATTCTCAAACGGTTGACTCAATGCGAGCCTCGAATGTGAGCGATCCCTCAAAGCGCACTGCCAAGCCCCACAATACAGACTGACGAGGTAGAACTTGTACCTTAAGAGAACAATTGACATACAGCGCGCTCTGAACTGTGGAAAATAAGGCGGCGAATCAGTTGCAGATTGTCCACACACCACTGTTGCAGTTTGTTCAGGTTGTTCTGGAAAGTAGCAAGGGACAACGGCAGGTGTACCCCAGAAGAGCTTCAAATCCATGGGAGTAGTAATTCTTCACCCTAACCATCAAGCCCCAGCCACCCAGGTAGCTAGTCACCCACCTCAGCGATCCTTCGTAGAAGCGAAACTGGTCCAGCTTCCTCATCAACAACTCATGTGCAACATTATCAACCTTCGCAGTTCACCACACCAAAAGCGTTCAAATTGAATTGGTTTCTTGTTTCCTCCACACCGATGGCGCAAGACGTGCAGGATGATGAGCCATCGAGACAAAAGAAGTGGGGCCATGGTGACTTCCCAGCGCATTCAAGCCACCAAGTTCCAAAAGACACTGGCTCGTCCAGTGGTCTGGCTCAACCCACTCCTAAGACGTTCACAGATGTTGGGAATAAACTCGTACGGGTCTCGTTCCTATAACAAGGATATAGTCCCATTTCGCTTGCCATTCATTTCCATGGCATGGCATGTTTTCGTTCGTTAGAGACGTTTTCGTTCTGGTCATCCGAGACTCCAGCACTGAGGGACCACTACTACTTACTTTCCACTTGTCTAATATTCAATAAGTAAACAACATGAAGATTGTGTCACGGTAACACACACCCCTTGCTAGTGGCCCTGCTAATTGCTCTTTATGAGGAAAACTTACAACGATGGTGCCCTTGATGGAGGTGTTGGCTGTAAAGCCACCTCTCAACTGTATCCACTCTCAAGTTCTTGACTTGCTTCTCCAGAAGGAGCCTGTGGCCGCCAAAACGAATTGACGGTTTGCTATTTGATTTTCCGGCTTGCCTCGCTTTCATGGGTCGACTGTGCACAGATCAGCAGGCAGTCACCATGAGAAGACCTTCGAAGAACGGATTCCTAAGTGCTGGTCCAAGGATAAAGCTCATCCCTTCTTTATTGTTCTCCTGACTGAGACATGTCTGCAGTTCCATAGTCAGGAAATTTGTGACGAGCAACTGCACATTACGAGGAATTCCCAGACTTTAGCTCATTAGGGGGCGCTGGCCACTATCGATGTATGGCATCGCACCAAAATCTGGTGGTAATGTCTTTGCACTCCTGAGTAAATTCATCAACTGCGGAATCAGAAATGATCAACGGATGCAAAATGAAGCAAGCATTTTAGTGAATTTCGAAGGTAAAATAATGAGTACGTATTGTGCCGCGTTAAAACTCTAGTTGTTTGAATTACCTGCTCTGAGCGTTTCTTTATGATGCTGCTGGAGCGCATAATAAGGATGCCGATCGGATTGTCGTTGGCAGTTTAGCTGATCTGAGGAAGACCTCAAGCTATAGCTAAAGGTTAAGTACCAACTTACGGCGAGCTCTTATCTCTATCCGAGGGTGCTCCTTTTCAAACGTGAGCTGACAGCTTCTAATCGATTTTTGGTCAAAGCCATTCAGCCACTTCACCACTGCTAGTCAGCATACGTTTGTCACCTCCTAAAAATCGTACCAATGAATGAGCGATCTGCGTGACTTTCTTGTGTCTAATTCAAATAAATCGAATGATAATTATTGCGCTCTTTTCGGGCATCGATTTCGATGTTCCCCCGTGCCATACTGGGCTGCCGCAACCTTCTCTTATGATCTGCTTCACTCTTCCCTGAATCGCTGTAATGTGATTGAACCGTCCCAAGTTTGATACCTCGTCTGCTTAAAAAGTTGTTTCCATGAGCTCGACATTCTGATGAACTGATAACATGGTTCGTTTTGTGATAATTTAATAGCTATCACTATTCGAGGTGTGTAAATAAAGTAACGAGATTGTTTTTTCCAATTTTGTATTTAAATATAATTACAACGCAATATTGTCTCCTTCAAAATAGTCCATCGGGGTTAGTTCTAATCCTTCAGCACAATACAAATAAGAGTTATTAATGCAATTGGGTTAAGTCCGCCAGTAGGCAAATTACGAAAGTTAACGTAACTGTTAGGTGAGTCCGTCTCCTCTGGCTGGTGAGTTACCGTGGGCAAGCGCTTTCGTTGTAAAGACATCATCGTCTGGTCGTTAAGTCATTACTGGAGTCAGTCAGTTGGTCTTCGTCTTTATATACGAAGAGAAAGGTAAACGGGATGGTGGTGCGTCAGGGAAGGGAGGGGGGACATATAAGAGTTCCCCGGTAATGGCTGAGTTGCATTAGGGCTGGTTAGGCCCGTCCATAGACATGCTCACCCACCTGAACAGCCTGCACTTGGCCGCTGTGCTCATCCAGCTGGCATTCAGCTGGTTGTGGTACCATTTTACAGGCAATTCGGTCCGACTTCGCCAAGAGAACGGTTTTTGTACCTCACGTCCAAGGATCAGGAGGCGCCAATGCACTGAACAGCAAAGTCCAGTTTCTCGCGCGTTCCCAATTGACCTGGCAAACATGCTCCGCCAGAATCCGCGAGAGCCTGCAAGGAACGAATGATAAATTGGATCGTAACGTACAAATCCCTTATACACACAGTATGGCTTCCGCTTCCGATTTGGGGAGTCTGGTTGAAGAGCCGTGAAAGCCAACAAAACAAAATATTACAAAAAAAATAGTCCTGTTCCCGCTATTTATGAGAAAGTCAACGGTATACGCGGGTTTCCGTGGTCCCACCGTCCACGACTTTTTTTCTGTCAACCATTATAAAGAAACCTTCTCTATACTGCATAAGAGTACAATTATAACAGTCTCAAACAATAAATGCGATATCAAAAAAAGGATGTGAAAGAGAACACTGGAGCGTCTCTTATAAACACAGTGTTTTCTTGGGACGCTCTTTAAGTCTTGGAGTTTCTTATGGTAATCCGAGCTGTTCGACAAAGAAGGCATCCTTCACTTCGACCTTAATGATCCACTCAGTCGTTTATCGAATGTTTGGTTGAAGGGTTGGTAACGCCTTCGGCCCGAAGGGCTGCCGATCGGAGTCTGGCCTGACATGGGCCCCCTTCAGGAGCAGTTACCTTTGGACTTAGCTATTAGTGCGTTCACTACAGGTAAGGTGTGATTATTGAGTTTTCTTCACTTTCTTTGGTTATCTAATGTATAGAAGTAGTAATTTAAAAGACGGATTTACACTCTTCGGCACAGAATTGACCGAACAAAGTCATGGTCCTTAGCTCTATGAGGAAAGTCCCAAGCGCGGGTTTTTTCTTACCTCTTGGGAGTTTGATTAGGCTCCCGCTAACGAAAGCCCTCCCGCTAATGTTTTAGAGATTTTCATGGTTATAAATATAATATTTCATGTCTTTATTTATATATTATTCTAAGTATTTATTAGAGCTATCTAATCTACATTTATTTATTAGAATATAATCCAACCGATTGGGTTATTATTCATTTTGAATAATAACTCTATGTTCTCGGTAAGGAAATTTGATTACAACCCCTCCCCCCCACCCTCAAAATGTGATATTCTACGGTTTGGTACACTGGGATTCTAAATCAGCAATGTCCATCCGTAGCGTTTTGTACCTTTAACTCGCAACGCCGCGGCGTGCCAATTGCCTACGCTTATGGGCGCCTGGAATATTTAGTTTTCGTCGTTCAGTTGTAGCCAGGTCATGTTTCGTGTGGTTTACTGGTAATTTTCGATGCTGAATCGAATGGGATGGGTCTCGGAGCTGTCAGACTGCATTCATGATAATAATAAACCACTGTGTAATAATGTTCAGGGTTTTTTAAAAGCGTTACTTCTTAGCGTATAATATTTCTTGTACCATTCTTGGTATATTCTCTCATTTAAAAGTCTTTTCATTTCTAGGTTAGTCCATACAAAAAAAGCCCTATTCCTCGCGTGTATTTCAATTTTATTTTAATGTTTCTGAAGTTGTTCTTTTCGGAATGAGGTAAGCTGAAAAAATTCAAGAAATTTCGTTATTGCTGTTTTGTCTATCTGAATGTGAATGTCCTTGTTCCCAGAGCCTGGAATTTGCCGATCGGCGTCCGATTTAAAATATAAATTTTAACAAGTATTTAAGATGATAGATGATTTATGAATGATACATAAATCATTGTCAATACAACGTTTCATGGTATTAAAGCGACGAAATGGCATTTTTCATATTCACTTCGAGTCTTGGAGTAGAACAGGGAAAATAAGGCTAGGGTTGAATGCGTGAAAACGTGCGACCTTCGAAATTACGTTGTTATTAGCACAATTTAGTGACTTGCCGTTGATAAATCGATGGAAGATTCTGAAAAAAAAGACAAGCTCTCAAACAAGCACCTCCACCTTCCCCTCTCCAGACCAACTCAATCTCTCCCTTTGGGAGATGAGTGGAACGCGAAACTAAGTGCAGGAGGGAACTCATCATCGGCGTCTTTTGTCGAAATGAGCAAAGCGCGGAACAAATGAACGTTACGGAGAGAGGTGAAAACTTGGGTGGAACGGTTTGGGGTGGGTTCGGAGGCAAAACTGAATGAAATATTATTGGGAATTCTCGGTTTAGAATGTGGAATCTTGTGACAAATAGGGGTTTTCGTTTGGGGCCTTGAAAGCGTGGGAGGGAGCTTCTGAGTTAGTGTGGGAGGTTTGTCTTGTGTCAGGAGTCAGAGCAGGGTTACTTTTACTAATGCCTTCCCTTCACACCATCAGGCGAACCTTATTGCTCTTCTTCCTGACCTCCTTCCATACAGATAGTGAACTTTCGTTGTGCTCAACCCTCGCCGCACCTTGTTCCCTAAGAAAGATTTCCAACGGAGGTTTTACTTTATCTACGTCTCATCCAACAAAACTTGATGGCGAAAAGGTATCGTGTAGCTGTAACCAGATAACAAATTCAAAGCTCGGTCGCTGATATTTTTCTTCTTGTCCTACACCTATATATTGGTGGCAACCGAGAAAACCCAGCCGCAGCCCCAAGTGGGCCTATTGTGGGGCGTCCATGAGCCTCGGTTCCACGCCCAGTTCTCCTGAAGCGGCAGTTCCCTGATGCGACGTCCCTAATAGTGCGCGAAAATGAGTGGCAAGCTTTCTAATGCGCTGTTCAGGAGCATGCGGACGGGACCGTGCAGTGCCCTTGTCGTCCGCTTTCCTTCATACATTATACATTTTATATATTACTTATGTTCTCCAGACTTCTGAAAAATGATTTTTTGTTTATACTTGTATACTATTATGTACAATTACGCTTCTTCTTCTTATAGGTTTTAATGCCTTGGATTAAAACATATTTCGCTAGTACGTGTGTAGTATGGCTAAAACATTGTGCTCACTATTGCGTGTAATCAATGTCTGACCTAAGATTATTCATTATTCTCTGACTGTCCCTTCTGTGATAAGCACCGCTGCCTAAAGCCGTGTTGTGCTAGTTCCTTGGAGAAGTTGTACCAAACACCAAAAATCGTCCCCTACCAAGTCTCTGGCACTGGGGAGTCTCTTCATCTTTATCTCACCATCTGCATCGGAAGGTGTCGATTGTACTAAAACCACGCAGGTGTTAGTTCATTTTGCTGTGCCTCCGCTATCTGCCTCAAGGCCATTCTCTCCGTAATCAGAAGACTACGTCTTATCTCTTGTGTAAGTCCTGAGATGAATCGTTTGCAACGGCACCTCACTTCAGCAGCGTTCCAGAGAGTCTGATGCGTTCTCCCTGTATATTCTTTCACTGTTCTCCTGACTTGTGACTCTGATGCCTCACCATGGAGATGTGGCCCTATAGGTACAGTAGATGAACCGAGTCTGGCCAGATGGTCCGCCCTCTCATTCCCAGTGATCTCTTTATCCAATAAACATTAACCATATAAGAGTTTGCTAAATAGTTGAGCCGTATCTTGCACTCCCTGCGGTTTTGACGTTGTGCAGTAGTTCTTCAGCCCCTAGTAAGACGCTTGACTGTCATTCATTACGTTGATAGTTTCATAAACGCGGATTAATAAATATATCCTTTTTCATGCATTATGATGGCCCAAGGGATAATAGCATAAATCTCTTATTGCAAATATCTGGTGCGTTGCAACACACAACTTTCCATAGCTCTACATCAATTCACTTTGTACATGGCCAATTCATTTATCACTCAGTTAATTTGAACTTGGTCAAATAACGCTTTACGGCAGCAGGAAGCGGTAGCGCTTACAGTTCCAGATTTTATTGTGCTGCTCGTACTCATTTCAGGACCAATATTGAGCAATCGGTACACAGGTAATTAATGAGGCTGTAAACACGAATTTTTTGAAGTGGATAGTAATCACTTTTGTGGAGTTATTGGGTAATAACTGTTAGAACTGGTAGTAAGCGAAACGGGCGTAGTGGAAATTCAGGAATTTCTGGAGTGAGCCCCATGTATCTCATGAGCGTTTTTAAACACTCACCCTTTAGGTATTGGATTGGACTACAATTCCAATTTTGTTTTAGCATTCTACTAACATTCCAGCGGACTTTATATAGAAAAAACTGCGCTAAAACGCTTTTGGTCGAAAATTTTGATAATTTATTGTGCTGCTCTCGTCATTTCCCCACAAATGGGAATTTCATGGTATAGTTGCCTTATTAAGAGCTATCAATATAAAAAATTTAATCAAAATCGTTGGAGCCATTTTTGAGAAAAAAAATTTGATGTTTTGATCACTATGATAACCATAGTTAACTTTCGATGGATTTCGTTCATACCCTCATTTTGGCGTCCCATGGTGACCTGTAGGCTAGACATCAAGTTTCAGCTGATTTGGTACGGTGGTTTTCTCTAAAAACTGCGCTAAAATCGATTTCGTCGAAAATTTTGATAATTTATTGTGCTGCTCTCGTCATTTTCCCACAGTTGGAAATTTTATGGTATAATTGCCTTATCAAGAGCTATCAATATAAAAAATTTAATCAAAATCGTTAGAGCAGTTTTTGAGAAAAAAAATATTTGGTGTTTTGATCACTATGATAACTATAGTTAAATTTCGGTGGATTTTGTCCAAACCCTTATTTTGGCGTCCCATGATGACCTGCGAGCGAGATATGAAGTTTGAGCTGATTTGGTACGGTGGTTTTCTCTAAAAATCGTATACAGACACACAGACACACAGACCATTTTCCCAAATAGTGTTTTTCGGACTCAGGAGGGTCTGAAACGTAAAGATCTGAAGAAAACTCAAAATTTTTTTTTCAGCCGATTACATAACTTTCCTTTCTACTTCGTAGAGCAAGGAAAGTAAAAATCGTTGGAGTGGGACCCAAGATAATGTACGTCCCACTCCTCCCTGAGTCACTTATCCACACCTCATAGCCCAGGGGTTTAGATCCATCCGTGTAGATGTTGATACCATTCGGAGGCCGAAACTCACGACTTTCACTGTTCCATAACCATCTTTCTAGTTGCGCTCTCCCACCAATCTCCCACCCAGTAATTATTTTGACAGACGGTTTCCGTCCATCGCCCATCACTCAGGTGGCACAGACAAGTTCGGCGGGTTGTGTTGACTCGCTGAACTTTTCTTCCTTTTCAGCCTAGTTGCGGATATGTGCAAAAGAGTTAGTTTTGCTAATTCGAAAGTGCGGTGAAACATTTCACTGGAATGTCAACCTAAAGTCGGCAAAGAACTAGTAATAACCGAGCGTTGCCAGCGGGAATCCGAATCCGGTGACAAGATAATAAGGAAACTTTTTGATAAAGTGATTCCATAGCTTTGGGGCCGTCAGCTACTCACAAAGGTGGAATTCGGGGTTGGGGCAAAACGGTTGATGGGGAAGCGAAGGGGTGAAATACGGAGTTATGAAGAATCCCGTGAACAGAGACTCTGAAGGTGAGAAGGTAAAGGTGCGAGGAGGGTGTCACCTAGCAACCGAGGACTTAAGAAGCACATCAAGCGCCTCTTCTACCTTCTAATTAAAAGACCGCCCCGCTCTCTTCTTCGTTCATCTCGTCATCCGCACAATGATCTGGAAGCATTTCCTTTCCCACCACCACTACCTCCTCAAACTTGTTTGCAATACCTCCATACAACATTCTCATTACTGAGTTACCAAGTAAATAGGCTAACTGAACCGTGTGAGTTGCTGCTTTGACGTTGAATTCTGATACAACTTTCTCCGACTCGGTCGCTTCACACTCGGTTATGAGATTCTCTCCTTTGTCCCCGCAAAACTCGGAAGTGGGAACTGGGATCCCACTTTCATGATCCTCGTCAAGACCCCGCCGTTAGTCAACATTTTGCTTCCGATTTCAAGTCCCCCTCCCCCCCACCCACCACATGCTAAACAAAAATGATCGACATCTCTCTGAGCTTCCCGCTGTACAATAGGGATGATTCTTTGTATCTCTCACCACTCACGTTGAGCCTCATGTACGTTGAAAAGTAAGAGTTTCTCCAGAACGTCCAAGTGGCGTGATTGTGGCTCAACGCGCATTCATACGTTCTGTTTATCTTGCCATGACCATCGGAATCGAGCCCTGGGGGCACTTGATAGGTTCACGCCTCACGCCCTCGTGTTCACGCCTGTCTTTACATGAGGGTGAGTCAAGTATAAACGAACCTTTCCGTTCTTGAGCGTAGTATTAACGGACGAGGGTTCACGCTGCACGGAGTATTGGGTTGGGATGTCAGGAGTGATCCTTCAGAGGCCCTCTCTTGTCTCTATCAGTGCCCATCTGGCTGAAGTAATTTTGGCCTTTGCTTATCGACTCAGGTTACTACCTTATTCATTCATCAATTCACGACTTTCCCAACTCCCTAAAAGTTTCTCGGTCCGTATCCATCAAGAACCCCACAAGAGTTCCTCAGGGAAGTGTCCTAGGGCCACCACTACATCTCATTTATGTATAAGACCTTCCAAAGAGCCAATACTCCACAATGTGCCGGTGATCTTGCTATTCTATTCAGCCAGCTTCGTAATTGTCCTCGTAGAGAACTCAGATGAACCCTCATAAATGTACGCTGGTCAGCTTTACTTACAACTGGAGCCAAACTCGACCCATAAGTACATCTACATTAACCACTAGCTCGGAAGTAAGATATTTTGGTCTAAGGCTAATTACAAAACCTGTGTGGCAAGCCCGTATCACTGCAACCATCACTGGTACCCGTGTCACTAAAAATCACTCATAGCTTCCAACACGCTTGAAACGGTTTCTGTTGTGTTTTTGTATCTCACCCTAATTAGACCAATCTGGCAGTATGGTTGCTGAATCTAGGGCTGTGCGTTGAACTTCCAAATGTCCAAACTATTCAAAACAATATCCTCCGTTTAACAACGTGTGATCACGAAGTTTCGGAAATCGACTGTGGTGTTCAAGGTAGAGACAATATCACGAGTTTATCATCGTGGATAAGTCGAAAAAGAGAGCCATGCTCGCCAACATCCCCAGCGAACATGATTCTCGTTTAAGAACGTCTCGAGGGTTACGGGCGTCTGACCGTCGATTAAATTGCTTTTAAGGTCATGGATGCTCCTTCTTCACAGCAATGCTCGTCCAAGAGAAAAGTTGGAAAAAAGGACTGAAAGACAATTTTCAGCTCTTTGGCCATTGAAAGGAAAGGAAGAAAGAATTGTCATAATTTTATTAATGGCAAATATACTCGTTCATCTTGTGAACGTAATGTCTATTGGCCCGCGATTGCACCAAGCAAGAACGTGATTAGGGTAGGTACGTCGAATTTATTTTGGCGACCAATTTGAATGGTAATACATATAGCTTATGAATCATCGTTGGAGCATGGTCAGCTAAACAATGATAGACTAGCATTTCGGGGAAAACTTGAGGTGCACTGCACAATTTGCCAGGGCAATGCTCAGCCAGAAGAGACTGGAGCATGCTGATCCAGGGCCGGTGTCTCACATGGATGAGAGACCGGTCTTGAACTTCCCAAACTGCTCTAGGAGGATGTATGGGAGTGGCGCCATGCTGCAAGTTCTCATGAGAGTGAAGAGAACAAGAAAGAATAGCTGCCATCGCAGAGAGGCGTGTGGTACAACCTGATGCAATGTGCTAAACGGTTCCAGTTTGGTTCTCAACAGTAAATTCAAAAGAAAATTCATGGGGCCACTTGGAGCAGACCTTTCCTTCTACGTCCCACAAAAACAAAATTAGTAAACCAGCTATTCCCAGACAGCATCTGCATTTGGTCGAGTTAGACCTATATTATTTGTTTTCTCGCAACCCGCCTTCGCGTAACTGATGATGGCCTTGGTGTCTTTTTGTAAAACATGAGTGCGGTTTAACATTGTTTCTGACAATTTGGAATACTCAGGTTTTTAGTTTTAATCACCAGCGATATCCTCTAACTAGGGTCATCGGACTTTCTTCGTTCCACCCTAGGCATCTCGGTTCCAGAGCCTGTGACCGTCTAATCGGGCTGTCAGTCTGTTCAGACGACTTTCACGCAAGAGAAAGTGGAGGAAGAGGATTTGAGGACTCGTTCTGTTCAGCTTCAACCAAACGACAGGTGGAACTGATTTTCGCAGGGACTATTTGACGAAGAGGTTTCGGGGCATAATGGAAAGGAAAACAATGATCTTGATTTCATTTAAATTGAGGGCGGGAGAAGGAGAGCACACAAGGACAAAAACCCCGAGGGGCGTCTCGTGTTTAGAGCGAAAAGACTCACCAATGTGTCTCTGAGCTGTTGAAGCAGCTCTAATGTAGGCGGCTCCGGGGTCGGAGGGGGATTAGCATTTAAACACCTTCGGCAGGGAAGACAATACGTAATCTCGGAGCAAGAAAGATACGGGTCGAGGCTTTTATCGGCGCCAAATAACGTATAAATATTCATAGTGCACTCCACTGGCTTGTGTTAACCCTTTAGCGCTCCGAAGGGTCTGTGATGGTTGAGGAGGGGGAGGGAGATTAGAGGACTAGAAGGCGTAAGAGGAGAAGGAGAAGGGGGCATTGAGAAGAGTGAGAGGATGGCTGGATGGGATAAGAAATACCCCGGGAGCGAAGCAACCGAGAGGTTCCGGATAGGAATAAGTAAGTATAAAGGGCTTGAGAAGGAACGGCGCGCTCGGGCGCTTCGTGCCTCTTGAAAATAACGGGGAGAAGTAAATGGAAAATAAATTGCAACAAACTTTCCCCAGTTCCCCTGAATAGAGCCCCAGCCTTTTGAACGAGAAATTTGTCCACTCGCCAGATTCGTGGGAACGAGATTGTAGTGGTCCCTACAACAGAGTAATAGACGAACGCAAGAACACCGAAGCGAAGTGGTACCAGCAACAACAAGAACCGAAGTGTTGTGATAGGACAGATGAGGGCGTAGTAAATGGAAGGAAATTACTACTGAGCAATGACGCCAATTTATTGATAGATAGTGAATTGCTGCAAATTATTATACGGTTTATTATTGTTATGCACAACATGATTGTGACCAACTCCCAGTTGGTCACAGTTGGCCACCTAACATCCCGGGAAACCAAATCACATGCAAACGACGATGCTTGTACGAAACCGGAACCCATCCCATTCGATTCAGCATCAAAAATCACCAGTAAACTATACGTAACATGACATGACTACAATGGAACAAGGAAAATTGGCGTTTCATAGGCGACGCTAGAAAGTTCTTACAGCGTGTCGAGTCGAGCTGACACGTGGTTGGAGTGAGAGGAGTGGTAGCCCGGTAAATGAACGCAGCCCAGGGCCTCAAAGCGTAGACTTTGCCTCAGTATTTTCTAAAATTTTTTTAATCCTATGTTAACCGTAGAGACGGACTTGTTTTATAAAATATTTCGAAAAACGTTCTAACGATTCAATCCCGTTCTAATTTACAGGATATTTCCAAATATCGAGTGCTTAAATTTAGTTCTACTTACCGCCCGTATATGTAACATGTGTTTAGTGACGTGGAAAACTGTGTGATATTTCGCGCACTTTGTCCTATTTTAACGTACGAGTTACACTGCGCTGATGTTCGTGTGATTACCTCGCATCTGTGATTAAACAACTGTTGTCTGCGTGTGGCAGTCACAATAATCACACAAATTGTTTCAATTATGAAAAACCATTAATCAGCTCACCTCGAAAACTGCGTTGAAATTCGTCGATATTTGCCGAAGGCGCTCGTCATCTGAAAAAGAAACGATAAAAGTGAAGAAGATGAAGTTGTGTAGAAACGCCATTAACGCACAAGTCAAACGCCGACGTTTACTTACTCGAAGAGGTCGTCGAATGAAAATACCGTTCGCTTTTCAATATTTCGAACAGTTCAACTCCACTCCGCAAGTAAAACACATCCCGAAATTGAAAGTACATAGTTTAATGTCTCCACGAGGTGAAATAATCAAAAGTTTCACGAGACGAATGAACGGACACTGATACCCCGTTCGACAGAACCGCAACGACTGAATCTCAAGGCGGCTGACCGTCTGCGATCACAATCGATGCAACTCGTATCGATATCGACGGATTATCGGCCTAATTTTTTCATCCTCAAAAAGGTCAGTTTATTTAAGAATTAAGTTGGATAAAATTAAAGAGATCGAACAAAACAGTAACGTGTCGTTTTGAGTGACAAATTGAGAAGTTTAAATGCGCGTTTAATAATAAAGTAAACCTCCCGCGTGAAATGTAAAAAAAACCTCCCTCTGCTGTTTCCCGTTCGGTTGGGTGGTTTTTAAGCAAAATTCGCCATTGATTTAGATATGAAATTTTAACAGTGAACTAGCATGATCGGTTTATTTCGTATCCGTTGAATTTAGGCGGTTCACCGTTTTTTATTCTCTAATCGAGCCTCGAGGTTATTATTCGACGCTGTTACTCAGCGAATTTCAGTACAATTCAATTTAATCATAAATTTACGAAATCTTAAACGCTACAAGTGGAAAGGTTATCGTAAAGAGTGACGATGTTATTCGATACAGTTGGCTCTTCAATCCCTATTGGACGATACCATAACTCCGGCTTTCCTGCTAATGATTTTTATGCGCTACTTCCACAGATCGGCTCCATTTTTCTGCCTCACAAATTCAAACGATTTGTACTAAACTTTTTGTGAAGGCAGCACCAAGAAAATGAGCTGCAACATGATGTTATTAGAGTGGCACAATATATTATCAAAAATTTAGTACAGTTTTCCCTTTGGAAAACTCGCTTGTATGACGCTACAAATGTAAATACTACAAAACGATACCAAACATGATGGCCCGGACAGCGGACGGACATCACAGAATGTCCGTCGCGATGCCTTAAATGTAAATTATCAAATTTGGGGGGGGGGGGGGTTGTAAAAAGTTTTCCTGGCCGAAAACATAGGGTTGTTATTCAGAATGAATAATAAACCAAATCTAATTTCTTCGCCTGAAACAAAAAAAGACGTTTTACTGCCGGTGTCTCAAATAACTTCATTGAGATGGCGACTCATTTAAACAAACGTCGGTTGACTAATACTTTGTTGGGTTTTAGCGATCAAAGAGGACGGTGATGGAACAGATGATGGCGTGGAAAGTTGAGGTTGAGAGGCGATGGTTAAAAGTTGTCGGATTATGGTATAAGTTGGTCCAGTGCGCGGAGAGCAAAGTTTAAATCTGGTTGCCGAGAGGGCGGTGTAGAGAGTGACCACTAAGCTGGCCCACCCTTAATAAACAGAGACCGCGACCTCTGGTGTCCATTAGAAGAAAATCCTTTAGTTGCTCGTCCGGCCGCGTTTAATTAATTGTAAGGCGAATCCTGTACTCGTTGAGGTTTGACCGGAACCCCTTACAAAAACCTCTCAATAAAGTTGTCGGCTGAGGAAACTACGAAACAACGTGAGCACACAACTTCAAAACCCGATTCCCTTCGGTTTTAGTACGCTGTTCGCTATTAGATACATCTCTGACGGTTCCGTTTCGAGGATAAGCAGCGCGCCAAACGGCCTATTGTGCCAGTTCCAATGTCTCACACTTCCTAAGAAATGCCAGTTATTTCCAAGAGTTGGAGTTCTCAGCGGTGCATCGATTTGCAGTTCGGACATTGGAAATATCAGACTTGGTTACTTTCTCATTTACGTGTTCCTTCAATAGAGTCCAACCACAATCATCAATAAATTATTCACGTTCAGCGGTTTGTATCCGGTTGTTGTCACAGTTCACTAACTCCTCAGACACCCAGATAATTGTTTTCAAATTGGAAGGTTGCGGGGGGGGGGGGGGTAGCCATGCCGGCTCAGAGCATACTCAAACGAAATGCATCAACGTTCTCAGCTCCACGTATATTCACCAATTTGCGTGGCTTCAGCTCTGGTTATTTCATCATGTCACGCCTTACGTAGAAAGTGGTAGCGCATATAGTTCTGGAATCGAAAGAGTAATTCATTCACGACCATTGTTGAACAATCAATGCACAGGGGATTCATCTCACTTTTACGAAATAAGCGGGTAAACTATGAGAATTTGTAGGTAGTAAAACGGCAGCGGTGGTTGGCGGTTGGCTGCTACATTGTACCTTAAGAGCGGTACTAACACCTCACCCTGTAGGTAGTTAATTGAACTGCCACAATATCTAAGAACTGCAGTATCAGTCATTTGAGTGGGATCGTGCTGCTAATAATTTATTGTACTGTTCTCACCTTTTTCGCACAAATTTCGTGGTATTATTACGTTGTTCCGCGCAATCCACACAAAACATTAAATCGAAAACTTAAGAGCCGTTTTGAGAAAAAAAGTATTTGTTCCTTAGGTTAATTATACTTAGTTTTCCGTAGGTTTTTATTCATACCGTTATCTCGGCGTCGCGTGATGACTTGTAGGCTAAATGCTCAGTTCAACCCCTATGGAGAGCAGTAATCTCTCCCACCATTTATGGCGCATTCCTTTTAACTTGTGAGCGAGTGGTTGAAGACCTCAACTGAAGGCCTGGTTTCCACAGTTCGGGCAGAGTGTATCTCAGTCATTCCATCTGTTCGGCAGTAGTTGGGCTCTTGAGCTTGGGCCCTGCCTTGGAGCGTTTGACCCTACGGCTTCGGACCCTTTTTTCATGTTTGCCACGGGGAAGTCTGAGAACTGCCCATTCAGTCGGCTTCCCCAGACAAAGGGCATTAAGTTCGTTTTAACGTCCAAGCGATAACGAATTCCCCCTTTGGACTTTGCAAAATGTCTTTTCCTTCCCTGATTTACCTCCTTCTCCAACACACACAGATCTTCCCAGATACACTCGTAAACAGCCAGACTGTCTTAGACCATTTTGGTGAAGATTAGTAATCCCTGACAGGGCTGCAAACCCTAGCCGAGGAAAACACAGTGATCTAGCTGAGCAAGAGAAAACTCTAACATAGTGTTGGGTGCCTTGCCACAAAGGAGTAGACGGGAATGAGGAGGTTGACGAACTTGTACTAGTTTCAGTGTGATATGACTGCTTCGCAGGGGTCACCAGGAAAGTTAGAGAAGAATTGCAGAGCTGCCTACTGGGGGAATGTGCCTGGCCAAAAGCAGTCGAGGTTATGCATTAGACTCTTCAAAGAGCGATCGAGGAAGTTCTCAGTCTGGAGAGAGAAAGAATATGGGTGGTACCATGCGAAGTTTCTGAGGTAAATGTGTCAGTCGGAGGTACACAGTTGCGGATTCTGCGAGTTGGTGTCAGCAGAGCACCTACTATGTACTGTTAGCTGAGGAACACTTTAGAGTGCTGGAGAGGGTTGTCTTGAGCTTCGTCGTTGGCAATAGCGTAGTGGGAACGTTGCTTTAGGACGTGAGTGTACACGAGGCTCCTCCCGGATGGACATTAGGTACATTCCAGCCCTACGGTGAGTATTTTCTGCCAGCACTTAATAAAATAAATGAATAAATGAAAATACCAAGTGTGTAGAAGATTTCAATCGCATATAAGTATCACGTAATTATGAAAGGAAAATTCGCGAGTTTGATTGTCGACTATGTATTGACTATGAACACTGTACAAAGATGGTGCAATGGGCAGGGGTTATACGTCAATCCAGACAAAACCATCCTGGTCCCGGAAGGTGATGTCGGTCCGGCAGAAAGTGAAATACTTGGGAGTCTTCCTAGACACGAAGTTCACGTGAGCCACACACATGAGAAGAGCAATACAAAGGGCTTCATACATGATGTGAGCTTCCAGGAAATGGTTGGCAACACATGGTGACGTCAGCTGAGGATGGTCCTGTGGATGTACAGGGCGATCGTTTGGACTGTGGTCACCTGTTATCGATTCCGATAAAGTTCAGTTGGGTGCTCTGGGTACAGTTCTCCAGGCAGAGCTCTTCACAGTGACAGTGCACATGCAGCCCTTCCTGAAACAGAAAATAATACACATTAATTCGGACAGTCAGGCCGTTGCTACCTATATCACCATGTCGGAGCTAGTTTGGGGAGGCCTGACTGGTCTGAAGACCTTGGCAAACGGCAACCCATTAACACTGTGTTGAGTGCCATGTCATACAGGGATAGAAGAGAATCAGGAGGCCTTCAAACTGACGAGAAAAGAAATTGTGCTGGTGGGACTTAAGCTCTTCCTAGGGACCATCAAGAGCCACTTGAATAAGGATGTTGGCAAGTGGAAGGAGAATTACAGGGCTGCCTATTGGCGGAATGTGTCAGGCAAGGCACTCAAGGCCTGGAGGAAGAAAGTATAGTGTTCAAAGTGCGTGGCCGGAGGAGGTTACAGGGTTGAACCTCAAGGTCGTCTTTCATTTCGTGGGAGAATGGTGAGGACGTATTGGGGACGCCGTATCAGGGAACATCAGCTCTACAGAAGCTGGGGGGTGGAACTGGGAAGACATGAGGTGGCTCTTGTACGCCCACACAGTCACATCAGAGCAGGAAAAGAAAGTGTCATGTTTGCCCTTGTAATCAATGTAACTCCTGTAAGTAGAGTGAGGATAAGTACGTGACCGGTTATGGACTGGTATGAGCGCGATTGTGTACATGACTGAACGTGAATGACGTTGTTTCAAGTCCACTTAAATATTGAAAAGTGTTCTGCTATAAAAAGGTCAATACTTAGTTGTTAATCCCGGCACATGGCGAAAGAGAGAGAGAGACTGTGTGCGGGAAGTCGCGTGATGCTTTATATTCAATATCTTGATTCGGAGGAAAGTGCGCTTTTCTTCTGTACAAAATCACCCTTCACAAAAAGGGAAACCCACAGAGCGAGTCGGGAAGGAAGGTGGAAGATAACGGATATTAAATAGAACATAAGTCAGCTTCTTAGTTCCTCACTTCCACCCTCCCCCTTCTCCGATTATCCCCCCCAGCTTTTGTAATTAATGAACAGTTCTACCAACCTAGAGCGATTGAAGGGGACGGCGAGGAAAGAAATAGAGGTAGAGGGGGAAAAAATGCCCTCTTCGGAATCAACATAACTGTTAAGTGGGGAAAAGGAAGTTGTCTGATTCGTAAGCCTATTACGAGGCCTTGGGGCTGAGAAGAGTAGCGGGCCTTGAGGGTATTGACTGGGCTAAAGGTTAAGGGGGCACAATCAGAGCATCCCTCTCCATGCCCTCTCCTTGCCTTCTTTTCATAGCCGCCCGATCTCCTCGACACCCTTCATCCGATGAAATGAAACTTTTAAAGACCATCAAAATCGTTTCGTTCCGTTTTTGAATTGTCTTTTTCGTCGGTCCCTTTTTCCGAGGGATGACGGAGGGTGAAGGGCAATTGTGGAGGGGATGAGTTAGTGAAAAAAGGGCCCAAGTTTCATCAAGTGAATCCTTGCACAATGGGAAAAAGTAAATAAATCTTTCTGGGGAAAATCTCGCATTGTCTGCCGCCCGGCTTCGACCCTCCGCTCCGACGGCTACCGACTTTCGTCGACTCGGAGCTCCTAATTACAGGGAAGTGCCTCCGACTGAACAAGTTATCGTATTTTCCAGTTCGAACCAAGATGGTCTCGACCGCTATTCGTTTAGTTCGAAGCGAGATGCTGCCACACATTGCCATTGTGTTCATAAAGAAGTTTTTGAAGGAAATGTTATCGATGTGGGAGGATTGACTTTATAAAAGCTGAGGAGCGAAAATCCACAGTACGTCAGAATCCCTACCAGAGCGTAGTAGTCAATACCAACGCTCGGGATATCAACATTGACGCCAAGTACCGTACAACTATGAGCAATTATGTTTCCTTATCAAAATGGCTGTTTCTGGAACTCGTTATTCTTCAAGAGCCTGCGTACTTGCTCATCATCCACCGAAACTAGACCTGTGCAGGTACGGCATGTTGTCATTCAGCCAATCTCTGGGTGAAGAGCGGTTGCCCGTGTGTTACCACCCATATGACCTCGGAGAAGTTCTTAATCTGGTTTCTCACCTGATCTTACCATTTACATGGTGAAAAAGAGCTTCAAAGGGAGATCAACGAGAGTCAACGTTTTTCAGTCATGGTTTTCTTCGCAAACAAGGCGAAACAGTTATAGCTTGCTTAGTAAAGTCTGCAGGAAGGTTTTGCTGGTTTTCAAACATCTGTAGCTCACTGTTCTAGGGACTACAGTGGATAAGCACAGGGTTTTGCGATTCCTCTGCACTGGAGGCCAAGACAGGCTGGGTGGAGAGTCTTTTAAAAAAATGAATACTTCAAGCCATTGAAGTCACCCTGTCCAGCAAGGAAGTATCCAGTGGTCTGGCTCAACCAACTTCTTCTAATACGTTCACGGGTTTACCTGACAGCGGTTGACAGTGGCACACACACACACACACACTGTTCCACTGAGACTGATGGTTATAAGCTTACTTGCTAGCAAAGTCCTGCTGCTCTTTGAACAATCATCACTCATGTTGTGGTTTCTTTTTTCTTCGTACAGGAGACGCAAGACGTTCAGGAATTGAGAGGAAAGAAGTAGGAGTGGGCTCGGTAGTCTTGTCTTCATGACCCGGAAGTAACTGGCTGGTTGATTTGGTTCGTACGTGTCACTTTCCTTTGACGAGGATCCTCATCTAGCCCGGGAAGTGTTCGTTTAGTGTAGAGGTCTATCTGGAGTTCTACCCAAAGCAGAGGAAGCTCCCTACCCCTCTCCATTTGAAGTCCACAATGCACTCAATGACCAAGTCACCGGTTGTCAACTGGCTAGTGATCACTTGGTGGGCGTCGGTGGTTGCGGTCACTCCTCTACTCGCTTCTACGTGATAGTGTGCTACCTGCAGAACTTTCTTCCGCCTCATTAAGTGAATGAACCCAACCGAAGGCTCGATGACCTGATCAACACGAATCCGTGAGGTGGCTCAATCTCTCTCGCCTGTTCAAATTTAAACCCTGGTAGTCCAGGAGCCGAGGGCTAACAACGTTGACCCATTTGTCAAAAGTTGCTTACTAGTTTTTCTGATAGCTCCCACAGTGGCGCATGCGTCGAACATGGCCCATAGCGAGATGTTGTGTTACTTATCCAACTCCTCGCGGGACATGAAGCATTTAAAACTTACCTGCACCGAATTGGTAAAGCTGCAAGACAAAACTGCCTGTAATTCAGGGCATTGGTGGATGAGACTTCACATACCAGCTTCTCGTGACAAAGCTGGAGACCACGGTAAAGTGCCCAACTGGCTGGCATACCAGGCGCATTCGTTCGTACCTTGTTGGATTGAAAACTGGAGGTACAATGCTCAATTCGCTAACCCAGCCAGAAGACGATACTTACGCAGGATCAGTATCTCTCAGGGATGAAGAATGAAGACATGGAGGAAAGACCGCTCCTGAATCTCCCAAACTGCTGGGAAATATCGTCAATCGCGTTCATGGGCGCGCAAATCATTTCCCCAAATGGTGTTTCTCGGACTCAGCAGTCCTGTAAAAGTTAAGATTTGAAGAAAACTGGAATGTTTTTTCCAACCAATTACATAACTTTCCTTGCTATTACGTAAGTACTCGTACTGTAGGGTGGGAATGTCGTGTGATGTTTGGCGTTATCCGTTTCTTGGTTTATTTGGTAAAAGGCAAATATTAGGACGTCCAAGTGGCAGAGGGGGAGTTGGCTCTGGAGCTGCGTTGAGCGATACGTCGGAGGGTGACGTCGAAACCGCAGCTCAGGAGTGAAATGAGGGACGAGACGCGACGTAACGTAACGTTAGGAGGAAAGAGACGAAGATTTCTCTGGAAGTGTCGGATGAGGGAGCGAGCGAGAGAGAGTGCGAAATGCCGGAGTTAATCCCACACCTGATGTCAGAAAGCTGAGGGTTACCATTATCACAAAGAGACCTCCCTTCCACTTCCTCGCCCCATCATCTGTTTCCTAACCAAGCAGACACGTCTCAGATTTAATTTAATGAAATTTCCTCGCTTTCCGTTCTCATTTTCTCCCACCATTCATTTATTTCTCCTCCAGTTCCCCGACTCTAGTTCCTGTTTCCTCACCTCCTCCTTCATCATTTCCTTCTTCTCAACCCTCCGCAGCATCTTTTCAACTTGACACCAATTTTCGATTGCGTAGCTTTTTTTTCTTTCTTTCTCTCCCCGAATCCTAACTACCACTCTCCCCCCTCGCACAGTCTCCCTCACAGCCCCCCGTTCCACCATCAGCACCCTTTTCGTCATGTCAACGAGGTTTGTCGTCCGACACTCCGTCAACCGGCGCCACGACTTCCGCCTCTTTATTTCCTTCTCAAGTGCGCAATGCCCTTTTTTTCGTGAACTTATTCAAACTTCTTCAACTGAGATTCGTCCCTTTCATTTTCCCCTCGGCAACAGTTTAGCGCGACAAAGTGAACGAGAATTTAAAGAGAGAGAGGTCGGCAACTGAACTTTTTTTCGTAGTTTGTTATCAGTTTAACGCGCCAATCGGATCTGAGCTCCTATAAAGCTTCGTTGGAATCTGAATGTTGACAAAGTTTGAAACATGTGATGCAGAGGTGGAGCGAACGGTCGCCATGGGCCGATAAAGTGTGGACGTTGGATTGAACGGGAATTGTGAGGAGTTACGTGTTTTTGTGCAGGGACTTGCATTCAAAGGTACCGAAGTTTAAGAGTTACCCAGACTACTGCTCTCTGCGCTTTTAGCTCTGCGCTGTAGCCTCGTTTGGCATGGGAAACAGAAGGAAACGCTTGACGCACGTTTTGTACTAAAGCGTTTCCGTTATTACGAATATGATCGCATGGTCAAAATCCAGACAGAACCACTTATATCAATAGTTACCTAAGATTTTGACAAAGTACCCCCTGCTGGCAAAGAATGAGGTTGAAACTAATGAAATATAATTTCATTATGACATACTTACCTGGAAAATAAATCCACCATGTACAAGACGATTTGATCAGGCGTGATTGGCATAACAAACTCACACTCAATCAAAGGAGAGCCCCCCCCCCCCCATAACCTTCGATGTCCCAATCTAAGAGAGCTGCGCTCCTGTGGATCACCAAGGCTTGTAAGACAACATCCACTAAAGCACTTGAATGATAGATGTGAAGATAACACGACCAGCTGATTCAGTGCTTGGCGAAACCTTTTTATTCTTACCATAAGACGAAAAAACTCGTTGTATTGGCAACACTGATCTCTGGGAGGCTCCAGACGATGTTTCCTAAACATTGTTAAGCAATAGCGTCAAAGCCCTTCTCCGAGACGATAATCACCTGATTTGTTGGCAGCACTGCTCTCCAATAGGTATGGGAACAGCTGATTCTCACGTTAATGGAGTGAGAGGACGATGGGAACGCCACTACAGTTGATAAGGTCAGTTACTATACGCCGTTCGGTTCCTTTCACTACTTTCTTCCATCAAAATGAAGATTCCGGTGGTAGTGAGTAGACAGAATAAGATGAACGCCAGCTTGTCAGTTCAAATGTCTCAACTGTTGGCAAAGGCACTTGATATCAAGGGCTCTACTGAAATTAATGAGGTGAGAGCAACCTGAACCTGAATTGAAATAATTCACTCGTAGCGGAGTGACGTTTGCCACGGAGCCGGTACTTTATTACACCCTCGAAGTCCGTGATTGATTACAAAAGGGGCAGAGGAAACCGCAAAAAATGATCCAACTCCCTCAAGTTATAATTAATATAGTTGAAAAAGACGAGGGCGGGGCTCTGGACTTCACATGAGAGGAAGATCGGTGGCTATATTTCATACTGAAGGGCTCTTGACGGTTTCTGCTAAATGTATCGTGAAAAGTCTTGGCTTTCCTCTCCCTTCTATTCTTTTCTCTTATTCCAGTTTTTCTCCTCATTTACCGCCTTGTCACAGTTGTCTTCTTCTTCCCTTCCACAGCCCCATAAACACGCAGTACATTGAGCGGCTAATGCAGCCGCATGGGCTCCTTGTAGTCAACGGCTCCAGCTTCCTCCCTTCATATTTATGCAACGGTCATTTCCTCCTAGTCCCCCGTCTATTTTCTTCATAAGCGGAAACACCAGAAAAACACTTTTCTCCTTTTCGACGGAAGAACGTTCCCCGCCCTTGTTTCCACAATTCTAACTACGAAAACAGACAATGCCAACTGGGGGTTGGTTTTTATCAACTTCCGCTTCGTTGAAATGCGCTAAAACCCGATGTTTAACTGACGTATTAGAAATACTAAGTGTGCAGGGTGTAAAGAAATATTTGGTGCGACGCATCACGCAACTTTCCTCGGCCATAGCCGATGGTTTTCGTGGCTTTTCCACTCTTAAACAAATTTGCGTTGAATGTGGTAGTGTGTGTGCAAGAGAATATTTATTGAAAGAAAATAACAAATTAATGTTGCTGCAGAAAAAACCCGACGGTAGACCTACGGTTCTAGTTAGATCAATTAATGATGATATATCCCCCGTATTCTATGCAACGTCTTCAAGAGCATCAGCCAAGTGCACTTCAGACGAGAGTCGCGCCTCCTTCCAGCCCAACACTGAATTTTTCGTTTTCTCCCGGGGGCATACAGGAAAAAGTCCCCTTGTCACTGCGGCCACGCATGGGCCTATTGTGACACTGACCCTTCCTTAGTAGAAGGCTTCATACATACCCGCCCCCCTGAAAAAGCTGAATATGTCCTTCACCGCAGATTCCGCTATGATTTTTGGTTCAATAGACCCCTGGGCAAAGTATTCAAACCACTGCCAAGGCAGGGCATTCACATAGGATGTGCTCTACTGCCTCGTCCTCTTCACTGCAAAGTCTGCATTCCACCGCCTCTGAGATGCCCATCTTGTTGAGGTGACCTGAGTGGGAAGTGACCGGTGATGAAGCTAATCAAGACAACCAGACCTCTTCTGGAGAGTGTCAGCATTGCCTTTGCCCTTAGACAGAAAGGCATGACAAGCCTTTTCGCTTGTCTTAATCGTGGCTGGAGATGCTAATGGGTGCTGTTTCCCTGTATTCCCCACCAAGCCACCAGACGATTCAGGTGACTCGTCGTCATACCTACGTAGGGTTCAGGCTGGATGGGTAGGGATTCCGTACCTCTTTTCGCAAGGCAGTCAACCTTTTCGTTGCCCTGATGCCCCCTGTGAGCCAGCACCCAGATAAGGGAAAGCCTATTATGGGCGCCGAGCTGCTTGAGCACATGAAGGCATTCCCATGCCAGCTTGGACCAAGAACTATAGGCTGCAATAGCCTTTAAGCTGTCCGAGAATATGTATATTTGCTTGCCCTTGAGTCCTTTGGTCAGGATCTCTTCTGCGCAGATCTTTATAGCTAGAATTTCCGCTTGAAATATCGTGGCGTACTCTCCCAGCGGCTTAGCAAGACTGTAATTGTAATGCCCAGTCCAGCTCTGCCTTTCATAACCAAACCATCGGTATACCACTGCAGGGCTTACCAAACTGTGGCCGCCTCAAGCAATGTGGTCGCGTGTGGAGTACTCCTGGCTGATCTGGAGACCGCCAGACGATATGCAAATTGGAAGGTAAGGAAAAAGCTTGTCGTTTCCTGCCCAGAAATAACGTTACCTCTGAATGAAGAGGACACGAATTCGTCCTGACGAAGGGCGATAAAGGCCTGCCTAATAAGTGTGTGGCAAGAAAGGTGGACAGAGGATGAAACAGGCCGATGGACGGTTGCCCTATTCCCGTCAGTGGAGGGCAGATTTAAAATGAGGTGGGTTAGCTTTGGATACTCTGTGTCTCAGCTTTTGTTGGGCCATGGGGATTTCAGGGCGAAGCTCCACCGAGTTGGTCTCCGTGACAAAGAGACGAGTAGCTGTGGAATCGCCCCTGAAACAGCTCAACACGTACTGACTGAATGTTCCAGATGTATAAGTCTGAGGGAGACAGTGTTCGGGGATGAGCTCCCGATTGACCTGACCCGTTACATGTCAGCGACTGGCTTCCCAGCGCTGGAGGACATTGCGTGGAGCGTCCTCACTTAGTCAATATCCGAACTGGGACTGTATCCTCCCCAGTATTGCACCTGCCTTCGACACCTCTTAGCTTCATTGCACTCGCAAAAAGGCGTAACAAAGCAGAGGCTACTCGGCACTTCTGGGGGAAGCGATAGGAGACCTAACACCCTGAGAGGCTCTCCCCTCAGGCAATGTTAGATCTGGTCCCCTGATGGGGGGGAGGGCACGGGCAGATTGAGGAAGGACTCGTGCTGGTCTTGTTCACTAAGTGCTGGAGGGTGGGCTCCTGAAGCCGTTAGGCCAAGGAGTTGCTTTCCCCCGTCTACGACGACGTGGGGGCGGGTTAAGAGCTCTCAGGCTGGCACAACTCGGACCGAAAGGTCGGCAGTAGAATTTCTCGAACATACCACTGCAGGGAAAGCAGCTACCTCTGTCCGGAACGTCTCCTTCTCCCATCGTTCCCGTGAGATTCTAACACTGAATGGCAACCGAAAGTTCTTCCGTTCTGGCATAACATCAGTAGCAAGGACTGCTGCCTGTTCTAGCTTGAAGTGTCTAGTTATTCTTTCTAGGCTTGCCTTGACCCTGGTGGAGATATTTCCTGTGTTCAAAAGCCTTACCGCTCCCAGGTAAGAAGTCCCCTTAATGTGTATATTGTTATGAACTCGGAAAAGGAAGAAGGAATACTTGATTTTTAATAATCAGACCAGAAACCCTATGGAACAACCCAACTCGAAACTCCTCTCTCCATAGTCGCAATGTCATATGACTAATGTGGTAACCACACAACACTTCCTCCCTTATCTTATTTTCAGGTTTCCCCACAGTACTGCGTTAATCTGTCTGCATGCACCACTTTCAGTGCACCTCGGGAACTGCGAAGTCGGAAAACTACATCGTTGAGTCTCTTGATAATTGTGAACGGTCCATCCCACGAACACTGAAGTTTTGGATTTCGCCGTGTTTTGACCATTATGACAACTGTAGTTAATTTTAGACCGATTTAGCTCGTACCCTCATTTTGGCATCTCGTCGTAACCTGCAGGCTAGATCTGTGTCGATTTGTTATGATATTTTCCTTCTGTCTCGTTCTCACTCTTCCAGACTGTTTCCCCAAATGGTGTTTTTCCAACTCAATCGCGCCAAAAAACGTCAAGGTCTGAAGAAAACTCACAATTTTACCTGCCAGTTAAATAACTTACCTTTCTACTTCGTAGAGCAATTCTGCGGTTAATCGCGTTTTCGCATTAATGAAATCAGCGTTATTCATAATTACCTGCAAGTTAGGAAATCAGTGTGTAAAAGGGGAATAAATTCAATTCAGTCACACTCCTTTACATCCCCGCGTAATATTACCTGCTTCCGGGAATATTTGTGTCTGCTGCATCGGGTCTAACTCTTGCTAGGGCAAATGCTTCCTCTCTGGTACTCACGAACGCCGAGTAGATTCACACCAATAATGACAACTTGGCTCCCATGATTTTGTTATGTTAGCATTCGAATGACATGGTCTAGTATTTAAAAGCGGTCTGAGCACAGTTGTTAACAATGGCCTCCGACAAACACATTGCGGAAGAGGTTTTCCACCGGAGGGCGTAAACAGGGGCAGGTGTTATAAGGTAGAACAGACCTATTACAGGGTCCTTGAGGGTCGAATAAAAGGACTCCTGACGTTGAGGGTCGAAGAACAAAGATCAGAAGCGTGTAACGAGAATCTTAATGGTCAACAGTATGCAGGAGAGCTAACCTCTTCTGACCCTTCTCAAAGGTCCTTTATGACCCCTCGTAAATACTAACCTCTTCACTCCTTCCGAGTAGCCCTTCTTCGTCCCCAAAAAACAAGGCCCATGGGAGACTTTTGAGTGAATTGGCTCCTACACTGGTACCCCTGAGAGCGCACAACTAGCTGAGATCATGTCTTTTACTAACAGCCGCTCTCTATCTCATCCTGACTGAGCCTTGACCTTCTTCGATTTGATATTTTTGCCCAATTTTGTACTTAGTCAATTGAAAATGGGAGCAAATTCTAAGTAGCGAGGATTTACGCCGAACTGAATCTAAATTAGGATTTAGACGCTCGAGACGATAGTTAATAACAGATCACGACCAGTGCAGGTAGAGCTGGAAGAGAAAGAGAAAGAGAGAGAGAGAGAGAGAGATAACTAATAAACTTGGGATAACACTGAAATGTTATTGTAATCCTTAGGCCTGTGTTGCCCGACAAGAGCAGGAGCATTCAAATATTTAAGCAGAGAACATACACGTGTTTTGCGAGATTAACAGGAGAATTCATACGATTAGGAAGTACTGGAGGCTTCTGCATTCTTCGCCACTTTGAAAGGCGGCATTTGACTCGGTGGTCCTCTGGCTGTTGTTTTGTAAACTATTTAAGGCAGGGCGGAATCATTTAGAGTGTGTGTTCGTGTGAGGCAGGTACACGATGGCGACCTCCTGCTACTGGCAGGTGACGTAAAGCAGCTGCAGAAGAAAATAGTGGAGCTGGAGGAATATTGCTAACAATGTGGTCTACTGGTTTGTGAGGGCTCTTATTTCGAATCCTGGGGTTCCGTTGCCTTCCAAGGTCCACGTGTTTGAGGCTGTAGTTCGTGCCATATTTTGCTACTCTGCGTCAATCTGGGGCTCCCAGGAGTATGCTGCTGCACTCCTTCCTGAGGCGTTTCTTTCAGCTTCTCCATTTAGCAGCGGCCTACCAGGTTTACCTGGAGAAGGGATTGGACCCGATTCTCGTCTTATAGAGACAGTAATTGGCTCAGACTCGTATTGGGCCAGTGAGTTGTCAATATTGGCTTTCCAAATGGCACTGTCCCTCGACCTCCGCTCACTGGTCCCGCATTCCTTGGGAATTGCCACAAAAAATGTTATTAGCCACTGTCGAAGGAAGTATTCCTCTTGCTCTGTGTTCCGCTCCCGAGAAGTTAATGCTCTGTCAGAAATTGAATCCCGGCGCCAGTGGCGCCATTTTGGGAGGTGGCGCAGGGGCTCTTTGTTTGGTGCCAGGTGATTTTTAAAAAGACAGAGTTGTCGAACAAAGGAAGGAAGGCGTGAGAAGTGCTCACTATGTAATCGCCATGAACGTGAAAACGTCTTTCACTTCCTTCGCGTTTGCCCAATCTTTCCAACACGCCTTCGACCGGAGTACTATGACGTGAGATGACGCCATAGGTATCTTAAATGGCCCCGACTTTCAGACACTTGTGAAGTTTTATCAACGTATGAAGAACACGGCCTAGTAATTAAAATGTCATAGCAGCACTTTTCTAACATGAATCGAAAGTAGATGACAAGAAGAAAACTTGTAGATTACTATGTTATTTATTTGAATCGAGTGTATGAGAAATTAAGTACATCCAGGGTAGATGGGTCCTAATCTCACTCTGGTTTATTTAAATAATGATCCGTCATCGTCGTCATCTGTAAGCGATGCTAAGGAGGGAAAGTGTAGAATTAGACATAACTATTCCACTGCCTAGCGCAACTATCTCAAGTGGACTAGCTAACGAACCCTTTGCGGCGGATATTTCTAATATTGTTACCCTGAATTTACTGCTCGCAGTAAGATAAAAGGCCGAAAGGGGGCGGTGTAATAACACGAGCCTAACGCGCGGGGTTGACTGTTTTATTCTTAGAGTGTAACAGTTTGATGCTTCGTGGATAAAGCAGAATGAGTGAGCAAGTGACGGGTAAAGTGAATTAGCCGAGGAGACGCAGGGTGAAAAACTTTCTCTGGCGTGTGAGCATAAAAAATATTTAGGCTGAACATGACAGAATCGATAAGGGGCCGGGAGGAGGTTGGGGGAAAAAAAGGGATGTTAGAAACGTGGGGAGAGTCACAGATCATGGCGACACCTTGTCAATAAGGCAAAAGGCAAGGAAACTGACGCCTTCTTTTAAGGTTACAACATGACTCAGCAACCACCTCCGCAACCTTCCGACCAGCGGCGCACTTTTCTCGACCCCACGACCCTTTCCTAATAAACGCGTGCCCGATTACAACGCAGGAGACTATTAGATGAAGCTGGTGAATTGCAATGCTACGTTGGGAAACAGCTGGCGCTAGTCGGGAAGAGATCTTCAACAAAAAAAAAAAAGGTTTGCGCCGTGACTCACTGTACACGGAGCTATCGTTCAGTTAAGGGATTTACAACAAAATTCTTCGAAGAACCTCCTTCGTCACGATTGTCTTGAATTTCGCTCTCAAACACAAAAGGTTTCGTCCTCGCCACCATGTCCTGCTTAGCGGCACAGCATTAAAGCCTAGAATAGGTGTCTATTGTTCCTCAATTTAGATCACCTAGATCACCTTGATATGTTGTCAATAATAAGGTTTATCTATTGTTGATATACCCAAACCCGGATGGTGGACAGCTAGAAAATTTTAATGAACTCACACACATTCGGAAGGGTCATTCTGTACTTGGAAAGAAGGCTATTAAGAAGCCTGTGAATGTCTTTCACGAAAGCCCAGGAATTACAAAGGAAAACGATTGAGAGTTAACTTACTCTAAAAACGGGTCTGTTTCCTTATATGGCTGTTCCTGAACCTTCATAAGAACCCTTATATCGGTCAAAAGTCATGGAGGTTGCGGTTTCACTATCATGGAAGAGCCGCACAGCATCCACGGAACGCAGACCCTGTGGCCCATGTATCCCTTCACGGAGGTAAGACCCAGGGGAATCCCTACCATCAGGAAGGAATTCTTAATCTGGTTTCCCGTCCGATCTAAGTATGCACGTGGTTGCTCTTATATAAACTGTGGTCACGTTTCTTTGCCAGTACCTTTTCCGCAACCTGGGCAGTTAAAGCTGAAATGTTTGGCTGCTCTTCCAACAACCGTCGCTCTCTGCTGTTGAAACTGCAGTGAAGTAGCAATTTGATTCTTGTTCCCTCAATACTGAGGGCGTAAAACCAAGAGGAAGAGGAGTTGAGCCCAGCAGTAAAGTCGCCACGTTCTATAAGGAACTGGCTCAACCCACTTTCTCGTTAGGCGTTCACGCAACTCATACGTATCGCAAGGTTTATTCCTGGCATACCGGTGTTGGCAGCGGACACCGTAGAACAGTGCAACACTACCTTCATGAAGATTTTGTTGGAGCATGTTAGAAATGCATCTACTAGAACTGTGTCACAGTCTTCCAAGTATACGCCTTTAAAGCCTTGGATCACCGGTGGGCTGCTGGCTTCAATCAGGGGAAAAAGAGCATCTGTACAAAACTATGAAAACACAGCCATTCCGACTAAACGCCTACCTAAATTCTTATCAAAAGAAATTGAAATGTCAAATTAGAACATCGAATCAAAAATATTATGAGAAAAGGATCGAGGGGGTGGAAGGTTCCCCCTTCAAAACATGGAAAGTTATTGACAAAATCACCGGGAAAAAGATTGTTAAGCCCCAAGTAAGGGGCTTAACAAACCTTTAACGGTGTATGCTTGAGCGATCTTACAGCGTTCGCAGACGCATTCAATGAGCATTTCGTTAACGTGGGAAAGAAGTTGGCGAATGCACTACCCCAGATTCCCTATCAGGGTGGAATAAAATTGGCTATGAAATTTATCTTCAGCTTGGTAAAGAGGGAGGAAGTCCTCAAAATCACGGGGCCGTTAAAAGGTGGCACACGCCCTGGACTCACTGAATTGCAAGCGGAAACTATAAAGAAAGTTAGAGATCACGTAGCGCAGCCGCTGACTAAAATGCTTAATTCGAGTTTAGCAACGGGAATCTTTCCTGACGCATTGAAGTTGGCAATTGTCTCCCCTCGGTCGTTAATAACTACAGTCCCATATCATTACTCAGTGTTATTGCGAAGCTAGTTCAATGATGTGTAAAGCAGCAGTTAGTAAAATACATAGATAAAAACCCTATCCTGAATGGAAGGCAGTTTGGGTTCCGTTCACACAGGAGTACACAAGATTCCATTGCCTATCTGACTGGTTAGCCTATTTATTGGACAAAGGCAAAAAACCGCTCGCAATATTTTTAGATTTGGCTAAGAGTTTTGATTTAATTTTACATGAAATTTTATTTTTGAAGCTAATGGAAATTGGCTTTGAGGGGGTGGCATTACGTAGCTTTCAAAACTACTTCCTTAGGAAACAACAGAGGGTAAGATTTCATGGTTTGTTGTGGGATCTGCGCGGTACTGAGGGTTATGGTATTCCGCAAGGGACGGTGCTCTATATTTTATATCCAAACCAGTTTTTTCAATCAGGAGCTGGAACCGGCGAAGGGGCGGTGATGGTCGTTGAAGACACGGCTACGATTTATGGTGGTGGTACATGGCAGGAAACGTTTGTGATGACGGAACGTGGGATGAGGCTGTTTGGCGAATGGCTAGTGGGAAATAAGCTCTGTAAATAACACTGTAGTGGTTCCATTTACTTGGTCGGCCGCGGCCTTGCCACCAGATAACCTGCAAACATAAAATCCACAAAACTAAGTGCTTTGCTCTTTCTAACTGCGAGTGTCCCACGATGGGTTGTTCTATCGAGGTGAGATATTTGGGTATTGTGATTAATAGCCTCCTAAAGTGGGATGAACAGGTTAATGTACTCTCAAGTAAATTGAAGAAGTGTGTGTATGTTTTCTCTTTCCTCCGTTAACCAGTCAAAACGAGTCTTCCAAGACCGGTTTAATGTGCGCACAAGAGGGCCAGAGTTAAAGATCAAAAATAATAGAAACTCGGTGAGCGTGAGAAGGACTATTAAATGTAATGAAGTGAGTGATGAAATATGTTGAGTTAGTCGTGTACAAAAGGTGGACACAAGGATAGTACTCGGAACGCGTGAACTGGCACGGGAAACTGCATCGTAACAAGAGAGCGAGCTGTAACCAATTTTGGAAGGAGTCGTCTCTTGAGGAGAGGAATTGAAGTTGAGGAGAGGGAAAATAAAGAAAGGAAAAAACTCACTTCAGGGAAATCCAGTAGCCGTTAGAAATAACCGCAGCCGCGGCGGGGAAATTTCCGCAGGTACGAGTGGATATCGGAATAGAAGGAGACAATGACTCGAAAAGTTCAAGGTCAAAGGACTCGAACTGTTTCGGCGCTATGCGTCGAACAGTGCCCTCTTGCAATGGACTTTACTCTATGAGATGCCCACGTGGAGCAGCGCATATGCTTATGTCGTCAGTAGAGTGCGGAATTGCTTAGTGCACGTTATCGGTAAGGCACAGAACAGAGCCTCTTCAGCTCTCTAATTCAGGGAGCTTAAGCTACTTAAGTTGAGAGACCTGTACGGAAGAAGTGCGGTCCGCCAGTTAACACCAGAAGTCATGTGGTTCTCGCAAGGAGGATCCTGACTATTCCTAAGATCCTATTAAGTTAGCGACAGACTTTTTGAAAGTAAAATTGACCCTAAAAAAGTATTACATTGTTTGGATTCCATTTAAAAAAATTATTTAATCATTTTTAGACGGAGATAATAGTACATTCAGAATGAGAGCGAGTGAAGAAGTAATCAACGATACTCATTCTCCGCCCCAGGCAATGCCCATATGGAGAATTATGTTTCTATTACGCATAACAGGTTACATTTTTTCGTTTTTTTGGTAAAGTTGGAATGAAGATTTATGATTTATACTTATGTAAATCTGTTAGGAAATAAATATTGAATAAATTTTAAAATATCTGGTGCGTAGCAACACACAACTTTCCGCCTCCCCTTTAAGTTCGAACACCACCTACATAGGCGGGCCCTATATCTTCGTTCAACGCATTTTTACAGGAACATTTATGCATAACAAAATGTAGGGACTAGTTAGCTGAGAGTACTCCGTACGTTTGATCGAAATCGTTAGAGCCGTTTTTGAGAAAATTGGAATACTGATAAATTAATATTCGACAAATCTCCTTTTCTGAGTTAACTTGGCTTATATCTCCGTTCAACATATATATATATATATACAGAAATAATTATAGAGAACAAAATGTTGGTATGGGTGACTAAAAGACACTCCATAAGGATTTATCACATCTGGTGAGGAAGTTACCGTGGAATTTACGGAAATGTTCGAAAAAACGTTATTTTTGACACATTTTGATTTTTATCTCTGTTCAATGGACCGTCACAGGAACATTTATTGAAAAGAATATGTAGGTATTAACTATTTGAAAACATCGTGTGAGTTTGGTGAAAATGGCTGAAGTCGTTTTGCCAAAAAGCGTAAAAAACATATTTTTGCTTCAGGGGCCCATATCTCCGTTCACCGTATTTTCATGGAGATATGTATGGAGAAGAAAAGTTAGGTATTGATTAGGAGAAGATAATTTGAAAGTTTAATCAAAATCGTTACAGCCGTTTTTGAGAAAAATGCGAAAAACCCTAGTCGTCCCCCACCCTATCCCCTTCCTATAACCTTATTTTGGCGTCTACAAAAAATAATGAACAAAACAAAAAAAGAACCAGCTCAATCGGATCAGCCGTTCTCCCGCAAATCGAACTACACACACACATACACACACACGGACCACGCGCCGAAATTAGGTTTTTTAGACTCAGTAGGGTCTGAAACGTAAAGATCTGAAGAAACCCCAAATTTTTTTTTTGGGCCGCTTACTATACTTTCCTTCCCTTCGGGTAGCGGAAAGTAAAAATAGGAAGGCGGAACTTCGTAAACGTCTACTTTATCCGAATGCCTTCCTCAACTTGGTAGACCGGTTGAGAAAACTATTCGTAGAAGCATTATGAGAATATGATACATTTGTTCGTATGAGAAACGAACAAAACTTTAATGACTAAGTCGCCTGAACAGAAAACAAAACACAATTCGCTATTACCCGACAACCGACACTTCTTCACTCTTCAGATCCGACAGCCTCCTCGTCTGGTCGTTGGATCGACACCCAACAGGAAGTTGTTCTTAAGGCGTCGCGATCGAGACCGGAGATAAAGACGCGAAACCGAAGTGTCATGTCGCGTCCGAAAATCACCTTCGTTTTTCAGTAAAATGGCTCCAATTGGTGACGAACATTGCGAATATACTTTGTGTCATTTGTAACTGTGAGCCCCAAGACATCATCGTCGTAAAATTATCCAAAAACTGCAGTTTCAACACCAAACACGAAATTATTGATGAGTCGTCTCGACCGGTCGAAATAGATTTTGACGACGAATATGACCAGAATAATTGTACGAAAGTATAGATATTGTTTACAAATAGCGAAAATGATCTTACTTGGCCTTTAGTCGAATATAATTCAACAATAGGCAATCATTTCATTGATTTGTAATAAACAATAATGCGTCTTCGTCTTCCTCCAACAGTAACTCTACTTGTCTTTCCATTACACAGTCAACACAACACGCAGCTGATTTTATCGACAGAATTTTATACGGAATGAATCGCAGTCTCGACTCTTAGTTGACGCTGAAGAGACCGAGACACTTGTCGCTTTCTCCTGCCTCGGTCGCGGCGCGAACAGCCTTTGCACGGCTTGAGGGCTTTCCCTCCATAGTTCACGTACTCGCTTCACACCTTACATGTTTATAACCGGCAGCAAAACTAGCAGGCGAGTAGATGTCTGGCTCCTCGGGGAAGCATCTGGTCAGAGCTATCGACCTGAAATTCGGGCGACAAGCTCGTTAATTCAAGCCGTAGCGGTAGAAAAACTCGGAGTAGATGGCGCAACGTATCTTTGTGTGTTGCGCGTGAATTTTACAGAGGAAAAGACGAATGGTTTCGACAGGCAGTGAACTGAATGAGTCATTTTGCTCGAAGCAGGTGTAAAATGAGTGCAGATATTTTGTAACAACTCGTATTTGCGAGTGTTCAGATATGCAAGCTCACGAAAGTAGTTTGGAAGGCTTGAGCAATGTCTACCACCGTGTTTCGTTCTCCTTAGACCGTCGAGGTGGCATAGAGCAGGTAACCATGGAGCGGCTCTTTCAAAGCGGATACCGACTTTTCAAAAAAGTCCCTAATTATGCAGTCGTATTTTTCTATAAAACGTTGACGTCTATTGCTTGTCGTTCTCGACTCTAACTGCTTTTCAAATAACCTTTCAGTGTTTCTCAGGCACAAAGAAGGGGAACCTCTGGATGAAAAGGAATCACCGTAGCAGTAAACTATCGCGCCTTGGGACTAATAGTTGGGTAATAGTCGGCCCTTTCTGCTCGGTGTAACCTTTTCTTAGATATCTGCGGTCTCTTTTACTACCTGAGTTGACATGTTAGAGATCTTTATGACAACATTAGCGACTAATAAAGAAACCGGAGGAGTCGAAAACAAGGCAGTTTCCGTTGGGCATGTAAAGGAGATTCAGCCGTCGGGTCCTGACTGTGGGCCTCCAAAGTCACATGAATACAGAACGATTTTAACTACAAACAAGATACAACTGGAAACGGCGACGTCACGTCGAGACCTGGTGAAATCGTCGTTCACGCTAGGCAATGTGTCGTAATAGTGAAATATTTAGAGCTGCTAAGCCATTTCACAGAGGTTAGGTATTTCCAAGAGCTTCGATTCTGAACCGTATCCATATGCCGTGGTTTTGTTTGGAGAAAGCAACATTTCTTAACGTAAGCAGGAAATTACAATGTGATCGTCTTGTAGCTACACTTAAGAAGGGCATAGCTAGACTCACAAAAAAAACCATCGCCAATTCTGTAGAAAAGCTTCACTGATCTCAGTTCCAAACATGAATGGACCAACCAACGACCTCCACTCCACATTTCTGTACAATACCGCCGCGTTTCTTCAACTCTTCCTCTACTACGATCGGCAGCAAAACGAGCCGCCAGGGCCTACAGACCACATCGTGCACCTCTGGCCCTGATCTGCTCAACTGGACATCATGAGCTGGGCTTTTGTCATTCCTTCAAGCTCCAGTGCACAGACCAACCTATCACCATTGACCGCTACAAAGCACTCAATTCGTTTCACCCAATTTGCGAAGGTCATGGCAAAGGTCGTCACAGTTGACCTGATACTTGTCGCCCTAGTGAATAGTTTTTTTTTAACAGGTTGATGCTAGAAATACCCTCAATGCGACCACAATCAGGCCTATTGTAAGGGCGTCCATGAGCCTCAGCTCATGGCACTCTGCACCACTCCCAGACAAGGCAGTGGGCTTACTGGGTGCGACTTCACCTACACGCCCCCACCACCTCTCCATGAAGCTGAGGAAATCTGCCCTCACCACCTCTTCTGGCTAGAAAGAGTCTCCAAAACACACAATGACGCGAGTCCATCGCATATGCATAACACATGCTCTGCTGACTCTAGCTCCGCCTCGGGGAACCTGCAAACATGTACCTAACACTTGCCAATATTAGCAAGGTGGTACCTCAGTGGCCAGTGACGTGTAAACAGGCCACATATGACTCTCATATTCTTCCTCCCCCTCGAGAGTCAGATCAAACGTTCTGACTGTCTAAGGCTGGGCATCCCCTGCCAATGGGCAGCCCTGCTCTTTCCTCCCACTTGCCAACCTCTCTATGTAGGTGGCTCCTGGTGGCCCCAAGAAAGGGCTCAGAGCCGACAAGGGTTTGGGTCAATCATTTCTTTGCCAGCTCATTGTGGTTCGTTTCCTCCTATTCCTAGATGAACCAACACAGTAAGTAAATAGTTAGATCAGGTAGTACTGGATACCCCAGCTGGCCAGCCCTTCACGCGGTATAACATGGGCAACAATTATCCACGGGGAAACTGGATAAAGACCAAACATACCTGCCGTACCTCTGCAGGTCTGGGTTCGGTGGATGCTGTGCGTGGGCTCGGCCAATTGACGGTAGCGAAACCGCAATCTCAATTACAGTCGACTCGTATAATCTTCTTGGAGGGTTCAGGAACAGTCATTTTGATAAGGGAACCGAAATGTATTTTCGTCTTATCACTTCTGATGCTAAAAAGACATTCTAGTGAATTTATTACTCCCTTAGGCCTAAATAAGTATGTCTTGGCGCACTATTCCTCGTTCCAGTCTTAATATCTTCATTTAATGTTAGTCCATCATGAGGCTTTCTAGCGCTCCATTAAAGAGCGAAGATACAGGTAATAAAAACCAACTCAGCGTCGGGTGAAAACATCTCATTTACTTCATAAGTTGTGGTAAGACATCCACCGTTGACTTGAGCTTGGGGAAGGCATCGTGTGTAGATGTTTTGGTCGATTTCTGCTACAACATTCGATCAATTTCTCACAAGCTACGCTAAGAACTACATTCCCAAATCGAGGTTCAAATCCTGCCAACCCTGTCAAATTTAGGATTTACGACATTTGTTCAACCCTTATCGCGCCGCTCTTGTCACTTTTCCAGCGACCGGAACTAAAATATAAGAAACTAGAAACTTAAATTTAATTAAAACCACATAAACGCTGCTTTCAATCCACAAATTTTGAGGGATTTGATAAAGTTGGCGTTGACTCACGTAATTTTATTTTCATGAATTATTCACATCCATTTGCATAAATATCTCAGCGTGTTCCACATTAAACATTTATTTACATATCGACAAGAAGAGAATAACTGAACATCCTTTTACATCATATCAATATTTAACTCATAAGGACGTTTTGGAATTTGTCAAACATTTTCGTTTTAACGTGTGACCACTTTTTTTTTCTCTGGAGCATTCAAATACTTGACCAACAGGATGAACATCGCGTCCCTTAAAAAGTACAAGAACATACAATATTTACAAGTTGAGGGGAGAAAGGGGAGGGGGGCATTCGACGAGGTTATGTACAGTGTTGAGTCCACGACGTTGAAATAACGAACGAGTTACTTAAAAATTTGACGAGACTAAAGAATAGGATTTCTGTTTTGAAATCAAAGCGCGTAGGAAATTCACGTGAAGATGGAAGACGTTAGACGAATTACGAGGTCCATTCTGACCGTTGTCGTGCATTAAACTAGGAAATCATTGCGTTTTAGTACAGGGGCCGCTCAGCGGCACTTCTCCCTATTAGGTACATTCCTTAAATGTTTAAGTGTTCATTCCACAGTTTCCACGTTGAATAATTGATCACGGGAAGTATTTCACCTTCCACGAGGCCCTGGCGAACGCCTACCGTTCCATCAGTCTCACACCCTTTCTGCTAAAACTATAGAAAGAATAGTATGTCTCAACGTGAGAAAGAACTGTATTGCTTATACTCCATCTACTGTTAACAGTACGCCTACGAGTAGGGGAGTTTACAGAGACTGCTCTGAGCGAATTGGTGACTTGTTTGGAGGTCTAAAGACCTTTGCAAAGGTAAACACATTAACGCTGTGTTGGGTTCCAGGATATAGATGGATAGCAGGGAGGAGGGGGCTGGCAAACTGGCAAGAAAAAGATCTGCACTTCTCCCAGTAGGACCTGAGCCTCTTATAGGCTTTGGTAAGTCTCTCAATCTGGCGTGATGTGCCGTCAAGGTTATTTATTAGACTCTGAAGGGGACTGAACAAGATAGGTCCACAGTCTGGAAAGAGAAAGTGTATGGTATGAGGCCTGTTCACAGTGCATTGTCCAATACCACCTGGTATTGGGGACGCCGTATCAGACACCACCAGCTCTTCAGAAGCTGGCGGTGGAATTGGGAGAACATGAGGTGGCTCATCTCAGCCGGCACAATAGGCCTATTTGCGGCCGCAGTGGGGGTTTTCTGGGTAACGAGTCCTTGTCCGCTGGACTTAAGCGTGTCAATAGGTTGAACCCACTGACTTTTCGGTAGATTCTCCAGGTTAAGCAGGAAGGTGGGAGGATTAGCCGGTTCCGCGTTGAACGGCGAGGAACTTTTAATCCTCTCCCCCTCCTTTTCCGCTCATCATGACACTGGAGTAAGTCTCATCGTCAAGGAAAGAAAATTCGACTACCGTTGGTACCCACGCAAATCAAGTGTGGCCTTGATCTGGGAAACTGATCGCTCTCTAGTAGTAAAGGTAATCGAGTAGGCCTGAAACTGCTTTGCATTAGTAGCTTGCGCGTAATTTGGTGTTGTGGGTTAGTAAATAATATTGTGTAATGTAATTGAGTGTTAACTTCCAATATAATGCGTATATAGAATTGCGTTAACTTACAATATGATTTGCATACGCGGAATGCTTCACCATTAACTTCCTCTCAAATCTTTGATAGTTGTTTTAAAAGACTTATATTGGCACCCGGTAGTAGGTAGTGACTCCTAACGTGGTTCCACACGGAACAGTCAGAACGGACCTCGAGTATTTGAGAAACTATCCTTACGGTTTTGAGTTCTTAATTTGAAAATAACGTTATCCGTGAACAAAACAAAATGGGCACTTGACATTCTGAATGCAGATGGACCGGCGTATTTCGCTGGCCTCAAAAAACGTATTAGCACCGTAAACATTTCAGATAGTGCGCGTGGCAGTTGATACTTGTGGTGACAAGACGATTGGAAGGAAACCAGGTGAGACCCCAATGGCTGGGGAACGAGGTGAGGCGTTAGTAGGGTCTCCAGACCTCTGTGGTTCGTTTGCTTCCGGGCTTCGGAGAGGACTTTGGAGGTGGGCTGGGGGGAGGAGGTTCTGCAGGCCTGATCAGCGGAGGGTAGAGATGAGGGTAGAGCCAGTGGGATGGTGGGAGGAGTGGGGCCTGGAGAAGGAGACTGAAGAATGCTGGGTGGTGGAGGCCCAGGGCTGCTGGCGGTGGTGTCGAGGGCCTCAAGTCCGGCGAGGTACCTCCGGACGCTCCAGACGATGAAGAAGGGCGGTTTGTGACATCACCTCCTGCCGTCGTCAGTAGACCTCCACCATTTGGACCGTCCTGACTTTTGTCTTCGTTTCCTGACACTGCGACTGTTATAGGCCCCAGTGGCTCCCTACACAGATCTGGAACAGAGAAAAAACAACTGAGGTGATAAGAAAAACGGCTTGCCCTGAATCACTATAATTGTATAACAGTGAGTTACGAGAACAAAGGGAAATTTTTATAACTCCAAGGTAGCAAAACACCTGTAAAGGGGGAACCTCATAGCGTTTGATGGGAAGTCTAATCCCCAAACTTATCAGTAGAGAACACCTTCCCACACCTAGAGATGGAGAACCCATTCCCCAACCTTATGGATGTAGTCACAAATCCTCACACCTTACAATGGAGAGTCTAATCCCCACACCCTCCAGCGGGAAGCATAACTTTTAAACCTATAAACGAAGACACCTATCCCCAGGCCTTGAAATGTAGAACCTCATGCCCACACTTCGAAATGGAGATCCGTATCTCCACACCGTGTAATGGAAAACAAATCCCTCACACAAATCAATAGAGAACTTTATCCTCACACTTATCTATGGAGTACCTAATGCTCACACCAATCCATGACGACATTAATCCCCACACCTACAGATGGAGAGCCTAACCCCCATACACGTCGATCGAGAGTCTAATCTTCAAGGAAGAATATGAATGTCTTCTCCTCCTACAAATATTTCATACCTAATTGCCTTTATAAATAGCGGCAATAATTTGATTACTGTTCAAATACGTTGATTCGTTATTTCTACGTATTTTTTGTATGTGACCGCCATAAAATTAAGCCCAGACCGGGCTCTGGAGCGCGCTTCTTGTCAAACTGAAGTAAATGCTTAACTGGGCCCTATGGACCGGTTGCAAGGTCCCTGCCTCTTTTCCTCCACCAGTAAACCTGTGACATGTTGATCCCTCAGCGGGTGAAGGAACTTTGGAGTCAATTTTTCATTTCGGAAGCCAATACGTGATTCAAAATGTGTTCGACACGCGTATACATAGGGGACTTCGTTCTCTTTCCACCAGAGTTCAGATTGGATTTCCCTCAGTACCAAACATGTGACATTAGATACATATATTCCGAGGGCTGCATAACGTTGCTTACTAACTCAATCCATTTTTCACTCACTTCATTTGAACTTAGCAAAACAAGACTTGTAATGTGGTAGCGCTCAAAGGTAGAACAATCAGTGTGCAGGGAGTTCATGAGACTGTCAACAAGATTTTTCGTACCAGTTTTGGAATTATCGGGAGAGAACTGTGAGAAAAGAGAGTAACTGCGGTAGTTGGAACTCCGGAATTTCTGGGGCTGCTCCTAATTATCTTAAAAGCGTTATTAAACTCTCATTGTGTAAGTAATTTATTGTGCTGCTCTCGTCAATGTCTCGCCGATGAAAATTTCATGATACTATCGAGTGATGAGCAATCAAAACAGTTGGAGCCTTTTTTGAGAAGAAACACTTTCACGGGGCCCGTGTGCCACGGCAGTGTGCTACGTATTAATACACTGTACACAAATATTTCCGAATCCCGCCTGTTTCACCTCCCGAATGCTCACACCTCGAGTCGTCCACGTGTCGAAAGGAACAGTAGAGAATAACTTACGCTCCTTACATGTATCAGATTTTGATGAGAATCACATAAATAAAGTAGAAACCGAGTGGTCGTAAATCTCGAGAGCTCAACGAGAGGGAGCTCAATATTACAAGCTCTTTGCGTGGAAGGACAATCGTTCAAATGGAGGTCCGGAGAGATCTGGCCACTCGCCAGCCAAAATAACAAACGCTCCTCATCCGTCTTATAACTGGACATCAATTGGGGTCTATGGACAATAGGTGCCCTCCTCCGGTTCTCGCCATGTCACATCTCCTCCTCCGTCCTTCCCTCTCGAAACGTTTTTCCGCTGGAACGCAATCCCGTAATCGGTTCATCTTTCAGCTAGCGATAACTGACCCAAGTTTCTCAGACTAAGGACCGAAAGATATAAATCCTCGGACGTCGTATAGCGCAGAAAGAGATCCGCAGCGAGGCGATAAGACGTGTGTTTACACAAACAACGAGTTTTTCGTATATTGGAAACGAAAGCAGCGGCTATCCCTTTCTACCCTTTAAAGTGATAGGCAAACATGAGTGTTGTGCCCTTTTTTAACAGATATTATCGCCGACTTAACTGACGCTGGTTCCAAGTGTTTCGCACATCGAAAGAGAACGCCAAGGGTACGCCGCCATTTCCCAGGGTGTAGTTGAAGTTTATGGTAGCCCAACTAAGGCGAAACCTTTTTTTAGTGCAGGTGACTGGGCTGAGGTGGGGACTCAAGTTTACGAGGATGGAGGAGATACGCCCAGGAGAATTCCACAATTATGTTGGGAGCAGAATGTTTTGTAGGTGTTAGCCCTAATGTTCTCTCTTTGTGGAAGCGTGTTACGTAGCGGGGAGTTTGAGTTGACTTTTAACGTCCCATTGTTGTTCAACGTAGAAAGACCGTGTATTGGATCATTATCGGTGAGTAGGAGGTGAGTGAACCGTTCTTGCCGGCTACCATTGCTATTTCGTGGTGGTTGTCTACTTGTGGCATGTCTAGAAGGTCTCGTCTGTGATGATGGCAGCGACATTCATCTTGAAGGGGCTGTCCTAAAGACAAGGCTGTTTATATGCTCGCAGAAGGAGCCCCTTCGCCTACCATCGCAGTTCAACTGGGTAGCAAAATCGAACGAGCACATCGTCGCCGTCGAAGAAGAGATTGACTGGGGTGACCTGCTGTATGACAACTTCCTGAGGATCTCAACAGGCCTAGTGAAGTGCACATAATCTCTCCCGACGTCGAAAGACCGATTCATTCCAAATAGGAGGCAAGAACATTAGAGTCAAAAGACTCATTGCCAAAATTGGATCCTGAGCCAATCCAGATTTAGAGTCTCCGGCACCTTTTCTACTAAAAATGAAACCCTACATAACTTTTATGTTGCTTGCGACCTTGAACTCAGCCTCCCAAAAGCTATTTGCCTCCCCATCTTACCAACAACGGACATCACGATCCAAGCGCTGATTCGCAATTGCGTCCAAAATGTCTCAAATCTAAAGAAAACCCGAAATTGTTTGACTGTCCTTTCAACTTCTTGGAGCCAAGGAAACGAGAGACCGAAGGTGTCGTACCTGTCGTCGGAGGGTGGTGGTGAGCGGAAGACAGCGCAAGCAGCTGCGAATGGTGTAGAGGCGGCGGTGGGGGAAGGTATGGGTAGCCACTCCGGACCCAGCCGTTTTCCCCCAGATGCTGAGCCAAACCTGTAACTGAAAATATAACGAATTATGCAGTATTCACAACCACAGTTTCAGAACAGCAATTGATAATGAGTTTGAACCAGTATTGAATGGGATGGGCTGCCTCACCTTTGTGAGGAGGTCTGTGTGTTTTATCAGTAACTGACCTTCTCAACCGATAAGAGATCAGCTGGGACTTCCACCTCCCCTCCCACAAATGACATCAGCGTTCCCCTACGAGTCAGTTGTTTCCAATAAAACAGGCAGTTCTCGTCCCAGAAAAGGGATTTAATGCTACTAATTGCAAAGTTACCAATATAATAAGCGTATTTGTCTTATCATCTAGCAATATCTTTGTATTCCTTCCGTAAGATGAAGACGCTCATTATATTGTCAACACTGCACTATGAAAAGTCTAAGGGCCATTTTCACCAAAACAGCACTGATCGTGATCCAACTGATCATGGCAGATAAGTAAATCAAGGCTAGGTTGTTTCATTCCCACCACGCTAGCTGAGATCATAGTGGGATGTGGTTATGATAGCCGTGTAATGCTACGATTAAGCCATATCGAGAAGGCAGTGGACTAATGAGGTTACAGTAAAGTAAGGAAAATGGGCGTCTGTTCAGCAATTCCCGTAAACAAGCGTCGTGTAAACGTCAATGGACCTGTAACCATGCATCCCCAACCATCAACAATCCAGATTTGACCAAATTATTATTCTAATAATTGTCAGAAGGCCAAGTGGCCGCATTACCCTCTACCAAAGCCGAATCTGGAGAGGAGTGTAAAGTGAAAATATCCGTACTTCAACTGCAATAGCTGCAGGAAAAGCCAAATTAGTCCAAGAGAGTGCTTTGGTTGAACAAGAAAAATCGGAAGCCGTATTAGAAAATGATAGCTGAGCAGAAAATAATAAAAACCGAAATTGTAAGGTTAAAACTTTTACGAGCAAAGAACTTTAACAAGGAAGGGAGAATTATCGTGCTTTATAAAAGTTTTTTAATACACTAACGTGTGTTTAAAAGTGTGTTATTATTTATCATTTCCTACCTATCTACATTTAAATTCAACGCAGGTAAACCATTTGCGTTTGGATTTTCTAACACTGCGGTATGACGTCGAGAGTTTCTTCTTAAACTGCTCAACACACATTTTACGCGAACAATAACTCATTTTCGGCAATTGTAATACTTTTGTTCCTAACAGAATTTAAAATTAATACATCTTCAAGTCGTTGGAACGCTCTCATATCCACCTGAGGCGCTGAGTCAGATGACGATAACCTAACATATTAGATTATCATCGTAGTGGAAAAGCAACTGCAATAACTGCGCCCTTGTAAAAAGCATCCTTGTTTATTATTATTCCAAAATGTAAGCAAATTATAATAAGAAGAGAATAATCGACGGAGCATAGTAATGGCGGACAAATATCAGGATATGACAAGATAAAAGTTAACCAGGCCTAATCGAAAAATTTTTTGGGGTTAACACTTGGCCAGGGCTAGAGCTTAACCCAATCTGGGGAAACCCGATTTGCGGTGGGAGAAGGTTAGGTACTGTTAATCGAGTCTAAACAGGATCAACGCAGTTGGTGAAAACGGCCCTTAGATGCCTTTGATGACAGGTAAACATGGTTGAGTAATAAGATTAAAGCAGTTCTCTGAGACTCCTGTTTTGTTGGCAACATTGCTCACAAAAAGTAGCAAAACAGCTGATTTGAGTGTTGAGGGGGGGGGGGCTAACACCTATGGGTTGTGGTGGGGGAATAGTCGTCCCAGCTGATGTCTTATCAATTCGGAAGGTCTGTTACTGGTACAGACAACATACTCTGTACTGCTACTCATTGATTGCGGGTGACAAATAATTTGAACGCTTCCCATTTCCCTCAGACATGGAACACCACTACGTCGACGCTATTTGAAGAATTATGTGTTTTATTAAGTTTTCCTTTGAAAGTGTCCAATTTGGCTATGGACTGGATGTCCAGTGGTAAGGTGTAGATGATTTTCGCACCCCTGCACTCACATAACTGTTGCGAAAGGTACGTTTTGCAGAATGGACACTCGGCGGCTCTTGTGCTTCCTTCACGTTAGTGAAGGCAATCTTGCAACGGGGATTGCGATATATTTTGACCACAGTAATTTTGTCTGCAAATTTCAAGAAGTCAAATTGGCGAAATAGTGCGCGGTTTGATCTCTGTCTGGGTGGGACTGGTGTGTTGAGAACAGTTTAGGCCCAAACCCAACCAAGTGTCGTGTAACGTGTTTTGTGGATCTATTGATATCTGGGGCTGTTTACCAGCCTATTATACTACAAGTTGGTATAAGAAAGCAGAATCACACGTCTAAGGGTCGTTCGAAGAAATAAGTCACTACTTAGAAACAAAACCTGTAGGTTTATCGAAGAAACATTGGCATTCACAGCTGATCTTTGAAAGAGGCCTTGAAACCACGAATTTGGTTGAACAGGTTGGGATACCTAAACTCTAGTCAGTTGTTGAATCACTAAACGCTCCATTTTAACGTGGTACTAACTAATATTCTGGTACTAGGGACGAATATCAATTCAGCGAAGGCTTGTCCGGGGCTTTTGTGCTTACTATACACCTCAAATGCCTCTATTCTCTCGAAACTTCAGTATTGTCAGTCGTAACCGAGCAGTTGTCCCATGTAGGCGTCGCCCTGCCGTCGTAATTCGGAAATAAAACTTGTTGTGCCAATTATTACTCGAAGGATATTGTACTCCATCAATCAGAACTATTCCAGATTGAAAGGCACAACATCTTCAATACCCTAATCACGGTGAGGTAGTTGACGTAATCAGTAAAATACCCTCCTGAATATCAGATTCAAAAAACTCATACTGAGAAGGGCAGTTCTGCAAACAACTTTCCAACCTCCTATCTCGTTCCACGCTTCAACCAGATGGACTGTGACTTGGAGACGTGCAGAAGCCCCAAATGTATCGGTTCCAAAATCTTCCACTACATCATACCACGAATCTGTCCCCGAATGAACTCTCCAAGCAGTCCGAGGAAATCACGCAGTTTCGAAAAGGTCTGGTGATGACTGTACTTCCCTATCTGTAGCAAACATCATGGGGTAAAAAAGTGCCCACGTTTCCTCAAATCCAGCCTGGATGCTCGAGGAACGTACATGGAAAAGCACAATCTGTGTACGAATTGCCTAGCAACTTCACGAATTGGCTGGCACTCGACGTACACGCATGAATATAGTCAACACATCCGACGTGGTTTCCAGAAGTGCATCCGACCAGTGTGCGGTACAGCATCTTCGCGCACTTTTGGGCAGGTGTCCTCTGAGGAGGAGGGAAGCTCTGACTCCCCATACTGAGAGAATCGTCTTTCACCTAGAGTAGAGCCGATTCTCTGAACTCTGGATGTCGCAGCTGTTTGGAGTAAAGACGTACGACCCGCAGAGGATGTGCACGCCACAAAATAATATTGTGAAGTGCGTGTTTATTTGTCGATCAACTTAACATTTGTTAGTTCGATACTTCCACTGCAAACATGGGAGTCTTTTTGAAACTTTAATCACAAGTTTATTACTTTCTTTCTCTCTCTACACCTCAAACGCCCTGATTCGCTGGAAACTTTGGTGTCGTCAGTCGTAACCAAGCAGCTGCCTCATTGTGGCTGGCCTCATCACCCGCACTCGCATTCACTCCCACCCAGTTCCCTGCTTGTGGTGATTAAACTTCTCAGAAGGTGATTCGCAAATAAAATTCAGTGCGATATCGCTTATTCTACATTCAACATTCCTACTTTGGTAGTAGAGTCTCCTGAATGCTCTCAGCATCTCAACTTTACTCGTGACTTGCACTTGAAATGGCAGGTATAACCTGTTTGGATTACGGGGCACACAATTGCGCAATAAAAACAGTAGGAAGAATCACATCAAAACTTCTATTCAGCTTCAAGTTCAGGGCTGTAAAAGATTTTAAAGGTCGACGTCAACAGACTTGTGTGGAGGGGTTTTAGGTTTTGAAGGGAATGATGTGGGGGGGGGGGGGGCTAGAGAACCTGACGTGTCGCCAGTGTCGCCGAGAGCGGCGGCCAAAATCGCGGAAGGGTTGCTTCAAAAGGTCCTGCCCTGATATTTCGTAAGGCAGTCGTTGTGTTGTAGAAGCTTGAGACTCCTAAGGTTGCATTCCCTCTTTTCCAGCGCTAATTAATGCTCCTCACCCCTTTAAAAAGGTCAACCCTTTTCTTACCACCCCCCCTGTCCCCTCCCTCCTGTCGCACTAAGTGGTATAAAAGTGTAATGGGTTGGGGGGAGCGGTGACTTTTCATTCTTGAGAGCTATGGGAGTCCGGCGGTTAAGCTTTTTCTGCTCCGACTGTCTCTTTTTACGAAACAATGACAAGAAAAACCTATTATCCACAGTCAGTGATATTTACCTCCCAGGCCGACAGGGGTTTCCCTCGTCTTCACACATGAGTTCATCGCCCGCAAAACGCTGCCCTTTATTAAGTGCTGCCTTTCGCTGCTCCCTCCTGCAGTTCTGGATGTCTTCACCGCGTTCAGACTAGTTGTAGCTCTGGGAGTATTTAGGTATCGCGTTTCCATTACCACTACGTGGCCCAGCTAGTCGAAGGTTTACTTTTAGATAATTTCAAGACGTATCGTTCGGCAGGCCGAATTAGCTAGTTTTTTTCTTCTGCCTCCGAACCTCCCTGCTTGACCCTAAGTCATGATTTCTCCGACCCCCTATGTTTGTACCAGTGGGAAGTCCCGCTCCACAGTTATTGCCAAGCGACAACGAATTTCCCCCTTTCCTGGACTTTCCAAAAACTATCCTTTTCCTACCCCTTTTTATTTTTTTCTTCTCAACAGACAGCTCCTTCCAAGTCACACATCCATCAGCACTAGTCAACGACAGTCGTCTCCCAGTTCTCCCAACTTTTTGTCTCTCTCTCTCTCTCTCTCTCTCTCTCTCACACTCTCTACTCACACTCACCACGTGCATTTATTTCTCAGTTTCAAGTTCTCCCTTCGTGTGCCCAACAGGCATGTTATGATAAGCGGGAGGAGGACTTAGTTTCAACGCTAAGCTGGCACCACAGTTCTTCTTAATGTCATCATCTCAGCATCTTCTTAATGCCATCGCCCACGCAGCATTGCATGAGAACCCACTCGTACGCCCTGACGTTTTTCCTACCAGTTCATTATATCGCTGTCCTAAAACAAATTATAACACGCCTCAGTTTGACCAGTGAGTATCAGTGCAGCCTAACAGTGTACACTGCTCAGTTTATGTCAAATAAAAATACCTAACGCGTGGTATTTCTACTACTCTAAATCCCACGTGCGTATAATGTTAAAGCGGTTTGTAGCGATGCCATTTAGGAGGGTCATGTGGGACCATATTGTGCCAGTTCCAACCTCTCACGCGTTCATTCCTAGCTCCCTGAAGGAATACTAGGTATTGACCCCCCCCCTCCCCACCAAGTCTTCTTTGCTGTCCCCAGACCAGAAATTACTCCCATTGAAGTCTCCGGCATTGGGCCAGGACCTGGTGGGGAGTCTCCTCATCTGTGCCACACCTCCTAAACCGAGGATTGTCGACTATTGATATCGTGTTTGTTCATTTGCTCCTACTCATGCCACGACAATTAATGAGCAATCAATGCACAGCAGATTGATGAGGCCGTCAACACAACTTTTTCTTGGAGAGGGGTCGTGTTTACGTTTATGGAATTATCTGGGAAAAACTGTGTGAAACGGTATTAAGTAAAACGGCGGCGTTTTGAATTCCAAAATTTCTGGAGTTGCTCCTTATTATCTCAAGAGCGTTACCAAAGTATCATCGTATAAGTCGTTTATTAACATGATATCAATCATTTTTATGAGAATTCTTGTATCATTTGAGCGGAATTCGTATATAAACAACTGCGCAAAAATCGACAATCCTCGACTTTTGGTTTATTATTCATTCTAAATAATAACCCTATGTTTTTGGTCAGGTACAAGTTTTTACAAGCCCCCCTGGAACAAATGGAATAAGTATCAGACGTGTACAACTGCGAATAGTGAAATTACAGTAATTATAGTGAGCCAAAGTCTATTAACTGAAAGAACTCGAGGGAACTACAGCGGAAGTAAACGTTTCGTCGTTAGTACTTTCTCCCTCCCGTCTCATCAAAACCATCCACCCGCACGACTCGCAACGTCCTGCCAATTGCCTACAGGCGCACACCCTTCCCCATGGGATATACAGGAGCAATTCTGATCCCTGGAACCACCATGGAGATAAAGCATAGGTGCCGGTAGAACGCCTCTTGTTAATTCCAGCACCAGGGCCTGCCTACCATTCAGGTCTGTCGGCTGCTCAAGGTGCAGCTATTTAGAATGGGTACCACGGGGGCCGCGGCTGGCAGTGTGGAGCCCTTTGGGCGTGACGCTGCCAGCCGTGAAGCCAAGGGTTTGGTCTTATGGGGACTGTGCTTCCGTTGGAAATCCCCCCCAGAGAGGGATGTAGGCTAATAAGCTGGGCACCCTCTCCAACGCCACGGGCATGCCCAGCGCACACTTACACGTGCCTACAGGCGCTTAAGGGCGACTGGAAAAATTGATTTTCGTTGGTCCATTTTAGTTAGGTCGTGTTTTGTATGGTTGACTAGTATTTTTCGATGCTGTATCGCATATGATGGGTCCCAGAGCAGTAATACTAGTTCATGAGAATGATAAACCGTTGTGTAATAATTTGCAGGGTTTTTGTTAATTTATTGAGCAGCTCTCGTTGATTTTCCACAGATGAGAAATTTACGGTACTGTCGTGTTGTTTGGAGCTACTCATCCACAAAATTGAGTCGATTAGCTCGATTTTAGATAAAAAACAATTTAGCGTTTTGATCACTATGATTACTATAGTTTGGTCCCGTTTTTCCTCATACACTCTTTTTGGCGTCTCTTAGTGACCTGCAGGCTGAGTGTGAAATGTCAGCATTTAGTTAAGCCGTTTCCTCTCAAACGCGTTCGCAGATACACAGACTGTTTCCCAAAAGATGTTTTTCGGGCTCAGAAGCAAATAAAGCGTAAAGTTTTGAAGAAGTTTCAGCCGATCGCGCAACATTCTTTTTAACGTGAGCTGCTCTTCACTGTAGCACAGGGGCGGAGTAATTCCAACTGCAGGGCTAATTCTGCCATAACGAACAACGAATCCCGACCACTCACCACCTGTCTTCGGAAGTCAGGAAAGATGGTGCCTCGTTTAGTAAATTCCACGGACCGATCGCAACGAACTAATCGAAAACTATAAGCTTCTCACTGTCCAGTACGTTTTTCTTCGGCCACGGCTCATCCAAGGCCTTAGCGTCCACTTTCTTTCTTTTGCTCTAAAAAACAATTTGGAGTTCCCTTCAGATCTTTGCGCTGAAGATCGGAAGACCGTGCAACGACTTCGTTTACAATTTTCTATACGGACATTTCTAAATAACACTACAAACTCATTTGTTAGAAAATGATGAGTGCAGCATAATACATTACCTAACGTTTCGACGAAATTTCGTTCCTGATTTTAGCGCTGTTTTTTCCTTGTAAACTCCGCACAAATATTACTAGGATCTTCAGAAAAATTGAAGGGTTAGTCCACTTGAGTATGTACACGATAATAGTTTGATAACGCTCATAAGACATATAGGAACTACTCGAGAAATTCCGGAATTTCAACCACCGCCGTTTCACTACCACTTCTGTGTACCAATTTCTCAACAACGATCAAGGTACGAGGTGGTTGGGGTAAGTGTGGGGAATGGGGGGGGGGAGCAATGAGCAGGTACGCCTTAAATGCCCCCCTTGTGGGCTGGGTCCCGCTGCCACCTCCCAAGGGTCACTGCTCTTCTTCTCTACTGATAGCCTTTTGAGCGTTACCCTGCGAGGGTAACAGGTTGAGATAACACTGCCTCCTGACAATCCTTGCACCCTCCTTCCTGTGGCAGGCAATGTTCAGTGTATCTGCTTCACATAAGAGGATGGAGTGTACAAAGCTTGTAAGCCCCTTGCCCATAGCCCTACGCTGACTTTCATTCCCGCATCATATCTCCTTCCCCTCACAGTCCCGTACCCATCTGAACGAAGTAACATCTTGCAGAACTGTCGATCTACTGCATGAATCGATTACAACGTCACCATTTGAACTTTGTTTTGAGAATCGCACTACATTTTTCAGTACGTGAAGTTCAATTTTGAAGACTTCCAATTGGTGTTCCAGAAATCTTACGAGAAGGATGTGAAGGAATTGTCGCGCATGTCAGTAAAATGTACTCGAGACACGGGTTTGATCACCAGGCACCAAGCTGGGCACAACTACTTTGTCAATTACTTTGTTCGGCTGAAATTATAGTTAACTGCCCCCATCCCTGGTGTGTGTGCTTGTGGCGGAGGGGGGGGGGAAGGGACTAAGGGAGGAAAAGAGGAACAGCAATAAGAACCCAATTTTAGGAAAATTGGGGAAAGAAAGAATGTAATTAGTTTGGTGTGAGCTGGGCCGGTGGGGGGCGGTAGGATGTTTGGTTGGTTGGTGGGGTGTAGTGGTGGGGCGGGGGAGGGTTGTAGGGTGTAGGGAGTAGGATGAGGAGGTGATGAAGGGGTTGGAAGAGATCGCGAGAAGGGGGTGTTTATTGTGTTTGGCGTCATATGGAGGTGCAATAAGGGTTACAAGGAGGACGTTGAAGGGGGTGGTTGGTGGGTGGGAAGGGTGGGGCAGGCGGCGGTACGGAGCGTGGAGTTGGTTGAGCGGTCGGGAGAAAGCGCGGAGCGGTAAGAAGGAAGAGGGAAGGAGATTGCGAGGGATACGGTGACGTCAGAGGTTGGTGGGGATGCGGCTTCCCCCATTGGTCGCCCGCAACCCCGAACCGCACGTCCCCCTCGCTTCCTCATTCTTCCGTCTCCTTTTCTCTTTCCTTTCTCTTATTCCTTTCTTCTTAATCTTTACCCCTTTCCTTCCCTTTTTCTTCCCTTTTCCGCCTCCGCGATTCCTTTCATCTCTTCCCAACTCCCTCAACTTCCCCTCTTCCCGTCGTTCTCAAAACCCCGCGACCCCGGCACGCCATGAGCCTCTTGCTATAAACCCCCTCCCTTTCCAAAATCTACCATCCACCTCAACCCCTCGCTCGTCCACAACACCCGCCACACCCACCAACCGCTCATTTTCCTGCCGCCGACTTGGCCTTTTTTCCCGCGAATCACCTTCAAAGCCCTCCCCCCACCACCACCTCCACCCCCCAAACACCTTTTTGCTACTCCCCATCCCCCTTCACGTGAGTCTAAGAAGGTTTTCAAAATTTGATTCCTGTTTTTTTCTCAAAGCGGCCCCATGTGCTACAATCCACCCCTCCCCTGCCACAGTTCCTCCGCCGTTGCCCCCCTGCCCGCCCCGCACCCTCATCGTTCAACGTGTCACATCAATGACTTGCCTACCGCCCTTCGTCAAAGTGGACCTGCTCCTCATCGCCACTCCACTGCTGCCTTGGCCTCCTAACTCCATTAGCCCGTCGCTTTCACTCAACTCAAGCACGTGTTTCGACTCAATTGCCACACGCGTGACTACTAATCTACATTTCATTGGATACCCCCCCCCTTCCATACCCCTTGCCACCAGACACAGACCCGTTCTCTTCCATGTCCCAACTCAGTCCTCAACCTTCGTGCCCAGTTCCCCTGTTATCAACTTAACGGTTCCAGCCCTTAGTCTCTCAAGGCAGCAGACTAGCACGACCGACTAGTCCGAGGATCAGCTGAGCTGCCTTCCTGGGGTGCTCCCATAATTCGAATGAAGGAAAAATGATCAGCTCAGTTTCCTTATCATAATGACTATTCCTAAACCGCCGTAAGAGATTCATATCACTCGCTCATCAACGTCTTGGAGGTTGCAGTTCGCTGCCACGTGAGATCACTAGCACTCGCTCAGGATCCACCAAACTCACACCTGCGGAGGTACGGGCAGGTTATCGTGTTGCCAATCTCAGAAGTCCATCAACAGTCTCTAACTGTTGTAGGAACCACAGTAGAGAAGCTCGTGGTTTCTTGTTTCCCCCTGGAGGCGGAACAATGCAGGATGGAACTCTTTGAGACAAAAAGAAGTGGAGCCGTGGGGAACTGGCTCGTCCAGTGGTCTGTCTCAACCCTCCATTCTCCTACGATGTTGGAGAAATTGTGGTACATAAATGGTCTATAGCAATAATAAGGCCGCTTCCTTGAATAATTGTAATAATAAATGCATTTTCTCAAGGTCCGTTCAGTCCAACAGCCTGTACAAAACCCCACTCTGGAATGGAATCGCCGAGCACTGAGTGTGGGCGCTCGTCACTGCCATTCTTCTCACGCGCCCAGAAGTGTGTGTGGAGGGGCCTGTTCTGCATATCGGGAACTCAGTACGGATGAAGCACAACTTCGAACTGCCATTCAGGGTACGAATTCGTGGAAGATTCAGATAGGAAGGAAGTGGTCCTACTCTTGAGGCTGGGGTCATGGTGTATTATACAGACTGATCAGTGAGGGGTGGCCGAGTAGGTGCAGGAGTGACAGTGTGCATGCAGCACGTCCTGCACAGGGGCTTAAAACGGAATAGAATATAAATTATGTAGGAGGGTCTGGCTACACTTAAGACCCTGGCTTCCTATACCATCTCGTCAGGGCTGATTTGGGAACGCCTGAGGGACCTGAAGACCTTAGCGAAGGAGAACACATTAACAGCTGTCGGGTTTCAGGTCGTACAGGAATATAAGGGAATGAGGAGACCGATAAAATCCTGGAACCTGAGTTCTTCGAACGGGCCTGCAAGAGCCACCAAATGCAGGGCTGCCTATACGCGGGATGTGTCTGGCCACAGGCAGTCATGGCTGTTTACTAGACTCTCCAGAGAACAAACGAAAGAGCTCCTCAGTATAGAGAGAGATAGTATATGAATATTATGTGGCCTGTTCACAGGTTACTGTCCACCTGGCCATGACTGGTAAGTCAGATTTTGCGAGGCGGAGCTGAAGTCAACGAAACATGTACTGCGTACTTGTAAAGTGCTCGGGGTTCCTTTGCTGTGGCCGGAGGAGATTGCAGGGATGGGAAGTATTGTGGATGCTCCATCAGAGAACAGCAGCTCCACAGGAGGACATGAGGTGGCTCATGCACGCCTACACAAAAGGCCTCACGTCTTCCTCGATGGTTGCATTACTAGTGAATTGAAAACTACAATTCTGTTCAGTTACGTAACGAGAACGGGAAGTAGTTTGGAAAGCAGTTGAGGACTGGCAGTCAACTTGAAATTGTACACATCCTCTTTGGATTCTGACACGTGTATTAGCGGTGTGACGTGTAACATTTTCTTGTTGAACTCTTGAATATCAAGATTTTGAGCTCCACGTAGGGGCATGGCGAAATTACACAATATCTGCCTGTGCCAGTGCTGTTCTTGTTTTCCTTCGTTCCTTGCGTAGCCCTCAACGTGTTGACTATTTTGTCGTCTCTCGAGTGTTGGCCCATCTCACCCTGCAGTCACTATCTCACACTCTTGTTAAGTCGTAACAAACTATGTTCTTGGCAGTAGCCCTCCACACACATCCGTCTTGAGGGCGTAGTCTGTATTCGCCCCTCTTACCGCCCTACGATGAACGAGCTTGCACTCATATAAATGAACCAGGCCCCACCTGATCGGACGAAGCCCGTGGTTGTTATGGGCAATAAATGGTTTAAACAATTTACAAAAACCAGTTTTATCGCAAATAAGCCGTGTCGGGTATCGTTTTCTAGATATTTTCAGATGCTGGGTCGAATGGGATGGGTCTTGGAGGTTTTAGCTCACGATCTTTCCTTTACAGACCTGTTTTCTTATCATGGTAACCGTTTTGACCAGGGTGGACTTGAATGTATCTCGAAGACGAGTTTTAGTTTAGAACGAACTTGTAATTGAAGGGTTGGAATATCACAAGATTTGGAAACTTAGATGTACATAGAAAAGGTAAGTTGAACACGATAAATTGAGTACGTAAGCGCGACCAATGGTGAGAGGGGGGGGGGCTCTGAAGGCGTGAAACTGGTTGTACAGGGAAGGAAGGAGAAATCCGAATTAGATGTCGATGAGAAGTGAAACAAGTGTCTGTTGGGAGAATTGGGGAGCGACAGACTTTCGCAAGAATTCGTAGGTGAATGAGTTTGGGAGGAGCTGTCTGTTTTGGAGCGTAATCTGAAATTGAGGAGTGGGAAAAGAAAGTTAGGAAAACCACTTCAGGGAAATCCGTTGCCGTTGGGAACAACCATGTAGGTGAAATTTCGGCTGGTAACTAAAGGGGTTCGGGGAAACAATGACGTTGCCGTTAGGGCAGGTGCGGGCATTTCGAGGTCAAAGACCCAGACCGATTCGGTGGTTTACGCCAAACAGTGACTATTCCTGCACACTCGGTCATTGGATTGTGCTGGCGCCCAATGAACGACCTGTGGAGGTATGGCAGGTTGTCATTTAGCTTGTTTCCCGGTAAAGGGCCCATGTGTTACCACGCGAAAGTATGACGCTGAAGACTACGTTCCACCTGAGGAATCCATGCTGTGGTTTCCCTGACCTAACTATGTGCTTGGGTGGCAAGTTTCAAAGGAAGAGAGCAGGGTCTTATTGTTCTTTTTTGTTATAACCTTCTTCTCAAACTAGACGAAACGGTTGTAACGACCATCACACAGTTGTAGGAACTACGGTAGATCAGCGCGTGTTGTATTGTTTCCTCAGCACAGGAGACTTGCAGTATTCAGCTTGAGGCGAATCGTGAGCTTGGAACCTCAGTACTTGCCCCCAACGGAAAGTCCTTGTTTCAGTCCTTCCCCAAACATCAAGATCAGCTCTTCCTGACCCCAAGCCTTTTGTCTGTAGCTGCAGGAAAGTCTGACCAGCCTGTTCAGCTATTTCCTGAATCGACAACGGGTTTTCCTGTTTTGAACTTTCCGAACTATCCACTTCCCACCACTTGGTCTACATCCACTCTAACTCACAGATCTTCCAAGACCCAACACTCATCTCTCAGCTCTTGCGCTACTACCCGCTCTACTCACTCATGTAGAAGTGTTTATTCAGTCCTCACTCACCCTCACCACGTTCACCCTCATTTATTCCTTTGGCACCTACACACGATCCCCCCATTGTGCGCCCAACATGCACGATATGGAGCCACTGAGAGAAGAAAAGTGGGACCGAAGGCTGAAGTCGCCATGTCCCTTGAGGAACTGGCTCGTTCAGTGGTGTTGGGGAAAATCTACATTTATCTAATGCCCACTCATCTAGCGTGGCTAGTTTTCTCTCAGTGGTGAGGTCTAAAGGGAGTAAGCTGAGAACGGGGAAGCTCCATTTTCACACTCCACTAGTTCACCATGCTCTCACTGCCCACTGGTGCGCTTGGGGTGGTTCAGTGGGTGCTGTCCTGTAGGCGCGTAACGACCAGTACTCTGCGAGTTTGCTACTCCAGACAATGGGGCAGTAGCCAATCACGCCACATGGCCTCGTACATGAGGGTTGAGTCCAGGTAACACGCACCGCTAGTGGCTTCTCCTTTACAACCTTGAGATCCTGCAGTCAGTCCTGTTCTCATCTAGTTCGTTGTGTCACTTGGTGCGGTCCACTTCACTCCAACAGGATTAGAAATATCGTGTAGCGCGAACATATTTGTTTGGGAAATCGTTATCAGCATCAGGTACTCTATGTTCTTTGCCTGGACTTCCCCCACCACACTGCCACTCAATTCTTGTGCGTCTCCCCTCCAATCAGACAGGAAGAGTCCATTTCATCCTTGACGCTGTCTAGTTGCCGCCCTATCCACCGACCTCAGCGTACAAGCAACTTGAGACTGTGTTTCTGTTACTGTCACGTTGAACTGGCTGGTAATTTACCTTTCTGATACTCCAACCCTGAAACATCGATTTCCCTCAGGCAAGGTTTATGAGTCACTCCAGCTTCTTGGCCTGAGGCAAACTTTGATGAAGGACTGAATATTTTACTTTCTGCTCTGGATCCCATGGATTGTCGCGGCGTTCCTCTTATTGACGAACACCTAACTCACACTGCCCTCCTCTTCCTCCCATCGCTTCGCATATAACTATAAGCGTGGCTTTGTAACGACGAATAGCTGATTTCTGGAGCTCGACTGGGCACCCTGCTTATCTCAACCTCTCATTCATGCTGCCAACTTCCCCTCGTTGTAAAAACTTCTCACATTCTCGTGACAAGGTCTGCGGACTACTCGGCATTCTTGCGGCTTCTGAGTAGTATGAGAATAAGCTGCAAATCTGTTCGGTTGTGGCTGAATTTGATGCTCGTGAACGTCATTCAGGAGTTACCAATATCATCAGAGAACACGAAAAAGCCTCATCCAGCATGGAACTCTGCTCTGGCTGCTGACGCGTGATAGCGACGTATGGTGCTCATCTATTAACTTAACCCATACAGCTTAAGGTTATGTCGTAAAGACCTCGTGCATTCCAACGCTGTTCCTCCCTCGCTCTCAGCCACTCACTCTCTTTTTCACCCAACACGGACAACATGAACAACGCTTTCTCTTCAAAGCTCAGCCCTTTTTTTCACAGTAGCGATTTTCAAGGCAGTTCAAACTACTGTGTAGTTGAGGGAGGGTGTGTAGTGAAGAGGGTCTAGAAAGCGGAGACGGCGGTAAATGGGGAGATGGTAATTTGCAGGGAGCGGAAAGGACTCATTAGTTGCTGTCCCGGCCACGTGGTGCGCGCACTGATTACAAACTCAAAAGGAGAGAAGATCCTCTCTTCCTTCACACCGCCAACCTCCTCTTCCTTTTTACTCCTCGCGCAACTTCTACGAACGCTCTCCTCTCCCCCCACGACTCCCATCACTGCCTTCCACACCTTTCCATCTCTTCCACGCAGCTCTACTATCCTTACCGTGGTGTTGTAGGGTTTTGGTCGGTAAGGGGGGAAGTAATAGGGGCATGTACCACTGCGTATACACAGGATAAAAGAGAGGAGGAAAGATGAGAGTGACGGGGAAGAAAAAGTACGAGGATGGAGTCTGTAAGAGCAGGAGGCTCATGGTTCCTGCTCATCTTCCGCATTCGGAAGTCCACTCGCTTTAAAACTGACCCAACTTTAACCCTTCGAACTCATCGCTCCAGTTGGTTGCGGCCTTGACCCTTGCGTGAGTGTGTTGTACTCCGCCGATAGTTTGGGCTGTTTAGTTTCCTCAGTCCTACGGTGCAGGAAGGCAAGTTGTTTGGTTATTCAAGCGACGGAAATCCTGCCACTGGGAAACCCCGAATCAACATTCTGTGTAAAACTCTTTTGATCTAACAGATTCAGATACATTGAATTTCTCCATTTTTGCCCCAAGGGGCGCATGTTGGATGTAATTGAGAAATTTAAAATCATCAAAAGTAACGGGTTAGATAGGTTATATGGTATGGTTAGTGGACTGTATAGTAGGCTAGGAAACGGGATCACTCACCAATTCTGCTGCTGCATAGACTTACCCCGGCCAGGGAGGGGTGGTGGACGTCCTCCGTTAGTGGCGTGGTTATTGAAAGGAATAACAGCAGGAAATGGGTGTGATGTTGAGGAGAGAAAACAGGAACACGTAACGAAAATAAAGGAACAAATGAAATGGCTCTGGTGGAAGCAAGGATATTCCATAAAACAAAAAGGGAATAAGGAACAGGTAGACAGTTCGAATAACAAAAGAGCGGGTGAACGAGCGTTGGCGGTTTCACGACGACGCGGGGGCTACTGACTGCCGTCGACGACCAATTTGACGGCTGGCGATTGTGGCGGACAAGACGCTGCGTGCCCGGGTGGTGAGCGAGGGTCCCTAGAGATGGCCCAGACTCAAGACAGCCGCAACAATAAACAAAAACGCGCCGATACACCGCCCACCCAAAATTAAAAACTTTGTGTTTTTTTTTTTTGTTTAATTTTTTTTTTTAAATAGCATTTTTGTTGAAAAATGCAACGTTTTTTGTTTTTGGGAAATACCTTTTTTTAAAAGAAAAATGCAGGTTTTTGTTTTTGAAAGAAAAAAAACTTTTTTTTTAAAGAAAAACCCCAGTTTTTGTTTTTGAAAATAAAAAACTTTGTTGAAAAACGCAGTTTTCAGTTTTTAAAACTTTTTTTTTGAAAATAAATTTTTTCTTTAAAGAAAAAAGTTTTTCTTTTGTTTTTGAAAGAGGAGTGGTGGATAATAGGTAACCTTCACTCCAAGGGGGCATTCATGGAGACTTTCAAAGGTAATGGATGCCCACGGATGGGTAAGGAAATAATAGGTAGAAAATTAAAATGACTTAATCACTCTCTTTTGGTAAATGAAAATAACATAATCAATCCTCGAACAAAAAGGGAAACTAACTGCCCATGAATTACATGTTAGTTACCATCATGGTAGGGCAGGGGAATGAGTTTAGCAACGGGACGCACCAGTGTTCCACTGGAGATTCTCACAGTAGCGGATCGAGCAACACCATCAAGGCCAGGGTTGAGAGAGACAACTCTCCCTAGAGGCCAATCTAAGGGCTTGGAGTTGTGGCGCAGTAAAATAACAACGTCCCCTTCCTGCAGGGGAGGACGCTGGGTGGTCCACTTTTGACGCTCCATCAATGTGTGGAGATAGTGGCTTGTCCATCGCTTCCAAAAAATTTGTGAAACTTGCTGCACATGCTGCCATCGTGAGAGATTGCTAGCTGGGTGAACGGGAACCTCTTTCTCCATAGGTGACATGAGGGAGCGGCCAATTAGAAAATGTGCAGGGGATAAATATATCGAATCCGGGGAATCACTCAAAGGGCAGAGGGGGCGACTGATTTTATGAGACCTTGTTTGACCTTAGTACAATAACCCCTTAATGTTCCCTTTTCCGCTATCCCGCTACGATGTACCTGCCACTGGAAAAACCCGACCCAAGGTTCTGTGTATAAGAGAACTTGTCTGCTGTTCCCCTTTCAGATGCTTTTTTTGTTACTGATGATGAGTTGACCGTCGAAATCGATCTAATGCTGTAACTCAAATTTAGTGGAAATAGACAATCGTTATATATTTTTATCCGTTTTATTTTATGAAATGGGTTTCCACAATTTCATCAGGAGTGATTTATTTCGTATCAAGCGACGGAATGTGAATTTACTTGATGATAGTACGTGAAACAGATATTTCTTCTCCTGCTCTTGCAATTTTCCCAACTCTCGCCAAAAATCTTAAAGTATATCCCCCCCCCTCTCTCTCTCCAACACTACCCTAATCTCACCATACTAACAATATTTACATTTATACTAAACCTCCCCGCAAAATTAGAAAATATGGCAAGTGCCCAACTCCTACCCTCGAATCCCAGTGTCCATGTCTTAAAATTTTCTACTGTAAATACCAGCGTTCTGTTCAGTTACCCTTGGCCCTCACGGGAAATCCCGAGCTCAGTCCTCTGGTAAGCATTCAATTGCAGCATTTTCTGATTTGAAGACTTCCTAACAGGAGCCTGAACTACCAGTTCAATCGGTCTTCCCTTATGAAAGGCTGAAGGGTGGTTATTTCCGAAGGTGGGAACGAGATTTCCCCTTGAAAGTTTAAAACACGTTTCCCGCCAGTCACTTTACCACTTCTCCTTAGGCATTCCAACTCTCAGCTATTTTCCAGACTCGACACTCAGCTCTCGCTCAGTTAACCTCACAGTGGACTCTCAGTTGCTCACTCGCTCCTCGTTCGTACACCAGTTTGTCGAACCAGAGACCACCGTCAACTCCACTCATTCGTCAGCTTTTATTTGCCCTGCTCTTCACTCTCTTGTATCAGACAATCAATGGAATTTGATCAATTTGACGGAGATTCTTACAACTTATACCCTCATCTTGTTTATGTAGCTATCCGTTGCGTCAAGATATAAGCCAAAATAGGTTACGTAGATACTGAAATTTTACGAACATCAAAAGTTAATTTATCACATTTTCTCAAGTTTGTCTACAATGATCAAGGGCATAAGAGGCCATCAGCTAAATAGCACCTAGATCTTGTTCTCTTTTTCTTGTTCGCTCTGCCTCCCATTAGTAACAGAGCGCCAACGCGTGCTCTATCACCTAAGATTGTGGTGTGGGGATTGGGCAGCAAGATCCAATACGCGTTAAGTTGGCGTAACCTCTACCGGAAGTTGTAGAGGTCGAATCGCTCGTTCCCCGAGAGTTGTTACATTGGCCCAAGGCAAGAAGAAATGTCGTAATCTCATGAGCAACGGATAGCGATCAAGTTTTGCGTGAAACTGAAGAAGAGTGCTAAGGTAACCATGCCAATGTTCAAGAAGGCTTTCGACGCGGCTTGACAAAAGCCCTTCGCAGAAAGTCGGGAAGATGTCAATGACGAGCCCAACACTGGACGGCCATCAAGCCCCACTTCTGGAGACAATGTGGAACGTGTGAGTGACTTGTTGAACACTGACCGTTGCATAAGTAACCGTTTAATTTCCGAAACATAAGGCATTACGAATATCATCGTGCACGACGTTCATTCGTTTGGATAACTGATAAAGGAACCCCACTTTCATTGATGAAGGTGATTGGAGTCGTAAGTTAGGTCTTCGGATACTCTCCGTGACGAAGAGGCAAAGTGGGCAATGGCACACGTCGAACTCTCCTGGCCACAGGTCTGTTTCTATTATATGGGTGTTCCTAAACCCTCGACGAGGGTTTTATCAGTCATGGAAGTTACGGTTTCGCTAATATGCAAGAAGCTGGCCCCTGCAGCATCCACCGAACTCGACCTGGGGAGGTACGGCAGGTATTTAGTCGTCAGCCAGCCTCACTCTCCTCGTCACAGGATCGCCAGTATGTCCAAGTAGAGATCAAGACTATGCTTTTTGTGTTTTTGATTGCCGGGGGGTTCCTCCATTACGATTTCGTTCCACAGGGGAACCATGGAAGCTTAGCCACGACAATGCGCCTTCGAAAACCTGCATCCTCGTCGCCGATTACGTCGTCAAAACCAGCTGCCCGTTCCCCAGCCGACCAACTAACCCGACGTGCCCCCCCCCCCTCCAGACTGTTCCCGCGCCTGAAAACTCTATTGAAGGGACGTCGCTTGCACCGAGACTTTGAAGGCCTTTGAATGGACATTCCACAACAGGACTGCCGAGAGACGTTTGATTCGTGGAAGAGCCTGTGTGAGGACCCAGGAGGAGACGTAGGAGTTATACGTTAAAAATACTTCGCGTGATTCCACATTACCCAGCCTACTGAGAAAGTAGATGTTTTCCTCTAAACACCCCACACATGTTCTCACGACCATTAAACACGATTTGGCGTTAGGTGAAGAATTGACGCTTTGGGTACAAATAGGTTAGTATGAGGTGTTTGCAACAAACGATAGGCCAACCCCCCATGAAAGCGAAAGAAGGAATATCTGATATGACTGATCACACAACTTTCTTTAGCCTTTTCTTTTTATTTTACTTTCCATAGCTCTATAAAAATAGAAAGGAAAGTTACGTACGTAATCGTATTAGAACCCTTCTTTGAGTTCTCTCCAGATCTCAACGACTACAGAATTCGATAGACACAATGTGGGAAAGTGGTCTGTGTGTCGTGAAGAAAACTTGAATTTTATATTTAACCGCAGGTCACTATGGAACGACAAAATATAAAGGTATGAGTAAAATCGGGCCGAAGCGAAGTAACTATCATAGTGATCAAAACACTAATTTTTTTTCTCAAAAACTACGATAATGATTTTGATTAAATTTTGTGAGTGAATAGCTCAAAGTAACACGACCGTACCGTACAATTCTCATTCGTGTGAAAATCACGAGAGCAGCGCAATAAATTATCAAAAACTAAAAAAAAAGAAGGTTTTAGAGCCGTAAGTGTAAATTTTGTTCAGACGACACGACTGAGGGTACAGTGATGGGAGTCAAGAGTCTAATACCTCCTCTTGGCAAAAATATACTCGAAGAATGAGTCAAAAACGAAGATTTCGAGGTAATAAACTGCACAATTCAACTTAATCAAATCTGACGAGTGGACCCCTAATTTGAAAGGGGCTGGAGTTACCCGTACAGAAGGACGTGAAGGGTCGTCTGGTTATAACTCGGCTCAAACGTGTTCATGGAGGGAAACCTGTAAGTGAAGGGGAGCGATAGAAGGCGCGATTCCTTCGCTACGGCTGACTAATCAAAAAAGAATAAAAGGGAATAAGAGTGAGGGAGGGAGGGTTTTTGAATTTCTTGACCTCTTGCGTCAGTCGATTCGAGTCGATCACAGGTGTACAAGGGGAGAGAGAGAGTGAGAGAGAGAGAGGAGGGAGTCTTGGCAAGGGATCGTCAGCGGATCTATTGCAAGTTTCCCATAGTCCCCCGGCCTTTCCTTTGCCAGTCAGTTCCTACGGTTAGTTAGCTCCCCTTCTTCCAGTCTAAGGCCCATTTTCCTCCCTATTGAAGGTTCCCCATTCAGTCAATTCTAAACCCTCCGCTACACTCGATACGGTAATGGTCGGGCGAGGAGTGAGGTCGAAGGGTTCGGTGCAGCGTCTAACTAAATCAACACGGCGGGGGATTCCCCGCTCCAGAAGCATCACCTGACTTTGACAACTTGCCTTGTTTCACACTCCATAATAACTTCTCTCGCTCTCTCTTTCTTTCTTTTTATCTCTTTCCCCACTCGTCACCTCATTCCTCCCTCGCCCTCATTTTCCTTCCTTCCCCTCATTCGGCTCTCTTATTTGTTCTCTGCGTCACCTCTGCTCTCATATCCGCCACCGCTGTTGGTTGCCAAAATATGACTTTGGTTGAGAGCCGGTTCGGCAAGATGCTGCGAAGTAGTCAGCGTCAACGATCATAGCAAGGTCCAGAGCATGAAATGAAGGTAATACACAAAACTACCTCGAGCGTCAGTTTACTACTTGCCTAAGACATGCCTAGGAAGGAAAGATCCCTAAGTTTCACAAGCTTCACAGTCAGCAAAACGCCATTTGGCAAAATGGCGTGCGTCGGTTAACCGTTAAATACTGAACCATATCAGCATTGATATCCAACCTGCACATCAGAATAGAGCATTGACGCGCGGAGTTGAGCAACATCCGCATAAAACTAACTGTAGGTATCATACTGATCCAAACACCAAATAGTTTTCCCCTCAAAAATGACTCTAACGATGTTGGTTCAATTCTTCGTGTGCGCAGTTTCAAATGGCAACCGTAATACGATGTTTACATCGTTCTGAAGACGACGAGAGAAGCTCAATAACGAATACAAGTTTTTGGCCGATTTTTATGTGGTTTATTCCGTGATGAATCACACTTATGTGAAGCTAGAGGGTGGAACGAGTCGTATTGATAACTTCGGCAACCCAATAAATTCAGGAAGCTCCCGCACTACCAGCTTATTTTTGCTTCATTGGCCTATACCTAGGTTGACCAAATTTTCAGAGTTATTCATTGAGAAGAAAAGCCTGAAAAAAATTACGAACACAGCAAAGACACTGCAAATTATTACACTACGATTTACTATTCTCTTGGACAGCTTGACGTAGTGTCACACCTTCACACATCTTGTAGGCAACGCTAGGCAATTTGCACGACGCGACGAGCCGAGCTAGTTAGAATGGGACGAGAGGAGGTGCAACCAATCACTTTTGCTTTATTGTCGCGCCAGTTGTTTCAATTAGTAAACTTTGGCTCACTATAATTACTCCGTTTTCGGTATAAACGCCGCCCTTCTCCTCTTTTTATTCGACCCAGCATCTAAAAACACCTCGAAAATGATACCGAACAAGGCGTATTTGCGATAAAACTGCCAAAATTGTGTTTTGTTGATTTTGTCAACCATTTTTTGTGCGAAAGAACGAATTTTCTAGTCCACATTTAGGGCAAGATGTGGATCACACACTGCCACTGATGTGTATCACCATTGCGGTGTTAAAGTCTTTGAGAAATTCTACTGCCGATCTTTTGATCAAAGTTATTTCAGTCCAAGGACTCTAAACCCGCCCCCAAGTCGTAGACAAAGGAAAGCAACACCTTGGTTAGACGGCTTCAGGAGCCTACCTTCCAGCACACAGTGTACCAGACCAGCACGAATCCTTCTACATTCTGCTAGAGAACCACCCTAACTGGGTGATCAGCGGGGAGTGTTGCTACACTGTTACCAGTTGCTAAGTGGGCGTTAGTCCATTAGCGGCCTTATGGTGTGCCTTGGGAAGTCTTATTGCCAGAGGGGAAAAGCTCTGAAGATGCGAACTCTCCTACCGCTAGCCTCTCCAAAAGTGTGCAAAGCTGCTAGCCTGGTGAGGGTTCAAAGGGCTCTGGCAATATTGGAGAGGCTAGAGTTCCCTAGCGAATATATTCAGAACGATACTAAAACATTCGTAGTAATGTCCTCTAGCGCTGGGAAGCCAGACGCAGCCCCATAACACGAGAGGTTATCGAAACACCAGTTTTCTTAGATGAGCGTATTGAATGCACATCAGGGACGTTCGCGGTGGACGTGTACCGCTGTTTTAGGGACAGTTCCACAAGTAAAAGTGCACGTCTCCTCATCACAGAGCCCGAGTTGGTGTAGCTTCGCCCTGAAGTCCCCATGCCCCAGTATGAGCTCAGACACAGAGTACCCAAGAGTCACTATTCCCCATCAAGTGTTCATGTTCTAATAACTCAGCCATAAATGAACGCGATGCGTTGGGGCCTTTGACTGGTTTAGTGACCTGCAAGAGCTTCAGCCAGGGCAGAGATCGATCTCCCTCAACATTGACATTTTAGTGACGCTGAGAGGACAGAATCTTGGGTGGCTCCCGTCATCTGAGTGTAGCGTAGACCCAGGCTTATATTAGCACAATGGAAATGAGCTGACAGGTATGCGAAGGACACGGAGGCCCCAGAAAAACTCAAAGAGCTGAGATAAACAACTGGTTAGCGCGGCGAGGAAATTCATTTGTGCAATGAACACTTCGTTATCGTCCGTTTCTTCAACAGTACTCTAAACAGGCTGGATATATAGGATTAGTGTAAGGAGAGCACATTGATGGAATCTATGACAGGCAGTATTTAACTGAACCAGAGCGCCAAACAACCCTTCAGTCAGTTGTGCGACTTATGTCAACTTTCAACAGTTCGAAGGCAAGTGATTCTGAAATATCGCACAGTTCTTGCGAAGGATGCCAAGGAAAAATCGAAGCAAAATCCGCGAATCACAGAAAGGTTTGACTTCGAACCGAAGAGTTACTTTGTGTAAGAACGGCGAACACACGGACACAGAACGTTTTTAACAGAAACGGATTTCTGGGCAGCGAGGAGTTGTGTAACAGATGACACTGCGACGTGACTGAATTCCGTTTCCGGAGAAACGGCGGCGGAGAGAAGGAGGTTATTCCGGAATAAATTGAGAATTTCCGAGAGAAGAGGAACGCCCTGTAAAGAGGAAGGTGGGAAGGCTCTTAAGAGAAGCCTTTAAGCCGATTTTGGAACAATATCCAGAGCAGCTTCCAGAGCAGAAGGGTTGAAGGCGAAAGCCCCACTCTCTCCATTAATACGTATTGACAGGATCTTGGCTTGTTACCGCTTCTTTGGCTCCAAACCCTGAAGAGATACCGTACTTTCTTCCCGTTATTACCATTAGAACAACGAGGGAGGAAAAAGAGATTGTTATATTAACGAAGGAAGGAAACGCTATTGAGCTACTTGGACGGACATTTTGTTGGTAACTTAAACCGATGGATCTCAGCATCTCGTACAGCAATTTTCATTATTTGTAACAAGTTATTTTTATTTTAAACTAGGGGTGAACTAATATAGAGTTGTATGTTTCACGATGTATTTGAAGACGTAAGGCGTATTACTGCATTGATCCATAACCGGTAACTGTGTAGTTTTTTAATAATAATATTTCGTCCCTTTATGGATGTGACAAGGCAACGAATTGAATGTACTCGTTTTCGTTCATTATTTAACTTTCTGGCTTTACAAATTATTGCAATAGTTTTCACTTATTTCACAACTTCAGCAAGCAGCGTTAAGGGGGGGGGGGGCCTCGAGATTTGCGGACGGTGGCGGGTACTAAATTGTCGTTTGGTTAGCACATCCGGCAAGCAGCAGATGAAGCTGCCACAGCAGTGAGGACTCTTTCTCGTCTGATGGCCACACTGAGCATTGAGTAGCTCACGAAATGACAGTAGCGGTGCAGAGAACGCCCTCCGCGTTGCGTTATCGGCGGTAGTGGTTGTGTTTTGACTTCGACCTTACCCAAAAAGAGGATGAACTTCGCATCATGCCACCGTCACGCTCACAAATCGTTATATGTTCAATTTCAACCACTCCAAAGCCAATCATTTGCCGAACATTCACTATAGCAGCTCCTTGTTTGATGCGGTAGTTCACAACTGGACGATATCCTTACCATATCCTCCCTCATCTAGACGGAGAGGTTTCCTTTTACAATATTATTATTCACTCTCCCTGTTACCAGCGTCTGTCGCTTTGCTTTTACATTTGTTCTCACTTTCATGTCCTTCCAGTCACATTACCACAACTTCGTTGAGGCACAACAAAGTCCTGCGAGTGCTTCTAGATGCTCTCAGACGCCAGGGGCCAGTAGCCGATAACATTGACTTGAACTTTGCTATGTCTAGGCAAGTAGACGATTGCAAGATCGCTATCTCAGAACTAACTTTATTATATACGTCAGGCAATATCATTGGGACAGGCATACTTGAGCACCCACTGGTGACCATATGTGTATACAGCTGTTAGACCTTCCACAATGAATACATATGTTATTAAAATAGTATATAATAATAAATAAAAATAACCTTCCATTATAGAACAAACTTGAACCAGCATTAGCGACCGCTGACTCACGTAGGAACGAGCTGGGAGGCAATACCAGTAAATTGTGTACTTAGTGGAAGGCAATCCGTACGGAAAAAACTGTTCATCAAAGGTGGCGAGATGTGACCCTTGGGAGGTGGGAGGACGTAACCCACCAGGGGGCAATGCCGCGATATGATGAATTTCGACCTTACCCAAGTCCTACAGGACACAGAGTATTTAGGCAACCTGCACTGAATTGGTAAGACTGCACGCTTAAACTTCCTGCACTGCAATGCAACAGTGGATGGTGCTGCTATGCTATCTTGTCCTGCCAAAGGACTGGAGGCATTAGTTCGCACCGTGTTTAATTCGAAATAAACCTGGTTCATCGTTCAATTTGCCTGGGCAGTGATCAGCCAGAAGAGGATGGAGCTTGCTTATCACGGGCCAGTCTCTCGTGTTGAATTACGAAAACAAAGATTAAACACCACTCTTGAACGTCTCAGACTGCTGGGCAGTATGGGAAGCTTCAAGATTCTCGTGAGGATGAAGAGGACAAGATAGGAAAGGCGTGAGAGCCAACCTGATGCAATGTGCTGAGCGGCTCCGGGTTGGTTCTCCACATGAAAGAGTGAATTCAGAAAAAAGAGCAACATTACAATTGCCTCTCTCTCGTCATATTCATCAGCTCATACTGAACATCGCATTTCTCCCCCCTCGTGCGTCCAAATGTGGGTATTCCCAATTCTTTTACCAATCATTTGGCCTGTTGCGAGGAAATCCGCTCGTTCTGAGCCCTTCCATCGTAATTCGCCTTAATTTTCTTGTTCCAGAATGGGAGGAGTGTTTCCGGGTTTTGGAAGGCGACAGATGTTCTCGAGGCTGCCCGATCTCGGTCCCTTCACAGGTTCTTTGTGAATAAAGGATTAACACTCAAGTTTAAGGCGGATAAGAAAAGAGCTCTTCTCAAGAAACGACTGGAATGGGCGGGGCAGAGGACGGTAGAGAGGAGTAGGTTCTTTAATCCTCCCGCTTCCAGTCTTCTCTCGCGCTGAACGGGTACTTTCCGAGATTAGGGTCTCCAAAGCCTTTTCCCACTCCCTTCCCCCCCTTTTCAGTGATTAATGAGCAATGTCGACTCTATTTCAATTAATTAATTAATTTTTAAACGTGGGAAGGGAGTCGGGAGGTTTCCAATTCCAACTCTCGGGAGCCGAAATGGAAGGATCAACGTTGGCCTCCTCCTGTGTGATGAGCTGCCCGGTTAATGAGTTTTAGAGCACACAAAATGGCTACTCATCCGCATTAGCTGATGTATGCTTTACCTTCATCGGCTTTCCTCTAATCCGCGGATTAACGGTTTATAACATAACTCCCCCACTCAAACAGGCTTCCATGATGTGCTGCGAACGGGGGTGAAAGATTGGACCCCCCTTACGATATTACGGTTAGCAAACAAAGGACCACTTTTCATTTGATTGCGACACTTCGAATTATTCATTGGTGGCCAGGAAAGAGTCCCGTCGCCTTGACTGGGCAATCACTTAAATTCTTCTTCAATAACCAATTACCAAAAGAGATATCCTCTCAATTTACCTGAAAGCTCTCTTTCTCTCCCTTTTTCATTCTGCCACCGCATTGGTTATCACTCCCATCTCATCTTACGACTCATTTTCTTGTTCACAACGTTCACGTTTTACTCGCTAAGAGGTTTTTTCACGCTGTTTCCGGTTATATTCTGTTGCCTACAACTGTTCAAAATTATTTACCTTTCAATAGTATAGGAACGTGCGCATTAACCGCCAACACCCACCCACTGCTGCCTTCCAGTTTGGATAACAAGCTCACCATGATTCAACTATTTCAGTGCAATTACCGGGTGGGCGACTGGGCGAGCCGGATCCAGTAAGCTTCTATACAATCCAGCGATTAGTGTCCATATACGTATACAAACTAAAGAAACAAATTGGTCAGCTGGCATAAGTAACTAATAAAATGGATGATAACTGGCGGTATAATGCTTTGTTGAAAACCGAGCGGGGGGGCTCTCAAGCTCACTTTCCAACACCTCTCTTTGGAGTAACCGGGCGAAGACGTCATGCGATTTGGATATAGGTCGGACGGGTGCGCCCAACGGTCATCCAAATCAGTACACGTTGAGTCTTGGATGCGGTTGATGAAAGCTTGATGCGGTTGATGGTTGACGATTTCGTCCAGTGGAAAACAAGGGAGAGGGAAAAATGCACAAGGGCATCTGAAATAAGAATGGCGATAGCGCAGAAGATGACGATGAACACAGGGTATCAGCCAAAGCTATGGGAAAATTGGCAGTAGCCATGGCCAGATAAGACCCATTTCTTATCTCATTTGTCCCTTGGAGCGGACTCGTTAGGAAGAGTGTCCAGTTGAATCGCCGGTACCTATTGCCTCGCCCTTCTGGTTTTGGAGGAGAGGCAATGCCTGGTAAAGGACCAGAGTCTCCTGGATCTATCCCTCCCATCACCTGACACATGTCTCAACACACCCCCACCTCCTTCATAGAGAAGAGAAGAAAAACGACCCCACGTTGTCCGAACTTAACTCGGGGCAAATACAGGTCTGTTTTTTCTCATAGTGACCGTTCTTGAACCTTCCTAAAGGAATCCAGGGACCCATAAGAGGGGTTATATCAGCTACCTGTGGCTGGTGCTCTGCAAAATTGCAACGCCTGACAGAGCTTCATGAATGATACTGCTAGGGGGGCAGAATAATGTACCGACACATTTATACTTCAATAACGGCATTTGCTTGTACAGGTTTCATTCCTGATTCAGTTGCATCGTATTTCATGGTGAACGCTGATCCGTCCTCTTTGGTGTTTGGCAAAACCGTGGGTGTGAAACAGTAAATAACGACCACGACTACCCGTTTTGAGAAGGGAAAGGTCCGTTAGGGAGGTTGAAGTTGACGTGTTAGACTGTACAAATCCCTTCTCTTGGAGCATAATTAGAGTCTTCGTCCCTTCCTTAGGTGACACTACCAATAGTGCCCGAAATATGCACAAAAGCGCCACATTGGGAACTCATCTGATTATAACTGGGTCCTTTGATAGGAAGGTGACCTTGGAGGGTTCTGATGAGTAATGTGAATACGTGCTAACTGGTGACAAGCTCAGGTGAAACGAAGTAGGCGAGAATTATACGCTCAGTATGGAATTTGAAGCGGGTCAGCGTCTCCAACCTAGGCGAGTCAGGAGATAATTTCAGGGATATGTTATTGGTCGGAACCTACCGGTTGGTAATGTATAATCAGACTTGTATTAAGGCGTGCTTGACAGCCCGTCATCGCGTTGGCCCGGGGGTCCCTTGCAACCCCTCACACAATTGTTGTTGTTGTTGAAAGTCGCTGTCTCTATTCTACAGGTTCCAATCGTGCCCGTAACATCACTCTCCTTTGTAGAAAGATCATGATGACGGGGCTTCAAATGATCTCCTTCTTCACGTGCGCAGCACTATTGAAGCTTTGGACGCAAGCAGGTTTGCGAACTCCTTGTTCCGCAGCTGAACAGGTTAGTGATGGAGCAGCATCAGTAATTAGAGATGGATACGGTGCGATATGCGATAACCAGTGCCGACATTCTAGCCTAAGGAGCAGCACAAAATAATATTTACACAAGTGGAAACGATCTCGCAGGTTCTTCTTCACTAATGAGTCTTTCCTGGGGGTTGGTGGCTGCCGTCTCATATGCACAGGTTCCAATCGCGCCCGTAACAGATGTATTACTGTTCCTCCTGACTTTGTTTAATGTACAGGAGTGAGGGGAAAGCAATCTATACCGTAGTCTTCCGTATCTTCTGGAAAAGCCACACTCCTGCGAAGAGTTCCGGAAAGATCAGCAGACTTGCCTAATGGGAATCGCTTCTATATTCAAATGTAGGAAAGGAGCTTCCGAAAGGAACAGTCTGAGTCGAGTGGTGCATCAGCAACTTTCCTCAACTCTCGTAAATTCGTACGAACTAGGCTCCAGCATAACACTTTTGGAAAAAGAGAAACAAGTTCTTGAAGTTGAACTTTTTAGCTTCACTTGCACGTGCATGTCATAATTTACCTGAAGTTGCCGTTATTGTAGCCTTGGTCAGTATTGGATCGCGTATAGGCGACAAGGGGTTATGGGAAGGTTCGCGTTTAATGTTCTGGACTGGAAAAATGTAGTCAAGCAGATGGCGGTAGTTTGAATTCAGGAATTTCGAGAGATTCCCGTACTCATCTTATGCTCGTCATAAAACTAGCATCATGTAGAAAGCTTAGTGGACTACTACACACATTAACGGTATTTATTGGAAAAAAAACTGCACTACAATCGGCTTTGGTCCACATATTTGTCATGTCCTGCCATTTACCGGGGAAACTAAAGTGATGATTGGTTAACTCTAACTAGCCCATACCCTCATCTTGTCCAACGTCGGTCTACAAGCTGGATCTCGAATTAGATCTGATTTCTCCTTCAATCGCGTTTTCACACGCACACAATTCTTTTTTCTTGTGCCGTGTTTTGGACTCTGAAGCCTTTCAAATGTACGCTGCTATAAGTTTTTCAGGCAATCACACAACTTTTTTTACTTCTTAGGGCTAAGGAGGTGATAACGCGTCAGCAGCAAGGAGGGTTCTGAGTCCGATTCCAGTTGGAAAGAATGTAAGTGACTTGAAATGACCCCAGACGTGATGTGAGAGGTTACGTGAATTGAAATGACCCACGGGCTGATGGAGAAGGCTCTCTTCGCCTTCGTTAAGTGCAAACAGTTTGCTTCACAACGTGAATTTTGGAGAATGGGTTCTCGCTATTGCTACGTCAGGCTGCACGTTGCATTACTACAGTTTGTCACGCAGCGTTTTCCACACCTCTTTAGAGTTTGTTCTAAATGATTGGGAGAATTGTAAGTGGAAGTGGAAGGTAGCAGATGTCACACTCACTTAGTCTCGTTTTGTAGAGCGCTAAGCGCTCGTGTGGGATTTAGGAAGAACTACGTGGAAATTATCGAATGAGAAGGCGTTCGAGAGGGTTGGAAATGAGAGCATCACAACCACCACCCCAAGGTCTGATCAGTTGGAGGGACACGGGGAGGAGAGGCCATGCAAAGTGGGGGTGAGCGATCTCTATATGTACAACCCTCGTACTACAGTGAAGATTTAACGGAATTCAACGGGTGTAGAGCGCTCTGACCACCCGACTGGTCAGTTTTCACCCCGTTCCCGCTCGATTTCAACCGCGCTGCAATTGAGGTGCACCATTGTATACTCGTCTGAACTCCGAAGTGGCTCTTGGAAGGTGCATTTTCCGTACTGCCAATGGGAGCAGGGAATTCAGGCTCGCAGCAAGGAGATGTGCAGAGAACGGCCCTTCAATGTCGCCCTGTTCGACATTTTGAGAGCGCCTAACACATTACGTAGGAGTGATTAGGTTAGTTCCGCAAATAGGTACAAAGGACGAAAACTGAACATACTAGAAAATATGGAAACCTACAAATAGAAAAACCTCAGATCATAAACGAACGAATGAACTCAGTATATGACACCACTGAAGACATTTTCTCCAACGGAAACAACCAACTGACGGATTTACAGACCACCGTATACAAAACAGCCTTAGAATTAACAATCAACAGATGCGAAACTGCTCTTACACTCCTTTCCCTTCACATCCAACAGATTTCCCTGGAGGTGTACGATTTCCTTCCTCCCACCACGTAACACCATCCCGTTCACGTTTCTCCTCCCTATATAAAGTCCACGACCAACTAACTGACTTGATGGCCAGACGATGATGCCTTCACGCCCACAGTATCTCACCAGCCGTAGAAAACGGACCCAACAAACGGGTAACGTTGACTTTAATACATTAATTTGCGACACGCCTATCTGCCCAATGAGGCTTTGGATTTCCTCACCACACCACTCCCTTCAACGACGTATTGTCTCACTATCCTTCACAGGTCTGTTTCCATCACAACTCGTCTTATAAGGGTACGCGAGCTATCTTCTCCAGCCACGAAAAATTTGATGAGGCCGTGCAAAATCTGCCTCGGCGTTTGTATACATCAATGTTGAAGCAACGCAGCTTGAGCGCCTGATGAATTAAAAACAAAAAATTGTGATCATGTTTCAAGACGCAAAATTTGGGCAGCGTGGTCATACCCAAAGCAAAGCTCGCCTGGGGCACATTCATAAACTAAAATTAATTCGCATATTCCAATCAGATCTATTTCCTTATCAAATTCCCTGTTCTGTCAGTCGAAAGTCCGAGAGATTGCAGTTACGCTAGCATGCGAGATTACAGGTACTCGCTTAGCATCCAGCGAACCTAAACCTGCGGAGATACGGCAGCTTGTCATTCAGTTTTGTAGAGAGCTGTTGTACATGTGTTGCCATAACAGTGATCAACGGTTGTTGGAAGAGCAGACAAACCTTCCACCATTAACTGCTACAGCGCAAGCCTATAACCATTTCGCCCAGTTCGCGAAGAAGGTCACGAGAAAAAACTTGATCGCAATTGATCTGTCCCTTTGAAACTTGCCACCCGAGTAACTAGTTAGCTCAGGTGGGAAGCCAGATTAAGAAATCCTCCAAGATGGTACGGGATTCCTCAGGTCTACCTCTGCGTAGTATAACATGGGCAATTTCCACCGGTAGACGGGCAAAGTGACAAAACCTACCGTACCTCCTCCAAAGATCTGGTTTCGCTGGATGCAGAGCAAGTGGCTGGCCTCGCCCACGATACCGAAACCTCATTTGATAAGGAAACAGGCATGTTACCGCACGAACGTGTGGCCATCGGGAGGAGTTCTTAATCTGGTTTCTCACTTGACCTAACTATTTACTTGAGTAGCAAGTTTCGAACGAAGAGTTCATTTGTGGCTGCGTACAATTGGGCAAAACGGTTATTAGCTTGCGTAGTAGCAGTCCAAGCTGGAAGGTTTGGCTGCTCTTCCTGCAACCAAGAGCGAGAACTACGTAGGAAGAAATGAATCCTCAATGACTTTCTACGTGTAGTCCATACCAAACAAAGTCTCTGCTGCTGTCCATAACTCCAGTGCTGAATTGTTTATAAATTGGTCGGTAGAATGGCCGACGCGATGCATTGTTTAAATTAGATTCAAAGTTGTAGGGTGTTTGGGGCAAGCACAAAACCAATACGAGGGCTGTATTTCCTGAGGACAGGGGCTTCTGACCTATTTAGTCTCAGAGTGAGTAAAACCCAGTCACTCACCCTTTCTTCCATCTTGTTAGTTCTGTTGTACTTAAGTAGTTTGGAGATGCTTTTGAAGAGCTGCTGACTCAGGCAAATATTACAGCGATCACGAGCTCCAATCCATTGCCCAACTTTCGTTGATTATGAATCTTCGTCTATACCTCCTAGACCATGATCGCCCGGTGCCTTTTAATAGGAGTCAGTGGTACCGACTGTACACTGTTTTCTTCTCATATTGACCATTCCTGAACCTTCAGACAGGAATTTTGTGATCCATTAAGAGGGTTATACCTCGTAGGTAGCACAGAACGAACACCTGCAGAGGTACGGCTGGTAGTGTTTCTCGGTAGAGAGCTGTTGCCCATGTGTAACCACAGACGCCTCAGAGAATCCAGTATTATACTTTGGATTTAATCTAGTGGCCACCTACTCTCATTAGGCATCAACTCTGATGACTTTTTTCCAGCTTTTTTCTTATCAAACTGGGCAAAACTACCAAGTACTTCCCAAGGGCTGAATAACGGCCAGAGAGGAATTCCAGAACCACCCAATAGCCGCTCGGTTTCCCAAAACGAGGTTCACTCGTACAGGGGGCTCTTCTCTAAACCGCCGTCCCTCCTTCTCACCCTCATCTATCTTCCACTCTGCCAGTTCCAATGCCAATTTCTCTTGTGTGGAACTCTTAGTTTATTTGCATACAACCTCCCAGCTTCGCTATCATCCTGTAATACTTAGCACTGCTACTAGCGCTTGTGACCAAAAGCGTTGCACTATCCTCGCGACATTGCCATTTATCGCCTAACTCTGGTGCCCTGCCCTTGTGATTCCTGCTTTGAACAACTCGTAGACTAACTCATCGTATCACTGGTTGTGGTTATCCTGCCTGATGTGACTTGTTCCATGTACATTTCTGGCCTTGCAATCTAACCACTGTTCTTTCTATCCCTTGCGACCTGTCGCTAATGTTCTATTTTCTGTACCCACCCGTTAAGCGCTAGCCTCTAGTCCCATTCCCAGACCCAGCTTGGCTCCCTCTCAAGCTCCTCATGAGCTGCGTCACTCAGCCACGTCTCAATAGTTAGTCTGTTATCGCGTAGCATGGGGAGAGAGTGTTTGGTGCAAGCCCTAAACAGGTACAAGGGCTGTGATTCCTGAGGTCAGGATGGACAAAACCCTGTTAGTTACCGGACAATCACTTCTTCTTCGAGCAGTACAAGTCCTTTTGCCAAACAAGAAGACACGGCGCCTATTTCCTGTAGGCTCAATAACATCCACGTATTACTCGGAGGAGAGTCCCCAGGGCCTCACAATGGCCGCATGCGTTCTCAAAAGAAGTATCAACCCTCCAGCTGGTTTCACACCCACCCTGTCTCAATCCATTCTCTGCTCCCCCGAGACAAACCTTAGAATGTAGCGTGTGACTGAACTTTCACTGTTCTGCTTCTCAATGTGACTATCAACTAGTGTCACACTACTATACAGATTATAGTTCTTTGGGCGCGGAAATTTCAAATCATGTTTGCTCATTAGTGACGCGGTTAATTAAATAGATAATAACCCCTTAATTTTTAGTGCGGCGAAACAGTTTCGTATGGAAAATAAATGTGTTCGGTTGAGGGGATGCGTTATTAAAGGGATCGCACAATTAAAGGAGACCTTTGGTTGATGAAAGATAAGTAGAGTAATTAGTTAAATGAAAAACCCCATCTGGGACCAGCGAGATTAATATAATTTGGGCGATAAAAGGGTGCAATCAGTAAAAGAAAACCCTCTTCGAGTTGGGTTAGACCTTGAGATCGTTTAAACACAATCTAATCAGGAAATAGGAGGGGATAAGAAAAAGCCGGGAGTTTACTTGAATGCCAGAATGATTGCTGGGTGTCCTTTTTTTTACCCTCCTTCTTTTCATCTCGCTCGGCTTCTTTTAAGGGGTTGAAGCGAAAAGAGGCCTTGGGATGAGGGTTGGATTTGTAGGGATCGTCACTCGAAGGAGGCCGGCTCATGAATCTCTGTGTCAACAGCTACGGCTTATTCGATTATTGCGTTCACCCTGAGGGATGTTACGGGCTGGGTTTGATTGACAGATGCATCTTTCATAAGGTGGAAGGTAAACAAGCACAGAAACGAAGTCGATTCTGGATCGACGACGACACAACGCTGAGTGAATGTCAATATGTTGTTATTTGAATGCTCACACATTTATTTGTGCCGAACCCCCTTTATTCTTTTGTTCGTCTTGTCCCTCGTGTTAAGTAAAACTAACCCGACTTCGACTTTGACGAATTACATCTATAATCACTTGGGAGTAAGATAACTCAAATATCCTGGCGAACAGAGAACGTACTTTTAGGACAAATGTTGTCACAAAAGCGTTATTAGTTCCGACGATGAAAGCAGGACAGAACTAGTAATGACGGAGAATATTCCATAACAAACCTAGCAACAATAATCTAACTCTTGAATATAAAGCAGGAATATTTATAGCGATCTCTAACTCTCAATTATAGTAATTGAATGGTAATCAATTTGCAAGAAGGTTGATCGAAAGATTCGTACTCATGCCTGAATATGTTCCATGCTTGAATGACACCAAAGTGATGCTCTTGAAATTCCTCAAGTGATTTCAAACGCTCTTCAGCCAGTTTGTCAGTTGACATCAAACAACTAACCACAATCTTCAGCACAAGACACGTCACAACACGCGGGTGGTGAAGAACGCGTGCTGTGATAAACAGCTGACACATCTCTTCAGCACATTTATTGGGCCACGGGCGATGTTGCAACCCTGATGTTGTCTGACTAAACTCCACTAGTTTCAAACACTGCCATACGAAGATTCGTTCTGTCATACGCCAAGTTAGCGCAAGATCTCGGCAACGTTTACGTAAACCTTAGGTTTTGTAAATACAGCGAATATTGCCGTGTTCAAGTTGGTTTTCTACCCCCCCCCCTCTCCATAAGTATAAACAATGCCTTTAAGCGGAAGTGAGAAAGAATAGGAGAGAAGATCGACAACATGCATTGACCCCAACCCAACGTGGTCTGCGGTGACAGGTCGGAACATGTGAAGGCCCTTGCCTTGTTATGTGGAACGACTAACAATTTTTAATGAAGTTTCATAAACAAAAAAAAACGATTTTTTAAATCGATACTCGGTAGCCAATTTTTATATGAATCGATTCTTTAAAAACGATCTTTCAAATTATCGTTTGAACTAAATTGATGATTTCCCCCGGATAAAAAATTCTACCAAATATTAAGAAGTAACAATATTACACAAAATATTTGGCTGAAAGAGGCGATGTAGAAGAAGAAGGAAGGAAGGGGAGGTTTTTGTTGTACAGGATTGCAATACCTGTACTTTGCTCAGTAAGAGACATATTCATTTGTGTCATGACCTGAAACTTATCCGACTGTTGCAATTTGTGATGTGTCTAGTGGTTCCATACTACAATAGTTCGTATGTGTGCCCAATATACTTGATCAGGCTAGCACTCACTAAACTCACCTGAGTAATAAATACATAAATAACTCTTGTTAAGGATAAAATAAGGAAATGACACTAAATAGGGATTAAATAAATAAATGAATCATACTCTTTCAATATTTAATCAAAGTAACGTAATTTGCACGTATCATTATGAAAGACAATATCAGGGGAAAGGATTAGCAGGAGTTTACTCACTTTGCACACCTATCCAACGATATTCAAGCGAGGGAGGAAAACACTGAACTTAAAAACTGTGGCTGATAAGGGAGAGGCTCAATTGATAAGTCGCAGGACGTGTGAAGAATCAGAATGGGCAAAAAGGAGCTCAGGCCTTCCAAAGGAGGCTTGCCCTTCCCACGCTTTTCTGTGCATGACAGAGAGCGCCAAGAAAGAAGAGCCGACGGCTATATCCTTCACAAACTTCTGTGCCCAGCAAGCAATTGTTTTGCAAAGCCATCACTCAACCCAGAAATCGTCTGAGTGACTAGCTCCTCTTCCAACTTATATCCATTTCATTTATGAATTCAGTAAATTCTAACAAGCCTGCCGTTTTAACGTATCACGTGCTTTAACATAACCTGTCACGCTGAGAGAGAACGAAATGATGTCACGAAACGTGTACATAAGAAACTCGGCCCTTCACGCTTCACAGTCAAGCCTATCTTAGCGAATATAACTGGGTATAAGCAATGAGTCAACATACTGGATTGGGCAGGTCCGAGTCTCGGAAGGTCGAGTTTTTTAAATACGTTGTTTATCATAATGGAATAGTTTTTGCTCTAGGGTAGGACACCTACTATGCTTGCTTGCTTGCTTTCATCGACATTTTGACAAAATTAATTTTAAGTTAGTTTCGAATCGAATATAATAATTGACAGTTAACTGTTTCTCATCCCCATACTTCTCGATCAGACCTAAGAGAAATGGGAGCATCTGCAACAACGTCCTGACAACCTGTGGCAACACGTCAACCCCAGACCGATGATGAGCTGAACGCTGAACGGTAAAAATGGTAGGGGTTTCCGATCGATAATCAGGGTTCCTTTTAGCGAACAGGGGAAGAAACGGGCACACAAGGTGAACCGGACAGTTGTGGGAATATGAATGACTAAAGGAAGGGGTTTGGACAAGAGAGGAGGACAGGATCAGACACTGATCAAAACAACACCGACACGCAAACAATCCAACCTTCGGCAGATTGGCTAATTAGTACGTACATTGTTAAATAAAGCCGCCAAATGCGTTGTACGTATGTCATCGAATTTAAATGAATGTTGCGTGCCGTGCCTCACCAAATGTTTCCCGCTCTATTTAGTGCTCAGTCCTGCGTTCTACGATTTCATCTCCTTCAATCCTTCAAAGAGTTCGAAATTGCACAAGAAGATTCCCCGCTGTGAATTTGAAGTAGTGGAGGTTGTGAGGTTTGAACCGGCGAGTAGTGTCACGTGATCACACACGAGAAACCCCCTTATTAAAGCGGATGTGACGTAGAAGAGGGAAGAACGAGTGAGATTAACCGCGTGCCCTCAGAAATAAAGTGAACGTCAGAAGATGGCGAAGAAAATAATTTGAGTGGGCTTAAACCTCTTCCGGAACCCCTCACTGGCTGAGGGTATTACGTTATACTAAGCTCCTTTGAGAGCGATCGCAGTTAGTTGGCTCGTTGAAAATGCGGGGAATCTAAACGGACACGAATAATGATAATATTTACCATAATATTAGGAAGAAGCCTCGAGGAGTTTGCAATCAAGTACTGGCAATTCTTGACGAAGCTCGATCTTTAAAACTTGGGAGAAGTACGACTAAACCTTTCCCAACTCGACGTTTTTCCCTTACCAGCACCGTAATCAGCTCAAAATCCCCCTAATCAATCCGCAAAATAAAGTGATAAATGAACTCTGAAAAGGCTAATAGCAAATATGTGTGTACCAGACTTTTTGAAGTGCCAAAGGGCTATTGAAAGCCACAAATTCAATTTCAAAATTATGTCGTTACTTACTACTCCTTTTTATTACTCTCCTTGCTCTACGAAGTAGAAAGGAAAGTTATGTAATCGGCTGAAAAAATTTTTTTTGAGTTTTCTTCAGATCTTTACGTTTCAGACCCTCCTGAGTCCGAAAAACACTATTTGGGAAAATGGTCTGTGTGTCTGTATACGATTTTTAGAGAAAACCACCGTACCAAATCAGCTCAAACTTGATATCTCGCTCGCAGGTTACCATAGGACGCTAAAATGAGGGTATGAACAAAATCCACCGAAAGTTAACTATAGTTATCATAGCGATCAAAACAACAAATTTTTTTCTCAAAAACCGCTCTAACGATTTTGATTACATTTTTAATATTGGTAGCTCTTATTATGATAATTATACCATAAAATTCCCATTTGTGGGAAAATGACGAGAGCAGCACAATAAATTATCAAAATTTTCGACGAAATTGATTTTAGCGCGGTTTCTAGAGAAAACAACCGTACCAAATCAGTTGAAACATGATGTCTAGCCTACAGGTTACCATGGGATGCCAAAATAAGGGTATGGGCAAAATCCACCGAAAGTTAACTATAGTTATCATAGTGATCAAAACACCAAATCTTTTTTATCAGAAACCGCTCTAACGATTTTGATTAAATTGTTTATATAGATAGCTCTTAATAAGATAATTATACCATAAAATTCCCATTTGTGGGAAAATGACGAGAGCAGCACAATAAATTATCAAAAGTTTCGACCAAAAGGGTTTTTGCCATGGTTTTTTCCTTTTAAACTCCGCTGGAATGTTAGTAGAATGTTAAAGAAAATTGGTACTGTATTCCAATCCAATACCTATGGGGTGAGTATTTAAAAACGCTCAAGAGATACATGGGGCTCACTCCAGAAATTCCTGAATTTCAACTACCGCCGTTTTGCTTAATACCAGTTCTAAACGTTTTTACCCAATAACTCTGCAAAAGTAATTACTATCCTTCTTCAAAAAATTTATGTTTACAGCCTCATTAGTTATCTGTGTACCGATTGCTCAATATTGGTCCTGGAATGAGTACGAGCAGCACAATAAAATCTTGAACTGTAAGCGCTACCGCTTCCTGCTGCCGTGAAGAGTTATTTGACAAAGTTCAAATTAACTGAGTGATAAATGAATTGATTAAATAGAATTAGCCATGTACAAAGTAAATTGTTGTAGAGCTAAGGAAAGTTGTGTGTTGCAACGCACCAGATATTTTTGTTAGTATGTATTGTAATGGGAATGACCACTCCCAAGGAGCTACAGCGACTGTTGAGCCATTTATCTGGCGTATGGCAGTCGCCGTAGGCTGCATTCAGCTCTGCAATCGCATGTTGCACTGACAAGGTAGATTCAGGGGATGGCAATTTGTCGAGGAGTCCCTTAATTTTGCCACCTCGTAGGAACACAGTCATTTGTGGGAACAGGAGCGAGAACTCGTAATATATCCAGCGATTACGACAAAGTTGTACACAGGTTACACAGGGGTATCTCAGCACTGAAAATTCACTGCTGGGGCTAGTTCCTGGCGAGAACAGACAAATAGCCAGTATATCGGAGGTGCAGCTTTGTAACTTCTCTTCATTCAGGAGGTAGCATTGGCATTAGCAGACCAAGCTACGTATTTATGGACCGCGCTCCAAGTCCCCCACGAATGTTGGGTTTCTTCAAACACTGGGAGGGGGTGGAGCCTGAACAGCCGCAATGAGAACACCGACTCACCAACAGAACACGCCGTTCTTTCCGTTTTGCCGTCCCCCGTGCCCGTAACAGCAGCATGAACGGGTTTGCCCACATTTTGTCGTTTAAAGGCGCATGTGGGGAAGAAACGACTCAGCTTTGGCGTTAACCTACATTTACATTTCTCGCATTTGAATAGTTCAACGTTGCCGGTCGCCTCTTAAGAGAACCAAAACGACAAGGGATGCAAAAATTCCACCTTCTAAAAAACTTGACCATTTCAAGCAAGGCCTCTGGGCTACACTGAGACTAAGGACCACACTTTGTTTTAAGGGTTTATTTCTGTATGACAACTTTTTCTTACACTTATGTCATGACACGATTTCATTCCCTCCCAACGTGAAGGGCAGTTTCTAAGGCGGAAGGATGTTTCAAGCTGGAGCCTTCTTAATGGACGACAAAAATCCCATTTGAATGTTCAAAATCGGTCAATATGAGATTAACATGTTCAGCATGGCAGCAAATCCCCCCCCCCCCCCAAGCGAGTCTTATTGACTCCAGGCCACGAGTTAATGAATCATTCACCGTTTTATTTAAACATCTACTGATCTACAGTACGTGAAACCTCTTCCCGCACTTCTGACACTAATAATTCTTTTATGAGAACTATCCTTTTCACTGGGTTTTCCTATATCCTGAGAACCACCATAAATCTACCTCGAAATCAACTCATTTTGTCATCGTTTTTCGTTTTTGTGAACGAGACCAACTGTACGGCCATCTCTTTTGTACGTCGAGGGGTGCACGAACTACTTTGTTCGGAAGTCAACCCACCACCCTGGCCAGGAGCAACTATCAGAAGACGCCGATTCAGGTACGACTGCAGTTATTAATACCACACTCCAACTCAATTCCATCCCTTTCCTTCTCTTCACTTTCGTGGCTCTGGAGCATGGCGAACGTCGAATTGGGCATTCGTAGAAGTGAAACCGTCAGTCTACAGCACGCGGTTAAAGGTTTCCGCGTCGTCATGGTGGTTCTAGAATAATTGAGTTTTGTTTCTCTTTCTAATACAATAGTTTTAGTTTTAGTTAGATTTCTAATACAATAGCCCCCCCCCCCACGAACACACACTAATCAAAACTACGTTAATACGTCTCGTCCTTCACTTGACGTATTGAGCAGCTTCAAGATAGTATACAAGAGATTTCAAATGATGCTGTTATAATTCACGCGGAGCCCACATTTCTAATCAACTCGCACGCATACTGACTGGTTTATATGCATCCTTCTCCATGTACGCTAGCGTTAAAATAGAATAGGTTTCCTTACCTGATAGTTTGAACGGAAGACCATCAACCCTTTGAGGATCGAGAGCGCCGGGGAACGGGAACGGCCGAGGCCCGAAGTGGAACGGATGGAACGACTGATGCCCTGAAATGTTCCATCGAGCGTCAAGTACGTTTAAGCTTCGCAACAATAAAGTATGAAGTATTTCTAATTAGACAGACTCACATCACAAATTTTAAAGCGTCGCACGATTAAATTTGTTGTACGGACATCTAGAAATAATAAAATTCTCGTGTGTGGGAAAATGAGGGAAGGAGCAAAATAATTTGCAAAAATGTATAGCGGAATGATTTTGGCGCAGTTTTTTGTGAACGGGGAGAAAAATGGGATTGATTAACAGCTAAGCCCCATGAAAACCTCTGAGTGTTCGTGAGGCTGAGGAATGTACTACGATGCGTGAGGACTGACGACTGGCCTTGAAAGAGGATGTGACCCAACCGCTCGTTGAGCACAACTCTGCGCTCGGGTTGCTGAAACAAGGCGTAAGGCCTCTGCTTTTCGAACAATGTGGTAGGCGTAACGAATGGGTGATTGAAGTATCGCCCTGCCTTCATAGGAAGTTAGAGGGTGCTAAGTACTTACATATAGCCTGGCCACCAGGCCCCCTTGTAGTGCTACATCTGTCAGCATTATACCTGGCAGTAGCTTTCACTTGAACATCAGTGGGACGCCTGCTGCACTATGCCAATCTGAGTGAGGGCTACAAACGAGAGGCCCCCCTTAACGTGAGTTAGAGCAGGTCTTGCATACTACACGGGATGCTCCTCGTTGCAATATCTGCTACCAAGCAATCGTCTTCCGTGAGTCACAAGTGTTCTACAAGTAGGTTTAACACCATTCAAATCCCTAAGCACGTCTGTTTCCCTATCAAATGACCAGGAAGTTCCTATCATTCACTGAACCTGAACCTGAGGAGGTATGGCAGGTATGGTAATTTTGCCGGTGGAGAGCTGTCGCCTGTACGTTACCTTGTGGAGGCCTGAAGAGCAGAGGAATCCCATATCATCTAGGAATAGTTCTTAATCTGCTGTCCCACCTGACCACGTTTATTTGCCATGAACGGGATTTGGTAGTTTTGTATCCTCGTCCAACAGCCGGCGCTCACTGTTGTAGAAACTACAGTGGAGCAGCATGTGGTTTCTTGTTTCCTCTGTACTGGAGGTGCAAGACATGCACAATAGCTAGTCTTTGAGAGAAAAGAAGTGAAGGCACGCATTGAAGTCGCCATGTCCCATAAGGAACTGGCCTGTCCAGTGGTCGGGCTCAACCCACTTTCTCCTATGCCGTTCACAGATGATGCAAGTCATGTCCCATTGACGAGAATTCCCATCTCACTTGCCATTTATTTAATACTCATCCATTTAGCGTGGCAAGTTTTCGTTTTGTTGAGAGATCTGCATGGAGTTCATCCCGGAGTGGGGGAAGCTCCCGTTTCACTCTCAGCTTGTCAACCGTGCACTCAACTGGTAACTGACTCGTGTGATCACTTGGAGTGCTTCGTGTCTTATAGGCCTTGGTGATCTACAGAAATTCAGCACTTTGGCCAATCGTGTCTAGATAGATGACGTTGTACATAAGGATAGTCTCATGGTAACACACTTTCCTTGGGCTGGGATCACAAGCACGAGTGGTGATTGGAGCAAGAGCAAGAATCAAGGCGGCAGCCATACAGAACTCGGCTGCTGTCCTCTTTCGAGCGGGTTGTTATATCATTTTACAAGCAATTCAGCGCACCAGTGGCCTCCGGCCTCCAGCCACTCAAGCCTCAAGTTCCTACTACAGTGAGTGACAGTTTTGGAAGAGCAACCAAACCTTCCAGCTTTGACTGCTGCTAAGCACGCTTATAACCGTTTCGCCCAGTTTGCGAAGAAGGTTTCAACAAAAAAATTTGGCCACAATTGATCTCTTCCTTTGAAACTTGACTCCCAAGTGATAAGTTAGGTCAGGTGGGAAACCAGATTAGGAGGACCTCCCGGATGATACGGGTTTCCTCGGGGCATAGCTCTCTACGAGAAGACTAACCAAATGAAAACCAAGGGTCCGGGTGTTGGTGTATGCTCAGAGAGTTCACGCATAATACGACCTCTCTTTTGAGTGCTAAGGAACAGACCTGCGAACACGAGAGATAACGGCTGATATAAATCAGCCAAGTTTCGTGTTCAGCCTGCAAACTAACATGAGACGCCGAACCCAGGAATAAGCAAACCCACTCTAAAAATAACCTTCGTTATCAAAACGCCAAACATATTTTCCTCTCCCTAACCGCACTTACAATTTTGGTTAAATTATTTATGTGGGCACGTCCGAACAGTTCAAAGGTAACGCAAAATTTCAGTTTCAAGAAAACGAGCCCAGTACAGTTCAGTGCATACCCGAAAATTGTTTTGATAGTTCACTAAGTCCAGAATCCAAAGTGGTACTGTTCTTTGAGTTCAATTTGGAACGGTAAACGTGAACATTCCACAATAAATCGTGTTGAGAGTTCTCTAAATTAACCACTCGCAGGTTCTTCACTACGGGGACAACAGATAAATTCAGGAACGTTTAATAATTTTAACGTTATTGGCCCCCAGGATCGTATAAACCTATTGCAACAGAATGAGCACAGATAACCATACTCAGGTCGCCTTGGCCTCGCAAAACGTAAATAGAGTAGTAGTAACTTACTAGTTTTGGATCGAGGCTCTCTCGGTCCGTCGACGGTCACTTTGATGGCTTTATTGTAAGTGGCTACTTGCGGTGGGCAAGAGTTCACAATTATCGACAGCGAGAAGCTCTTCCCTGTAATGAGAAAGTACACGAAATAATAAGTATTATCTGGTTAGCTCTTTAAAATCGTAACATTGAAAGCGGGTTACACCTTACTGGAAAGTCAGAAAGCAAAATGTTCTCGAAACTTAACAGGTGAAGAAGAGAATGATCTGAGGGCTCCCCATAATGAGAGATAGCGGGTTTTACGCGTTTTGGCGTTGAGTGGTAGAAGGATCGTACGAGGCGAGTGAAACAGATTTTGGCATCTCTCTTGGAAATGCGAGAAGATACAAGACGCTAACGAAGTACATTTCCACCCTTCAAGTTTAAAGCAGACAACAAACGAGGTATTCATCGCTACACCCCTGACTGGGTTACACGACAACTAGGGTCCGCCCAAATCCCCTACGAGCCTCGTTGTTATTCCGCCCGCTTCTTCAGGTTATTTCACACAAAGAGTTTTACTGTCTTCCTCTTGGTTGCTCGACGTTATGGCCCTCTTCTGGCACCCTAAGGGCAAATGGGGCGGATCTCTCATCAAATCGAGTAAATCAAACGACGGGCCGTTGACTTGCAATGGCCTAACTCCTCATTGCCACCACATTGTCGACAAAGTACACTTGGAGGGCCTTTCCATCTACGCTTTATACAAACCGTCCAAATCTCTTCTTAAATATTCACCGGGAGTAGAGGATCCGTTCCGGCAAACCCGAAGAACTCTATGAAATGAAAAGACTCTAAATGTCAGAGAGCCTCTTCAAACATTTTGCCATTGTCATGCTGTGTTTCAGCGCTGCCCCGTAGTGAAGTAAGCATACAGACGTCAGCCAGGTAATAGGAAAACACGCCAAAGTGGGACGTGGCGTTCTGCTGGGGGGGTAACCCCTCTCATGAGATAATTAGGGGCAACACCAAACATTTCGGAAATCCAACCACCGCCGCTACACTATCGCGCAGTCTTCGCCCGATAATTCCAATTCAGTAAACTCAATCCTTTTAAAAACTCACTCAAATTACTAGTACACTGAATCTTGAATAATGGCCGTGGCGTGAGTAGGAACAACTCGATCCATTACAGGACCTTGAGCGCCACCAGTTTTCATGTACAACGTAGTTATAAACTGAATGGAAGCCTGATTTGATTGTTTGCTCAGCGAAGAGACGTTCTGAATGCATGTGGGGCTAAGAAAAGTAGTGTGATGCGTCACACCAGATCTTTCCACTCATAAACTCCGCTTAAATGAAAAAACACTGCAAATTATTACACAACGGTTTATTATTCTCATGAACAGCTTGACCTAGTATTACTTCTCCGAGATCCATCCCTTTCGATTCAGGATCGAAAAATACTAGTAAACCATTCGAAACATGACCTGACTATGATGGAACTACGGAAACTAAATATTCCCCCGGCGCCAGGCGCCCGTAAACGTCTGCAGGCATTTATGATCCAATGTAGGCGTGTGCGGAGGAAGTGGCCCTAACCTTCCTCCGCCCCGTCGGGGAAAAAAGAGTCGGGGAAATGGGGACAGGGACTTCCAGTGAACCCTCAGTAATTGACACGACGTTGGCGGGTGGTTTTGATGAGACGGGAGGGAGGGAGGGACTAATAACGACGAAACGTTGACTTCCGCTGTAGTTCCCGCGAGTTCTTTCAATTAGTTTACTCTAATAATTACTGTAATTTCCGTATACGCAGTTGTACACGTCTGATACCCATTCCATTAGACCCAGGATGTAAAAATACCTGGAAAACGATACGAAACACGAAACGCGTATTTGCGATTATACTGCGTTTTGTTAATTTTTTAAACAATTTTTTGTCCATAACAACGATCGGATTGCCGAGATGGCGGGCACAACTAGATACCAAATGTGATTTTTATGCGAAAGAACGGATTTTTTAGACCACGTTAAAGGCACAAAACTGATTTAAGTGGATCCGAGTTCATTCCTAAAACCAAAAATAGCCCAACCAAAAATATACCCGAAAAATGAAAATTACTGGATTATTCTCATCTTTCTTCACTTTTTCGTGAAGTTCGTGGGGTTGTGTGGTTTCTTTTTTCAATATGTTTTTTTACACCCTGTAGGAAAAAAAATACTCTCAGGGGTTGGGGACCTAGCGTATTTCTCTCTCTTAGGCTCACAAAAATAAATCTTCCTCAAGTGGGACGAAATAAATTTTATTTAAATTATTGACGATTAAAGAAATGTAATTAAGGGTATTGAAATTTATAAGTCAGCCTGTGGTCCTTTTTTTCTTGCCTGGAAAAGGTTGAGGCGGCGATTCGCTAGCGGTTTCCATTGTCTAGCCTGCGGCTCCCCTCCCACGTTTCTCGGGCATTCGCGGTCACATGGCGTCCTCCACTCCCTCGTCATTCCAACACATTCACGAACAAAGTTCGGACTCCACAATATGTACTGTCATAGTATTGATAGTACCAAACGATATGAGAAAAATTAAAATTAAAAATAACGCATAAATTAATTGTTTTAAAGTTTTTAAATTTTGGGCAACTGTGGCGGGATAGAATAATTCTAATCTCTAATTCGTGTTCAGCGACCTAAAAAACACAAGGTAAACCTAGTGGCATGCGGACGGCGGAAGGACATTGCAGATTTGGAATCCCAATGTCTTGAAACGTAAAGTATCAAATTTTGAGGGGGGGCTGTAAAAGATTTTTCCTGACCGAATACATAGGGTTATTATTCAGAATGAATAATAAACCAAAACGGAGATTTCGTTTTCAGAAAAATTAGGGTGGCACTCAAAAAAATCGTGTCGACAGTTCAGTGCTTGCTCAGTAACAATCGAGACATGAGTAGGAGCGACTCATAAATTTCATAACTTAAAAACCCTACGATATTTTACGTAAAACGTTAAGTTGTTTCGGTAAATCTAAACGAACCAAGTGAAAAATAGATTGGATCTGTAGCGAAAGCCATGAACGTAGCGCTGAGGAAAATTATGTGATGCGTAGCGCAAGATATTTGTCGATTTCGTAGGAATCGTTCCTTCAGATTTGGTACTTCTACTCCTCCGCGCCCCTATTCAATCCTTTTCCTTCTTTTCACTGACATCGTCAGAAATGCGATCAATAAAAATGTGCGACTGGCACACCTATACCTTTAGTTGGTGGTTTCAACGGACTGCATTAATCCCGAAGCTCAAGGTACAACGCGCTGTATTGAAAGGGATCGTATGCCGCGAAGCTAGGAAGGCAACCAGTAGGCAAATAAATCAACTATGGCCGAAGTGGGCTAACATATTTGGCGGACGACCGCGAATATTGACCGGAAGCTTAATTGCAATTTGATCCTTGTGCTGCTGGACCGAGTTATCCGCGATCTCATCCCTTCGAAGATAATTCCTCCAACTCAATGTCGGAGGAGCGGAGAAATCTAATACCACCCCCCGCTACCAAACCTAGAGCAATGAATAGGACCATAACTCATTTTCTTTAAAAAATTACCACCCTATGTATTTAGGTTTCCCTACCACCAACTAAGATACCAACGTCAAATTTATTTATGAGAATAGAAACAATATTTCAAGTCATACGTACTCGTTCGAGGTTGGATTGTTCATGTTCCGGTGTTGTTTTGGTGAGTGTCTGTTTCCATCTTCGTCTCCCCAACCCCCCCGTCATTCAGTCAAGTTCCAACCCCTGCCCTCTTCACCTAGGCGCTCTCTCTCATTCCCAGTGTCTGAATCTTAACTTCGGATCGGAAAACTCCACAGTTTTTCATTCAGCTTTCTTACTCTGGTGTCGTGCTGTCCCCGATTGGCGATTTCAGCCGGTCTCCTCATAATAGGTGGCTCCGAAGAGGAAACGAACACGGGTCTGGGGGTTTCTTTCCTTTCCTTGAACCCTCCTGAATACAACCTGAACCATTGACACAGGTGGATTTAATGCAAACCACTTCCAACACCTATAAATAGCTTTAACAGTTGGTGTACAATTCTGGAGAAATTAAATCATACCTGATGGGTTTGATTACTTGATAGAACTAAACCCAGAACAGAACAGAACGCATTAAGTTATATGTGCACGGTTGTAAAAGAAACATCTTAAGAAAAATCTCGAGTGTTTCAATAAATAAATGTTGCAGCCTCACTACATAGAGCGAGAATGTATTTTCCCTAGGTTATTTTCAGCTAGTGCTGCTTGAAGTTATACTACACTGCATGCATAATACCTAACTATATATATTTTTTCAGGGCTTACCTCCTCTAATGTGACTCGTGGCATTGAATTGAGGCACGCATTTAGACAGGTACATTCAGTCCAAATTACGCCTCACGTAGCTAAGCATTGCACGCTTAACTCTCTGAACGTATCTAATCTTCGTTAGATTTCATGAATATTTCGTACTAGATAACGAGTTTGTAATAGAAACGCGTAAGGAACGAGTTGGATATAGGTCAACTACTACTATTGCGTTTAATATGATACCAATATTATTGAGAAGTTAATTGATGATTTAAGATTGGATTAAGCTCAGCTCTGATGACTAAAACATTACATGTCGTCTATGGACGGCCCCTTGAATATCTACCTACCTGGTAGAATTATTTCGGATTCAAAAGGGTGGGGATTGAAGCCCCCAACCCCTTCGTCGAGGTCCTAGGAGGGAAGGGTTACAATAGAGCTCAACCTGGGGAAGGAACTCAGGCATGTTGAGCAGTCCTCAGCAATCGGACGTTTCTCAAGGGCGGAGGGGACGTCATATTTAAGGTAGGGTTGCCGCTCCCTTCAATATTTCTTAAGATTTTTCCAAGTTTAAGGAATATTTTGGCTTAAGGGAGATCTGTGCAGACAAATGTAAGAAAAATACATTTTTGAATGAACTTTCTTAACTTGAGGGAGGTTAATGAATGCAAAACCTTTCCTAAGTCAAGAAATATCTTAAGGAGCGTTTCTGAATACGTTTCCTTTGACGATGGAACTCCCAACTGAGAGGGTTGCTATTTTTGGAGGTTGGACCATATCTCGCTAGATGGGGCCAACAAACCCCGTCACACGGCGGCGTTAGGTTGGATTGCGACGCCTCTCTGCCGCCTGAAGACCTTTGTGCTTAATAGGGTGGCTCAAATGCGACAACTATGCCCATCTGCAGTATGGAGACGCGTGTAAGGTTTGAAAAAACCGCTCTAAAATCAGTTTTCTGTGATTTTTCTGGCATTTTCAATAATGTACAGCGCTGCTCTCATCATTTTCCCGTTCATGGCACTTGTATTATGTGGAGCTGGTCGCACGAAAAATTTAATAAAAATCGCTGATCATTGTGGTTTTGCTGTCGGTCCGCCCTGCACAGCGTTCATTTCGGTTCGTGTATTTTCTGTTGTTGCTCCCTTCCACCTTTTCCTTTTGCCATTCCGCTTTTCCACTCCTCCCCACCTGCACAAGAAGCCAGTCGACGGGAAACGGAATCGCCCTTCATCACTAGGTAATCAGTCTATAGCAGTTGTTTGATTTGTGTGTTTTGAGCACAAGAAGAGCTACTAATTCAGCGCTATCCAGCCTTTTCATTTCACTTAGTTTCCCCATTTCGTTTTCTTGTTTTTATTTATTTATTTGTTTACAGATAGCTGGAGTGAGCCCAGTAACAATAGATGATAATGGTGGTCGCCACGTGAGAACGTACGAGACGCTCCACCAAACAGCAGTAGTGTCAATGTTGGGAGATACAGGAACCAGCAGGGTTGAGGGTGACAGTGGAGAAGGGCAGCTAGAAGCTGGCCACATTTGAACGCAAAGAACGCAGAAATCTAGACAGTAGGCCACGGGGGGGGGGGGGTGTAGTTCATAGGGGAAAAAGGAACGGGATAGAAGTCAGTACGGAGGGAGTTTGGAAGGGGGACGTGCAGGCCAACCTGAGTAAGACGGCAGGGAGCACCAAGTCATTCAAGAGGAGATCATGGGGGAGGATAATGTGAATTATGATACGGCACTCAGCAGAGAAAGTGTTCGAGAGAGCGACTGGTAATCAATTTTTGAACCAAAGGCCACGTAGTGGAGAAAGGCTCGACTGCTCTTCATAACAGAGCCGTACTAAAGAATAGGAAGAGCCAGTGCTTGATAAAAGGCGGTTAAGGCAGAAAGATGGATGAACTCCTTGGTCTTTCGTTTCAAAAAGCCAAGGTAACGCATTGCACGAGCGGAAATCTGGGCAATACTGTCGGCTAAAGTTAGATGTATGTCCACGGGAGCTCTGTAGCGATGGCAAGGTGTTGCTAGGTTGAGAGAAAGGCCTTTCTGATCAGTCCGCGGGAGGCATCAATGTGAACATGGATGAAGACCTTGTTGTCGTACCTGGAGAGGTTGACCGGGTCAGGGGCTGCGGACGTCGGTGTTTTTCATTTCATCACAATATTATCCCGAATAAGTGCTGCACTAAGCCGTTTTTGAGAAGCAAACAATTTTTGTGTTCTGATCACTATGATAACTATTGTTGAGCAGAATTGTATAATACCGTATTCCCGTGTCACCATTATGGCCCGTGGTGAACAGCGAAGTTAAATTTGGATCTCTTTGGTGGTTATTTTCTCTCTATCACGTTCATGCACAGAGACCATTTTGTCACGTGGCATTTGGCGGACTTAGTAGCCCTTCGGACGTAGAGATCTGAAGAGAACTCGAAATGTTTTTTTTTTATTCAGAACGTAGCTTTCCTGTGTACAACGTAGAACTAAGGAAAGTAAAAATAGAAGCCTTTCATCATGACTCACATAGACTGGGACTATTTCACGTAAAGATCGGTAGGACAGTCAAAGTGCGAGCCATCACGCGCATCGGTTCATTTCAAATCCTTCTTCATTGAGGCGGAGTCTTGACTCGTAATCAGGAAAGACGCTTGGAACTCGCACTGCTCTGTTTTGACTGAGAGATGTTGAGGTAATTGCTAACGTTGAAGGGAACACTCCACGAGTAACACGAAAGTAACTTGGAGGACGCTAGTGCATCGGGTCGCGATGGATTGCGACGGCCACTTGATCATTAGCTGATTTTCCGCTTAGATGAACAGGTTGGATGCGGATTAATATACCGCATATTGTTCGAGAGGGAAACGCTCTGGTTTGTTTATAGAGCAGCAGAGGACAGAAGCTGACAAGGGAGAGAGAGTGTGTGTGAGGGAGAGCAGTCGGCTTCTCGTAATTATCTGCCGCCCTGTTTGCACAGGGTGGGTTAGTCCTTCGGCTGAGGATCGCACTGCCATCACGCTCCCAGTCGACTGTTCACCCTCCGAACTCAACGAAAGCATTCGTTTACATATCACGTATTAAAATTTCAGTGCCTACTTCTTTGCTCAGAAGTTCCACCCTCCCTTGATTTCCAATTCAACCCCAACCCAACCCATACAACCCGAACCGTTTCATCTCTTACTCTTCTGAGCGGCATCCGCTACTCTTCGCTTTTTAGAAATTGCTCGATCCACGCGATAAAAGGCGTTCAATCGGCCCAAAAATCCTCCGTTTTGATCAGTCAAGTCGGTCTCAGTCCCAACTAATGAACCGACGTACCTACAAAGATGTCCACGAACGCGGACTGTTATGACACTAACAGGTCTGTTTTTTCTTCTTCTCGCGCAGCATCGCAGAACCAAACCTGCGGAGATACGGCAGGTATCTTTCCCGGTCTGCCGAGGGAGAGTTCATGTTATACCGCGCAGAGGTCTAACCACCTGGGGAATCCCGTACCATCTGATTTTTACTTGTGTCGCGAGTTTCAAAGGGACAGATCAACAGCGACCACGTTTCTTTCAGTTAATACTGGTAGCTATATATGCTCTTAACCGCCGCTCACTGTTGTAACTAAAGCAGAGCAGCACGTGGTTTCTTGTTTCCTTCGCACTGGAGGCGCAAGATGTTCATGATAGGAACTGGCTTGTCCAGTGGTCTGGCTCAACCCACTTTTTTCCAAGACGTCGCGGATATTGCAAAACTTGTACATGTCACGTCTCAGGATACCCACTTGTCAACCATGCACTCAACAGCCTAGTCAACCGATAACTGACCAGTGTTCACCTGGAGTGAGTCTATCGATACAGTCTCGATGCAGCCTTAGTGATTCACTGATTCATTTGATTGACTGTGAGTTTGCCCCCTCAGACATGGCAGTAGCCAATCACAGTTAGATAAATGGCATTGTACATAAGAGTAGTGATTATATATTATTTACAAAGTCAGTCAGTTGTGTCATAGTTTGAACTCATTTCGCTTCGTGTAATTCCAAAGTGTTCCAATTTCGTAAGTGATATTTAGACCTTTTTTATGGTTATTTACTTTCAGCCCAAACCCCGAGGAATTGTGATCGTATCAACAAAAAAAGGAAAGTTTTCTTCGATTATCGACGTTTAGAGGGCTGGATCCAAATTAACGTGTGTGTGTAGCGTGTCTATAGTTCAACGTATGGGTGAACTGTTGAACGGATTGGGCTAGTTTTTTTTTCTCGGTTGATTCCCATTTTAGGCGATTTCCATCGACAGAAGAGGAGTGGGGACCCAAAATGTACCGAACACGAAGGTTTTTCGACTTCGTACCGTTTGGATTTGATTTTCAAATGATTTTCTACTTAGCTGTTCTTTTTTATAAAATCTTAGTGCAAGTTCGATTCCAAGATGTCTTCCACTAGTTGATATACACGTATCGTTCAGCATAAGTGTTCCTCTGACAGTCCATGGAACAGAAATAGCAACCAAAATGTCTCAGAACACGTGTTTTTAAAATGGTTTTTTAATTTTCAGAATAACTTAATTCGACGAACCTGACCGACCATCTTTTAGAAACCGATACACACATTTCAAGAACGACCCCGCATCACATTTTGTAGTTAACAACTATTTCTTTATTTACCCTAACGCAAGAAATGAAATTAGCCGTACGTTAAATTACACTGGCCAACTGCTGTTTTGGTTTTGGAGTATTTTTAGCGGGTTTTAAACGAATTTGATCCCCTGAATTCAAATATACCGTTAGATTTTTCTTATCAGCTCAAAATATAACATTTTAGTGAATTATACATTACACTGATTATTATATTATGCAAATGTATACTATATTACATTTTGTTATATATAACTTACATCATAAGAACCTGCTAAATTGTATCAAGACGCTGGATCATTAGTTATTGCTGCTACGTCAGCTCATAACTATGGAGGAAAGAAAAGTTCCCACCTCACCGCAGCTCGGTGTGTTCTCTGTCAGACGTCTTGCCGTCCGTATCTAGTCCCCCTCTGTCATTTTGTATTGTAAGTCTGTTAAAGCTTTTTCTAAGTAAATTCAAATTATAAAGGTCAATAAATCTTTTTAAAAAGCCCCCCAGCGAAAAACAACATATGCAAAAATAAAAGAATAATAAATGTACGAAGCAAACTATAGTCACTGAACACTTCTGCTTCTTTTCCGTGACATTCTTGAACGTGTTTTGAAACAGTCTCCTTTAAAATTCCAGTAGTAATCTGTCATCAAGTGCGTATCCCATCATCCTTTTTAGCGGCCCTCCATTGTTTTAATCTCTTGGTGAAATATTTCACCTCGCTCCTCACTCGTGTCTCCTAAATTTTCATGAAAACGGTCTAAATGGCAGTGTAAATTGCCTTAATACCCACAAATCATCTCGTTTACCAGTTCAACATAACTTTCATTTTTGCTTTTACCCAGAAAATTTGTGACAACCGCGACAAATGAAGTCCAGGCTTTTCATCGAATGCACGAAGGTAAAGTCGTAATAAGTTGTTTTATTTATGGACCGTCAAATATTACTGCTTTAATTTCTTCCGTACTCAACTGCGGCATCTTCTCGCCTATATATACAAAACCATTGGAATTGGACCTTCGGTGGTAATTTTTCCAACGCTCTACTCATCACCCTCGGCAACGCAATCATTTATGCCAGCTGGGACTTCCACAATTTTTCTGAATCTCTGGGTAATGATGTCGTGGCGATTATTTCGTTCTAAATTTTTTTTTGCAACAAATGAATACTTTATTGTATTTAGAAATCCATTACAGCAGAGCATAAGTTTTGAAAATATAATAATAATGGACGTGGAACGTGAATGAGGCACGCACTGATAGATCCTCAAATGCATTAATAGTAGTAGTTTGTAAATCAGTGGGACGTTTCCTGTTCAGCCGACGTCTTGGTCTGGGCTGTGGTGGGTTGGCGGCTAGTGGTTGTAGTAAAGGGTTGGAGGGTGAGATCAATCTTTCGTGTAGGGGAGTAAATTGTTTCCGAAGACGACAGTCTTTGATTGGAAGAATATTTAGGTCAGAGTGTAAAACGGAATTTCAAACTTACCAAGGAGCCTAGCAGTGATCATGCGGAGGAATTTCTATTTTGAAAGACTTGAATTCGGAACCGCAGTTTTTTCAGAAGATTTGAAATATGTGTGTTCCATATCAATTTTCAGTCTAAATTGAGTCCAAGATACTTGACTGGCTTTACTTCTGGGGTAGGTACTCGGAGTGACGAAACAATAATGTAATTTTAAACTTGTAAGTTTACCCTCTATTTATCACACCAGTCATCCATTGCAACGGAAAAATTTCGAAGCTTTGCACTAGTCGTGGTGTCAGGGCAACGTGGTTAGTGAAATGAGCTTGCATGGCATCGGGTGGATCAGCGTAATCGGAGGTGCAATATGCGTACAAGAAAGCGCTCCGGACGCCTCCTTGTGGGAGTCCCGCGCTGTTTTGCTGGTAGACATCGCATTTTTTGGCAGGAGACCTTGGTGCCAAACTTAGTCAAAGGACAAGTTGTACCTTCTTCATAAGTAAAAATGTTTCTTTGCGTTCTGTTTTAAAAACGCACCAATTTATTACTTAAAACACTGGTCAAGTTCAATAGGTTATGGGGTCGGCACGCTTCCACTGGAGCGAAAAAAAATTTGGGAGTCCATGAAATGAAAATTGGGGTCCACGATAGTGGATCTAAACGCATACACTGATAGTACCTATTTACTTACACCATACTGTCTTATAATATCAAGACATATACATTATTTATTCAAGTACCTAGTGGAAAGGGGGTTCAGCGCTGTTACCAATCTCCTAACGAAAAAAAGAAACAGACTGGACATCATTAGCCGAGGAGATTTAAGATGTTAATTAACAACCTTACAAAATTGACGCCAAATGTTGATAATTTATTATTAAAGCATCAGGCATCCTTCTCACTAAAAATATTGACTTATTGCTTATGTTATTTTATTTATAGTTAATTTTATGTGACGTATAAAAAGTTCTCTGGTGTAGACCATCGGCTCAAGGTCGAAAAATCTACTTCTGAGAAAAACGCCAACCTGCCCTATCGAAATTTAATTGGCTCGTTGATGTATCTTGCAGTAGCAACTCACCCCGACATAGCGTTTACTGTAAGCAATCTCAGTTAGTTCAACACCTGCCACGACCTGCCAGAGCTGCTAAAAGGGTTTGGCACTTCCCCCAAGGCACCAAAGTACAGGGACTTTTGTTTTTAAAATCTGGGATGCCTATTTTCGGGCTGGCAAACGCTGACTAGGCATCGTGCGCCGTGGACAGGAGGTCATACACGGCTGTGTCAACAGCTGGAGATGAATACATGGTCTTAACGGATGCACCAAAAGAAAAGATGCATGTGAGCCGATTAGCGATGAATTTTAGAATATCTCAACCAAAAAGTGAGTTAATGATAACTAAGCTACACAATGTTTATCTACCAACCTAGTCGATAGTTTGAAGTCAGTGCAAATCATCATCAAGAGCATTTCGTTCGCGAGCCAGCCCCGTCAGGCAACATCAAGCTTAGTTATGGAAGCCGACATCTTGACCAAAGCTCTTCAAGGTCCGAAAAATAGCGAATTCCGAAGGAAGCTTGGCATTGCTGTACGCGTGAGGGGAGGTTTTGGGATTGGGCACTCGTCAGTAAGTTTTTGAACGCCCTACTCATTCATTTATGCCATTTGGGACTTTTTCCACAATTTTTCTAAATCTCCGGGTAATGGTGTCGTGGCGATTATCTCGTTCTAAAATGTTTGCGTTCTGTTTTAAATGCACAATTCATTACTTGAAACAGTGATCAAATTCAATACAGAACGCTTTTATCAAGAGCCTTTACCAATTGCTTAATGAGGCCCAGCTTGATATGCAACGGACGAAAAACGATTTTCTCCCGTTCAACTATGACATTGTTTTTCTCAACGCCCATGTCTCATAGCCCATTCTCAGAGGCACAGGAAGCAAGAATACTTGGGCCACTTTGCTGTCCAAGGAGAAAGTTTACCATTTTGAGGTCCACTCAACCAGCTTTTCCAAAACCAAATCACGGTGTTATATTCTTCTTTCATTTTCGTTCAGTGAACAATTTGTATTGAACCAAATTCTTTCCCATTGCGCCGACAAACACATTTCAGACTTTGTTTTTTAAGTTGTCAACAAATAAACGCCAATCACCTCGAAAATATTTAGGAAAACCCATGTTTTCCAAGAGTCCTCTAATTTCGTGACAAAATACAAGATCCTCTTCTTCTCTAAAAGTAGCAGATTCTTTTCTCGTGTACAGTAGAAAGTAATTTTGGTTCTTAAAGTTAACGCATACTTGATGGGAGCCTGGTCATACTCCTCCTGGGAAATTCGTTAGAAGTGAAAGGAAAGGGGTGTAAGGACAGTTTTACTTTCCGCTACCCGAAGGGAAGGAAAGTATAGTAATCGGGTCAAAAAAAAATTGGGTTTTCTTCAGATCTTTACGTTTCACACCCTACTGAGTCTAAAAAACCTAATTTCGGCGCGTGGTCCGTGTGTGTGTGTGTGTGTGTGTATGTGTGTGTGTGTGTGTGTCTGTAGTTCGATTTGCGGGAGAACGGCTGATCCGATTGAGCTGGTTCTTTTTTTGTTTTGTTCGTTATTTTTCGTAGACACCAAAATAAGGTTATGGACGATTTCGGCCGATGGAAAGGGGGTGGGGAGGAAAATGTACCATAAACTAGGGTTTTTGCATTTTTCTCAAAAATGACTATAACAATTTTGATTACGCTTTCAAATTATCTTCTCCTACTCAATACCTAACTTTTCTTTTCCATACATATTTCCATAAAAATACGGTGAACGGAGATATAGGCCTATGAAGGAAAAACAGGTTTTTACGCTTTTGGCAAAACGACTTCAGCGATTTTTACCAAACTCACAGGGTGTTTTCAAATAGTTAATACCTACATATTGTTCTCAATAAATGTTCTTGTGACAGTTCATTGAACAGAGATAAAAATTAAAATGTGTCAAAATTAACGTTTTTCGAACATTTTCGTAAATTCAGGGTAACTTTTTCACCAGATGTGATAAATCCTAATGGAATGTCTTTTGGTTACCCATACCAACATTTCGTTCTTCATAATTATTTCTGTATATATATGTTGAACGGAGATATAAGCCAAGTTAACTGAGAAAAGGAGATTCGTCAGACATTAATTGATCAGTATTTCAATTTTCTCAAAAAGCAGCTCTAACGATTTCGATCAAACTTTCGGAGTACTCTCAGCTAACTAGTCCCTACATTTTGTTCTCTATAAATGTTCCTGTAAAAATGCGTTGAACGAAGATATAGCGCCCGTCTATGTAGGTGGTGTTCGAAATTACGGGGGTGGCGGAAAGTTGTGTGTTGCTACGCACCAGATATTTTTATGTCTTAGATAGTCTGTTGATCGTTGATTCGTTGGTTGTTTCCATTTTTGTAGTGTTTCGAATAGTGTCGCATTTTGTGTTGATTTATTCGTTTATGATCTATCCGTTGAAGTTATTTGTTTTAAGAGATTTAATGTGTTCTGTATTTGGTCCGTGTTATTCGTCCTGTTTGCCCTATGTACGCGTTTTTACACGTAAAAGTTATTTTATATACCCCACGTTGGTCGATTCGGTCTGTTTTTTCAGTCTTTGCTGTTAGTTTGGTTCTAAGTGTGGTGTCTGTACGTAATGCAATTGGTATGCCTTCCTTTTGGAAGATGTTAGTTATTTTGTGTACTTTTGGCCCTGTGTATATAAATGTGCAGCGTCCTGTCAAAGTCTGTGTATTTTGTCTTTTTGGATAGGCGCATTGTCTCAATAATTGGTTTATCCGTTCGTTTATTCGTTTATTATTCGTGTAACCATTATTTTGTGCGACAGTTTTAGTCTCCGAATCATGTGCCAGACGATGATGTCATTACATCGAAAGTTCTCGCCTACGCTATCTCACCAGCGAGAGAAGACGGATCCACAAAACTGGTAGATTAACTTTAATAATTTACCAATAATTTCCCTAATTTCGGTTCCTTCCTCCAGTGCATGTTTGTCCTTCAAAGTGGAAACAAGTAACTCAGCTGGAAGCTTCTTTTGGCAGGTAGATCTCTGGTGAGGTCATTCAACTCATCTTGATTGAAACGTTGTGGAATTGACGACATCCCCTCACAATCACTATCAGCTTCGTTAGCATCAAAAGGGTGATCAGGAGGACAATATTCATCCTCGCAGGGCTCTGGTAGCTGGAGAAACGTTCGGATTCGCACTTCCTGTGAGGGAAGAACTGGTCGTCTTGCAATCTGCTGTCCACTTGCTCCTGATCAGTCATACTAACAATATCACAAATATATAGTACAGTAACCGAACCTGAGTTGAGCCTGTGTGAGTTGAAGCTCTATAAGGTGAAGTTAGAACTGTATATTTTATATAAAACTGCTGGTCAAAAACACATTTATCTAGAAAATTAAAGCTGTTAGAGAAACCCCGTTTTCCTATTTACATTCAGCTATACATGAATCAGCTAAAATCAGTTGTGAAATCCTAGGCACTATAACAATTTGTTGTGTACGTCTGCGTTTTAAAAAAATGATTTTCTCAAACAGAGCTTAGCCAATTTCGATCAAACTTACGGCGCTCTTTCTGCTGAATAGTATCTACGAGTATACGCACCAGTCGCAACTATGGTCATGTATGATTTAACGTTTTCACCCAGAATCTTTTGCATGAAACGTGTTCTCCCGAATCCGGTTCGAATTTTCAGAACGTCCAGCGACTTTAATGAAAGGCGGACGCTGATCCTTTCAAATCAAACGCCCAAGATTATCTTGAGTGACCCACTTGGCCCTTTTGGCGCGTCCTCGAATTTCCCTAGGGGGAAAAGGGGGAAAAATGAAGGAGGGATGAATCGCCAAATAGGAAGCCGGTTGAAGCAATTACGCGTTCACGAGAGGGCGAGGCGGAGTATAAGATTCGTAAGGGAGAGGGAACTGAAGATTTTTTTTTTCGGAAGGAGGTCGGAGATCAGTGAAAAGGAGAGACCATCATCAGGCTAATGACTGGCCTCTTTATATCTTCCTTCGCCCTAACCAGTCCCTTCAAATATGATGATTCGTGTATAAAGTTTAAAAAGGGAACCTTCCCTCTCTAATCAATTAGAAATGGCAGAGTGGGTGTCCGCTCGTCCCTACATTTTTCAACCTGTTCGAAATAAACGTTACTCGCCGATTGAAACTCCCCTTCGAAAAAATGAGGAAATGAGTCTTCTACTTAATGAGATCCGCGATCGTGAAACGCCGTTGATTAAGGAATTATTCGTCCTTTCAACGTGACGGATTTGTAATCACAAGAATGGATTGAACGTACGGATGAAACCCTCGAACAGTGTCTTGAATCGAATAACTCCGGTTATTATGACTTCCGCTAGCAACGCCAAGTTGTAACCCCCAAGTGCCATCAGCGTGAGGAGGAGAGCAATCAGCGAGTCAGCATGGTTTCAGAACAGGGAGTCGCTGGAGCAATTCGAGAAGCGGCGGACGCCCATGTGACGACACAAAGGATTGTGGGTCACCTTGGGTGTGCGCAAGTATTGGAGGGAGCCTTTAGGGTACGTGAATACGGGATCGCGAACTTCTGTACAATGCAGCCAGTGGATCATGAGCCGAATGTAGAATATCGCGTGCTTCGTCTCGAAATGCCTGCGATGTGATCCTGGTGGGGTATGTGGTTGATGTAGCGGCACTCAGTCCAGGCAATGTTGGAGCAAGTAATACGATGGGTGAGGGAGTGGATGGGTCCCCAGGTTGTGGGTGGAGGCCTGAGGGCCTTCTGTCGCAGCTTACTGGGATCCTTCCAAATCCCAGGGAGGTCAGCAAGTCCAAACTGTCCCACCCTGGGATGAGGAAAAGCCGTAAGTGCCACCGAATGAGGGGGGGGGGGGCTGTGACCATTCTGCCCTAAAGGGTTGTTTGACCCAAAATGGTACCACGGATATGCACACCTGCAACTTGTTCCGGTGCATTATAGGTTAAGGCCACGACAGATGGTTGCCTCTCCGCTAGGTAGAACATAGCAGGGAGGCCCATTCGACTTTGCCTCTACTGGACGAGACAACCTCACCTCCACAAGGTGCCTGCTGGAGGCGTGGCTAGAGAATTTTATTCAAGCCTCAGTTTTCACATCGCAGACGAGGTCTTGTCAGCCAGGGGAACAGGGTCCTTAAGGAAGACCTTGAGCAAGTGGGTCTCCGAGGGAACGGCGGGAGGTGATCGCAGTTCAGGTCCCGTGCAACCTCACTTCATCCTTTCCTGAAGTAATTCTATCTTTCATTATCCCAACTTAATTTCATTTTATTTATTATTTATTCTTACTTTTCCACCGATAGTAATATTTTGTTTGACTTGTTAATCTCATCCAGAGCCCAGAGTTCTCACATACAACCTTCTTGTAGTTGGATTGAAAAGTAAAGGAATTGGCGTTGGTAACTGACACACGTTAGACATAATATTATTGCTCAAATTAACAATCGAAATAGTCATTCTTCCTCCCTTTGAGCTTGAACATGTAAGAAGAGCTCAATGGGAAGAAAAATTGGAAAAACTCACCTTGCTCAGCTCTCCTATTTTCGTGATACTGATAATTAGTAGCAATTATTATTCGTCTAAAGATGGTCTGTTGAGGGCTGAAGAGACATCGACGGGACGTACACAACAATTCTTTACAAGACGGGATCAACAGACGTCAAATCACCTTACTTTACTGTAACCTCATTGTTTGGCGCAGGCCGAATTGGTTGAAATCTTGAGCTTGGACCTTCCCTAAACATCCAACTTCAATTCAACTCTTTATGAACTGAAGCCTTTGGGTTTGCGCAGCTGTGGGGAAGTACAAACTGCCCATTCAGTAGGCTGCTTCTACTAAGTTGTTTTCCGAAGCTGACAACGGATTTCCTATTTTTGGACTTCCCAAAATGACCTTATGTCTTTTTCAACTCATAGATCTTCCCAGGCCCAACCTCAAAACACACACTCGTTTCTCAGCTCTCACACTACTCGCTGCTCCGCACACTCCACACTTGTTCTCCGCTCTCGTTCCTTGCTACCAGTTCACCTATTCAGAGATCCCCGCTTGTTATCACGTAAATAATCATTCAAACTCATATCCAAAGTATTAATGCAGTCCTCACTCACCCTCACCACTATCGTATATTTATTGGTTTATTTTCTAATCTTCGTTACATTGATCGCCGTTTTGGTGCAAATAGCCTTTAGAAAACATGGCATCGTGTCATCTGAAATCCCCCAGGGTTGAATTCGTCATGTGGTGTTCAAAATGAACGCAAGATTTGAATTTTCCCCCATTTTTGCATTAATTCGTTGGCAACCCTAAAAGAAGAACAGTTTGAAAACTGAGAGTTTAGGACTAGTGGAAATAGAAGGTTCCACGATAGAATCGTCTTAATCATTGAACAATATTTTGAAAATGTGGAAGTTTGGCTCCCTCCGTACGAAAAGTTTAAGAAATATGGTAAAAATATTGTTCAACCGTGAAAAGATTAGTGAAAAATTCGCGTGGATTGTAAGCAGTTCAGATGTCAATATTGAAGCAGTGCGTGAGAGTTTTGACGAAAAACCCAGGAATATCAGTTTTCAATATCAGGAATTTCAATTTTCAACGTTTGAACTGCGATTCAGAGGAGTTCGTTTTTGATCATGAATGAGTACTAGGTGTACAGAAAATTCTAAAATGTGGTCAAAAATTGACAAAGTTGGTTATAAAGTGGAGGAATGTGGGTTTTGTGGCAAAAACTGAGGGTTTCAAAAAACCCTTTTAAAAAATCATATTTGGTGAAGATTAGATTTCAATGTGACGTCTGCTCTTAATAGCTCCATGAATATACTCCTGGGTATTGTGATCCAACCTGGAACCATTTAGCACATTGCATCTGGTTGGCCCACACGACTCTCTGCGATGGCAGCTATTTCTTGTTGTCTTAGCCCTAACGAGATTCTTGCAGCATGGCGGCATTACCATACATCCTCCTGCAGGGGCCTTCTTGATCCCTACGAGATACTGGCCTCGGATCAGCTAGCTCCATCCTCTTCTGGCTGAACATTGCCCTCCAGTTTTCCTCTGAATGCAGCATTGGACCTCTGGCGTGAGCTGACCAACTGTCTTCAACTGAGCACCGCCAGTCTGCCCACCTCTGGCCTGAAAACATGCCGTGAGAAGCGTCATCCATAATTGCCCTCCAGTGCAGTGTGGGCTTGCAGCCTTTCCAATTCGGTGCAAGTGAGCCCTAAATACTCCATGTCTTGTTAGGAACTGAATGAGGTAGAAATTCACCTTAGTGCGACTTCGCCCGAGCCATGGACCAAGTGCTGGAATCAGCTGTTGGGTCCACCACCCTGGACTGTGTACCACTCATGTTACCACCCCCCATGATTTAATGGCGGCAGTAATAGAGATAAAACTGAACTTTCCAGAGCCTGACTCACACACGAGCATCTCACTTCGCCATTCTTGTTATGAGTCAAACAGCGGGAATCAGAAAAGGAGCTTCCCATATTATAGAGCGAATGACAGTGATGAGCAGATCCCATAAATGGAAGTCGACGAAGTGGTCAAATCAACCAGAAAACAGCAAATCTTGTTAAATGTCCAGTTATTCTATCAACGTCTCACCTGCTGCTCTCTCTAACCTAGAAGTAAATGAGCATTTTGATGGGCCATTTTTTTCGATTCTCCGCCGGCCACGTTCAGTTTGGCATCGGAGGGAGAGGCCTGAGAAATCCCTGACTACCCTGAGCCTGCCTTATGCTCAGTGAGTAAACCACATCGGCTCAACAGTAAAACACCTACGCGATGAGATTTTAATCACACTCATAAAATAGTTAGGAGCAGCCATAGAAATACCGTAATCCCAACCACCACTTACTGCCACCGCTTACGGTTATCACCTTAACTCCAAAACACTACACTTTTAATTCCTTCTTGAAACATCGCGTTGACAGTCTCATGACTCCTCTATGTACTCCCTGATATGAGTAGCAGAATCTGGCCCACAACTATAGTTATCATAGTGATCAAAACACCAAATTCTTTTCTATCTCAAAAACGGCTTAAACGGTTTTTATTAAACTTTTTGTGCGGACAATTTCAAGACAGTACCATACAATTCTCCTTTCTGGGAAAACGACGAGAGATGATAAATTATTAAAAATATCGAAGAAAATGGATTTTCGCGCAGTTTTTGGTTTGTTATTCATTCAATAATAATACCTATGTTTTCGATCAGGAGATTTTTCGCATTATGCCTTGAAACTAGTAGAAAATTCCATTTGGGATCTAGTTGATACCGTCAATCCGTTCAGGCAAAACCCACGATCGCTTTGGGAAACAAGTGGTTTGCAAAATTAACAAAATGAAATTTTGGCAGTTTTATTGCAATTACGTCGAGTTTAGTATCATTTTCTAGGTATATTTTTCGATGCAGAGTCGACTATGGAGGGTCTAAGAGGGTTAGGTCTGCGTGTAGATGGAACAATGAGGTGACGCGAATTACGAAAACTCGCGGGACGACAACGCGAAAGTTATCGTTTCTCCCCCCGCCCTGCGCTCATTCCCTACAATACCACCCGTCTCACTCCAACCACCCCACAGTTCGCCAATTGCTTGGCACTGCCTAGAAAATGTCAACATTCGTTGTTCCCATGTAGTCTGGTCTTGTTTCGTTTCGTTTACTAGTATTTTTCGATGCTGAGTCGAATAGGACGGATCTCAGAGGTGTAGGACCGCATCCAGCGGGATAATCAGGAATGGTTGTGGTTTTTCGGATTGTTGATATACTAAACGTTTGATTGAATAGGAGGTTAGGTCACACTCGTGCTTTGCGAGAGAACAATACACCGTTGTGCAATAATTTTCAACATTTCACTCATAAATTTTACTAAAATTTGCGTAATAGTCCGATAAACTTCACATGCTACGTGTATCGGCCAAGTAGGCCGCTTATTTGTTTACACGCCCGGGAGCGACCTCAGGCGGAAGGCGAATCGCCGGCCTGCCGGCTCTGCGACTCGGGGCGAGTCAGTAATGCGCTACCGCCTCCTTCCGTTCGCTGTTTCGTTAAGTCTCTCCTCTGTGCTCTCCTATTGTTATATTTTTTATTAACGTTCTACCATTCCCATTTTCGTATTTTCCGAAGAAAAGTTTAATTTCACTTATTTGCCATTCGGCTACTTAATTCCGTGTACCAATTTCGGCAAAAATCGTGTTGCTGCTCTCTCCAAATACGTCGCAGCCAAACCTGCTCTTCACACCCTCCCTGGCCAGGGAATCTCTACGTTCGAAGTTGAAAGGTGAGTGCTGCATTCCGAATTTGCATACGATATCATTGTTGCCGAAATTGGACACATTAATCCGATACAGTCCTCTAACACACAACCAGCGCTCTAGCGGATTCTGCCATAGCCAGATAAACAATTAATTATACATTCACCAGCGGCTGCCTCAGCTCTCAGCTGTGCAGTTTCATACAATTTAGTGGCCCTGCTGTGCCGCGGATTCGTCATTTGTTATCACTGGTTATTCAGAGCACTAACAGTTGAACAAAGGCATCGCTACTCAATTGGTCAGTTAGCTTCATCTTGTACGGTCCTGAGCACATACCTTGCATTATGCCTAAGTCAGTAGGAGACCTCGAGGACGATTATGAGATGCAGTTAAGTTTCTTCACTAAAAGCCGAGAGAATATGTTCGCCCAACTACAAGTGGTTTTCGACTCCTCCAAAAGCGTATCTCCAGGAAGCATATCCAATTTTTTAGCCCGCTGCGGGAAGTTGTCTCGGCTTAAAGAAAAATTTGACTTAATTCGAAAGAATATCATTAAATTGAACCTGTACGTTGTCGAGATAAAACGCATACCAACTGACCAAACCCAAAAGTCATTTGATGACCCATATTTTAACATTCGCACTGTAGAACAAGATTTGCGTGCGAGAATGACTTCTGCTCCCCCAGTGCCCGCTCCGCCAGCAGCTGCTGAACCGCGGCTGCCTCCGTTAGAGGTTCCTGTGCGGTCCGGAAATTTAGATTCATTCCATAATTTCTATTTGATGTTCAATACTCTAGTACACAAGGAACATTTTACTGGGGCCGGCAAACTATCATATCTTAGGTCGTACTTAAAAGGACCTCCTCTAGATTTAATTCAGCATTTAAACATTACTGACGACAACTACCAAATTGCTTATAATCGGATCAAGGAACGTTATGCTGACCCTCGAACGCTCGCCGCATTTTACGTCGGGCGGATGCTGGACTTCCAAAGTATAAAGTCGGGTTCTCAGGAAGATCTGTTACTTTATTTATAGGTTTTTAACACCACTGTCTACGCCTTTAGAAACCTAGAGCTACCAAATCATGGCGATTTCATTTTATTTCAACTCGCGCTACCCGAGCATCTCCGTATGTTGTTCGAGAGATCCTTGTGGAATCGAGACGAGGTACCTTCTTCACAACAATTGATCTCATTCGTTCTAACGCAGTACAGAGTCCAAGAGTTGACTCATCGGCCTTCTTCCGGGAACCTGTCCAAACTTTCCGATAATAAGAGCGGTTATCAACACAAAAACAACACATTCGCTAATCGCAACAATAGACAGTCACAATCTCTAATTGTCGCTCCAGTTTCAGACCCGTCAAGTTCAAGGTTGACCCTCCTGCGTCTGTCTGCCCGTTTTGCGATAATTCTCACACTCTCTATGCGTGCTCCGCCTTTAAAGCTCTTACAGTGACCGAAAAATTTGAAACGATGAAACTGTTAAAGCGCTGTTTCAAATGCCTAGGGTCACATCCCCGACCTCTGTGCAAGTCGAAAGGGAAATGCATTCATTGCACCAGTCCTTCACACAGCTTGCTGCACGACGAATCGAAATCTGTATTTCCTCAAATATCTTCAGCTCCAACCGTAGCCCCGCCAGACACCCCTCATGTTTCTTCAACAAATTCTCCTTTGCCGTCGGCACCTAATGCACTCATCTCCCCAATCGCTTCAAATCAAGCCTTGCTCACTGGCACCCAAACTGAACCACCCGTTCGAAGTGTTCTACTAGGAACGGCGCAGGCTCTGATCCTCAACAGATCTGGCAAGGCCGAACCACTTCGCATCGTGGTGGATTGTGCTAGCCAATTATGTCTTATTTCCTCCGAGTGCGTGCAACGCTTGGGGCTTCCTATGGCTCGTAAGAAAACTACAATTTCAGGTGCATGCACAGGAGAGGTCGAATCATCTGACAATGTTGTTCAATGTTGTATGTCCTTTCGCATAGACCCTTCCCTAAAATTCGAAGTACACGCAGTTGTAGTTCGGAAAGTATGTCATGATCTACCTACGACCTCTCTTTCCTCAGATATCTTGAATCGTTTCGCTCATCTCCAACTAGCCGACTTTAAGTTCCACGAGCGAGGAAAAATTGATTTTCTACTCGGTGCTGAATTGTTTCCTAAGATCTTCACTCAAGGCTCAGCAGTTATACAAGGAGACCCATCAGCTTTAAGCACTGCGTTTGGTTACATCATCATAGGAGAAGTTCCACAATGTTCCAACCCATTCTCTCGAGGCGTTTCGCTTCTGATCGGCAATGACAGCCTCGATGATTCCTTGCAGCGCTTTTGGGAAATGGAAGAAATACCCTCTCCTCCTCATTCTGAACCAGAACACACACACGCAGAGGAACACTTCGTCACTACGCACTCACGTCGACCTGATGGATCATTCATAGTCCGCCTGCCTTTTCGTTTTAAACCCGACGAACAACTACTTAAAAGCTCAGCGCTAATCGCTCGTCGTCGATGGCTCAAGCTAGAATCTCGTTTACAAGGAAATGAAAAAATGAAAGCAGCCTATCACGCATTCATGAGAGAGTATCTTCAATTAGGGCACATGAAACCCTCGTCATCAGAGAAAGCAATGTTTATTTCTCACTTCGGCAATGTGCGCGACTCTCTCACTTCACCTATCCGAGTAGTTTTTGACGCTTCCTGCAAATACTCAACTAGAGTAAGTTTAAACGATCACTTATAGTGGGGCCACCGCTCCAGAAGAGTGTAGGCGAGGTCCTCACTCTGTTCCGGTTGCATCCAATTGCTTTAGCGGCTGACATTAAAATGATGTACCGCCAAATTTGGGTTCACGAGGACGAGACAAAATTCCAACACATATTTTGGAGGCCAAACGAACGGGAAGTTTTGAAATCATATGAGCTAGCCACTGTTACATACGGCACTAGCACAACGAGCGCAGGTTCAATTAGTCCAGGACAATGAACACATATTTCCCCGAGCGTGTAGAGCCATTCTAGAGAGTTGTTATGTAGATGATATTTGTACATCCATCGAGACCACAGATGAGGCGATTCGGCTCAGACGAGAGTTGACGGAGCTCTTAAACCGTGGGGGGTTTGAGTTGAGGAAATATGCTTCAAACTCTGCCACAGTGCTCGAAGACATCCCTTGTGAACACAGATCCCCCCCATTGTTATCCCTAAACCTCTCTGATGCTGTAACTCTCAGCATTCTTGGATTGAAGTGGGAACCCACCTCTGATGTTTTCACGTACTCCGTGCAGCCCGCTGTGGCAAGCTGGACCAAACGCGAAGTGTTATCCCACATATTTTCCATTTCCGACCCATTAGGTTGGTTAGCTCCGGTCGTGTTGAAAGCAAAACTGTACCTGCGAGAAATTTGGGAACGATCCCTCGACTGGGACGACCCTCTACCTGCAGATATCTTGTCACGGTGGGCGGCGTTCAACAATCAACTTCCCGAGCTTCATCATGTTAAGTTCCCTAGACTTCTAGTGATGCCTCGTTCTCCTCATCTCCATCTCATAGGGTTTAGCGATGCTTAAAGGTGAACTATTATAGAAACGGCCATTAGAGTCTGCGACCCGGGGGGGGGGGCTGCACGTATTTGTCGATACGGTGGATTTTATTTTTTAAATTTATTCATTTTTTTATTTCTTCCATAAGTACAAAGGCAATAAAAAGAAGTATAACTGAAATCAAAAGATATCAATTTAAAAAATTTAATCAAAATCGTTAGAGCCGTTTCGGAGAAAAAAATTTGGTGTTTTGATCACTATGATAACTATAGTTAACTTTCGGTGGATTTCGCCCGTACCCTTATTTTTGCGTCCCATGGTAACCTGTAGGCTAGACATCAAATTTCAGCTGATTCGGTACGGTTGTTTTCTCTAAAAACCGCGGCAAAAACGCTTTTCGTCGAAAATTTTGATAATTTATTGTGCTGCTCTCATCATTTTCCCACAGTTGAGAATTTTATGGTATAGTTGCCATATTGGGAGCTATCAATATAAAAATTTTAATCAAAATCGTTAGAGCCGTTTTTGAGAAAAAAAAATATTTGGTGTTTTGATCACTATGATAACTATAGTTAACTTTCGGTGGATTTTGCTCATACCGTCATTTTGGCGTCCCATTGTGACCAGCAGGCGAGATATGAAGTTTGAACTGATTTGATACGGTGGTTTTCTCTAAAAATCGTTCACAGACACACTTTAGTGACACACACACACACACACACACAGACCATTTTCCCAAATAGTGTTTTTCGGACTCAGGAAGGTCTGAAACGTAAAGATCTGAAGAAAACTCAAAATTTTTTTTTCAGCCGATTACATAACTTTCCTTTCTACTTCGTAGAGCCAAGGAAAGTAAAAAGAACAAAAAGATAAAATAAAATTAAACACAACTAGAGTGCAGAAACTAATCCCCTATGTGAGCATAGCCCGTGGCAGGGAGAAGAGTCATACCTCTTGGCCAACCAGAGTTGATCAACATTTTCCACAGCAATACACTTGAGAAAATGCTTGCTAAATTAATATTGTTACTGGGTCTACAGACAAACATCTTGAAACATCTTGAAAAATGAACATTAAAAGAACTGGCCCGGATGAGCATAGTAAAGAACTAGGTACCACATTTAATGAAATGGCCCTTCAGTTGTTTATTTAAGTTACTCAATCTAGAGGGTCCAAGAGGAAGTTCGGACCTCAAGCAATCCGGAAGAGCATTAAACCCCCGTACACCCAGGTATGAGTTGTACCCAAAAGTGGTTTCGAAAATACTCGACCACCATAAATTTGTTAGTAAGGAATCTGGGACAAATGCGCACGCGTGGAATAACTCATATCCTTTAAGATTTGCTCAATGAAAGTGATCTCAACTAGCGAAGTGAATTTTAAAATGTTTAAATAGCGGTTCCGTATGTTGCAAAAATCCCTCCTTCGTTATGACTCTTATTAGTTGCTTTTAGATGGTAACGATGGGAAGAAGAGTGGTGGGATATGAACCAGTTCCTCAAGCAATATACCGTGAGAAATGGTATCGAAAGCCTTGGCCAAATCAATCGAAATGGCCAGCGGCTTCCCCCCACAATCAATATCACTGATGATTCCATGAGACCATCTTTGACAGCAGCAACATCATCGTCCTGGCCACAGAACTAGACATTTAGATGCTACGTACAAAAGGAAAGATGTAATTGAATTATCGAGCATTGATCCTCTATTTGCTGTAAAGGAGAGCCGAAGCATTTAGGTTGAATGTTTATGAGACATGTTCAACCAGGATGTAAGCTCATGAATATTTCTTGTTGAAACACATCAGTAGGTAGGTCCTTCTTTCTAAACTGTTCCGAACTCATATTTCTTTAGAAATGAATTATTTAAGAGGCACCCTTATCGCTGGTCCGTCTAAAGCCACTTCAGACATCACCCAATGAAACCAAAGTTATAAAAAAAATATGGGGGCGCTATATTTTCGTTCAACGCATTTCTACAGGAACATTTACGGAGAACAAAATGTAGGGACTAGTTAGTTGAGAGTTTTTCGTAAGTTTGATCGAAATCGTTAGAGCCGTTTTTGAGAAAATTGGAATACCGATAAATTAATATTCGACAAATCTCCTTTTCTGAGTTAACTTGGATTATATATCCGTTCAACATATATATACAGAAATAATTATCAAGAACGAAATGTGGGTATGGGTGACTCGAAGACACTCCATTAGGATTTATCTCATCTGGTGAAGAAGTTACCCCAGAATTTACGGAAATGTTCGAAAAAACGTTATTTTTGACGCATTTTGATTTTTATCTCTGTTCAATGGACTGTCAGAGAAACATTTATTGAGAACAATATGTAGGTATTAACTATTCGAAAAACATCTTGAAAGTTTGGTGAAAATCGTTGAAGCAGTTTTGCCAAAAAGCGTAAAAAACCTATTTTCGCTTCATAGGCCTATATCTCCGTTTACCGTATTTTCGTGGAGATATGAATGGAGTAGAAAAGTTAGGTATTGATTAGTAGAAGATAATTTGAAAGTTTAATCAAAATCGTTAGAGCCGTTTTCGAGAAAAAGGCTATAACCCCTAGTTTTTGGTACATTTTCGTCTCCCCCCCCCCTCCTTCCCACCGTCCGAAATCGTCCATAACCTTATTTTGGTGTCTACAAAAAATAACGAACAAAACAAACAAAGAACCAGCTCAATCGGATAAGCCGTTCTCCCGCAAATCGAACTACAAACACACACACGGACCAAGCGCTGAAATTAGGTTTTTTAGACTCAGCAGGCCTCAAAACGTCAAGATCTGAAGAAAACCCAAATTTATTTTTTGACGCGATTACTGTACTCCACATCTGACACCTTTCTTGCTTCGTCTTAAGTAGTTTCCTCTACCAGAAAGGACCGCAAGAAGAGCTGGCGATCGTGGTCTAAAGATTATGTAACTTCGAATTCTCCCAACCACACGAACGAAAGGTGGTAGGGGCAAGGCTGCCCTGCAATATATTTGGTTCGAATGTTTGTCAATTTATCGGGCTCGTCTTGCAATTTTTCCAATGATGACAATTTCAAGGTAGTGGTAACTCTACTTGGCACTGACGATACGAAAAATCTAATCAAAATCGTTACAGCACGTCACGCCAACAATTCACTACCCTGGCAGCACTCAAACGGATCAGAAGATCATTTACCACTTCCTACGGTTTTCATGAGCACAACTTACTATCTTCTCCCAAACAATATATCGCATCCCACGCAAAATCATCGCAATGGCCATTCGTTACCGACAAGGTGCCAAGCGTCAATACTGAATTGTGATCTCTCGCGTCTACCGAGTCCGAAAAAACCTAATTTCGTCCGTGTGTACGCGTGCGTCTGTGATTAGCGGGAGAATGGCTGAACCGATTGAGGTAGTTCTTTTTTCGTTTTGTCGTGAAAAAATAGGAATAGGTTAGGGAAAGTAGGCGGTTGTGGGCTGTAAATTTCTTCCGACTGGAATCAGTGATTTTGGCGGGAATTTTCAACTGAATTTCTCGGAGAAAGAAATGCGGGAAGGTGAAAAGGTATGGGAAACAAGTGTGGGTGTGCGTCTTACCTTTTTTCGGCGAATGAAACCTCAATACCTGGGGCCCCAATAGCAGCAGCAGACGCCGTTCCACAGTCGGAGCCAGGGGGAAAAATGAAGGGAAAGGAACGGGAAGTGTAGTTGAAAATAAATAAATGAGTAAATTGCGCTTCGAAAATGTAAAGAATTGTATTGGGGGATGGGAATCCGTGAACATAAATATCGCGGGCGGGCCTCGCAAGAAAAAAACCACGTTGCTGAGGGCGAGGGAAGCGGGGAGAATGAACAAAAAAAATGGCGCGCAACAGCCTCTTAGCGCGCGACATAGGCGCGAAGTTTGAAACACGTTTTGTTCGTGATTCGTACACTCCGAAAATAAGGTTATGCGTGATTTCCATCGACGGGAAAGGGGAGTGGGGGGACAATAATGTACCAAAAACGAATTTCGCTTTACTCTCAAAAACGGCTTTAACGAGTTTGATTAAACTTTCAAATTATCTTCTAATAGTTTTCTTTTCCATAAATAAAGGGTGCAGCATAAAGGTCGGACGTCTTTGAAATGGCCAGTATTTCCCTCCTAATGGGTCGACCAACGTGGGGAAGGGACCATTGTAATCGGGAGGTCTTAGCATTTTTTTACCAGTTGAAGTCATGGACCTGTGGACAGTAGAGCACCGCGTTTTTGCTTACGACAGTTTCGTTCGTAATAGCGAGTCCGGCACGGCAGTCCAGCGTGACTTTCGTCGTCATTTTAATATCCACCGAAATCGGGCTGCTCCTTCTAGAAACACCATTCTTCGTTGGGTTGAAGGACTTCGCACACGAGGTTCATTGATCCACACCAGGAGCTCCAAGATCGATTCGAACACCAGAGAACATTGAAAGTGTACTACGACAAGCACTAATTCGCAGCCCGAGTCGGTCGAGCCTGCATGGTGCTGAACTTCGCCTCAGTGATCGATCGGTTAGGCGTATTTTGCATCTAGAGTTGAGGTTTCATCCCTATAAGTTGTCCATTGCGCAACAATTAAACCCAGTGGAGTGTGCACAACGAATGACCTTCGCCCGTGAGATGGAAGCACTTATTGAACAAAATGAGATCCTCATTTGAGCGATGAGGCTCACTTCCACCTCAATGGCATGGTGAATCAGCAAAATTGTCGTTATTGGGCTGATGAAAATCCCCGAAAATTACACGAACAACCGCTGCATAGCCCAAAAGTTACTGTTTGGTGCGCCATATCCCAAACTTGCATCATTATTCTTTGAAAACGACAATGGCATTGCTGTTACCGTCAACTCAGAACGCTATGTCGAGATGATAACCGGCATCTTTACACCTGAATTGAGACAAAAACGTATTGCAATCCGGCGTATGTGGTTCCAACAGGATGGGGCAACCGCTCACACAGCTAGGGCAACAATGAGCGTTATTCGTCCTCTTTTCCCTGGCCGCCTTATTTCCAGGTTCGGTGACGTTCATTGGCCTCCTCGGTCCCCAGATTTGTCCACAAGTGACTTTTTTCTGTGGGGACACCTCGAAGCACGTGTTTACCAGCACAAGCCCTGAACATTGGAGGAATTGAATGACGCTATTCGAGTGGAAATCGTCGCAGTTGAGAGAGCAACGTTGGAAAGAGTTTTCGGAAATTTCCAAGAAAGACTCCAGCAGTGTATCGCGAACGAGGGACGCCGCTCGACTGATGTGATTTTCCACACATGAATTTCTAAAATGCTTTTAAATTGTGAATCTAAATATGTCAATAAAAATGTTTTTGAGTAAAAATTACCGAAGTTATGATTTTTTCAAAAACGTCCGACCTTCATGCCTCCATGAAAATACATTCAACGGTGATACAGGCATAAAAAGAAAAAGTAAGTTTTTACGCTTTTTGGCAAAACGGCTTCAAACGATTTTCACCAAATTTACAGGATGTTTTCAAATAGGTAATATCTACATATTGTTATGAATAAATCTTCCGAAAACAGACTATTGAGCAACGATAAATACGAAAATGTGTCAAAAATAATGTTTTTTGAACATTTTTGTAATTTCCCGAGTAACTGCGTCACTGGATATTATCAATCTTACGGGGGTGTCTTTTTGCAACTTATACTCACGTTTTTTTCCGTAATTATTTATGTATCTACCTGTTGAACGAAGATATAAGCCATGATAGCTCGGAAAACGAATTAATTTATCGGTTTTCCGACTTTCTCAAAAACGGCTGTAACAATTTCGATCAAACTCCCGGGGTACTCTCGACTAACTTGTACGCACATTTTGTGCTCAATAAATGTTCCTGTAGAAACGCGTTGAACGAAGATATAGCGCCCGTGCGCGTAGGGGGTGGTCGAATTTACGGGGGTTGCGGAAAGTTGTGCGTTGCCGCGCATTAGATATTATTCAAAGCGTACGATTTCTGGAATTAATATTATGTCTTATTATTATTGACTCGCGAACGGCCTTTTCTAAACCAGCACCGAAGCGGCCAGGAAGTCCATACGTCTCACGGCTTCTTGAGAAACGGCAGGGAGTTTCTGAGTCGCTAAGAACATGCACGTGGAACTAATGTTGTGACGCGTTGTAACAAATCTTGCTAGTCTTGGCCTTCGCATCGTGCGAATCGTTCGTCCTTTCTCAAGCGACCGATGAAAATATTAACCTTTTAATAATAAATCCCCGACTCCGAGGTAAGCACTCGTTCAAAAGAAAAACTAGCAGAAAATTTCAATTTTGGGAGCCTAGCAGTATCTTTTCCCCAGCCTCCCGCAGTCAGACTACTTCAGCTCTACATATCAGGTGGGATAAACGATTAAAATATAATTTTGAAGAAGGGCCATCGTCGGAGTCGCCGGAGACCTAATTTTACTTTTATTCGCCTTTTCGACAAGTAGGAATTTATTATTTTCTTTTACTTGAATTTTGTAAAGGATCTCAGACATTCATTGCAAGTTTGAAAGAAATTGAACTTATTTTACTTTTTGGGTGACAATTTTCGACAATGACGAGTTTTGTTTTAGTTCCTTCTTTGAGGCCCACTCCTCTTCCACGAGTTGGTCGAGGACTCTCGAAATTTTAATTATTGTGCGGCCTAACCTTTTAGTTTTTTATTTTGTATCGGCTGTTTCACTATGAACACATCATTTAGACTTTTTATAGTGTCGCGCGAGTAAATGTGGAACTGTGCTCTGTTTCGGGGCGTCAGCGCGAATTTCGAGAAGTGCATGCAGCAATTCGAATTGTTAGGGAGGAAAATAATAAATACAAAATGTTTATCAGGCGGTTGAATGGTTGCAGAAAAGTTCGTGGGGAAGAAATGGTTCGGACTGCCCTGGAATGCAGACAGATGGACTTTGAACGTGAACAAAGACCAGCAACTTCGTAACTAAGGAGCCGAGAACTGCGGGAGAACGCCTCGTACTCTTTTTCAAAAGGCAATCGCGACCGGTTTAAAGTCATGTCGGCGATCAGTGATCAAGTCATAGTCAATGAGGGTTTGACTATGCCGGCTTCGCCTAATCACATGTTTTGCTTTGCACATCGGACATCGGCGGTTGGGTGTTACGGCAGCACCCGCCGGTCACCTGTTACACGCTCCGCGATGAGCGAGGTGTTAACATAATAGAGCTACTGGTGAGCGTGTGGTATGTCGTCGATGTTAATGTATCAACAGATCGTTCAATCACACTCTTTCCCCTCGCACTAGTGAGTATATAAACAATTTAGTTAGTTCACGGAGGAGTTACGCTTTATATCTTCCGTGCGTCAAACACAGCTAACCCATTTCATCCTGATCAGTCTCCCCCATAAGTCAACGCGACATAAAATTGGTCTCAGAAACTTATAAGACAGTAGGTGTGCGTGTGATTAGGCGAATGTGACTTACCCCTCCCGCTCCTCCCGACGAACCTGAGGTCGTTGAATTTGGCCACTTGGTTCTTCATGACGGCGGTACAATTACGAAGTTCGGCGCAATAATTTTCGTCGTTACCGGCCCGAACCGTGACGACAGTTCCGTCCATAACTTCGCCCAAAGCGACGACTTTGAATCCGACGGGAAGCGTCTTGTTGGACCTCCAATGGGTCGGAAGGACCGTGCAGACGACGTGGGGGCTTCCGGTGCGGACGAGCTCCCCCGGATGTTCCGCCAGCAAACTGTCGATCGTCCGCTCGGTCAAAAGTTCGGCGGTTATGTAGCCCTCAGTGTTCATCTCAAGGCGCATACCCGCCCCGGTGTCACATGGCCAAAGAACTGAAGGGAAAAAACGGTTTGTCGCGGCGGCGGCCGAGGGGTTGAGGCCCTACGGAGAGAGACAGAGAGAGAAAGAAAGAGAGAGCGAGTGCGAAGGGCGGCGTGTGGCGGGGGTGTGGTGGGGGTGGTTAGGTTTTTCACCGCGGTAGTGGGGGCGGCATTGGGTTCGGGGGCGGGGCCCGCAACATGTTGTGCCCACGCCGCAAGACTACCCCTCCCTTCATCGAAAGAAGCCGAGAAAAGACGAGAGTTGGAAAGAAAGGAGCGGCGTCGGCGGTCTCCTTCTCTTCTACCGCCCCTCGCCCTCCCGCTCGCTCCCGCCCCCGCCTCTGTCCCAAAACGGGTTCTTCGGAGCGGCCGCCCCCACCCTCCCCACCGCCCACCCACCCGTCACGCAGTCGCGACCGTCTTCTCGCCGCTCTCAAGTTAATTACAACACCGCCGCACGCTCGAGCCAAAGGCGGGACTTCGCGGAGTAGAGCGGGGGGTTGGTGGCGTGATGATCGCGGGGTGCGGGGCGCTTGGGCCCCCCGTGCGGTGAGGTCCCACCGCTTCCACTTACCGCACTGGCTGCCCATAATTTCCTTACCGAAACCGCTGCGTTCGCCAACCTCCGTCAAAATACAACTTCCCCGCAATTCTCGTTCGCCGCCGCCACCGCCGCCACCTCCGCCGCTTCTCTTCAACCGAAAACAAAACGAGCGATAAGATGTGCCGCCTCCGCCGCAACAACCGCCCCCCGTAGGTCTCATCGCAGCCTCAAACCTCACTACAATTAACGCGACAATTTCACGTAGTACAGAGAGTCAGAGATAAAGGAAACGTATTTACCACCAATACCAACCGAACTGCCACTTACGTTTGTTTTGTACTTAATTTCTCCAAAAACACGCACAAAAGTGCAGCATAATGAGAATTTCCATAATCCAGTAAATTAATCCCCTGTATAGGCATTGCCCGTGGCAGGGGATAAGGAGCCGTTCTGACTCCCTAGTCATCATGGAAACACTGAATGCAAGCACTTCATAGATCTAGAAAATATTCCATCCCTCCTACAATAAATTCTCCCTAAAAAACATATGAGGGCGCTATATCTTCGTTCAACGCATTTCTACAGAAACATTTATGGAGATTGAAATGTAGGGACTAGTTAGCTGAGACTACTCCGTAAGTTTGATCGAAATCGTTAGAGCCGTTTTTGAGAAAATTGGAATACCGACGAATCTCCTTTTCCCGAGTTAACTTGGTTTATATCTCCGTTCAACATATATATTGTGGTGTTACTCTTACTTTAGACTGTTCCACCCACTTCAATAGTGGTAGAAACGCAATTAATTGAACCTCCACAAAAAAATAAAACACGCCACGGAGAAAAACAGAGGGTGGTCCTGTACAGGGCTTTCAAGGGGAAATGGGCACTTACGAAAATTTAAAAAGAAAAATAATTTAATCCTTCCAGGCAAATCAACAGAAAAAAACGAGGAATTCACCCACTGGGGTTTGTCGAGATTTGGAGGATGTGATGTTTCTTTCGTCTCACGGGTCGTCACTTCAGCCTCTTCGTTCCGGCCCGTCTCCGTGCGCCCTTCCTCCACCTTCTTTGTTGCGAGGGCGATTTATCGCTATCTAGCCGAATGTTCTTAAAACGATCCTCCACATTACCCCCCTCTCCAATTGGAAAGTTTGAGCCTGGCGAAAACTTGAATCTGGTACTTGGTGGCTGGTGCCCGTACTGCACGTCAGTCAGGCATGGTGGGTGGGTGAGGTTGCATGTGGCCTTGTTGATGGCTGGAAGATCATGGACAACAGATCCGGCTCCTAAATTAGTGTGACGCTGTCGGGAGACATCAATGGTTGATTGCAGGATACATTCAGTGGGCAGGGATGGCGACGGCAGGATCGAGTTTCCCATCTCATTCTCCATTGAAGCTTTAGGGAAGCTCCTTGCCAGAGACACGCCGATTAGCTGAAACCAGAAACTAGTGCCAGTATACTAATATCATTATAGCCTCATTGGTTTTCAGCCTTCAAAGCCTTCTATCTACCCAGTGAGTGACCTTTACAATACGTTTTTCTATGCGGTTAGGTTTTATTGATTCTCAACAAACAAAGTATTAGACAAAAGGGGGACATAACAATTAATACTAATAGTGAGTCTATAAATAATTTAAACAAACAACAAAAGATAGACTTATTATTATTATTTATATTTTCTTTGATTAAACATCTTCTTTTTTTTTTACAATGAAATTAACTTATAACGGTTACTGTATGCTCTTCTCTACGCTCTTGGCTGTGTCTCCAGGGACTCCAAATGATTTCGCAAAGAGGGGAAGAAAGGGAAAAAGATAGACACACATACTAGAAACTTTTTTATATATATATATATTTTTAGAACAATTTTTTTTTTTTTAATTGATGATTTTTTTAAATTTATTTACTTTAAATGTACTATCTCGATATTCGCGCATAGATGACTGCGGACTCCAAGCTGGGAGAGCGAACAATAGGGAGGATTGAATCTCTTCAGGTTGGTGATATGATACACCCCTTTTACTTCATCAATAAGAGGAACAATAATTTTATAAGAGCCATTGCCAAATACGTGCAACACTCTGTAAGGACCACTGCACTTGGGCAAAAACTTGGCATAAACTCTTTTTTTGGATGACGATACAGCGAGAGATCTGACAAGGACAAGATGACCCACCTGAAAGGTGCAAAACGATCTCTGCTTTTTCTTGTCAAAACGTTGACTTCTTAAACAGGACTGTTGTTGACTTTTGCTTGTTGCCTGCTGAATTTGTTCATGTTATTGAGCGGGGGGTATATGATTTGTCCGGGCCGTAGAAGGGAGTGCCATGGACCAGGGACGCATCATAAACCTTCCCAGGAACAATTGAGCGGGGCTTATGCCCGTAGTAGAGTGAGGAGTTTCGTTCATAGAAATCTCTATAGCACTGATCATTCTGCACCATAATGTGTGAGGTTCATTTATCAGTGCCACCCGCATGTACTGACCAATAGTGCTCATATAGCGCTCTGCCGAATTAGCTGAGGGATGGCGAATGGACGTATGGATAGCTCGGATGCCACTTTGCCTCAGTTTAGTGAGCCACAAGGAGCTAGTAAATTGCGTACCATTGTCTGATAGCAGTGATTTTATGTTGCCATAGTTAGGCACATAATTTAATAGTATGCAATCTAGGGCTGCAGGGCCAGATGCGGCTAGCACTGGATAGAGGCGTACAAATTTGGTGGCAATGTCCACTACAACTAGAATAAATCGGAAGTTACGATCACTGGGCGGTAAAGGGCCATAAAAATCAACAGCTACGAGATACCTTGGTTGAGATACAGGTACTGAGGGCAATTTAGAATTAAGTGAAGGCGTACTTTTGGTCCTCTGACAAATCTCACAAGAACGAATGTAAAGGCGAGTGTTTTTACGCAATGATTTATGTTGGAACGTCTCCTTGAGAATCTATACGACTTTCCTAATACCACAGTGCAAATATTTAATGTGAACGTTTGCTATGATTTGATTGACGAGTACTGTTGGGAGTAGAATTTTCCAGGTCCCTCTCACCAATTGAAAAAGGACATCGTTGGAATTTTGTAGTTTTGGTTGTTGAGATTTTTTCGTTCAAGACGTTTGAAAATGTTGAAAAGGCGTGGATCTTGTCGTTGAAGCCGGGGGAAATCAGTTAGAGTAGTTTGCATGGGACTTTGAGGAGTTATCGCTGCTATTGTGATGATGTTGGACTTTGGTGGGCAACGAGCGTTACAGTACCTACTCAGACAATCGGTAATCAAATTTTGGTGGCCAGGGACGTATTCCATCTCGTAGTCGTACTCCTGTAGGGCTAACTTTGTTCGGGTTAATCGAAGTGAGCTAGGGGCAGAGCAATCTAAGTGCATCAATGCTCGATGGTCCGTTGTGACCACATAGCTTGGGCCCAGTATGTAGTGCCTAATTTTTTTCTGAGCGTACGAGATAGCCAATAATTCTAATTCGGAAATGGAATACTTCTGCTCATGGTCGCTACCCCAAAGGGAGAGGAAAGTATAGTAATCGTGTCAAAAAAATATTTGGGTTTTCTTCAGATCTTGACGTTTTGAGGCCTACTGAGTCCAAAAAACCCAATTGCAGGGCGTGGTCCTCGTGTGTGTGTCTGTAGTTCAATTTGCGGGAGAACGGCTGATCCGATTGAGCTGGTTCTTTTATTGTTTTGTTCGTTATTTTTTGTAGATACCAAAATAAGGTTTTGGGCGATTTCGGTAGATGGAAAAGGGGGGATAGGGGACAAAAATGTACCAAAAACTAGGGTTTTCGCCTTTTTCTTAAAAACGGCTCTAACAATTTCGATCAAATTTACGAGAAAATCTCAACTAACTAGTCCCTACATTTTCTTCCGCATAAATGTTCCTGTAGAAATGCGTTGAACGAAGATATAGCGTTGGCACATGTAGCTGGTGTTCGAACTTATAGGGGTGGCAGAAAGTTGGTTGTTGCTACATATTTTCCTTATAAACTCCCCTCAAATGTTACTGGGATAAATTGGCGTGGTTGTCAACTCAAGTATTTATACGACGATAGTTGATAGAGTTCATGAGATATAAAGGAGCTACTCCAGAACCTCAGTATAGTAAAAAAAAATCACGTAGGCTGTCTCTTGAATCCCCGGTGAACTGATTGCTCAATACTGGTCGTGGTAAAAATAGAAGCAGGGCAATAAATTCCAGAACTATATGCGCCATCAGTGGTCATAAACTGAATGATGAACAGATTTGATTAGTTGCAAGAGTCAGAGAATCGCATGAGACCAAAGAATGTTGTGTTACGGGGGGAGATTAATATTGGGCAGTATCGCACTAGGTGAGTCGGGAAGAACTACGATAGAAGCCGAATGCAATTCGAACGAGTAGTTTTATTCTTGAAGTACTTTGGACATGTTTTACCACCACAGACAGGGAACTGAGTGGGAGCAAACGCGAGCCCGGATGACACGGCAACGAGGGAACTGGCTCGGTTACAACTGACGGCAGCAAAGTCTCGAGCGAATCGGGGGCATTTGAGGTGCCTAGTCAGCACCCCCGGACGAGCCTCCGCTGAATGGAAGAGTTTGGTTCGTCCCTTTACACCACTCAGCCCTTGATGAAGTGCCAGGTTCTCAGGTACTCATGAGCACTGCAGTTTCTTGCCATGTACTGCAATCAGGGCGTTGCTGTCCACCCAACAAAGGGGAGCCTAATCTAACAATGTCTCTGATGTACACATCTTGGGATGAGTGGATCGTACGTCTTCGTCCCACGCAGCTGCGGCATTCATGATTCAGAGAATCGGTCCATCTCATGGCGAAAGACGATTCTCTGAGTAAGGAGAGTCGGAGTTTCCCTCCTCCTCAGAGAACACCTGCCCTCAAGTGTTCCAGAAGAGGTGAGCGAAGATGCTCCGTCTGCCGTGCAGTGGTTAGTTGCACTTTTGGGAACAAGTGTGGCGTCCTGGCTCATGGAGTGGGGCAGCGTCGGATGCCTGTGTTGACAGCATTCACACGTGTACGTTGAGTGGCAGCTCTTGAGCGTGTGTGAGGCTGCCAGATAATTCGTACACAGATTGTGCACTTCCACGTAGGTTCTTCGAGCCTCCTGGCTGGAGTTGAAGAAACGTGGGCACTTTATTTACTCCACGATGTTTGCCGCAGATAGGGCAGGGATATGGCTCTGGCGATGGAGTTTTGTCTTCACTCGTTGTTGAGAGGTCGTTCGGGGACTGACACGCGGGAAAATGTCGATGTTGATGCATAATGGAGGATTGAGTCGTTGTAAGATGATCGGTTCGTACGTTTCCACTGACTAGTAGGTTTATGCTGCTGCGATGCGAGATAAGCGTTGACCTTTCTATATAGATGTGCGCGAGATGCTGGTAGATCAGAAGCTCCTTTACATCTGTCCTGCTTTCCTCGAAGCAGCCGTCGTCGATTGAACACAAAGCTGTGTTCAACTGTTCGTCCCGAACTGACAACGTTCGAACATAATGACAGGCGAGTAGGTCACAGCAGTAGGGCAGAAAAGTTGAAGGTGGGGGATCAAAAATTCCTATCGCATTAGAAGAACCTTCAAGTTTTTCTGGGTGGCCGGCATCTCGAACTAATGTAGGGGAAGTTCGACCACCAGTTGGGCGTTAATTTTACAAGGGAGATTAATATTGAAGCGGTATCGCATTAGGTGAGTCGGCAAGTAGCACGATAGAAGCCAAATGCAATTCAAACGAGTAGTTTTATTCGTGAATTACTTTGAACATGTTTTACCACCACAGACAGAGAACTGAGTGGGAGCGAACGCGAGCGCAGACGACACGGCAACGAGGGAACCAGCTCGGTTACAACTGACGGCAGCGAAGTCTCGAGCGAATCGGGGCATTTGAGGTGCCCAGTCAGCGTTAATGCCCCTCCGCTGAATCGAAGGGTTTTGTTCGTCCCGTTACAGTTGTGCTAAGCGTTGCACAAAATATTTTTGAACGTGTTTTGGCTCCCACTTCCGTTCAATGAATTGATAGAAAAATATCTAGTGCGACGCATCACACAACTTTCCTTAGCTCAAAATAAATTCAGTGGTTTTTAGTGGCTTTTGCTGCTAATTTGATTTATTTTCACTCAGTTCATTTGAAACTGATAAAACGCCACTTCACGGTGGCAGAAAGCGTTATTATTGAGCAATTGTTACTCAGAGGATTGACGAGGCTGTAGAGGATGTTGGAAAAGGATAATAATCACTTTCCTGGAGTTATCGGTGATTGAAATGCCAGAATGTCTGGAGTAGCCCCTTTATATCTTATGAGCGTTATAAAAGACTCACCGTGTAGCTACTTGGTTGGACTACCATCTGAAGTTTTCCGAAGATCCAAGTAACATTTGAGCGGAGTTTATAAGGAAAAAACTGCGCTGAAACCGATTTTTAGTCGAAATGTTTTGCAATTTATTGTGCGGCTTTCGTCATTTTCCCACATATGAGAATGTTATAGCGTTGTTGTGTTACTTGAAGCTGTCCACGAAAAGAATTGAATCAAAATCGTGAGAGCTGTTTTTGAGAAAATAAATATTTGGTGTTTTGATCACTATGATGACTGTTGTTAGTTATGGGTGGATTTTGCTTGTACCCTTATTTTGGCGTCCGATGGTAGATATGCGTGCTAGATATTGTAGGATTCGTCCCTGCAATTTTGAGCAACCTTTTATTTACCTTTTGGCAAAGATATGCCCTACACTTTGTTAAGTACCTTTCGGGACCCCAAAACCACTAACCAGAACGGACTCGCCAATGGGAATGTCGTAATGACTTTGGAACTTGCACAACACTTCTCCGTCGCAACAGTCCCCGGTAAATACCGTCCACCAAACCGATTAATTGTTCAGAAGGAAGAAGGCCAGAAACGACACTGCCACTGCCAACTCACCCTTCAATGCCTCGCCGTGAGAGTGCAAGATGCGTCCACAAAGTTGTTGCTGCAGTTGTTCGGGTTCATCCCCGGAGGGGGGGGGGGGGAGATGAGCGTGACAATATCATGTTTGAGCTTATTTGGTTCGGCCGTTTTCTCTCAACTATTTTCCCAAATAGTGTTTTTCGGACTTGATAGTCTCGTTGAGATCTGAAAACTCAAACTTCGTGGAGCCAAGGAAAGTAAAAATTGCTTTTTTTCTTCGGAGTACCTCGCATATTTGTGTATCTTCCACGTCACTGCCGCTGCGGCGCATCACTTCTTGTGTTTTCAACATCGTTCTGTGAGTGGAATACCGATAAATTAATATTCGACAAATCTCCTTTCCAGAGCTAACTTGGCTTATGTCTCCGTTCAACATATATGTACAGAAATAGTTACGGAGAACGAAATGTGAGTATGGGTGACTAGAAGACACTCTGAACGATTGATCGAATTTGGTGAAGCAGTTACCCAGAATTTACGGAAATGTTTGAAAAAACTTTATTTTCGACGCATTTTGATTTTTATCTCTGTTCAATGGACTTTCAGAGAAACATTTATTGACAATAATATATAGGTATTGTAATAACTTGATAACTTTAACTTGAAAAATAACAAAGTCAACAACGTTAACGAATTCCAATCGCACCGAAACCGAAACTGATCTTATATTTTTAAGCATCACAATGTATCGTTGCTAAGAACAACACATGTTCATCTGGCATTAACAATTACTGAAGGTTCACCACAGTATTAACTATTCGAAAACATTCTGTGAGTGTGGTGAAAATCTTTGATGCCGTTTTGCCAAAAAGCTTAAAAACCTATTTTTGCTTCATAGGCCTACATCTCCATTCACCATACTTTCATTGTAATACGTATGGAGAAGAAAAGTTTTGTGCTAACTAGTAGAAGATAATTTGAAATCAAATCGTTAACCAAATGTGCCTCCACCCCCCTTTCCCATCTACTGAAATCGCCCAAAACTTTATTTTGGTGTCTAGAAAAAATAAGGAACAAAACAAACTTCAAATTATTACACAACGGTTTATTATTCTCATGAACATCTTGACCTAGTATTACTGCTCCGAGACCCATCCCATTCGATCCAGCATCGAAAAATACTAGTAAACCATACTACAATGGAACTCCGAAAACTAAATATTCCCCCAGCGCCCGGCGCCTGTAGGCAATTGGCACGACGTTGCGAGTCGTGCGGGCAGGTGGTTTTGATGAGACGGGAGGGAGGGAGTACTAACGACGAAACGTCTACTTTCGCTGTAATTCCCGCGAGTTCTTTCAATTAGTTGACTTTGGCTCACTATAATTACTGTAATTTTACTACACGCTGTTGTACACGTCTGATACTCATTCCATTCGACCCACGATGCAAAAATACCTTGAAAACGATACGAAACACGGCGTATTTGCGAATTATACTGCGTTTTGTTAATTTTTTGACAATTTTTTGTCTATAACAACCATGGGCTTCGTCAGATCGGATTACCGAGATGGCGGGCAATACTAGATATCAAATGGGATTCTTGTGCGAAAGAACGGATTTTTTAGACCACGTTAAAGGCACATAATGGCCTGGATAGCGCTTGGCAGACGGTGGATGGGGGACAGCGGATGGCAGACGGACATTGCAGATTTGAAATCCCCATGTCTTGAAACGTAAAGTATCAAATTTTGAGGGGGGGGGGGGTGTAAAAAAATTTTCCTGACCGAAAACATAGGGTTATTATTCAGAATGAATAATAAACCAAAAAGAACCAGCTCAATCGGTTCCGCCATTCTCCCGCAAATCTAACTACAAACACACGCGTCGTAGAACCATGGAATGTCAAAAGTGTTAAGTAATTAACGTAAAAGCGGTTCGACAGTTACAGAGAAAGTTTTTAAAAAGCAAAGACGTACAAAGTTGATGTGATACGACGTGCGAGATTAGAGAGAGTTGTCCTCCATGCGTTAGTTGGTCGGAATTGGATATTCGAAAAGAAAACTAAACGTAAATTTCGAACGTTGGGGTGGAAAACGAAGGAAGAAAAGCAGTTTCAGTCTTGAACGTCTTCTCCCCCTTTGTGCAAGTACAATTAATTCCATTGTAAAGTTGTAGGGTGCGGAGATGAACCGGAGGAGGGTCGGGGAATAGGTAATTGGTGTTGACACCTCGCGAGCCCCTTTGGTGCACGGAGGACACCCGTCCGCCACCTGTTCCTCATTAGGAACTGCGTCCCTATCACGCGTCCTTACACCGCTCCGATGCCAGCTCCCGCTATTCCACATCTTGCTCGGCAAATGGGGGGAAAAGTTAAATCTAGTTAAGGTAAAAGTCTCGCCTGGTGAGGAATAAAAACGGCTACGCCTGATTTCGCAGGCTGGCTACTTCACCGCTCGTCCCAGTCGCCTGGTAATTGTGCTGGGCACGGAACGTGTTATGGAGCTCTCAAATTTGTAATTATCGAGAAAGGGGAGCTGTATAAACATACGACCAGCCGCACTTGGGATCCAAAGCCCACAGAATCATTTTTTGCGTGAGAATGACCGGCAAGGGGAAGGAAAAAAAGATTACAATAAGTTCCTCGACAAAACTTTCACAAAGCTCAAGCCTACGAGCGCACGAACTGCTGACTATGTTACAGGATGCACAATTTTACCAAATGATGTGAATAATAATGCTACAACTACTACTACAGCGCAAAAGGGGAGCAATTATTTGTGTGTTTTCTTTTTCCTCTTCCTTCAATTGCACTGGTCCTCGCGCATCATCATCAGCTATGAGTGGGATGACTGATTCTGGTGCTGCTCGCTCAAAAACAGCCGATCAACCTGTAGGATTATGAATAACCACTAGACTACGATCACTGGGGTGCCTGAAATAGGATTCAGACGGTACGCTGAGATGCTTCCGATGCCTAGACTACAGGCATCGAGCAGTTAACTGCAAGGGGGCCCCTCTCTGATACTGCTGCGAGAAACAAGGTTACAAGAAGAGGGAGAGCACAGGGCTCGTTAGGTGCATGCTCTGCTCTGAGCGGAGGGTCACAGGGGATGAGGTGGCCTGGTGGGGGGAAGCACAGGGCGTTTAGACATGCCCTGGAGTAAGCCGGTTGCTGGAGTCAATGATGGCTTGCATTCTCCAAGGCACTGGCACAACAGCGCAGGAACTTCTACAGCAGTTTCAGGAGGAAAAGGAGGTTAATTTGGTGCTTTTGAGCGGGCAGCATCATAACCAGTCCTCCCGCTGGTTCAAGAATGAACCTGGCACTGCAGCTATCTGGGTGGCTTTCCATGCCATCTTCTCATGCCAGAGGTGGGTGGGCTGGCAGTGCATGGTGAGGTGCACAGTCGGTCAGCTCACACTGGAGCGTTCGTCTGCTCTATGCTGCTTCCATAGGGGTCTGGAGGAGCATGGCTAGGTTTGCCAGGGCAGAGCTTGCTGATTCTGGGGGCCAGTATCTAGCACGGATCAAGAATGATGATACACAGGTATGAATACAGTATGGAAGAATGTATGGGAATGGCGCTACGCTGCAAGATTCTCGTGAGGGTGAAGAGAACAAGAAAGAAGAGCTGCGATCGCAGAGGGGCGTGAGGGCCAACCTGATGCAATGAATTAAACTGTACTGGGTTGGTTTTCAACACACAGGAGTAAATTTATGGAGCTACTAGGAGCAGACCCTCTTCCAACATGTGTTGGGATTGCATGCTGCATACTACATTGCTAGGGGTACCAATTTGAAAAATGTTTTGTTTAATATTGGGTGAATCACTAATGATTGAAAACTCGGCTCCAGAGAAAGCCCAACTGCTAGATGCATGGAGCTGAGTCAGCTCAATTAGTACTGTAGTGAACCCTTCTTGCGGGGGGTGTGAGCCACCATTCCAGCTCAAGGTAGGGGGTTCCCAGTGTGTCATGTATGTGGAAGAAGTGTAAGCAGTGTCCCTTTAATTCCGGATTATACGAACACGCAGGGAGTACGGCAGTAGAGTTCTAGACAGAGTACACTGTGATCCCCAGCCACAGTTAAGCCTCGTTGCATGTAATCCTGTGGGGACCTCGTAGAGGTGAGGTTGTCATTCCCGGCTGTCCCTTTTAGTCGGCTCATACGAACACGCAGGGAATACGGCAGCAGGTAACTCCGCCAGATGGGCTGATTTCTTGGAGTCACTTGGGGCCACATTCAGGGTCTGGGTACCTCATGCAGGTGATACGCAGTTACCTCTCCCATTGGAAGCTCCTCTATAGCAACATGGAGGGAGAATGTGTGACGCGTTAGTCGGTGGGGGGCTGAGCAGGGGTCGATACTCATACGACCTGGGGAATGCCTCTTACCATAGGCTATTACAATCATAGATGCTGGAGGGTGGGTTCCTCTACTATAAGGTCGAAGATGCTGCCAGGACCTGCGAGACGGCGCAGATTGTACACTAGTCCTGCGGTACTAATGAATAAGATGGACCTCAGGCTCACCGTGCAAAAGGAGGCGAGAAGGTGATTACAACACCAGCTGCTCACTATCTCGGTCCCATGATCAATGTCAAGCTGAGTCACAGGTGGCAGATCCAGCGCTCCACGACAAGGGTAGCAGTAATGGCGAGTCGGCTGAGCAGGCTGATGGCAAACGTGGATGGCCTGAAGCCGAGCAGGAGGTGGTTCCTCACGTCCCTTGCAATTTCCATCCTCCTGTATGGCGCAGAGATGTGGCCTGAGGTTAGCCTCTTTGAACAGGGCTGGTGGTAATGTTGTTGTTGCAGGGGTCATTCTGGTGCGTCACCTGGCAGCCGAGGGGCCAGAGAATATATTTAAGGCACCGGAAAATGAACAGGTGAACACGTGAAGATGCACAGCCCCCTGAAGCCTTTCTACTTGGGGGAGTGTTGTTACGAGAACAATTGTATCCTCTGAGGACTGAGGAATGAACGAGGCAGAATGCTCCATTGCCACCGTGCAAGGGTACTGGGGGCCCACACAGTCTGTCTTGGAGGTGCTATCAAGTGAAGCGAATCTCATGCCATCATCAATTAAGAAATCTTTTATTTTATTCGATAAGAGCGCCGATCCATAACATAGTACACAAGCGCTGGCGTGCAAGGGGTAGTATACAAGGCCCAGGGATCAAAGGACTTCTTGGGCGCAAGAAGTAGTACACGTTGTTGAGGCAGAAGGGTTTTCACGCACTCACAGTATCAGAAAAACGAGGTCCCTGTAGTAAAACGACAAGTGCTGGATCAAAAGGGATGAGCATAACTGGAAATCCACAAGGATAGGCGCTGAGGAATGTTGTAAGAACCTATCGCAAAACTAATGCGTGTCATTGTCTACATGTGGTTTAAAATTTAAAAGTACCCGACAGTTGGTGTTTTGTGGGGCGCTTTGTTGAAACCACCGGATTGACAAGATTCGTTAAAAAAAAATTCACGATGTGCCGAGTCGGTGTCCGGAAGTGAAACTATGTTAACTTTTTGAGTCAATTAAGGGGAGTTAAAGGGGTCGTTAAAAAGATGGGAAGAAGGGAGGAGTGATATTTTAATTAGGGATGTAAAAGGGGGAAAAAGGCAAAAAAAAGAAGGAAAGGATTGGTGATGCGGAGAGGAAGGGGAAAAAACTTGTGATAATGACGGTTTGGGCAAGATGTATATACATTCTTCAGGAGAGGCTTTTGGGGCCGTTGGAATGGAAACGTCCAATTAGAGAGGCTACGAGGTTCTATCAAAATGGAAAACATGGGAAAACGAGGATTCGGGGATGTAAGGGAGGGAGAGAGAGCGCGTGATACGGCTCAGGGAAAGGGGAAAAGGAAGGAGAGAGAGAGAAAGGTTTAGAAAACAGCGTTTTCCAAATTTGATGAGCGGTGTGCGAAGCCTGTTAGTCGTAAAACTCGCCCTCGCTCGTCACTTTTCACGGTGGGGCTGGAAGTCTCTCCATAATGCAATTAAAGGGTTGCGTGTAAAAACATGAACGGCGTCCAACCTGGTGAGCCCTCAACAACCTCGATGGGGAAACACAGGAATCTACTTTGAAATCTGCTGAATATTGTGTGATTTAACAGTTACTTTTATAAAATCGCCAAGTTGGCCGGGACTCCCGGTTGTCACTGTTTTCTGTTCCTCTGTTAAAAAGGACAGGACGGCTTCCCCTCTTGTTTCCCCCAGAATATTCTATTGACGTCGAGTCACGTTTCCCACTTCACCGCTCTATTCTTCTATTATGAATTTATCAGCGTTCCATCTACGACCTACGTGGCAAGCCGTGACGCGGGAATGAGCCGGAGCGGCAATAAAACCGTGTGACACTCATCGCAGTCCTCGACAGAGTCCGAAATTACCTTTGGCGTTTTTAGAAATGTCGGAGAGAACTTGTGCTGGTTCATGGATCAAGTTCAGGGGAGCGTTGGGGCAACCAAAAGCCAAAAGTAAATTACACCGAATCAATTTCTTGGCAGTCGAGAAAAAGTAGGTCTTTCTTGAAATCCAATGTCAGAGCACCCATCCGAGCACAGCTTCCGGATCACCCCTGGCTTCTTCGCTACCCGATAGTACGCCGTCCCTTAGACGCTACATGAGCTCCAACACACGCCTGACAGCGTGAAGTCTATCCTCAACAGGCGTAGTAGACTCAACCCTGCCCACGAATTGCGCAGTGTCGTGTATCTTCAAATATCGTTGAACCAGCAGCTCTCACAAGGTCCCTCTTTCCCTCCATCACACCATTATTAGCCCCTTATGGTTAAGCACCGGCTCGAAGTCTGTCTGGGATAAATCGTCCGTTTTGCATTAGACAGAATAACATCGTCCCACTGAACCATGTACACCCTCGCTGAACGACCCAAGAACCCTACGAGCTGGTCTGCTTTTGAGCCTACATGATTAATACGACTAACATAACACAGGGCCGAATCTAACACAAACCCTAGATATTTCAACTCCTTCGCTGACTCCTTCGCCTTTCCATCGTGTAAACATGAGTTGGCTCAGATCTTCCCGCAGAATGGAGAACTTTCTAGTTTTCGGGCTGACTTTCACGCGAGCTTATCCCTCAACACGAAAGAAGGAATGGTTGGCCAACCAGCATTCTCAGGATCTGCTGCGATGCTTTTCTTTTTAAAGTTCCCCATAAATGAGGCGGTGGCACTCGAAAAATTAAACTAAATAAATAGTGAAGAAGGAAATAGGAAGAGCGATCAAATTACCCTACGCTGGCTCTGCGGATAGAAGTGTTGGGAGAGGGAATAGGAGAAGGATAAGAGGATCATCTACGAAAGAACGACCATCAACAGCCTGAGCAATAGCTGACGTGATGACTCAAAGAACACTTGTTGACACACCCATTCCAGGGATCTCTTCAGCACTCTTCATGCACCATACTCCATGCCAAGACAATTGCTGCAACCCAGATATTCCTGCTTCTGACACCGCGATATGAAGCTCCATGCTGTCATATTTGTGCCTCTTGGCTCGCTAAGTTAGTGAAGGACTCTGGCTGCCAGATACTACCTGAACATCTAAGATCACTGCAGACTGGTTAGGACCAACCCCGACGATGTTAGACCTCAGGCCTTCTCCACATACATCCCGGTAGTTCTACTCACTTGCCACTTCCCAGCCGTCAGATAAAAATGCAAAAGCGACTGTTTGCAAATTGCATCATGACGCCTGCCTCCTCCCTTATGAATATGTCGACATGGCGTGAGTCAGTGACTCATCCACCAGCTCAGAGACAGTTCTGTCCAGAGAGGCTACCCACAGGCCACATCTCTGCGCCATACAGGAGGATGGAATTTGCAAGAGACATGAGAAATCATCTGCTCGACTTCAAGCCATCCATATTTGCCATCAGCCGACTCACCCACCATATTGCTACTGATCATGAAACCGAGATAGCGCGCAGCTGGGGTTGTAATCACCTCCTCTTATTAGCTTTTGGACGGTCCATCTCCCTTAAACCAGCCAGCGCCCGAAAGAGTCTTTCAAACGTAAAGATCTAAAAAAAACTAAAAATGGCCGTTTACCAGTCAACTACGTAATTTTCATTGCTTTTGTCGGGCTGAGGAACGTAAATATTGCTTGGTTTCCCACAGATTCCTGTTGTAAGGGCTGAGGAAATTTGTGTGATGTATCGCACCTAGCAGTTGAGTATCGGGAGCAGTCCCGCGCGATAGTCGACGAAGACAGTGAACTCGTGATGACTCAGAGGTAAATGTAGGTAAGGTAAGAATTCACTCAGAGGTAAGAATTCGCTTGTACTTGATAGTCACAACAGTGCGCACGTTGAAAGATCGCTACAATTGAGAGGTGGTGTTTGATTCGAAAGCATGTTATGGCACGTCGTCGATCTCAGCGTTTGATTGTTGTTGAGCGGAAAATCGATTTGCAGGCCGTCAAGGTGATTTCTAAAGCCAAGTTAGGCTGACACTTATAATGAACGAGAAACGACGCTTTTCCCGTCGCCTTTTAACGTCCCTTGGGGGAGGAGGGACCCTGGAGCTGTGGAAGGAGTGTTTCGATGAAGGAAAGAAGAAGGGAGAGGTTGTTAGGGAAAATTAAATCTCTAGTGGGAAAATAACAAGGAAGGGGGTAAAAGACGGTGGCGTAGTTAGCTCCAGCTATCGCGTCACCCTGCGTAAGTGAGGGTTGAAGTTATGGGGTACGGCGGAGGGGAAGGGGGAAGTTGTTGGCAACTTTCTGAGCTGACTCGAGGGTTAAACATCGAGCGAGCTCGGTGATCGAGCCTTAAATGATTCACCATTCGCTCACAACAAGATGTCTGAAGGTTGTCATTGTTATCAACTGCAAAGATACGTCACAACTAAAGAACAGACTGAGGATTTCATTTCATACCGCTACACCCTCACAACACTCGAACAACAGAAGCGTTTTGTAGCACAATATGCATCTGATTGACGCATCTTATCGAGATAGTATAAGTGGGCAGTGCAAGTGAGGAAAATAGTGAGCACCCTCAAGTCCCCGTCTGGTGAGTGTGCGTATTACCTCCCCTTGTGAACTGGAAGGCGCAATGAGGCACCATGTTTTTCCTGTGTCTCCTCCCTTCGGGGCACCTGCCGATTCAAGTGGCATTTCGCTCCAATGTGAGGCTTGGGCCTAATGGGTAGGGAGTCTGTGCCCCTTTTCGCCAGGCAGCCTGCCTTTTCATTGCACTCGCGGTCTGCATGAGTCGGTATCCACACAAATGAAAGCCTATTACGTACACCAAGTTGTTTGAGTGCCGGAAGACATTCTCGTAATTCTATGGGTCTGGCGTGCTGGCCATTAGGGCACCCTGGTTGTCCGAGAATATATAAATCCGGTGTGTAGATATTTTTATGGCTAGGATTTCTGTGTGATATACCTTGGCGTACTCTCTCAATGGCTTGGCAAGGCTGAAATTTGCCTCTACAATGCCCAGATCAGCTTACGCCTCCAAGGAACCATCAGTGTAACATAACAGCGCGCGTACCTCGTTTGGGAACGGCCTTCTCTCCTATTGTTCCCATGAGTACGCAGCATGGAACAGCTGTAAATGTTTCCGCTTTGGCATAACGACAGTATCATGGACCTCAGCTGTTTTGAACTGTCTCAACTGTGCAATGCTGCGGTGATAATCTCCACTTCGCTGTCCACCTCTTCCAAGGAGACAGCTTGTACAATCAGGTCGATGCGTGCTACAGAAAATTGGGCTCAGTTAGGATATTTAGTGCAAATAACGTTTGCCCCTGTCCGGTTGGTTATATTTGTTCATTAGCTCGAAAGAAAAGCAAGCCCGACGAGCGCAAATATTCTTACATATTGAATAGCCCGTCATGTTCACCTAAGATCCAAGGATTTGTTCACAGGGACGATTAGGAATTTCTTTATGTAGCGAATGGCAGTCGCCAAGACTGCTACATCCTCGAAACCGGCCATCCATCGCGTTTATTGCTACATCGACAATGTCAGAGATTGGTAAATAATTCCCATTGAATGAGAAGGAATCCAGGAAAGTTCCCCTGCATAATTCATACCTTTGATATGTATATACGTTATTTTTATTCAACGAAGTAATAGGAGCGAAGTGGAAGAGCTTGCATAATGCAAGACAAGTCTTTTTATATTCCCCAAAGGACTTGAAAGGCCCTTAATGGTCAAAATATGGAGTGGAAAAAAGAGGGTTGAGTAGCAGGAGCGTGCTGGAAAGAGGAGGAAAACATGGGGATGAGAGGACTGCAGGAGAAACGGTGGATGAGAAGACGAGAGGGGTGGCGAAGGATTGGCAAAGGAGTGTTGGGAGGGGAGGGGGTTGATTTTTTTTCAACTTTTCATGCTTCGTGTTTTTCATTTCGCCCCCCCCCCCCCCCACCAAACAACTCGATTTGCCAGTAGAAGGGGATCCGATCTGAGTTGGCGTCTCGAATTCACAAATGAATCACGAATTTTAAGAGTCTCGTCCAATTTGGGGGCGACCTACGACTCAACGTGAGCTTTTAGGGGCAGATATCAAATTTGTATGTACTCTTTGTCATATTGAGCACAGCGTTCTTACGTCCTGAGTCTGTGGAGTGCCAGCGACGAGAGAACTCCCAAAAGCCCAAAGATCATCGACGCCAACGGAAGTGGTGAGTGAAGGGGTTTAGCAGCTTAGGGTGGTATATTAATCCGAAAATAATGTTACATTTTATGAAAAGATAAGAGCACGAATCTGTCGAGCTCAACACCGTAAATGATCGTTTTAATTATTCCTACAAACGTTATGACACAGCTTCTCTATCAGCGAGAAGCTTCCGCGTTGCCCCTAATCACCCTCTCCTTTTCCGCTGAATGGGACCAACATGTCTGCGTGTAGCATAGCAATTCGAAAGACACCATGCGTGAGCTGTTTTAGCACTGTATGGCGACCCACCCTGTAAGCTTGTACCTTTGGGCAGCGCCCCACTCAGCGTTCAGGCTATTAATATCAGACTCGGCTTGCAGGCCAGTGACACCCGACTCGACTTTCAGGCGAGTAACACCAGACTCGGCGTTTAGGCCAGTAATACCACACTCGGCTGTCCCACTGTGAATGTTGGAGAGCGTGCCTGACCGCTGCAATTCGCTTCCCCAATCGTTCTCTCGCTGGTTTGAACAGGCAGTTTCTTCAGATCAGCCAACAAAGCTGATGGTTGAGTTTCTCCTGGGGGGACTGCCTCGCCGGAGGTGTACAAGTAGAATAAGCATCCCTTTCCAAGGTCAGAGTGGCAGGTGACAGACATCTGCGGTGGTCCGGTAAGCTAGGAGAGTACGTGGGAGCAATTGGTACCAGTCCTTTTGATTTTAGTTCACCACATTTCCTAACATGTCTCAGTGTATGATTGAATCGCTCCACCAAGCCATTGCTGTGGAGCCTAAGAAGGGTTATTGTGGCCCTTCACCAATTGCCCAGGCTGGGCGCATCTTCAGCAGGGACCTCTGGCTGCGAACTTCTGTGCATGGATCTAGAGCCTGACGTGAGTCGCTCTACGTCGCTGACGTGTCGCTGGCTTCTCTGCAGTACTGCTTCGAATCATGTCATGCCATCAGGTCAGGCTATGAGCACCATTTCTCTCAATCTAGCATCTCGCAGCCCCCTTGAGAAATGAAATATTGGTGTTTCTTTAGCCAGTCCTCTGGCTCTAGGCCATGCTTTCCATGCGAACGATCGAACGGCTTGGTGAAATTCTCTTATCGTCTCCTAATTGTGTTGCATTCAGACCATAATTAGGCGAGGCCAGCCAGTTATAAAGTAAAAGTTCCTAGTTTACAAATACCGATCGTCATTTTCTGCGCTTAACTTTTATTATTTACATAAATTCTTCTACACTACCACGGCCAAAATGTGGCTGAGAAGATACCTACGCCTCCCAAGGCTCACTGCCATCAAACCTGCGTTCTTCTCCTCTGGTCGAAAATTGATGTCATAATTTCAGCGCGCCCGAGCTTGACACTCTTGTGACGTGTGATTGCCACTTCTCAAATGGTGCCTCGGATCCCTCTTCTGACACCAATGTTACATTCTATGAAAAGGTGAGGTCACATCATCTGTTGAACTTTACACCAAGAAAGATCATTTTAATTATTCCAACGAGCGTAGCCTCGTCAAAGACCTGACTTCCCTATCAACGAGAAACTTTCTCATTGCACAATAAATTGTTTGTTAAATGTTTACTTAAGTTGACATTTACTTTCTCGGGTTACAGGAAAACATCTGTACCACTCGTTCCAGAACTTCGGTTTTCTTGGTTTTAACTAATTTCTACGTACACTCTTCAATCTTAAAACGTTCGGTATATTTTTTCACGTTACCTCTCGTCTAAGTATTGAACGACCTTTTGACTGCAAATGCAAGGCGTAGAGGGTTATGGTTTCCAGAGCCTTTTACGTTACTGTAAAACATCAAGTGCCACGCGCTCTGGAAGTAATCCATGGTGGGTTTTCACTCGCTTCGACTCACTAACCTGTTGGAGCCCAACTCGACGTCCTATTACAAGAAACAGTTAGGACGCTGCGTTTATATAGTGATCAGCGTAGAAATACTTTATGAGACTATCAAGGCGGGTTTTTCGAGAAGCTATCGTTGTATTGTTGTGGAGTTATAGGGTGAAAACCCTGAAAGTTAATCAGAGTAGAGTGGCACTGCCTTGTGTTATGACATTTCAGTCATTTACGCCATAGACGTTTGTTCTGAAAACGGCATTGGACTCAAAGCAACACTATATTATGTCCACTACCGTTTTGTTGGAAGTGTTTCCCCCCTAGTTATATTTATTATATATACACAATTAACAGTCACGACCACAAATGATTGTTACTATTCGGCTCAGCTCATGCCAGTGTGACAGCTTGGTGTCTTCAGCATCAAAGGAGATCTGAAGCTCGAGCCTTCCCGAGGAGTCTTCATCTAAATCCTGTACAGATCCCAGAACTCCTGTCAATCATTGTCTTACTTCTTAATTTCCCGGCCCTTGACGTCGACATATTTTCCCCCTTACCAGACTTACGGCTTAACCAGATGGGGTTTTCCTTATCTCTTACATGCCACCTCTCGTCCTAAAACAGTCCACTCTTGAACTCAAGACAGTTAAGCATTTGCTCTCAGCTCTCACTCCCCTGTGTCGCATTAACTCTGACTCTCTCATACTCTAACTCCATCTTCATCAAATCTGAAGTGAATGTTCAAAGCAGTTAACTATTCAGTCCTCTCTTTAGTGCATCTCATTCGTCGCACTAAATTGCATATCTCTCCCTCCCTTCCACCCAACAGTTACTTCCGTTTTCAAGCCATTTCTACTTTTGACGATTTTTTATTCTATTTATTTACTTTTGACTTACTATTCACTTTCAGTCAGGAACATTTTTTTACAACCATTCTGTCAGTTCGACTCGTCGCCTCGGGTCAATTGCTTAGCTTCGCCTATAAAATGTCAATTTTAGTTGTTCTATTGTGGTCAGGTCATGCTACGAATCGTTTACTGGTATTGTTCGATGTTGAGTCGAATGGGATGGGTCTTGGAGGTGTGAGACTGCGTCAAGATCGATAACCATGCTGCACAGGAGAATAATAAACTGTTGGGTTATAATTTGCAGATTTTTTAGTTATGTATATATATATCTTCTAAGTATTTAGTTTTCTTTATTTTGGTTACTAGTGATATACTTTATTCATTTATTTATTTTTAGTCCCCCGTAATTTTTTCAAAAATTTACCTCCATGGTGCTTTTTGAACCTTCGTAAATTTAGACTTATTGTTTCACTCTCAAGCTAAATGCCTACACTTGTACTTTCATCGGTATCACCTCCTTTACCTATATATAAACCTTTTATCTTCTGGTACTAGTGCTTCGCCTCAATCAGTGGGATCCCGCGATGGAGAGAGTTCTGTCGTCAATCTTCGATTACATGTTTGTTACTTTTCATGCGTGTTTCCGTGATCAATTTTGAAGTGTATAGGTTGCAACGAACTGAGAAGGCAATAGAAATATGCGTGCGTGTATATAACATCAAAACGTGACCTAGAGGAGCCATCAAAAGCCCAACTAAATGCCTCAACTCAGGAAAACAAAAGCCTTGGAGACCAGCGAAACAATAGAAAAGGCCGCAGCTCATTACCCAAAGCAAAGACTCTCTCTTTGGCCGTTCTATTTGCTCGTTACAAAGCTCCGACTTAGGCCCGAGTGCTCCTCAACCGCCTCCAGCGGCTCTCGTTGTGTGCTGAGCACGGCCACACTCGTCGGGCAACCAGCTCTCAGTTGTTGACGCGTCGTCGCCGTCGTGAATCATTTATCCTTTTCTGTTCTTTCTTGGAAATCCTTTGTCTTCGTTGTGTGCGACGCGTACGAATAGAAGATACTTCTTCCAACTGTCCTCAACTTTTCCTTTCTTCCCATTAAAACCACTTCTGAGTCTCAAACATTCCTGCAATTCACTTCGTGAAATGAGGAAACATTCTGCTTCTGCCCGTCTATTTCTGAAGCTCGAAATATTTAGCTCCCGCCTTAAGCGCCCCACACGTTGCGAATTTTTAATGCAATTTCGATTAGGTATTTTTCGATGCTGAATTAAAAAGAACGGGGTTCGGAAGGTCTAGGACTACGTCTAAAACAGTTAAATCACAGTAAATATAGTGTGGCGAATTCCACTGCTTGCAGGCACTCGTGTGACAATACAGTGAAAGTATCGCTTCTTCCCACGCTGCTGCCCATCAGCCACTCGTGACATTGTGCAAATTGCCTACTAGCGCCTAGAATGTCAATTTGCGTCGTTCTATTTCAGTCAGATCATATTTCATGTTGTTTACTGGTATTTTTTCATGCTGAATCGAATGGGATGGGTCTCGGAGGTGTGATACTACGTCAAGCTGTGCAATAGAAGAATAAACCGTTGCGTAATAATATGCAGCGTTTTTACTTTCCTTGGCTCTACGAAGTAGAAAGGAAAGTTATGTAATCGGCTGAAAAAAAAATTTTGAGTTTTCTTCAGATCTTCATGTTTCAGACCCTCCTGAGTCCGAAAAACACTATTTGGGAAAATGGTCTGTGTGTCAGTCAGTCTGTGTGTGTGTGTGTCTGTGAACGATTTTTAGAGAAAACCACCGTACCAAATCAACTCAAACTTGATATCTCGCCCGACGATCTCCATGGGACGCCAAAATAAAGTTTGGACAAAATCCACCGAAAGTTAACTATAGTTATCATAGTGATCAAAACACCAAATATTTTTTTTCTCGAAAACTGCTCTAACGATTTTGATTAAGTTTTTATATTGATAGCTCTCAATAAATAAGACAATTATACCATAAAATTTCCATTAGTGGGAAAATGACGAGAGCAGCACAATAAATTATCAAAATTTTCGACGAAAAGCGTTTTTAGCGCAATTTTTCCTTATAAACTCCGCTAGAATGTTACTAGAATGTTCAAAAAAAGTCGTGTTGTAGTCCAATCCAATACCTATAGGGTGAGTGTTTAAAAATGCTCATGAGATACATGAGGCTCACTCCAGAAATTCCTGAATTTCAACTACCGCCGTTCCGCTTAATACCAGTTCTAACAGTTATTACCCAATAACTCTACAAAAGTGATTACTATCCTCTTCGAAAAATTCGTGTTTACAGCCTCATTAATTATCTGTGTACCAATTGCTCACTAATGGTCCTGCAATGAGTACGAGCAGCACAATAAAATCTGGAACTGTAAGCGCTACTGCTTCCTTGTGCCATAAAGCGTTGCTTGACCAAGTTCAAATTAACTGAGTGATAAATGAATCGATTAAATAGAATTAGCCATGTACAAAGTGAATTGTTGTAGAGCTAAGGAAAGTTGTGTGTTGCAACGCACCAGATATTTTAATAACTGCACAACTGTGCTCAAGAGCCTCTCCAGAAAAATCATGCCCAGCTATTACCCAGACATGGAGCCTCCAGCACAAAACCACCAACCAACATGCAAATATTACACAATAGAAGAGAAACCTCCTCCAACCACTCCAAAATCGCGCAAATGACAGTCACGCCAAACCTGTGAACCTGACCCTGTTCACTACGGAACAAACCAGCAGGGCAATCACAGTAGCATGACCAGTCGCAAGCACAATGAGCCAAGCAACACAACCTGGTGCATATCCCCCGTCACATCAGTTTGTCAGGTTAGGGCAGTTGAGTCAACGAAAAAAGGGATATTTTCTTTCATATATTTTCTATCACGCTGAAGTCTCTTCTGATATGTCTAGTGCCCTCTCACACTGTGAATGCACGAAAATTATCGTAACAAGGAAAGATAAAATACGAAAAGAGCATTTAAAACCACCGTATAATAAGAAATGACACAGCCAGAACAACAAGACAGCAATACAAGGATTTTCCGAAAAACACCCAATTTTTTCAACGGCACACAAGTATAAACTTCACCAAACTGCTTTGAATTCACATCTCAAAACATTGCTTTGATTAATAAAGGACATCCCTTCAATTGTAGGTGAAATCTTCCCAGCAAATTCCCTGAAACAATAATTAACATGAATCAAGTTCATTGGTGTTGAAGCAGAGACGAAATCGTCATCAGGTTGAAGTCACGTAAGTTACCATGGGCCATTTTAATGAAAACCATGCGTTCACGCGCCGCAAAAGAATTTTCGGCAAAGTCGAACAATTGTTGACAACCAGCGGTCATCTCGAGGGTTGTTCGACTTTGACTTTGACGCCCTGACACCTGGACTGTTCGTTCACCCCCCCCCCCGCCGTACCTCGACGTGTGCTACAACGGCCCCCAACTTATCCCATTCGTTTCTATTCTGCTCCCGACTTCGGTTCTCGCTCCTCGACCAACTTGAACCTTTTTTCCTCGACAAAGCATCCCAATGATCGTTCCGGATTTCGAAGTATTCGTGACCCATGCCCGACGTGTCCGTGAATTCTCGGCCCCAATTTCCAACCACATCTCATCATCTTTACATCAGCGTCTCAGCGGGTCAGAAGTTGAATTGCTAATCAAGAGACTTTTACTTTATTCGATACATGTGATAAACTCGTGAACATTATAAGTCCGTTTCCCAGCTGTTGTTAGTCGCTATGGACGCTACTTCGTTAGTTCTCAATTCTATTTTATTCATCCACTGCATGTCAGAATTTAGTTCAATAAAGCCTTAATTATCGAGGTCGGCTTTATTACAATACATTAATTTTAGATTATTCTCTCGTTGTTATTCAATTCAGTTATTTTCAATATAATATTTCGCATTCCCTTCACTAATGTTCACGATAAATAACGACCGATCTTTCCAATAGTCGATCCTACTCCAACAGCATAGTTGGCATAACACCATGGTAACCATGATATATCAGATTAATGTTAGACAACTAAATCAAGGTTAGCCTGTTCTCACCACGCTAATGGCGATAACCATAGAATGTGGTTGGACAAGCCATGATTTAAGCCCCATCGAGGGAGGCACAGTAAAGTAAGGTAATTGTGGTGTAAACACACATCATGTCAACGCCTCATCGATTGGTCGCATTCAAACTCGAATGAGCGCTATGTAGTCTCACAGTACTTTCTGCTCACAGAAGGGACATTCAAGTCGGCTTCAAGTTTTATTTGCAAAAATGTACATTAATTAGAAGTGCTTACGGCTACATTAGGTCAGACACTGACTGACTTTAGGGTCTCAGACGCAATAAGTAAATAACTTCCGACAGCGTGGAGCCTAACTATTGTTTTCATCTAATTCTCTCTCCTCTTTCTTTCAATAGTATCTCAATGGCTTCATGGCAGAACCGTTAAGCAGGAATAGTCAACTACTTTCCGCATGTTAATCACTATCCCATATTTGTACGTGATCCTTCCATCTTATTTGTCTATCTAGTAAGACTTCTAGGTGTTTCAGTGATGTATAGTGAGGGATAGCGCATTCCCCTATGATTGAATAATACTCAGTGGTATCAGGTAGAGCGGGGGAAGCCTCCTGTGAAGCTAAAGAGATATATGGTTCAGGTTAGTTATTATTATTACACCCCTTTGAGAGCGATCAAGAGAGATACGCAGGCAAGTGAGAAAAGTATCTGGGGGAATACTGACAGAAGCCCATGTATTGTTTCTGAGACGAACTAAAATCATTAAAGCTGACGAAAATCTAATTTTACATGTTGATGTTAAGAGTGACTAATGAGGATACATTGATGAACACATTTTCGCAAAGCAACTCACCACAAATACGTTATTTCTCAGGCTTCTCTTCAGTTGTAAAGACGGAATCCCCAAGGCAAAAGTTCAGAGTTGGTAATTTGCAGAATTTTCTTCAACGACACGTCCGAACAATACACCACAATATCCGTTTTTGTGCTAAATTCGTGAATGAACTGGCGGCAAGCGCCGCAGGGAGCGACGACGTGGTCTCCCATGTCTGCAACAACAGCCATTTTCACAATGTCCTGATCCCCTTGGCTAACTGCTTTCACTATGGCCGTCCGTTCGGCGCATATTGCTAATGGGTAAGATGCGTTTTCGACGTTACATCCAGTGTATACATCTCCTAAAAACAAAATCTACGTCCATATTTCACCGACAAAAGAGGTTATATAATTAATCGAAGGAAAAGGAAGATAAATGTCACATCACTTACAAAATTAATTGATGCAGAATGGAATACAATGTAGAGCACAATATCTAATGAGTGTTTACACTCCCTAAATATAGTCACAAAATGATGGAAAATAACGTCTCTCACGAGTTTTATTCAAAAATCGATGTGCGGCACACAATGAAGGGATCCAACGTAGAGGGCATGAGCATGGGACCTCTTAATTGATAAAGAGACATCGTCGACAATGGATGTGGAAAACTTGCAGTCACTTTCTGAAGGCTAGGAGAACCCTTGATGTGTATGCTTTGTAGGGCTTCTCAGGACTAGGGCACGGAGGCTTCCTTACTGTCTAGGGAAGGGAGAGGGAGGCTAGCAGGCTCATTGGAGGTGGGTTTAATATAGTTCACCAAAACGCTGAAGTACCTATTTAAGAGGCCACTAACCAGACGAAGAAGCGTGGTAGCCTTAGGCATTTCGTCTAGATGACATCTAGATGAAATCAGGGACTGTGTGTTCCACGAAGACCCGCACCTTAATGAACAAGCATATCAGGGCAGCACGGTCTGTTTGCTACAGACGATGAGGCAGATACACTCCGACGATGCATGCAGTGACATGCAAGGGTGAGGAAACAGTGGAATGGCTTAAGGGTTACAAAGCCACTACAATACAACTAAGAAATAACAAGAAATACGATAACAAACAACTAAGAAACCCCCACTGCCGCCTCAAATGGACCTGCCTCATGTCCTCCCAGTTTGTATGGAACTAGAGTTCCCTGATGCAACGCCCCTACCATTCTCCCATAAAGCTCCAGACAGCCTGAAGATAGATGTATATCCTTATCCATTTCAACCCCCAACACAGGAGGTGCAAGATTTGGACGTGCAAGTGCTACATACCCCATCACTGCAAAACTGTTGCCACCGCACTCATAAACTTGTGCACGTGCCAGGCCTCTCACTGATTCGTCTCTGTAATATACCATGAACCTAGCCTCAAGTGCTAGGGGACCCTACAAGAGAGCGACGTAGATGATGGCGAAAGGGAAATACCTTCCAAGACCTAGGAATACTGTGGCAACGTTACCTAAGTTATAAAGCAAAACCGTATTTTACTGTATCAATCTTACTCTCGTCATTTTCACTTTTACAGCTCACAACCAACGAACGTACCATACATAACAAATAGATAAAAGTATACCGACCTGAGTGATTCAATGGACACACTAAATTGGAAATGAGAGCCAAGTGACATACTCAAAGTAACCCTCCACAGGTGTCCCGACAACTGATAAATTTTTCTCATGTCAGCTAACTAACTAATTGCAAATTCATTAACCGTGGATTCAATTTTTAAATGGGTGGTGCAATGGTGAATTCACTAACAGCCTGATACGTGAGTTTTAACGGGGGACCGGTGGATTAAATTTTAAGAAAGCTTAGCACAACCAGCCTTTTTTTCTTTAGAGAACAGAATAAGACAATTTAGGGGAAAACTTGGGTACTAAGCAGCTTCCTCTGAATGAACGTCCAAGTCATACACCAAATCATAACAATTGTTCCAAACTCGAACTAAAGTAAACCCGATGAAGTTGTGAGAACCCATTTCAATAATAAAACGGAGTTAGCACGATTGTCTATTTCCACTAAATTTACGTTACAGTGTAATATCTATTTCGACGATTAGTTCAACGTCAGTGACAAGAACGTAACTGAACAGGTCACAGTGAGAGAACATCTTACACACCAAATAGTAAAATATCGATCTGGCTAGAGTCAGGAGGATGGGATGAGTTGACGAAGAGCAGGGGAGGTTTACAATAAGGCGCACCAAGTTATTGCAGAAATGAAACCACCAGTGAAGGAACACTTTGAGGAATCGTATCATTTAAAAACATTTATCCGCACCGTTACTTTTAATGATGCCAACCACGCGCATCCAACCATCCAAGGCGCATCCAATGATACCAAGCGCATCCAACATACATTGCTTGGGGCAAAAATAAGGAAATGTTCATCTTTGCATCTTTTTTGATCTGTCAAATCAAAATGGAAGGAATAATGAGATTTGTTCAGGCAATTAGAGGGATGACAGCTTCTCTCGCGCCACTGATGACAGCTTTTCTCTGGGTCTGTCATCTGTTAGTTGCATTCTCGTAACTAAATAACCAGCATTTGTGGGACTATCGACATGATCGATCAATCTGCATTTACAGTTTTGGAACTATACGATCAACTCTGTAAGAAACATTGTCTTCGAAATAAAGTAGACTAGACTAAATTTGAGTTAAGTGTTATATCGATTTCGACGGTTAGGTCATGATTAGTAAAATGAACACATCTCTTATGCTTTGCGCAAGTTGCAAAAAATCGATCGAAGATTGTAACTCAAATTTAGTGGGAATAGACAACCGTCCTAACTTCATTTTATTATTGCCACCAACTTAATTCACTCATACTCCCTCTTTCCAAGCCATAGTCTCTGAAAACCCTGCTGACAAAAGCGTAGTCAGAGGAGCAGTTGTAAACAACACACAGACACAAAGTCAAATAAATCTCACTTTTAGAGATGAACACCAGAAGTCTATTTTTGCTAACAGAGTAAAGTTATTAAAATTCATCCTTTGCTGTAACATCAAGAACAATTCGAATGTACTCCAGTTTCAGTCAGCGTTGCCAAACCTACAATAACATCCTTCCATCGCTCCTCTGCAGTGAAGGAATTCGGAATATGGGCGCCCAGCTTACACTGCTACACTGCCCACTACTCAGATATCCACTCGTTCAACTCATTCCCTAGGCTTTCAGAAACGAAACGCCAGGGAGTTCACTTACCTTCATACTCTGACTTCCCTTTGTAGTGTGCTCGTTCTTCGCAATGCCACCTGGAGCCCGTTTTATAGTTAACAGGTGGAGCGCATCAAGTATTTCCTCACTTCACAAACCCGAGCCTTTTAGACGCCTGTTCTGACATTGATTACCAGTTGCGTTCCTAGCACGTTGTGTCTCCCGAGGCCTGCTGACTGTTGAATAATAACAGACATAGCACCTCACAGTATACAACACCCTCAGAGCCAGCTTTTTGAGCAGACATGTCCATTACAGCTCGCATACTGCACAAATATATAGTCTACACTACAGCGCTGTCATACTGGAACTACCACAGGGTACATGGCTCGACATTACTACTATATAAAATCAACGGTACAATGGTAAATATTCAAACTAACCTTTTTTCGTTATAAGGGCGCACCCCACCTTAAACTTGCTGTAAGGTGTGTATGCAAACTCTCGGGCCTCAGCCGCTTTTTTGACCAAGCTCTGAGTTGATGCATCTGTAAGATAATGAATATGCAATGTTCGACTGGAATAAGATAATTTAGAACACTCGCTCTCTACAAATATAAATAGAACATGTTTGAACAAGTCATTGAGGAGATTGCGGGTTTTATTGACTTCACTTTGGAGTTTCCTCAAAACGACTTGGGCGCTACAATTTGAAAAGTGTACGCAAATTTCATAATCAAACTGCCTGCGTGCATTGTGCCACTGAGTTGTGCATCTTGAATTTGTACCTGACTTATGCTGATTATTGATGAACCTGACACTCGGAAACGTCTTCGGATATATTTCATCTCACATTCACAACAGACAGCATCCACGGAGTCCAAAAAGGAAATGAATATTGGCATACCCTTTAAACGAAAGGAGTTACAGATTAGAGCTGGGGTCAATGTGTTTCAGCCAGAATTCAATATAAAAGCAAGGGGGGCCACACCATTAGAAAGGGAGCTCCACAAACCGAAAAACTACTGGGAGGTTACATGAGTCATGCTATTTGAGTGAGTGTTAAGTTATAGTTTAGTGAAGTTAATGCTTAATTCAGAAAGGAAATTTAGCTCACCTAAGCTATCAAATTTGACGATTTTTCCTGGCACCTCAGACATGTTGACGTGAAACCTGGAAGCAAATAAAATAAATCACTCTTAAACAGGTGGGTTGTAACGCAACGTCTTCAGACAAATGGGTTAATCCACAACATATCCTTCTCTCAGTCAAAGTTTATTGTTGAATATTATCTACACAGCTCATAAGTTTTCATATTGCAATACTTCCTCTGTACATTTCCTCCAGCCAAGGAAACTTCACCAAGGCACTTGGCCCAGACAGGGGGTTCAAGGACGGCTCTGCCCAGCGCCCCTTTATTCATCCACAACAAAATCTGTACGGAGGCTCCAACCAAGAAGACTGCTTTGCGTCACTAAACAGCTCTGCCTGGTACTCCTAGGGCTTTCGTGCATCACCTTCTATAGCCCAGCACTGAGGAGGCTCAGGATGAACCCCCAACCCCATATAGGCTGTCCACACCACGTAGTTTCGCCCAGTCTGATCCAATCCCCAACCTTGAACTCCGCCCCTGACGTGATTACTAGCTATACAGTTGGGGTATCGGAGCGGCTAGGAATTTCTTGTCTCTCTGTACTCACACGGACTACCGTTTATGTATGCTATGAGAGTTGATCGAGAACCGTAATCATAATTAAGACTGTGGAGCTACGTACCAAAGGTGTTCAAAACGACAGTCTCACGAACGATACCTCGATGAATTGACTACGACTACAGTTTGCTTTTGATAACAGAAATCATGAATTGAATAAAGAAGACTGCGACTGCATGAGCGGCCGCAGAGAAGTGACTCCCTAGCTGTAACTGACCGTATCCTAAAAGAAGACAGTATACGGTGTAAATGTGAGTAGTTGTAGCCTTCTCCCTCGATTGGGCTATCAAAATAAGTGCATTGAAAGGTTGTTTTTTTGTAGAACGCTCTAGATTTTTACTCCAAATTTCATGTGCGAAATCCGAAGTTTATTGCATTTTAAATTGTTTAATGCAGTTGCAATAGCTTCATCTTTCACGTAAACAATATGAAAACTCGTGTTACAATACAAAATATCTGAGAGAGCATCATTTCACTTTCCACAGCCCTAAGTACACTCAGCGATTTTAGTGCCTCTACCTATTAACCCCACAAACCCGGCAAAGCTTACTATTATTCTGTTGGAAATAATTCATGTACTATGGATGGCTCTTAGGTCAACTGCATTAAGTGTATCTCCTGTGTGCACTTATTTATTGTAAGCTTTACATACATTCTTCTTTTCTGACGTTACATCTACGTCCACGTCGTTCTCTACGCTCATCCTGTGCCTAAGCTGATGTCATTTCCACTGTATAAATAAATAAATTCGCAACACATTCGATAAGGTTACAAGTAGTTGCATAATGCCCCAGGATTTGGTAGAGCTGGCAAACCTTTCTGTCACAAAAGTGTAAGTGTGAGTAAATGGTGAATAAAACCAACCTACTAAATAATTAGTGGTGTGGGGCTTATTCTACAATAAGTTACACTCACAGGCCAGTCTGTTTCATTTCACAGTGACTGTACCTTAAGCTCCCACTCACATACTGGCTATTCTTGCCCCTGTTTGATGAAGTAGGCAAGAAGGAATGCTTCTGTCTAGAAATCGTCTGCTAAAGTTGGATTAGGCGAAAACACTCTCATCTTAACTCTCACGAAATATTCTGGAACAGCAAGTCACAAGTATTTGTCCTTTGTGGTACAAAAAACACCCTTGAGACTGCATCTTTTTTAAACATGTTTCCACAGAAAATTGTGCTGAGTACAAGTTTAGGCAGTGTTTAGGGCTACATATTCTCACAAGGTGATAGAACTCCGCTTCACATTTCGTCGAACGGCCTTCTAGGAACAGCCCTGCGGACGGAGAATCCCAACTTCCTACAAAATGGGATGGAAGAAGAAAACACCAATTGTAACCTCACGATAACGTTACAATAACAAATTGATAAGATCTTGCCGATGAATTTATTTTGAGGATTTGCTCTTCACTGAGAATCTGAGATTAATTAGTATGTAGTCGGTTATTTATTCATATTTAAACGTTCGACATCTGTTGTAGGTAAACAATGAGCATAATCGCAAGACTTTTAATCAATGGCAAGAACAAAGCCATAATTAATTCTGTTCGTTGTTACACTCCCTGCACTGTGATAAACGTTTCTACTTATAATGAAGAGAATCGACAGTTGCTGAAGAATAAACCCTTGCAGCAGTTCACAGTCGTTCGTTATGAATCTTCGGCTAGTTTGAAAAATTCATCCATTCTCTCCTACTTATCCGAATGTGCTCCGACTGAAGTGATGAGAACAGCTACTGTTTCATTTCACGATGCCTCTGGACTTCCTTGGTGGGCCACCGTCATAATGATGACCGCCCTTCTTAGAACCTGCATCACTCTCCCGCTTTCTATTTACCAGGTAACTCGTCTTCTGTTCATTACTAGCGTGGAATTTGGTCCAGTTGACTGCTGATAAGGAGTCAAGTTTACTCCATAACTCTGCTTTGGTGGTTGTTGCTGTCATGACTACGACTAAATGTGTTTAATACGAGTACGGAAGGAAATTTTGCTATGCCTACTGTCACGCCAAAATAAGTTTTCTCAGCTCCAAATATCCACATAGTACCATAAAATTCTTATCGGTGGAGAAATGGCGAGAGGAGCACAACAAATTATCAAAAATTTCTGCTGATGAATAATGGTCGTGGTATGAATACTAGCAACTCACTATATTCTGGACATTTAAGCGCAAGTAGTTATGTTTTACAGGTTCAAACCCTGGAGGGTACAGAATCTGGATTGTGGATAAGTGGCTCTGGGAGAAGTTTGATGTACATTGTTCAGGGTTCCCCTCCTACTGTTTTTTAATCAGACTTAAGCTATCATCTCTAGGGCCGTTATGATGTATGAATAAAGACATCGCAATAAAACTATCAACATAATGACTGATGGTCAAACATCCTGCTAGGCACTGAGTACCGCACTACATCAAAACTGGTGGGCGAATGCAGGATGCGGCTCAACCCTTTGGCAAACTAATAGAGTTAATGCCTAATGTATTCCGGGGCATAAAGGGGTCACTGGAAATGAAAGGATAGCCATTTGTCCAGACTCAGTTCGTCTACATGCCAGGAGGTTGCATCAGAGTGTGGGGAATGCTGTTGGAGTGAGGCACTCTAAACGCTTTATTTCAGTACCACTAAGCGAGATAAGGCCTAGTCTTCTGACGATAGAGAGGAAGGATCATTGGACACTTTAAATTGAACTAACACATGTGTGTTATGGGTATAGGTGACACCCCTCAGTGGAGGTGGTGTGGCACAGCTAAGGAAACTCCTTATCCTGTCCTGGCTCAGTGCTAGACAGTTGAACTTTGGCGCATCAATTTGAATTTCGACAATATAACCTAGGCCGTGCCCCAGACAGGGATAGCGTAGGTGCTGATGCTCCTGATGATGGCGTTGAAGACACGGATTTTCGTTGGATGTGAGACCTTTCTGTTGTTGAAGAACGGCCGGAGAGCAATGAAGGCTCCATTGATTTTGGCACAAACTGCGAGGGTTTGCCTGTACCAGTTGAGTTTCCTGTCGAAGATTACACCGAGGTACTTGGCCTGGTGTTTCCAAGGGATTGGATGGTTTCCCACTTGGATGTTGGGGGGGGGGGATGTTACGGCGGGAGAAGAAGACTGCTTCTGATGGCGGGGGAGAGTTTTGAGCCTTGGGGTACGCCAGCCGTGATGTGGTGGGTGGTGGATAGAGTTTTGCCAACTCTCACCCTGAAGGTCTTGTCGGTGAGGAAGGAGCGAATCAGACCGATGAGAGAGGGTGGACAGCGGAGCAGGATGAGCTTGTATATCAGTTCTTCGTGCCAGACCCTGTCAAAGGCTTGGCGGACGTCCAGTAGAAGCATGGATGTGTGCCGATGCTTGTTTCGGCTCTCAGCTATGTATTCGGTCACCCTGAGGAGCTGGTGGCAGGTTCCATGATGGTGTCTGAAGCCAGGTCGGAAGTCAGGCCCTTATCATGGCCCACCACCAGAACATATATAGTAATAGTAATCAGCGCTCTGACTGGGCATGCACTGTTTTTGTTTTTTTTACCAAATACCATTGCGTTTTCAGAGCTACATTTTGGCGAAGGTAGAAAATCTATCAAAATTAGATATGCCGGAAATAGCAGCAGAAGTTAAACGTCAAATAACACAAAAAGCACTAGCTGAAAATTGGTCTGAGAAGAAAGCATCTTTCCAGTACAAGATACAGGTGAGAATTGTGTCATTTTGTCATCATAAATTGCAGGTATAAAGTGATAGAGTTAGTAGCTATTTCATGATCAATGTTAGCTAACCTCACTAGGCAAATCGTTGGTCCATTTGGTTTTTTAGTGTGATATTCTTGATCAGTCACATGATAATCATTTCAGCTGAAGAAGAAATGGAACGATTTGATAGTGCTAAACAACTGCCACCCTTTCAAGTCCACTGTTACGCTCTGGGTACAAATTCCTACTTGGATATTTTTTTCCGCCGCGCTAAGAAATATCGCCTACATGATACCAGCTGAAGATGCAGGTCAGTAAGTCACGGGTGCGTGTTTGTCTATAGTGATTTCACATGATTTTGCTTCTTGTAATAATGTTATGGTTGTTACGCGAACTAAGTTCAATTTCTTAGAGTATCGGAGTTCTCCCCTTCCAATCCCAACATCCCAGTCCTCTATTTTTCCCAAAGTCCCGCGAACTTCTCCCTTCGTCTATCTTCATACAACATCGCCTACGCCACTCACTGAAACATTGAGTTATCCCTTTTCGATTTGTTTGTTCATTTTGGTTCTTTCTTTCTTCCTAATTGCTCAGTTTAGTTTTTGAAGGTTCTGTTCATTTTGCAATTTTATTGTAACTATTTTTCGTGTTATACTCCCTGAAAAGATAATTAATTTTCTTCCCTCCACCGAACTTAACTGTAATTTTTAAATTCTGAGCTTCAGGATTCCTTTTAACCTAACTTTGTTAATGTTTTTTGTCTATTCGTAAAGTAAAGTTCGATTTTTTATTATCGGCACAGGGGTTCACTAGTAGCATTTCTATCCAAGTATTTGAAAGTAATTTTCGAGAACTCCCTGATTATGTTCCTCTTTTAAGTCGTCCACAATTGATTTCTTCCTTTCCATCTCATGGTTCAGTGTGATGCAATAGGCTTTGCAGTCGTGTACATCGACTAAAGATTCAAGAATCTCAATGTTTTCTAGCCTTGGTACGTACTGCTGTCCCATGTTAGAGACGTTTGGGGTGTAACTGTTATCTCACTGCTATGACCGTGAGGAAGTACCACTTCTTTGCCAAACTGCCATGCAAGCTTGATATGGTGAGAAAGGTTTGTCATAGCTTCATTATTACTACACTTGACATCACTGTACAGTTCAGTGGCTAGTAAATTGAGACTCAAAATAAATAGCTACTTTCTACCCTTGATAGCTGGTTTCGAGTGTTATTCGCTTGTGTGAAAAAGGGATTCTCGATAAAAGATCGTATGCAATGTCACAATCGTAGCTCTGAGTATCAACTGCCTTTATCGATAACCCGCAATTGGTGTAATAATACATCAAACACGGAGGAAGATAATTCCTCAGCCTTCTTCTTTTGGTAGTGTTAACGTATATGTTTGGTGGTTGAAAGGGTTCCTACTCAAACCAATTATAATTTTTACATTTTTATTTCATTTTAGCTGCACAAATTGCGTTTCTACAACTCTCTGTTGGTGGTTTCATGTGGGTTCCAAATCTCACTGTACCTGATGAATCGTTCATATTGCCCGTTATCTTGGGCGTGACGAATTTGGCCATAATTGAGGTATTTACAAAATTAAAGACTGGTTAAGCTCTACGCATTAACGTTAATCGATAGAACTTGCGAGATGTGTAGTTCAGCTGCTTGATATCCGGTTGTAATCTCTCACATATGACCTTTCTCGGCATTGGTTAAGTGCTGTTGCGTATCGAATCTTAAAATACAAAACAGTTCTGGTGCAGGAAGAAACTATAAATTAATAAATAATTTTTTTTTTTACTTTCCTTGGCTGTTCTCTTCAGATCTTTATGCCGTACTGAGTCCAGAAACCAGTATTGGGACAATGGTCTGTGTGTGTGTGTCTGTCTGTCTGTGAAAACAATTGAGATAAAAAGGCCAACTTAAATCTGCTGAAACTTGATATTTACACCGTAGGTTACGAAAAATAAGGGTTTGAGCAAAATTCATCCAAAACTAACTATATTTATCATAGTGATCAAAACTAAATATTTGTTTCCCTAAGAACGGCTCATACAAGAATACCGTACAATTCCTATTCGTCGCAAATTGACGAGAGGAGCACAAAATAAATTACCAAAAATTTCAACGAAACTCAATTTTAGCGCAGTTTTTTCCTCATAATCTCCGCTCAAATGTTACTGGAATCTTCAGAAAAATTGAGGTGGTGAGGGAATAAAGTGCCCACACGATGCACGCGCACGATAACGCTCATAATATCTGTATGAGCTACTCCACAAATTCTGAATTCCAAACACCATCGTTTCACTTACTGCCATTTCTATAAGTTCATACCACAATTATTTCAAAATAATCACGTCGTCAGTCTCTTAAATCACCTGTGCTCAATAATGGTCATGGCACAAGTAGGAGCAGTGCAATAAATTCTGGAATTAGCCACCAGCTTTAATGTTTCACGTTGTTGTAAACAGAATGAAAAACAGATTTGATTAGTTGCAGAAGTCAATAAAATCGGCGAATGCCCATAAGGTCAAGGAAGTTGTGTGATGCGTAGCACGGATAATGTTTTGAGACCTGTCGTGACACATCCACCTGGCTGACCTCATGTACCTGCTGTTCCAAACGGGTGGGGAGATGGTTGCACTTAGACCTCTTTTGTGGTCTATATCAACCCAACAGCACTTCCTTGGGCTTACCATTTACTTGCCTCTCCTTCCTCATTCAGTAATACCCAGTCACCTCTCTTATTGTCTGTTGACTGCAAGAACGCTTTTGCCTTGACAGTGACACGACTCTTGGCGTGCCCGATAACAGTAGGCCCCCCTGGCATCAGTCATACCTCTTGGTATGTCAAAGCTGGATCTCGTGGCAGAACCAGCCTTTTGGTCGGATGAGACAGAGATTCTGAATCCTTCGTTTATTTTTGTTTTCAGTTCTTTACTAGGGCACGAGCAGAGGTAAGGCACACAGTTTGCCGGGAACCTAAATCACAGCTGAGCCTTAATCTTAACCCTACCTACATGTACCCATACCTAATACATCTCAACTATCTTCATGGTGTCAGTGTCAATGTCTAGCCAGTATTAGACTGGGAGAGCGAGAATGTGGAAGGGGTTGCTCAATGTTCCTCATTCCTCCTGACTTTGCACAAGAGTGGGTTTTGTACCACGAGTCAAAGGGTCCTGTGGAACAAATGCATAAGACTCGCTCTGCCAGGGTGTAGACATAAATACACATGCCTCGCCCAACTATGGCTAATGTGGAAGGACCAGGAGGTCATCTTTGCTTGCCCCACTTCAGTGAGGATACTCCGCAAGAATCTGGATGGGCTTAACACATTAGATGGTGAAGGGACTAGATGCAAATTAAGGTATGAGGCATCATATATTACACTGCGCAAGCAGAAATGGAAGTCCCAGCGATGAGTATGCTGGTGAAGATCCTCTACAAATACAATCACACCCAGTCAAATCATTATGGTTGGTTATGCCATTACTTCCCATTCTACACTCGCGGGAAGGGAGAACTTCCAGTAGTTTGTAAAGATTTAGGCCCAATCCAATTGGGTTAGATCAAAAACCATGTGCGGACCCTGACTCCCCAGACATAAGAAGCGTCCAAATTATGTCGAGTTCGTCGTTGCAATAAGTAGAATGAATCCTTTTAATGAAATTATGTTAAGCAACTAGTGGGATGTACTGGCCCTACTAAAATCGTTGTGTATACTATGTTAGATGTTTGCTGAATGATGGCCCTACTATTTGATATCATATCACAGTAGCACTTCTTCGTGAGATTGATTTATTACATTCTTTTGCACACCCCGTCTTACGATATGTTACTCAACTCAACATCAATTGGAAAAACCATCTTCGTTTATTTGAGCGTTTTTATTGAAACCATGTTAGGGATTTTTTGCTAAACTTTCTTTAAGCACTATTTAGTTCAGTTATTGACGTTATGGTTGCGAGGAGTACATAGTCTAATGGTTACGAAATGTCCAATTTTCAGATGCAAGCTGTCAAGAGGTACACAGACCCTACCACATTTCAACGCTACGTAACTAATTTCTTTCGGCTCTTCAGTGTTATTCTTATTCCTCTGTCAGCCACTGTGCCCAGCGTATGTCATGTTATTTTCATCTTATTTACCTTCACTTTTTAACTTTCTTTCGCCCTACGAATTGTCGTGTTTTTTAAATGGCATCCCACAACTTTCCACAACCTCGAAATGGGCACTGTGTGGTTAGAGCAGTTTTGGGAGAAATGGAAAAACGATCAAGTGATGCTCGGCAAATCTCATTTACGAATTTATCTCGACTTATATCTCCATCACATAAATAGTTGCATGGGAAAAAATTATGGGTGTAGGTCCCTAGAATTTTCAATCAGTAATGATCAAGTTGAATAAATTCACAACAGCATTTATTGTGGAACACTCAATAACGTTAACGAACAAGTTTTGCTAACTGTGGTTGCAGTGGTGGAACTGACTAGTTTGATAAAAGTGACCAACCATTTTAATGAGGGGTCTATTAACGCGTTCAGTGGGGCAGAATATTTTCTCCACATCTTGGGGGACGAGACGAATTGACTCTGTGCCCAGAGTTTCACTGAGTACGATGTGAATCTTATTAACATCGTCTGCCCATACTAGCGTTTTCTAGTTTTTTCCCCAAGAAAACCAATAATTTCCTGCAAATTCTAGTCATTTTCTCGTAGTTCATACCTACAACTATGCCCCACAGTCGATGGACATGTTCTCCCCCAGATTCATGTACGCCTAGAAATTGCGTATGAGCGCGTTATGGATGTTTCTTATTTTGTAGGTCTATCAGTTTTATCGTTTGTTTCATTTCTCGAAAAATGTGGAAACCGAAGGATGTTGAATCTGAGATGAGTTTGGAAATGAATTAATTTCGTAATCGTAAAAGTGAAGCCGCCAATTCGAAGTAAAATTGTCCTGAGCTGTCCTGGTGCAGGCTAAGGTTCCCTCGCCATTACATATTTACCCTGAGGGCAAATTGGGTCCTTTACGCCCTAAAATCACGACACTTGACTTTTGTTTCTATCAGATACAATAGTTTTTACGTACCTCCGTGCTCAATGCCAAACTACTTAAAAACGATTTGTCCCGAATGTAATCAGTAATACGAGGTCAATAAGGCTCGTTCAGCACTAATGTGTTAATAACAACTAATGCAGTTTGTTGCATGTGTTGTTTGTTTGTATCTAAGGAGTTCCAATAAAAGTCTCAACCTGTTCTGAGTGGTGACTCACTTCTAATGTTATTCCTACCGCTCTGCTCAAGAGGTTATGGGTCCAGCACGCTTCAACTGCGCAATATTGCACAGATGTTACCTTCATTTCAGAAGACCTGGGCAAATATGAAGCAAAGGCCTGTGGATCAGCGCAAATGTTGGCGCCACTGAACTTATCAGGTATGAGCCAGATGAAGCCATACAAGCATCTACAGCAGTGGATCTGTTGCAAGAGGAACTTTAAGAAGACCCTAAGAAGGATTTTGAGTCTGCTGATTGAGACGATGCTGAACAAACGAAACAGGCAGTGAAGGAGGAGTATGAAGCCCTCATCTCCAATGGAACGTGTGAGCTGTGTGGTCTACCAGACGGACGTTCAGCTGGCAAGTGCAAGTGGGCATACAAATCCGAGGTGGACGTAGCTGGATAATTTTCATCAAAGGATATTCACAGTGTATGCTCCAGTCGTCCCTACAGTTCACTGTCATATCTTTTTGCTATGGCTGCTCATCTGGGCATGAAGGTAGATCAGATCGAATCCATCACAGCTTTTCTCCTGGAGCAACCCCCATGCTTAGTTGATGGACCCAAGTCGAAGGTCTGTCGACTGAAGAAGGCGCTGTATAGTCTCACACAATCCAGTAGTGCCTGTAATGTTACGTGATAGAATAGTGGTATCACACTAAATAAGGAGGAGAGTAAGTACGATATCGTTCAAATAGTAATTGGAACAAGAAGTTTTATTCTCAATTACCTTCAATCAAGTTTTACCACCACAAACAGGGAACTGACGACAGCGAAGTTATTTTCATCTTTGGGACCTTGAAGTTTCACCTGACATCTGAGGGAGCTTGGAACGTCAAAGGGTTTTCAGACGCTAACTGGGCTGTGAGCAGGAGGACCACCAATTGCAGGACCGATTGCAGGATCTATACTCACCACTCAAGGAGAAGTTGCAACCGTCAAAGAAACCAAAAGAAAAGAGCAATCTCTTCCCACTTGTGAGGCGTTTTACAAGGACGAATGGTGACAGAGGAGGCGATAATGATTCACTGTGACTAGCCAAAGTGTTAAGTTGTTGCCAGAAACGGCGGCTATTACCCAAGGATGAAGCACATCGACATATGGTATCACTTTATTCAGGAGGCTCTGAAAAAAAGTGAAGTGTCGGTGAACAATCTTGGAACTGAGAAGCAAATTGATATAAAATTGTCATTCTGTTCTGAGTAATAACCCACTTCTGCCTCTCTGCTCAAGAATAACTCAAGGTAACAACTATTTCATGATAATCTAAACGCGATCTCCTCTTATTCATGTTGTGAGGTCACAGTTTGCTACCCGTCACAACCATTTCAAAGGCTGTAATAAGTTCATGGCGTAAAATTTCCAAGAAAAGAGAGGAGCAGTTTCCAATCAGAATATCTGCCAAAGGACTGAGCCACCATCCGAAACGCAAATCTGCCAAAATAGCCAAGGTACAGCCTGAATACCCGAGCTTTAGGTTCGCCCGATGTTTTATTGCAAGGCTGTGGCCTAGTTTTAGATCGAGGGCAAAAAATATCACGTTTACTATCGATAAATAGATAGCGTTGTTTTGTTCAAATGTTCTGGGTTCAATGTTATGTGTGATTTGTATAGTAATTCGTTCTTCTTTTCGCAGGTAGTCGTTCTCTATTGGACAACGTCCAGCGTAATTGGACTCTTGCAAAATCTACTCCTGATGTCGCCGAAACTGCGATACTTTTGCCAAATACCCGACACTCCGTCGACGTTCGATCACCCGTATCGCCAATTGCTGGTTGACATCAGAGACAAACTATTGAAAATAAAAGGGAGCTGATAGCGTATTTCATAGAAACTCGGGCCTGTCAGTGAATGGACAGACGCTAAGGCCGTTTATCTGAGTAATTAGAGCTGTTGACGTTTTGTGTTAGTTTGAACTCTCCCCTCCTGCGACCTTTCGATAAAAGGATGTAGGATGAGCTTATCGTCTATGTACTGAGTATTTTGTGTACGTCACTCCTTAGTGCTAATCTTGGATATTTCGGTTTTCTGATCTACTCGTGGTCTCTTCTAGACAATGTGTATTTTCTTACCATGAAGAGCACTTTATTGGTCCTTGTTGTTTTGGTGGCTCTCGAGTTTGCTTCTTCGACTGTAAGTTTTACTTGGGCGATTAAAATAAACTTGTTAATTTTAGCGTCGTTGGAGCGTAATTATCGACTCCTGCAAAATCCCCATTTTTACTTTCCTCAGCCCCCTCACCAATCACTTATTAAGAGGAAGTAAGGTGGTCAGCTGAAAACTTCAACCTAAACTTTTTATCATATTAATATTATGCTACTTGTAGTATTATTAGTAATAGTACTATTAGTATATTTTATAAAGTACTCGAAGGTACCTGCTTCACACAGCAGAGTGTTCAATCATTATGATAAACCTATCTTCTACCACCTTCTCTTCTTTCTTTGCTCTGATCGGCAATCGCTACACAGTGATCACAATCACACCTTCATCACTGCGAGACGTCGAAATTATTAGGAGGGGCGGGGCAAATTATGAAAATCACCAACTGCTTGTTCTGAAGATGTTTTTTAAACGTCTGGATTAGAGTTTCCAAGTTACAGGTTTCGCTCCTAACCTGGGGCAGCCTGCTTCTGGTGGGTTCTAGACCCAAAACACGTTTTGTGTTCGCCAACACGATTTCTGGAAAATCTTGACTTTCCCGTTCAACCAATTTGATGCCGGAACCCACGAATTCGCTTGAGGGAAATAAAATGAAAACTGGCAATTTATGGATTATTATTTATTCGGAATCCCGACCTATGTCGCGTAAATGTGTTTACAACTCCCCTCAATATTTGACACTTTACGTTACAAGGCGTGAGGATTCCAAATCTGCAATGTCCAGGCCATATTTTACCTTTAACGCGGCCTTAGAAATCCCTTCTTACACAAAAAAAATTCATTGGGGATGTAGTTGTGCCCGCTGATCAAACAACACCTATGGTTGTTATGGGGGAAAAAGTTTCATTGAATTTACGTTGTGTCTGGTATCGTTTTCGGGGTATTTTTCAATGCTGAGTCGAATATGGTGGGTCTTAGGGGTGTAGGACTGCGTCTAAATGGAAAGTAGTACTGATAGAGAGTACGACTCATGGGACACTATAGCGAAAGTTGTTTTTTCTCCCTCATGCCCCACACTGCCTCCCGTCTTACTCCAACTACTCGTCACTTCGACTCACTGCCAATTGCCTAGTGTCACCTAGAAATGTCAATTTTCATCGTTCCTTTGTAGTCAGTACATGTTTCGTATCTGTGTGAAGCTGCATGAACATGCTGTGGAAGAGAATATAGAAATATTTCGCAGCGTTTTGGAAAGGTTCTGATTATTATTCGAGAAAAGCTGTGATTCATGTTAACACCTCCACGCTGAGCCACTTGTCAGATCATCCCGAGCAAATAAATAACTTTAACATAATGAACTTATTTGTCTGGGTACTTTTAGAGGGATAACTTAGATACCATCAGTCTTTATTGTACTAAACAAAGCCAATTGGTACATGATATAGTGCTTCTCAGGTGGAGCTCGCTGTTTAGGAATAATATTGTACGAATACAAAACAATTCCTAGTCATTAAAAATCATACCAAGGAGCATCAAACTGACGCCATCTGCGACTGACAGTGATTTTGTTGACATTGGTAACTACGCATAACTCGATTAAGTATAACAATCGTAATAACATAAATCGTAGTGTGAATACGGAGGAGGGGAGTGAGTGGGGGTGACTAATAAAACACAAGGCAGTTACACTATCGTCTGATTGCCAACAGTACACACATACGAAATTTTGGAAGTTTTATTGTAAATACGTCCTAGGTACTTTGTATGCACGTTGTAGGTGTGTATGCTGAGTCAAATAGGGTGGGTCACAGAGGTTTAGGACTGCGCCTAGATGGGAATCAATGAAATCTGAGTAAAAATAGTGGGGCAAACTATACTACTTGAAGGAACTCACCAGACAACATAGCGAAAGCCACCGTCAATCCTCAGTCTGGTCTCATTTCCCGCACTTCTTTTCGTCTCACATGAACCACCAGTCAGTCGTGTCCCTTCAGTGGCCAAGTGTTGCCTGAAAAATCTCAATTTTCGTTGTACTGGACATGTTTCGTATCATTCACTAGTGCTCTACCAAGATTGTCGTTTGCATCATTCTTGGTTTGATGTTATATTCTTAATACTTGTCGCTGTTGGATTGAATAGGATGGGACGTAGTGCAAAAGAATATAACCCGTGGTGTGATCGTTTGCAGCGTTTTTCCATGAATTGTTTTGCTTACGGGCTACCAAAACTTTCGAAGCCGTATGATTGTTCAAGAAATGAAATTAGAAGTTTGACATTATTTCTTCAATCTGTACATCCTGATTTAGCGTGTGGAGCTTTTACTGTTAAGCGTCAAACTTTGGGTAGTTGTAATTAAAATAGGATTCTGGGTGTTGATCAAAGTTAATTTTGGATAGAGAAAGGCACATTCCCATTATCCCTGGAGTTATTGAACACTGTTGTATTGTGTGTAATTGTATACAGATACATAGCAGTATTGGCACACCACTTATTGTCACCTCCCCCAGATTTCCCACACTGCTTTGCTCCCCCCCCCCCCCACAACCAACCTCTATGCGTTACAACCCCAAAAAGCAATTAGGGGGCTTAGATCTATGAAAGGTCACTTGTCTTGGAGGCATCTGTGGGGCATTGAGTCCTTAATTATGAACCTGCAACGAATGAATAAAAATAAAATCGTATTGCTTCAAAACTTGGTCAAGTTTTGATTTGATGAAAATGTTTTGAAACTTTGTGATCCAGGTAGGAGGTGGTGCCGATGAGTCTTGGGAAGGTAAAGGATGCCCTAAAGGAGCGACTGGGTTGTACCCTTATGCTTTCGATTGTAAACGGTTTTTTAATTGCTACAAAGGAAGAGGAAGTCTAACAGTTTGTGCTCCTGGAACGCTATTTAACCCTAAGACACTGCAATGTGATTTTCCTGCCAAGGTCGATTGTTTTACAGCTCCTGAAAACACAGGTGAGTTATTTCGATGTTGATTTCAACTTAGTTTTATTATTTTTTGGATTTTGCAAGGGCTAACGGACCAATGATGATTATAAAGTTATTACAAACAACTAGGTCAAGTTTTAGTTCGTGCACAAGGATCACAAAGAAAAACCAAAATTCCACTCAACTTCAAGAGCTAACGGGAGATGCAATGCAAGAATCGGCAAGCTCACACAATTCTTTTTAAGATGACCAAAGGAGGTATTAAAGATGTTCACTGGGATTGGCATGAGGGAATGAAGCACATAGTTTATAGGACCAAAGGCAGTACAAAAGGTCCTCTCTAGCCTCGTATGGCACAGTGGAACATGGAAACCAATGCATGAAAAACGTAACGCTGACGAGTGGACAATCAACGTAAACACGAACCAATTTTTGCAAAAATAAGCAAAAAGCTTCAAACCATACAGACAGTGCATCCTCCACCTGAAAGCCCTCCCACCGAATATCAGATTTTAATGAGACGAATCGGAGAAATCTATGCTGAACCAGCCCACCATCTAGCCGTAAACTGGTGACCAGATGGACGAGCCATACTCCAGAACGAGACGAACAAGAGCACGTAGCACTCTCAACTATTGACTCAATGCGAGCCTTGAATGTGAGCGACCCCGCAAAGGGCACTGTGAAGTCCCACACTACAGACTGACGTGGCAGAACTTGTGCCTCCAGCAAGTCATCACAAGGGATAGTATAGTTGAATGAGACAAATTGCAGAAATCTGAGGTGAACATCTTACCGTAGCCATAAAGTGATGACCAGACTGACGATCCATATTCCAGAATGGGGCGAACAAGAGCTACATAGAGCACAACCAGAGCCGTCACTGACGTAAAATCTGAGAAGTTTCTCTACAGAAAGCTTAACACTCATATAGCTCTTCCAATGATCGACCCTATGTGAGCAAAGAACATTCTCAAGTCCCGTATTACACACGAATGTGTTACCTTCTCATCAATGGAGTAATTTTTATGCAGCATTCAGCAAACTCTGGAGAACGTAGTTCAGTAACAGATGATTGTCTGAACACCACTGTTGCAGTCTGTACAAGTTGTTCTGAAGGCTGGATGATAGCAAATATGTTGAGGTCGTCTGCGAATAAATGAGTGTAAACTACCTCACACACAATATCAGCCACATCGTTGATGGAGATGAGGAACAACATTGGGCCAATGTGTGAAACTTCTAACCCGCAGGAGTAGTATTCTTCACCCTAACTATCAAGCATCGATCATCCAGGTAACTAACCCGTCGCCTCAGCAATCTTCCACAGGAGCCAAACAGCTCTAGCACCCCCAACAATAGTACATGTGCAACCATATCAAATGCCTTTGTGAATATTTGATCAACATCGTGAAAGGAGTTCAAAATGAACTGCTGCAATTGGAGGAAGTTTGTCGTGGTTGATCTACTCTTCAAGAATCCATACTGGGTCGATGAGAGATATGATACCAGAGCAGGAAATATTAGCCCTCAGAATGCTTGATTGTACCATCAGGGGTTTTCTCGTTGCCTTTTTACTTTCCATAAAACGTACGTAACCGTCTTTACATTTTAAGGTTTACTGAGTCCAAAAACACAATTTAGGAAAATGGTCTGCGTGTGTCTTTAGACTGACCATGCTCCTATGTGGACGACCTGACTGTGCAGATCTGTTATTCACCACCAAATCTAGGCAGAAACCCATCAAGTGCTACAAACTGTCACCTAATGGCGCAAAAATGTCATTGGATAAAATAATCTGTGAACTAAATCAGCTCAAATTATAAATTTACAGTGTACGTCACAATCGGATGCTAAAATAAGAGCATAAGAAAAATCGCTCCAAAGCATCGCACCAACTTTTTATCTCCAAAAACGGCTCCAACAATTTTGATTAAACTTTTGCGTGGACAGCTCGAAATAACAATACAGTACCACGAAATAATCATCTGTTGGAAAATGACGAGAGCAGCACAATAAATTAGGCTGAATGTATAATTACGACGCCAATAAAAAAAAAAAACTGGGGCTGTTTGGATGATGGACTTGAGAAGATCGGGGGTAGGTCAAATCTGTCTTAGATGTTTGGGGATGTTTACTCCGAAACTGCTTATCTATTGTTATACGAGAAGGGTATTTCTTACACGCCCGAACAGTGTCTTTGTGTATAACAAATAAATCGATGAGAAGTTGCGCTGCAAACATATATTAGAAAAACACTAGTAACGAATTATTTCATTTTAGTGGGACGAAGTGCGAGATATGAAGAATGGGGTGGTCCTCCTCTTCACAACCACCATCACCACCCCCACCACCACCATCATCATGAGCCACAAGGTAATATGAATGCCATAGTGCTTTATAAATGAGGCAAGTCGTTTTGGTTTTCCTAGTTTTTTCGATAGTTAGAACTAGAAGTAACCTTGTCTGAGCTCTGGTTTCGCGCTGCCCTTTAAATGGTGCTTGGAATGATCACATTGGTTCGAAGCATTTTCCACCAGGCGCTTGAACCATGGAACAGCCTTTGCAATCCCTTCTGAACAGGATAAGCAAGGATACAAAATGATGGAATGTAATAAAAAAATGCTGTTGAACATTTTCAAATTCTCTCTTCTATTCTGAGAAAACAGTTTGTCGTGTATCTGTGTGCCCTGTTGATGGATGTAACCTCAGTAAGGGTCATAAGATCCCTGTAAGGGTGTTAAAGAGCAGCTTGAAATGATCTGTCTCCTGCACTCAACTTATTTAATGACTGACAGCGTGTGAAAGTCAAGCCATGTTGTCGCCTTTAAAAAGAAAGGTAGCAGCAATCAGTCTGGCCTGCAATAATAAAGATTGGTCTGTTTTCTTTATGATGACCGTTCCTGAATCCTCAGATAGCAATCTTGAAGTCCGTTAAGAGGGTTATACCAGTGGTTTACAAATATCATTCAGGTTGCAGCTTTCCCAGCATACGTTAGCATGGGCCTCTACCAAACCCAGACCTGTGGAGGTATAGTAGTTTGTTCAGCAGTTTCAGTCTTTCACTCTTGAGTTCTGCTAGCCCCCGTTGACTTGGCTGTTGAATGCATGGTGGACAAGTGGAGAATGAAAAAGGAAGTTTCCCTGTCTCTGCACTGAACTTTGTATAGACCTCTCTGCTGAATGAAAACTTGCCAAAGATAAATGGAAAGCTAGATGGAAATCCTCTTCAAAGGGATATGACACATATGAGTTTTTCCCCAACATGCAAACAGGAAATAAGAAACCACAGGCTGCTCCACTGTAGTTTCTACAACAGTGCGTGAGGGGGAAGAGCAGCCAAATCTTTCAGCGTTGACTGCTACAAACCAAGCTTTTAACCGTTTCGCCCAGTTAGCAATGAAGGTTATAAAAAAAAGTGGCCACGGCAGATCTCTCCCATCGGACGTTATCACCCAAGTAAATAGATCAGTGGGGAACCTGATTAAGAATTCCTCCCAGATAGTACGAATTTCCCGGTCACAGCACAGGTGACAGCACTCTCTACAGGAGATATATGGCCTGCATAAGTATTTGACTAAATGGCGAATTAAAATTATAAATGTACCTGAAGGTACTAACACGTTCGCTGCTCAAAACGCTTCCAGCGGTTCTGTATATTTGAGTCTCCGCCTCACTCTGCTCATCAGCCGCCAGGCCACGGTTACCAAAATGGCCAGTCTGCTCGATATTATTTTTGAGCAAGGTAGAAGGTTCAAATATCATCGAGCTGAAGTCGGACGTTATTTTAGACTCCTAAGGTATAGAAACGGCTGTCCAAAGTTCACTCATTAGCGATTCAGTTCCGAGGCGTTTTGCTGCAGTTATTTAACTTCGTTTGTAGTCATCGCGGAGTTGGTCAAGGTTGTTTTAACACGTTGCTGTAAGTTCCAAGTTCTGAATCTGTTTATAATATTATTGTTCCGCGTTGGAGAATATTTATGTCAGCCACCTTTAGTATGTTCTTTTTCTAATTCTTCGACATATTTTGTAACTTTCTGACGATCGATACGGCGCTCCTTTTTTGTAAGGTGCCTCACGTTCCCTCCTCTTCAGAGCTCATCACACGCCGTGCGCATGTTGCCCAGCTTAGTGACAGAGTGGCTCATTCGCGAAATATGTTTCGCTCGTTCATTCAAGGGTGTAAAATAGGTCGTCACAACGTCACAAAATGAAGGTTTGAATGAATGCGCTGATTAGACCCTACTATATCATGTCTAAATGGTATTCATAGTCAGCTCAAATTTTTTATTTCGAGTCCAGTGGACCTGCCATTTGGGCCATGAGTGACTGTGCGCTTTTCTTCATGAACAAATATAAGTTTCGTCCTTGAGGATAGGTAGGGTTGAAATATCTGTAACTTTGCCTGCTTGATAAAACATTCACCATGTTTATATTACGTTTGTTTCCTTTAGGTGCATATCATGTTCCACACAGCCCAGGAAATGAAGGACAGTCTGCATATCCTGAAGATGGAGGGCAGTATGGTGAGGGTCGAGACAGATCCCCTTACACGCCACAATATCACTATTCCCCATCAAGAGGCTCTCAAAGTGTTGATACTCCTGCTTCTCAAGTTAAACCCCCGAACAGTCCAGTAGCTCACGGCGGTGTACAACCTCCAAGACGCCCAACGGATTACGCTCAGGTCTGAATTAGGTTTATACGCCATTCTTTCAGGTTTGCACACCAAAACACGTCACAATGCTGATTGCAGACAAAAATGTTTCTGCACAAGGCGCACTGCTATAAGCTGCGCCAGGAACGTTGCTAGTCAAACACTGGGGAAGACAGACAAAACAAACATAAAATGTGAAATAATTTTTTTAAAACTGCTAACAGGACAGAGAAATTATATTAATTTGCTCTGACTAGTAGGAACAATGGCGCAAATGAATGTTTTAAAATTAACTGTATCCCTGCACACAAAAACTAATACAGGAAACCTATGAGCTCATTACAAAAGGAAAGGAAACAAAATAAAGACTTCTCTAAGAACGAACAGAGAATGGAAGTGGATCGAGGATAATGGAATGTGACTTCTTCCAAAGAAAGCAAGAAACTGATATGAACCCATTGAGAATTTCAGTTGAGACGCTCAGAAACTATGGGGACAGATAATAAAGAATAGTGGTCAACATTCCTGGGTACGTGTGAGAGTCGCACAGCCACATTATCATCAAGCATGGTTGGATATAATATATCTGAATACTGAATATATACAATAATATATTTAACTATGTGACCTTTTCCGGATCATTACGTTTCAAGGAGTTCGAAGGCTGAAAAACACCATTTGGGGAAATGGTCTGCGTGATATTGAAACTTGTGTGGGGCATTCAGTTGCCAAAGACTGCAGGGCCAGAGCATACACAATACATTCTTTCCAGCATTTTGACCTGAGCATGATTCTTCTTACGCTTGTATACATTGTAATAGCCATAACCTGAAGGCATACTTCATTTTCATTTCAGAAAGGGTACTCTGCATACGGCTCGCTTGAGAAAAATTATGAAAGAAGCTCAACTAGAAATCTCGTCAAATTCCCTGAGCCACAACCACAAAGCTTGGGGTCTCCAAACGTTAATGCAGAACGTCAATCAGGAGATCCGCCTCAACCCTACAACACCAACTTACCTGGACGTCATGAGACATCGGAACTCTCGTCCTCTCAATTTGGTTCAACCTGGAATCAACAATATACAGGGCGAAATGTAAAGTTTCCACAGACTCTCCCTCACCCACCACCGCCACCACCACCACCACCGCCTCAAGGGCTCTCTGGTGGCAATAAAAATGGCTCGTCTCCAGTACTATTTTACCCCGATCCTGCCCAGCAAGTACCGAGCTTATATTATTCTGATTCGTTTCATAGCTCTCAAAGTAACTCTGAGCAACGGTTTCACAGCCAAAGTCCTTACCAAGGCCATCTTAATCATAACTTTTATGAAGGGAGTCAAAATAAATATCAAGGGGGTTCTTATCAAAACCCCTACCAAAGGAACCCTAACCAAATCCCCAATAATGAAAATATTAACCAGCCGCCCTATCAAGGGAGTCCTAACCAACACCCATACCAAAGCAACACTAATGTTAACCAGCAACATTCAAACAATAGACCTTCTTTTGATCATCCCATCCAAAATCCGTCTTATGGGCCTGCAAATCCAAATCCACCTTATGGCCCTGCAAATCCAAATCTACCTTATGGCCCTTCTCCAGTTCATAATTTTCCTCCTACCTCTTATTCTGAAGCTCCCAAACCTCTTTCTTCTTACCCTGTTGGGCATCCATCTCAAAATTTGCCTTATCCCTCTATGTTCAATACAGATTTTTCGTCACAGTCCAACTCCAAAACCCCTGTTGATCCACCTAGCAGTTTCAATTCGTTTACACGCCCAGATAGCAGAGGGAATTATGATCCCCAGCGAAACCCTTTACATTCAAAACCGGCACCAAATAGTTACGGCACTTTTGAATCGACTAATCTTTACCGCCCCAAAGAACCTTCTACTGCAGCCTCAACAACCAATGAGAACCAGTTCGATAGTAACCAACAAGTCAAAGTCGTGGTGTATACAGAATGTCCTTCTGGATACAGTGGTTTATTGCCGCACACAAGCTGCTCCAAGTTTCTTAGCTGTGCTCATGGAAGGACGTACGTTATGGACTGTGGCCCTGGTACAAGGTAACCCCTTTTTCAATGTTCTGTAACTATTTAGTACTCGTGTACAAAAACTTGTTGGGCTAATGGTGTGTGATACTTGATTGTGGGACGCTTAGTGTGAGTTGATGTAGCTCTTTGTACAGTGAATGGTAGTTTTAGTTGGACTTAGAAGTTAGGGTTCCACTCCTAGTCGTCCCATGAATTTACTCTTGTGTGTTGTGAACCAACCTGGAACCATCTAACGCCATCTAACCATCATCAGGTTGGCCCTCATGCCTCGGTGATGGCAGCTCTTCTTTCTTGCCCTCTTCGCCCTCATGAGAATCTTGCAGTGTGCCGCCATTCCCATACTACCCAGCAGTTTGGAATGTTCAGGAGTGGTCATATCTTCATGTCTTCATTCTTCACCTTTGGGAGATACTGCCCAATCAGCAAGCCCCATCAAACTAGCTGAGCACTGCCCAGATAAATTGAGCAATGCATCTCCAGTTTTCATTCAAATTCAACACGCTGTGGAGAAATACTTCAGGTGTGAGCGAGGGCTGACTGTATCCTCCATGGTTACTCTGCCAGCCTTCCCACGTATGGCAAAAGGAGATGGCGTAGGAAGCATCATCCATTGTTGATTTGCTGTGCAGACAGTTTGGGCTTGCAGCCTCACTAATTCTGTGAGGTACACCCTTAATGCTCCATGTCCCATGAGGAACTGGGTAAGGCAGAAATCCACCTCACCATGGTGCTAGAATCAAGTGCTTGGTCTTCTGCCCCTTCTGGGATGTGTCACGCTCATCTTCCAAGCAGTGGAGTATGTGTTATTCCAGAGCAATGTGGAATGTAGTAATGTTTTCAATGGAGATGAGAAATCAAGGAGTATGTGTTTGATGTCAGAACAGAGTTGTGGTGTAGACTTGAACGAATCACAGAGACGTATTTTACTGTAGCATGAAACTTGTAATTGAAGAGTTGGGAAATCACAAGATTCCAAGACTTACATGTACAAAGAAGAAGTATCTAGAACAGGTTGAGTATACAATGGCGAACAAGGGGGCTCTGAAGGCGTGAAACTGGTTGTACTGGGAAGGAAGAAGAAATCCGAATTAGACGTTGAAGAGAGGTGAAACGAGTTTCTTTCACTAGAATAGGGGGACGAATGGGAGATGACTCACTTTTGGGAGAGCTGATAGATGAATGGGGAGGAGCTGTCTTTTGTGGAGAGGTATGTAAATTGAGGGAAAGGGGGAAAAGAATATTTTGGATGGAAAGTCCAGAAGAAGGGGAAATCCGTGGTTACTCGGAAATAAGTGAAGAGCTCGACTTTCCACAAGGGTTGAGATCAGAAAGGTGTTCGGAGCAACAATGACAGCCCCGAATACGCACTCCTTAAGACAAGTACAGACGTTCCAAGGTCAAAACCTTAGCTACTCTGCTTCGATATCCTAGCAAGGTTTGATGGTGGAGATAGTAGAAATCAGCAAATAGTATAGTAATGTAAAACGTTCTGTCGATCGGGCAGGATGTCACAATGTTAGGTTGGGGGAGTAACATATAAAGGAACTTTATATCAACTGTATACTCTCGTTTGCAAGTGTTTAGAATTGTGAATCTTTGTGAAGTCGGTATAGTTGGCATAGTATTGAGGAATACGCACTCAAAGACTAGAAAACACTTTTACAGGTATTCACGTAATATGAACGAAATAATGAGGTGTGCACTGCAGAAACAAGCTTGAGAGAAGACAAAATGTTGTATTAAATGCAGAGACGTGTGTGAGTTATTGAGAGCTGACGGATCTGCTAGTTCATAGCGGCCGCATTCTACAAAGTTGTTTGTGACCTGCGCTCCCATCCACAGACCTTACAATTTACAAAATTAATTAAAACTCGATGCTTTTGTTATTATTATCAGCGGGTTGTGAACTCAAAATGTGTCCTGCACAATCGTCGAATTGCAGTGATTGAGGATTTGTAATTTCAGGTTCCATCCTGAGCACCTTATTTGCGCTCATCCCCACCAAGTGAAGTGCACATCTGTAGGTGACGATTCTTTGCTCGCTTCCGAAAGTAACAACAATGGGCAAGTTGCCGTGCTCAGCCCAGGTATGAGCAACTTCATTTTTTGGTGTCTTTTTCAAAGAAACAATTGGAAAGGTTCTATCATCGTCTGCATTTGTTTATTCTAGTTTGTTCTAATAACGAATTTTCGTGCGACGACGAGAGATGCATTCCAAGAAGTTATGTGTGTAACGGCTTCCCAAACTGCCTCGACGGGACTGACGAACTGAATTGCGCAAGTCACACAAGTAAGTAATTTTGTGTGTTGTTATTAGGTACGACTGCTATAACCCCTCTTAATGGATCGAAATATTTTTGTCTGAGAGTTGACGAATGTGAAGAAAATACAGCTGATCAAGATTACACATTTTTCTGCAGTTCAAGAAGTTACACTCTGTTTGGCTTAGTGTTTCTAAGAATTAACCTCTCTAGATTAGATTTGAGGGTTCAGAAATGGTCACCACGAGAAAAAATACTTAATGCATAAACCCTTAATACAGCTGCAGTCAAGCTATTTATCACAATACTGTGAAAATTTGTGAACAATTTACTGGATGAGTACCCGACTGGAAACCATAGAAATATAATTGACCAACTTTTTGCTGCACATCCCATTCACATTTCATTCCAGGAATGTGATGTGAAACTTTCCTTGCTGTTTATTGGCTGTGTTAAGATTTGGATTTGGAAACATACCTCACGCTAGGTGAGTATGGTTCTAAAGAATTCAAGGACAACGGGATTAGTCAGCTGCAGTCAGTCAACTCGTTGAGCTGAAAAGCAGTTTCAGACAGAGTGATGTCCTTTTAGATTGGCTTTTCATTATGAGTTAAGTATCTCAATGGTGTATTCAACTCTGTTTTCAGTCAAGTTTAGTATGGGTTGGGATGGTAGTTCAAGACTGAGTTACGAAGTCAGCTTTAAACGCATGATCTGAACCACTTTCCAGGGAGGATGCTCATTTACGAAAGATCTAGGTTGGAAGAGGGGTGGTAGGATACTTGAGACTGAGACCATGGTATACTATACATACGGATTAGTGAGGGATTGTCTAGCAAATGCGGGATTTTATGGGCCGGGAATCTGAGCAGTGATACTATTAGGTACGCTGGCAATAGTTTTCCAGACAGAGCTCTTCGCAGTGATGGTGTGTGTACAGGAGGAGTCAGGCTGTACTTAAGGCCCTGTCTTTTTGTCTATTTGGTCAGGGCTGGTTTGTGGGAATGCCTGACTGATCTGAAGAATGGCAAAGAGAAATATAGAGGAATAGAAAAGAATGAAGAGGCCGACAAACTGGCTAGAGATGGATCTGCAATTCTCCCAGCAGGATCTGGGCTCTTAGCAGGGATCACTTGAATAAGGAGGTTGGCTAGTGGGAGGAGAATTGCAGGGCAGCCTATTGACACAATGTGCCTGGTAAAGGGCAGTGAAGGTTATTTATGCGACTCTCCAGAGAGGAATCATCCTCAGTCTAGAGAGAGAAAGTATACGGATGATATGTGGCATGTTCACAGAGCACTGTCTAAAATTGCTAAGTCAGTGAGGTGGAGCTGGAGTCAGTGAGCGTGTACTGTGTACTTGTGAGGGACTGGCTGCAATGGGCTTCAGAGTGCTTGAGGTGCCTCTTCTGTGGCTGAATGAGGTTGCAGGGATAGACCTCAAGGGTGTCTTGCGTTTCGTGCGAGAATGGTAGACCTGATTAGGGCTGGGAGTGTGTGAACTGTTTGCAGCCAGCTCTGTGAGTGCCTGAATTCGACTTCAATACTCAATTGAATTAGCTTGGAGAGTGATGAAATGCGAAGGCATATAGTTGTGCGAAGAGTAGTCTACTGTACTGTGATTCAGATTGCATTCCAGGACAACCAAGTGGCGTTATTTAAAATTTCAATTTGGTCCCTTGTTACCCATATCTGCAACAGTTAAGATGTCCTGCTAGCTCATGGTGGAAAAGCCTGTTATGAGTCTTTGGAATATATTTTATGGGGATAGAATAGCGAAAAACTGAACTGACTATTCAGAAACGAATGCGTTTTGAGTAAAACGAAACTGTTTAGACTAAATTACCTAGTAAATTGCTAGGGCTTCCGTTATCCTTTAAATACTAACATGATCGCATTAGATATAAGAAGAATTGTTCCTGTGAACAAAATTCAACACTTTCCACGAGGGGGGGGGACGTAATACCGATTGAATTGTGCGGTTTCGTGTCGGATGTGAAGTTCGTGTTTCATAGGGAAGTGGTTTCTTTCACAACCCGACATTACGCCATCAATAAATACGCGTGTACACGTTGATTGTCATCGATGTAGTTTAACTAGTTCAAGAGTTATTTTAACTTACTCTATCTAATTAGTGCTGTTGATTGTTCAATCTTCAGAGGGTTACACGCTGCTAAAAGTGAAGTGAAGTGCACACTCAAATCAAATTGGGACATTAATGTTAACGCAAAAAGGAAAATCAACTTTATTGCTTCGCTCCTCGGCATCGTACGAAAACGACGTCTACTATACCACTTATTTTTACTACGCGCTCGAACGCTCAACTGTTCTCAGCCATGCTGCTACTTCATTCGTTTTTCCCTCCTAACTTTGTAAACCCAGCACACGAGCATCAATAGCTGACATCTTTCTACACAAGTGAAACGGTCTGACGCCTCATTTCCTAATTTCACGAGGACATTAGTTTTAGCCCTTTCCATTTCTTTTGATCAAGTTTTTACTTTCCTTGCTCTACGAAGTAGAAAGGAAAGTTATGTAATCGGCTGAAAAAAAATTTTGAGTTCTCTTCAGATCTTTACGTTTCAGACCCCCCTGAGTCCGAAAAACACTATTTGGGAAAATGGTCTGTGTGTGTGTATGTGTGTCTGTGAACGATTTTTAGAGAAAACCACCGTACCAAATCAACTCAAACATGATATCTAGCCTGGAAGTCACTATGGGACGCCCAAAACACCAAATATTTTTTTCTCAAAAACGGCTCTAACGATTTTGATTAAATTTTTTATTTTGGTAGTTCCAAATATGGCAACTATACCATAAAATTCCCATCTATGGGAAAATGACGAGAGCAGCACAATAAATTACCAAAACTTTGGACGAAATCGGTTTTAGCGCGGTTTTTAGAGAAAACAACCGTACCAAATCAGCTGAAACATGATGTCTAGCCTACAGGTTACCATGGGACGCCAAAATAAGGGTATGGACAAAATCTACCGAAAGTTAACTATAGCTATCATTGTGATCAAAACACCAAATTTTTTTTCTCAAAAACGACTCTAACGATTTTGATTACATTTTTTATATTGATAGCTCTCAATAAGATAATTATACCATAAAATTCCCATTTGTGGGAAAATGACGAGAGCAGCACAATAAATTATCAAAATTTTCGACGAAAAGCGTTTTTAGCGCAGTTTTTTTCTTATAAACTCCGCTGGAATTTTTGTAGAATGTTAAAATAAATGAGTATTGTAGTCCAATTCAATACCTAAAGATTGAGTGTTCAAAAACGCTCATGAGATACATGGGGCTCACTCCAGAAATTCCTAAATTTCAACTTTTGCCGTTTCGCTTACTACCAGTTCTTAAAGTTATTACCCAATAACTCTGCCAAAGTAATTACTATCCTTCTCAAAAAAATTTGTTTACAGCCTCATTAATTATCTGTGTAAAATTGCTCAATAATGGTGTTGCAATGAGTACGAACAGCACAATAAAATCTGGAACTGTAAGCGCTACCGCGTCTTGCCGCCGTAAAGCGTTGTTTGACCAAGTTCAAATTGATAAATGCTGAATTGAGTGATAAATGAATTTATTAAATAGAATTAGCCATGTACAAAGTGAATTGACGCAGAGCTAAGGAAAGTTGTGTGTTGCAACGCACCAGATATTTTGTTGTAGAAAGATAGGAGTTCTTAATTTGCGTTTTTAGAATTTCGTACACTTTATAATGCTTTTTGTTTGTCATTTGGGTTATTGGTTTTACTAGCAATTAACCGATTAATTTCTTTTGTTGTAGAAGGCATTCAAGTGACAACAACTACCACCCGCCCAACTCAGCCACCTCCAGTTGAGAGCTCTGTACCAATCGTTGTTCACCAACCACCCCAACCTTCATGTTCACCCACTCAGTTTTCTTGCGACGTCTTTAAATGTTTTCACGAATCGAGGCTTTGCGATGGGATATTTGATTGTTTGGATAAGACAGATGAAGCTAATTGTCCCTCTTTTGGTAACCTCACTGTACCTTTTTATTAATTGTTTCTGTGAATCTATGTGAATATTTGTGATTTTATTGTAAAAACGTGATTGCACCAAGTATCTCGTAAAACAGCAGCTCATTTCAAACTCCCGACACTTAAGTTCCAAGAAAATCGGGAAGTTTGTGGTGCCTAGTCAGCACAAATCCCCGGACGAGCCTTCACTAAATTGACTTAATAGGAGCTCATAATTTTCGTTTTTTCAAATTTTATTTGGTACACATTGTACGGCTTTTTATTCGTCGCTTGGGTAATTGGTTTTAATTATTCAAAACCCTTCCATTGTGTAACCAAACGGATAATCGATTAATTTCTTTACTTGTAGGAGGCAATCAAGCGACAAAAACAACCGCCCGCCCAACTCAGACACCTCCAGTTGAGAGCTCTATACCAATCGTTGTTCACCAACCACCCCAACCTTCATGTTCACCCACTCAGTTTTCTTGCGACGTCTTTAAATGTTTTCACGAATCGAGACTTTGCGATGGTATCTTTGATTGTTTGGATAAGACAGATGAAGCTAACTGTCCCTCTTTTGGTAACCTCAATGTACCTTTTTATTCATTGTTTCTGTGAATATATGTGGATATTTGTAATTTTATTGTAAAAATGTGGTTGCACCAAGTATCTCATAAAACTATTACGATATGGTACAACACGTGGGATAGCATGCAAGATAACGGCCAAATATAGTTGGAATACAGAGTTTTATTCTCAATTCCAGTTCAAAGATTTATCATCACACACAGGGAACTGGGGTGAGGGTGGGAAGCTAACATCAGCTCAGTTCAAACTCCCGTCACTGAAGTTTCAAGTAAATTGGGAAGTTTGTGGTGCCTAGTCTGCACAAATGCCTCGAACAAGCCTTCACTAAATTGACTTAATATTTTACTTCGTTTTTAAATTTTATTTTGTACACATTATACGACTTTTTTTGTCACTTGGGTAATTGGTTTTAATTAGTCAACACCCTGCCATTGTGTAACCAAACAATTAATCGATTTATTTCTTTACTTGTAGGAGGCAGTCAAGCGACAAAAACAACCGCCCGCCCAACTCAGCCACCTCCAGTTGAGAGCTCTGTACCAATCGCTTACCAACCACCTCAACCTTCGTGTTCGTCCATTGAGTTTTCTTGTGATGCCTTTAAATGTTTTCACCAATCGAGGCTTTGCGATGGTATCTTTGATTGTTTGGATAAGACAGATGAAGCTAACTGCCCCTCTTTTGGTAAAATTAAATTGCCCCTCATTTTAAATATTTGTTTATTGTAGTTAGTTCACGAATCAATTTAAAAGCAGAGTAGAAATTTTTACATGTAGCGTTATCTACACGTGGATTAAGCCAGTATCTGCACCTAAAGAAAACAGCGAAGAACAGAGCATTGTAAGCCGACGGAAGTGTGCAGCGAGAATTAATAAATTGGAAGTATTCACAGTTAGTCAGGCGTTGTGTGTGAGGACACTGACCAGTGATTGTAGAGTGGGGCTGTAGTTGAGGATGCAGTCCAATGACAATACATTCTTGTGCAGAAGGGAAGGATTTTGGAGAAACTCAAACTGACAAGTTGAAATAAAATGATAGTAAAGTAAGAGGGAGAAACATGCCTAATAATAATAAATTAGGAGAAGAAAGTTTGATAACACGAGAGAGTCTTCGTAAATGATAGCAAAGAGTCCACGAGTGAGTTGGAAGCCAGTGGTGGACATCTTCTTTCTTGTCCTGCAAGTGTCCTTGATAATCAACAATCTTTGGTTGCTCGATTGAAGCCCCAAACATGCCTTCAATTTTACTAAATTCCGATTGTTATGAATTTTAATGGAACCAGTGAAGTATACTAGCCAGGGGAAGGGGCACAACCCATAACTGAGGCCTAAACAACTACGATCCAATTCTGGGTCGGGCTGAAATGGATCTCTAGTTGTGTGACTGGCCAATGCAACGAAGTATCTGCCATCCTGTGCAACAATGAGACAAAGTTCTACCAGCACTACATCCTAATTGTGCTCAGTGTCATTCATATGCCCTCAAATGCGCGACATTGTGAAAAGTTAGGAATGTAGCTTTCTGCACGTATGTAGTACATCCCTTATGCCACGCCAACGAACTGCACCAATGCACTGAAGGGAAGTGAATGGAAAAACTCTCATCTCTCTGTCCCACCTCATCCATCCAACGATTCCCAGCATCAGTATGGTGGTATTTCGCAATGTGATACAGAGGATGCCATATGGGGTCTCCAAACCTCAGCCCAATCCAACCCCCATCGAATTGTGATGGTAGCCCTTTATGGTGTAAAGGGGGCATTAAATACTGTGTGGTGGCCAGGGGTACTTGGCTCCGTGCATGCTCTATCACTTCCAATCAACGTTTTCATGTTCCTCTGTAGCTTTTTGAGGATAAGTACGTCTCAATGGGCCGTGACGGCCAGTGGGTGCAGATAAAGGTCACCCTTGGCTGCCACGAGGAGGAGTGATGGCTAATATCTTGTGGGCAGTTCTGATGTACTTCTCCTCTACCCACACACACTAGGCCAAACACCAGTTGCTTATGTAGACGGCTTAGCAGATATTGCTGGTGGGGATACTGTGGGGGCTGTCAAGCTTCATATTTCAAATGCTGGCAGGCACACCCCTCCCCACATCTTCTGGTAGTGGTGTGGACACAAATCAAGAAAGCAAGCCCTCTATACAGGAGCGCCACAGGCACTGCTCCCTGACCTGCTGGGGGAGCACACTGTCGATGGTAGACTTTGGGTGGCCTGTGACTGGGTCTTCGACCTATGGCAAACCTCTGGGACAAGGGGATAAGCGCATCACCTACATTCCATCTTGCTCATAATGTGCAATCGCCTGCAAATGACCTGATGGCCAAGCTCACCCTACCTTTCGTTCCCAATGAGTCAGTAGGTCAAAATGGCTGAGCCCATTACACCAATTTGGAATGAACGACCTAAACACTGGGTGCATCATGCTATCTATTATCACATGGCAATCCCAGATAACTTAATCTTTTTTTGTAATGCAGTCTCTTCTTAAAGGAAAACTTTACATTAGAGTTCCATTCGCCATTAAATAAATGAGTTGTTAAGTGGCCCGACTTGTTTTAACTATGTCCCAACAGTTTTCCATGCTTTCACTATTCGTTTCGTTCTTAAAATAATTAAATCTTGACACATAACACGATACCTCATTTGACATGTGGCATACCTTATTTGGTTTAGACCACCCCTCGCCGATTTTGGATGTTGATGTAAGATTTGGTCAAACTAAGGATGAAGATGCTGAGATAATGTCAACCCCTACTTACAAAGCTCATCCTGCTAATAAAACGATGCGAGGATTCTTCATTAAGCCAACAGAGCGCAGTGTGACAAAAACTGTCTCATCTTCAGTCAAAACGGTAATTACGTTGAAGCTATTCCCATTATAGTATTGTAATTTCTGTAAAAGATTGATTAGTGGCAGCAGCGACTGCTCTTCAGAGTTTGGAATTAGTCGTAAAGAATAAATATGAAAACAGACTAACTGGTTAGATTGCTGGTGGTTAATGGTCGCTTAATCCTTAAAAGTGGTATATCCTGAAGATGATTTCCTACCAAACCCCTTTGGATGACGACTTTCCACAATTTCTCAACGCACAGGGTGGCTGAGGGCGTTGGGGCATGAGGCTGTCCCTGCCAGGTCGGTGTAGGGCCAGTGGACTCTGGCTCAATCTCAGACCAGACATCATCCCTTCTCCCCAACAGGTACCAGCGATGCTAATGGGGACTCTAGTACAGGCTTCCCAATGAGTCCCTTTTGAGGAGCTGGGAAATAGGACCAAAATGTGGCCACGGCAGCTGCTATTGTTCCCTCACTTTTGGTTGTCTCTCCATGGGTGATGGAAAGTGGTACAGAAAGTCGTACAAGATCTCTGGAAATGAGTGTGGGAGTGACGCTAATTCAACAATGTGGAAAGAAAAGAAGAAGAAGAAGAAAGGTTGGAGATTTGCTCAAAAATCGTCTGCCTACTTGTGCCTGAATGTGAGGATGATTCCCCACAGCTTATTTGTAGCCAAGTCTTCTATCTGTGTGTGAGAGTGCAGTAGTTAATGCTCACGTTCCTTCACCGTTCGGAGTGTCAAATTTGTTCTTTCACTCTCTCTGACGAGGGATCTCTGACGCTGACTATTGGGGAATACGCCTCACCTTCGTGCAAGGGCCCCACAATTGATACCAGAATCATCAATGATGGGGCTTGGTACCTCTTAACAGATACATACTTCCATATTCACATTTTTCATTTTTCCCATACTGACGCCCCCTTCCCCTTCCTAATGATTATAGCCACATGCCTGCCAATACTGGAAATCCTGAGGGTAGATCTACTTGTAACAGTGATTGTGAAAAATACGTACTAGTAACTAACATAACTTCTATTCTCCCACTCAATGAAGTTATTCATAGACTACAAATAAATATGTTAAGGACAAATTAAATAGCAGTTTACTAATTGAATTTAACTTTAATCTTTTTCATAGGTCACCAAGAATTCAACAAGTCCTGATCCAACCCTTGTGTTTGCTGAGACCATAAAACCTATAAAATCTCCCATTCTACAAAACCAGCACGACAGGCAGGTTGTCAGATTGAGAGGAGGCCCCACACAAATGGAAGGTTACGTGGAGTTGAGGTTCACAAAAGGAACGTGGGGTGCAGTTTGTGACCAAAGAGGCCAATGGACTCTTGAAGAAGCAAATCTAGTGTGTCAAAATTTGGGTTATACGAGGTAAAATTTGTGTACTTGCACAAATGAGAAATAGTTTAATTACAATAAGACCAGTGGCAGTGAAGGAATACAATGAACAAGTTCTTATTTAATTCTTGGGTGGGTTCAACGAGCATGGCATATCTACCTCTGGAACTGCGTTATTTGTCGGGACTTGAAATGCATGAATGAAGCTCGACCTCCTTGAAGAGAAACACTGTGCTACAGTTTCCCTCATGTTGTAGTCTCTATAGCCTGGTCAACCATTGCCATAGTGGCAGTCTACTTATGTGGGTCATATAGTTGGTTACTTGGCCACTCAATGGCATTGTAGCGTTTGCGCCCCTATGTGTTAGCTGAACATAGCCACAAACTCCCTCCAGCAGGGTTCCACTTTGGATCTCCTCGCATGGAGTCATGGTACACGGATTGCTGGAACTACAGGGCAGCACTTGCTGACTTCAGCTTTCGCTTTTTGGGACGAGAGGCACCATGCTGGATGTGAGGAGGAGGAGGGGGGTGGGGTGGATTGGCGAACTCGAGGGTGGTGCGCAGGTGGCAATTTCACTACCAGCTGTATTTATAGTGGACCTTGTCATGACTAATTTAGGTGGTATCATTGTCGTGAACGTTTATGTTTAAGTGCCGCTAAGTCTGACATTCACAGCCACAGAGGACAATTCGGACCCTTAACCTGTTGAGGATGTTATGTTCTCCCAGCTTCAAAGAGAAGGTATGGTTGCATGTTATGTACGCAAGAATAAGTGTATAACAGGAACAGGAAGAGAATAGAGCAGAAGAATTGTGTACCACCAACCGCATGATGTCATTTACAAACTGGAAGTGGGAATAGGTGAAGAAAGGGTGTATTTTATTCTATCCTGGTTATCACAAGTTCTGATTTGATGATTTTCTGTCCACAGTAGTTGGCCTGTAATATTGTATACTATGTGTTTTTCAAATGTATGCTGGGAATATCTTCTCAGGGGAGCTGAAATATCTTGGCAAGGAAAACCTGCTTCAGCAAATTTTTCCATCTCCAAGTCCGACATTTTGATTGACACTGTAAGGTGCTCTGGCTCAGAAGATTCGATCGCTGAATGTTTCTTGTCAAAAGGTATTTTAGACTCAGCTGTTTCCGCAATTTCGCACGGCGTTTTATTGACTTCTCAGTTGAACATACACTTCACTTTTGTGACAGGAACCAATTGCGATGTGGATCAAGATGTCGTTTGGGTTAGATGCTTCAGCAACGCAAAGTCACTGTGTCACCCCGGGGAGATTTCCCTCAACGACAAATGCTATCATTTGGTGGTTCCAACTGAAGAAGACACAGCAACCGATTTGGCAGGTTTCAACCAGGGAGAAGCCATGTCACATTGCCAACAGTTAGGAGGACATCTCATTGGGATTCAGTCTCAGGTTTGGTGTAGCAAAAGCAAACTCTGACAATTGATACAATGGTCGTTTCTACAAATTACTTCCCTCAGCTGAATCGTACGATAATATGTACTCAGCTGACAAATTTTTATTTAAAAAAAAAAAAAACACGACGTGAAAGAAACGATTGTAGTGGTGACTGAACCAGTGTGGCATAATGCAGCGAATTCCGGTTCTGAGTGGAAGAACGAATTCCATGTGATTGCTGAGACGAGTAAGAACTTGGAACTTGGCAGCTCACTGTTGCATTGTTCTCGACTTAATGACAATAAGTGTGCCCATCCAATGGTGGCACTATAATGATTACAATTATCAATTATATTTCCTGTAATGCATGCTTCTTTGCAAGTACTTTCCCAAGGTGTTGTAAGAGAGCAAGGGTGGTCCTCATTCTGAAAGGTGAAGGGTGTCCAAGCTCACTGTTGGCTCACAGACTCTTTGTGTATGCTGGGTACTATCGCCATCAGGTGTGGATGTGACCTGTGCCCACTCAGGGCACAACCAATGTGATCAACCATTGGAGCAATCCAAGAAGTGGTGGAGGCCCTTACGACAAGACAACGGATAACCACTCCTCCCAGAATGTAGGGTTCTTGGTCACCCTGGATGTGAAAAATGGTTTCAACATTATACATTGGAGAGTCTGAAGGGCACCTTTAGTGCACCTGAATAATAGTCCAGGAAATGAGGAGCTATCTACATGATCACACACTTATCTTTGCGATAGCCAGGGATAGTGCAGGAAGGATATCACTGCTGAGGCTGCCCAGGGCTTGATCATTGGGTTCGACAGTGAAATGTAGCCTGCTTCGTCTTTAAATGCTTAATGATGTGATCCTGGTGGCATATGCAGATGACATGGCGGCTATAGTTATTGGTTGTATGCGTAGTCCAGATAAAACTGGAACGAGTTACGCGGCAGGTGAGGGGATGATGGAGGCTAATGAGCAGTCTCTCAACCTGCAGAAGACAGAGCCTGGTGAGGACGAGAAGAATGGAGACTCTCCTGTGGTGCTCATGGTTCTACAAACAAGGAACACAGTTCAATGTTAGGGTCTGATGTTGGAGACACTGAGTTGTTTCCATTTGCAGCAGGCAGCAGATAAAGCTGCTGCCTGTCTTATGGCCAACATGAGAGAGCCAGGTTCAGGCGTAAGGCAGGCGCCGTGCTTATTAGCGTTGTATACTCCATTCTCTTATAAGGGGTGGGGGTGTGGGCTGATAGGCTGAGCGTTGCCTACCTAGGAAGTGGATGACAATGGCACAGAGGAGGTACACCCTCTACATTGCTTGCTCTTACCTCATAGTTTCTCAGGTGGCAGTGGGTGTTACCTCAGTCCACCTTGTGGCAACCAAGCAGAAAGAGCTGTCAAGGGTGCAACTGGAGTGTGGTCACCAAAAGAAAAGAAGGAGGGCTGTGACCTTTAGGACTTTAGGAGGCTGTGGCAAGATGAGTCAGGGCTTGGGCAGTGCCATGGTGAGGTGGATATTACTCATTTCCTCAAAGAACAACGACCATTCAGAGCATACTTGCACCGAATTAGTAAGCCTGCAAGCCAAGCTGCCTGCACTGCAAAGCAACAATCGATGATGCTTCCCATACCATCCTCTTGTGCTGAAGATGGGCAGAGTGGCAGCACACTGTGGGAGACACAGGCTGGCTCACACTGGGAGCATTTGTCTGCACCACAATGAAAACTGGAAGTGCATTGCTCAATTTGCCCTGGCAGTGTTCAGCAAGAAGAGAATGGAGCTTGCTGATTTGGGGCAGTACGAAGTATGGTAATGGCAGCATGCTGCCAGACTCTCGTGAGGATGCGCTGAGACGATGCACTAAATGGTTCTGAATTGGTTCTTTATAGGCAAGAATATATTCATGGGACCACTGTGAGCAGACCCTCCATCCTACTTACTCTATTTGTTCCAAATAACAAATCGATTATTGGTTTTACTCGTTTCCATCCCCTGAAAATGTCGACTTTTCTCTTCATTGCAGATTGAAAATGACTACGTATCTGAATGGTTGTTGAGGTTTAAAGAAGTTGATACTGTCATGACATCAGGGGTTGGCGTTTCGGTCATGGGAATGCCAATTTGGATATGGGAAGGAAGCGAAGAACCGTTCAGTTATCAAAATTGGTGGCCCGGTAGGAATATTTTCGATTTTGACTTTACTCTCAGTAATTCATACCACCCTATTCAGTTTACACAATTTGTTGAGTTCACTATTAACGTTACTAATGCATACGTGGTATTGACAGGATGGCGAACTGTCACTGCTCCGCCACCAAAAACCACCTCCGGAAGAGCTTCTTGTATCGTTCTACGACGTTTTTTTCCTTGTAATGATTCTGATGACAATGCTGAAGGCCGGCTTTGTGACTCCCAGTACTTCTTTTGGGACACTGAGGACTGCGGTACCATGTCTAGCAAACTTCCTTATGTATGCAAGAGACCAGCAAATAAAATAGGTGAGTTTCCGTGGATGCATGTTTTATTGACGTGTGTAACTTTGAAACTATACAAAATAAAGACGATCACCATCAGAAATGAGGGAAGAAAAATGCCGACTAACAAAGACGCAGCCTACGTGGAATCCAAAGGGCAAATTATACCACGCTAACCGAGCGCCCTTCTTTTAAATAAATGGAACATTTAACCTTTTTCAGTTCTCTACCTTCAGATGGTTTGTCCTCTCTCAGCCCCTCCCTGTTTACTTTCCTTAACTCTACGAAGTACAAAGGAAAGCTGCGTAATTGTCAGAAAAAACGTTTCGGGTTTCATTCAGATCTCTATGTTTCAAGGGCTTCAAGTCCAAATTTGAGGAAATGGCCTGCGTGTCTGTGGACGGGATTGAGAGAACACAGTTGAACCAAACGTGCTCATATTTTATATTTAGCTTGAACATCACCATGTGACCCCAAAGTAAGGGCACTAACAAAACTCCCCCAAAACTAACTATAGTCATCATAGCGATCAAAACACCAAATTTTTTTAATCGAAAAAATTGTTAATATGGGCAGCTCCAAATCGCACAACAAAACCATAAAATTTTAATCAGTGGGAAAATGACGAGAGCAGCATTATAAATTATCAAACATTTTGAAGGAAATCGATTTTGGCCCAGTTTTTTTCCTGATGTAGCCCGCTCAAATGAAACTAACATTCTCTAAAACATTGGGGTGATAGCATGGGTATTTAATAATTCTCATAAAATAATTAGGAGCGACCCTGAAAATTCCGGAATTCCAACCATTTGTGTCTCACTACCGTTTCTTACAGTTTTTACCCCATAAATCCAAAGCGAAAAAGGTGATCCTTCTCTGAAACAAGGTTTGTACAGTATCATAAATTCCTTGTGCATTGATGGCTTAATAACGGGTCGTGGCGCGAGTAGGAGTGACTCAATAAATTATGTAACCTTAAGTTTCGGTTGAATGTTGTTATAACCTGAATGAAAAATAGATTTGATTAGTCGTTAGAGTGAAGAAAATCGACGAATGCACGCTGCTAAGGAATGTTATGTGATGTGCCGCATTAGATATATTTGGTATGAAACGCTAGTTCTATCTCGAATTTCAGTAAGGCAGGAAAGTCAAGAGAGTTCAGCAGTTTCATGGCAATCGTTGATTGATTGATCAACCTAAGCCTGATTTGTTTTACATTTTAGTCTACCTCCTCTAGAAGAGGTTAAGCAAAACTACCTTGTTTAAAAAAAAAACGAAATTCTTTGCGAGTATTACCAAAAGTATTGATTATTATCTACTCAAGCGATGTATACATTGTTGTTATATCAATGTGTTTTGTAGGGTGTATCATGGGGTCGGGAATTAACTATAGAGGAGCGGCTAATGTAACTGGTCAAGGGCACCTGTGCCTCCCATGGAACAACCCTGATGTTACCTCCTACTTGAAGTACAAAATATCTGATGATGATAGAGTGTAAGTCTTTGTTGATTATTACCTATTTACACATACACAGGTCTTTTTTCTAATCATAATGGCTATTCCATAATGGCCATTGTGTTATGTACTTATACACAGTATTGTCAATCAGCTTCAGGACGCTATCTCTGAGCAATGAATGGAGTTTATTGAACCATATCATCAAGTTTCAGAATGTCAGCATTCATTTAGGTAGGTGTGTCATCGTCGAAGAATGAAGCTAATAACAAGCATCAAATTTTATTTTAAATTGAGCAAATGGAACAGGCTCTTATGAAATAGTTAAATCCGTGCATGGCGGTAATACTACTAATCATTCAAGTGATATTCGTGATTGAATATGGAAGGGAATCGACAGAAGGCAATGAAAGGTCATTGGCTCCTCTGTGTTCGAGTCGAAATGATTTGAATCTGGAAGGAGCGTAAGTGTTGGTGATATATGACTGTCGAATGACTACAGAGAGGTCAAACATGAGCGCAGAATTAGTTTTTACCAGGATAACAGAAAAACTAGAACACCAGAGAATTTTCTCTTGCTAAGATTAGATTACCACAGGTCATCAGAACAGGAACCATATTTTTCTGCGAAACCTTGTGAGCAGAAACGAGAGTATGACCCAGAGACAACACGCCCAAGGGCTGAGTGGAGAAGTCTGGGAAACGGTTGACTGAAATAAAGTTCGCACTTCGAAGTAAAAAAACAAAAACCGTGTAAAGTTAAAAAACAACGCGTGGAATTCAAAGAATACTTCAAATTCTTCACCTCTACTTGTTACTTGCCAGAATATTAGGTTGAGTCGCGATTAGAGAAAAATGTTGACGCAATGGCACGTCGTAAGATAGAACCTGAATTATACAAGTGGACGAGGGTGGATTAGATGAAGAAACGATGATGGATCAGTTGAATGATTCGGCTAAGTACAAATTGTCCTTGTCACACTTTAGGCGTACAATGTGCACTTCCTCGTGGAGGAAATGAGCGGCATGGGCGAGAAAAAAGGGCGGTAGCAATCGAGCGAAAACAGAACTATAAAAACGAGGCTGTTCTGAAGAACATGAAAAGGTTGGGCCAGTAGGAGGTGAAGTACTGATAAAGCTTATTTGAAAAGTAGGAGTCTTGAAGTTCTGAGCGATTCTTCATGAAAATAAGGCGCGTGAGTAATGTTTTGATGACGAGCTGCAGGAAGGTGAACAAGAGTTCAGTTGACCAAAGCTTTTCTGTCTAAAGGCAGAGCGTTTGAAACCCACCATACTCTACTGGCTTATCATAGTTTCATGTCCTGACACTAAAATTCATAATGAAGGGGCAGCTGTACGGAGTCAGTAGTGGTAATCGAAACGGCAGTAACAAGCAAACCGAACATGATGGAGATGAAGGCGTTTGTGAAAGCGTTTACGGACTTGACACTCGTTCCAAATGCTGTATCTAATTTGAGGGAGGCAGTATAAGCATAGTATTAAATGTATGCCTGTAGTTTGAATTCTATTAGTCGTGAAACTTTTTGAAAACAAAAGTGCCCCCTGTCCTGTGGTTTCGAGTAGGAGGGTTTCCACGTCGTGGTGTCTATGTTGTATAGTGTCAAGCATTAGCTAAAAAAAGATTGTTATGGTTTGGCGTCACATTATTCTCCCAGACCCAGCAGTATCAGACTTCTTGTCTATGTAGAGAACAGTGAGATTCTTATACTTGCTGTACAGGTGCAAGTGAATGAGTGAGAATTTTCACCCACAGAGCCAGGAAAGGAGGGCTCATTCTGGTGTGGATACTTCAATGGATTAGGTTGAAGCGAACCCACTCTGTATTTTCTTGGGAGTTGAGAACCGGACTAGGGTGGAGGCAGAGAGCTGAGGTTCCAGGTTGAATCACTTGAGTTGCTGGAGGATGGGGGACAAGGCACAACCAAGCCGTATTGGTAACTCCACTCCACTTGTGGTAGGTATTTCACTTGGTAGATGGGTCAAAGCTCTTACGGTAGTTAAGCTGCTGATTCTCTCAAGCTCATTGCCAAAATAGTGGGGGGTTAGGCGGGGGAACTACCGAACAATTTCCAGAAAATGCTGCCAGAGAACATTCCTACCAGTAGATGGTGCAGCCAAGAAGTGCTCTGCAGTTGGTACTGCCCCTGGCTTGGAAGAAAAAATGGCTAGTGGTTGTCCTGGACATTGCCCACACTCTCGATACAGTCAGCCTTGTCCTTGTGTGAGGTTCCTGATGAACTTGTCAATTATGTGAGCTCTGTGTTCCCTGGAGGTCTGACGGATCTGCTAGTTGGAGAGTGATGTGGCAATAGGGCAAATGCACTGGTTGGTTACGTCAGAACGTTTTTTTTGTAACGTTATCCTGTTGACAGTATTAAGGTGTCGTACTAAAACTACTCAAGTAATAAAACTGTCATTTTGAAGTAGTTAAAATTCACCAAAACGTCTTAAGCTGAGTTATTAATTACATTTCAGGCTGACTTTGTCTGGGCACAATTACTGCAGAAACGTTGGAGGATCCGACACAGAACCCTGGTGCTTCACACACTCTGCCCAAGGATTGCAAAAGGAATATTGTGATATCCCCCACTGCTCCAAAGGTTATAATTAGCTTTGTTTGTTACTGGAATTTGCTTCCCAACCATCCAGCTCACTTTAACTGTCTACAGTTACTGTGATGACGCTTTTTTTCAAAACAAATCTGTTAAGACGCTTTAAGATCGATTGCATCGAGGATTTCATTTCAGGAGTCGAGCGGTCTGCAAAATATATGGAATACAAGTGCAGCGCAAAGATGTTTTCTTGTGATTTTGAGAAGGAGTGCATTCCTAAGGGCTGGGTCTGCGATGGAAAGACTGTAAGTTGAAAACACATTTGCAGTGCGCCAAATAAACATTTGTCAGCATAGATTTCAAACGTTTTAAAAATGTAGTACCTACTTATTGTTTGTAGATTCGCTTCAGGAAGTTTCCCTTGTACGTACATTTAATCAATCTGGGGGATTTAGTGTTCCATCTCTCTCGACCACTATTCCGTTTTTGTGTTGTGCTTTGCAGGCATCTGGCTGGGATGTCGCGCACGCTGTGGCTGGTCTTAGATCCGTTCAGGATCAGCTGTGGCAGTGTCACATGGCGACTCTATCTACTCCACCCCCAGTAAAGCCTTGTTTGCATGGCTCGGTCGATGGATGCGAACTCAGGCAGTGTCCCGACTGCCCCTAGTATTTGGCATGGATACAGTGGACTGAAAAGGGCATCCATGGAAGAGATTACTGGCACTTTCCCGCCGTTTGTACGACCTTACTGCCTACAGTGATGTGTTATACAAGAAAAGAGGATTGAAACATTGTGGATGCTCGCTATCATAGCTGTGGTAACAAGTTTGACAAGTGTATGCAGCCTGTAAATAGGTTGCTGCTGCATTGCCATCTGAAGGCTGAAAAGTGGAGTGAGCAGCACTACCAAGTTGTCTCTGGAGAAGGGCTGAGGTCTGACATTGTTGCCACTGGTCTCAGATGTCTAGGTAGTATCTGGTTGCCAGGATTGTGCGCTAACTTGGAAGGCGGGAAGCGTAAAAATGACTGGACGGACCTTTTTATGGCGTCAGAAGCTTGTGGAGCGGAGGCAGGTATCATCAGGGTTGCAGCACGTGGTGCATGGTGTGTCAGCAGGCGTGTTCTGAGGTATTGGCGTGGATCGTATCTAAACTGGTGGTTGCTCTATAGTGGAACATTCTCTTATTCTTCTTTCCTTCCCCCTCACAATCCCTCTATCCCTATAGTCACATTGAGTAGTCTGGGCACTCTCTCCATTTCCTCAATTACTATTTATTTAGTTTCCTTCTTTTTTTTGGTGCCACTGTCCCATTTACCGTGAGCTTTGGAGAAAAAAAGCCGTGATGGTTTTTAGTGACATACAAAGAAAACATCCTTTATTTGACAATTTATTTATAAGATTTGTGTTGAAATGTTCAGGACTGCACGAATGGGCTCGATGAAAACAACTGTAAAGATGACCCACTCGAAAAATTCAACCATTTCCCTCAATCTAAACTTCTTGAGAGCGACATACTAATGCGATCGAACGTGTCACTCAAGACCTGCGCTGAGACCTGTTTGGAAGATGAAAACTGCCGGTCCTTTTCGTACAGGTTGGTAGGTTTTTGTTTTCCTGATAACGCCACAGTTCTCTCAATAGGAAATTGTCCTGTACAAGTAGTTTTGGAAATCGCCCTTTTAAAATGGCTGAATATTTAGGTTTCGAGTTCAGTAAACTATTTCGATTTTGTCATTCCTAGCGTAGTTAACTGTTGGATTGTTACTGGGCAACATGCTTACACTGAGCTTCAAACAATTCATTCGTTCTTTAATTTAAACATGGAACATGCCTTCATCCAACTGACACAGCAAAAACGAGAAAACATGTTACTATCGAAAATGGCACATCAAAACGACCTAAAATCCCTGCCGAGAGAGGAACACAATGGAAATCACGCAAATCTCTCAACCGAAATTGTGTGGTGCAGAAAAATAAAAGTCATTTCGCCAACTAACGTTTTCCCAACCGCTTGACAGTTCCCAACTATTTAACATTAATCGTTGGGGAACAGTTTGACAGTCAAGGGACCATAAAAAATCAGACAGTCAGGAGCCTAAAGCGTGTTCCACGTTTTCAAATTTTATCCTACCCACTGGAAGAGTGAAGGGTCATAGCTCTATGTGATGCACAAAGAGCTGAGTTGTTATTGTGTTTTTGCACTCTCCAGTTTAGAAATGTCCTTTTGCATTTCAAAGAGTCTAATGCACGACGTCCACGCTTTCCCTCTAATTTTATTGACATTCATCCCCTCCAGTCTGATCTGAGCACTCACTAATGTGACGTCCTTGCTCCCCGTAATTTCCAAAATATTCGTGTGTTTCATTCATTAGTTTTACGTTCCTCATCCGTAGGAAGTAAGGAGGAACATTATATAATCGACTGAAATTTTGAGAGTGGAAAAACATTACTTACGAAAGTAGTCTGTGTGTGCAGATTAACACGAGGCGCTAAAATAAGATTACGTGTGTTCTTTCTCACAACAACCGCGTTGATGGTCCAAGCACGTCCCTAGTCAATGGAAGGGCGATAAAATAATTGGGAGCAACCTCTTAAGACTCCATAATTCAAACTGCTGACGTTTCTGTGACTGACCCTGTAATTCCAGAGCAGTAAGCACTAGAGTTCCTAAAATATTGTGTTAACTGTCCCTATGATTCAATAAAGGTCATGACGTGAGTTGGAGGAACCGAATGGATTTTGGAACACAACGCACTGTCACGTCCCATACCTAAATTTAAGTTGTTTTATCGTATGCTGGTAGGAACCAAGAAAAGACCACTATTGCCAAAGACAGGCCTGTTGTATTACATCCCCATGTTCCTTGTTGCAACCTCCCCAACATTCCTTCACCAAACTCGCAATAGCCTTGAGGTCCATCTCTACAGCCTCATCTGGCCCCTGCAGAAGCACTCGGAGGCACACAACAGGTAGCCCCAGTTAAGTACACACTACATGCTCTGCTGATTCCAACTCTGTATCAATCTTGGACTTTTTGTACCTTAGTGGAGAGAGTCCTGTGAACAGGCCGCATACCACCTGTATACGTTTTCTCTACAGACTGAGAAACTCTCTTGATTGCTCTCTGGAGAGTCTAATAAAAAACCTTAACTTTGGCTTAACAATAGGCATCTTTACTTTTTCCTCCTAATTGCCAACCTTCTTGATCAAGTGGCTCTTGATGGTCCCTACGAAGGACTTAGGTACCACCAAGATCATTGCAGATCTGTCTCTTGCCAGCCTGTCAGGCACCTCATTCCCTTATATTCCTCTATGACCTGGCAGCCAAAACAATGTTAAAGTGCACTTCCAGGCATTCCCAAACCTGCCGTGACGATATAGTATAGTCGGCCTGATTGCCGACACCTGACTCATCCTGAAGTCTGGAGGTACTGCACGTACCAAAGACACTACAACCAGCGTACCTAATGCGTTTGCTAGCCAGTGTGCTCACCCAAAACTACTGCACCTGCTAGGCCAGCTTTCATATATCCATTTGTATTGTATACCATGGCCCCAGCCTCAAAAGTAGAACCACTACATGTATGTGGGGAGACGCAAGGCCCAACAGGACCTCCAGTTATCTGCATGCAACCCATCACCGCTATGCAGGCCTGAGTGTACGTGGGGGTGAAGAAAGTCGTTTGAAGCGTCACACCACATATTTAAATACCTAGTTCACTTACGTATAAATTATTTGATCGTGTTTACTCGTTTCAGTTCGATTGATACAAAATTTCCCTTTTTTGTTTCAGTCACAAGTCTGCAACGTGTCAGCTGAGTGAAAGTAACGTTGGACTGTCAGGTAATTTAATATCGGGAGAACCTGACTGGAGTTACAACGAACGAAGTTCGAAAAGTTTGAAGTGTAATGGACTTTTCGTTTGCGACAACGGCAAATGTTTGAGCGGCTCGAGCGTAAGTTCAATAAGTCTGCACTGTTCTACTTCAAAATCCTCTTCTTAACTTCAATATCATTTTTTATGTCCTAAGGTGTGCTGATGGGACCCCATTTTATGCCAAGTTAATGGTTTTGTACAAAATAAGGTATTTTTCGACATATTGATCATTTTTAAAGTTGAAAATTACCTCAGAAAATGAAAAGATATTCTTCAAAAGATGATTTTCAAGATGTTTCAATGTTTTATAGCGTGAAAGTTGCTAGAGCTCTAGTATTTGTTTGGCCTTATTAAAAAGTATGCGAAGGGGCTCACTAGTATAACTGGTATAACGTGACCGGGAGTCCCAACGATTTCATGGCTTTATCCTTCCAACCTCTTTCTATTCTTTATTTATCAAAATAGGGGAAATAAGTCTCACCTGGCTGCTACTTCAGACTGCTGAATAGAAATAACAACCAGTGTGCTAGAAATCCTTTTGTTTCGTATGTAATCGAGCAATATGTTCAGTATTTTATTCAAATTGAATGAGAAAAGTAAATAAGCAAAGGTGATGTAGTTTTTCAAAAACAGTCTCTATTATCTAAAAATAATGCCTGATAAAATCTTGTGTTCTTCAAATTCGAACTCAGCACACCCGGATAAAAAAAACAAGATAACTTTCTGGAGGGAAAGCACTTTTCTTATTCACAGAACAATGTTCAGTTTCAAGGGGAGGATGTGTGAATTACTGTGTGACAATAGGATATAAACTGATGACGTGGGGTTTTATCGCTTTCAGTTGTGCAACGGAAGGGACGAGTGCGGTGACAAAAGCGACGAGAAGAACTGTTCTTGGCTCGAACAAGGAATCCAACTGCGATTGGTTGGTGGGAAATTGAAGAACGAGGGAACTATAGAAGTGAAAGGTAGTCTCATTTTGACCAACTCTCCCTCAGCCCAATAAGCCTGCATGACATTGACTAGCCTTTTTACTAAGATTCTTCCCTAAATGCCAGAGGCTAATTATGTGTTCTATCATTATTCGACTACTTTGATCTCGAATCAGCATTTTGTAATTCTGATTGGGGCTGCGCTACATCTCTTCAAGATCGCGCCAGACTAGATAACATTTTCCCAATCTGCTGTAGAAATGACCCAGTCCTGTTGGCACAACCCCCCACTCGCCCACTGATGGCTCTGGGAAAACCGACAGAGTGGCACAACTGGTCTTATTGTGTGGGCGACCATGAACCCCCTCTTGTCCTCTCAGTTTTCTGATGCAGCTGTCCTGAATGCGTCTCCACAATTCTCGCACTAAAAGCAAGACAATCATGAGGTCCATCCTGGCAACCTTCTCCAGCTGCAGCTGATGATCCCCAAGCACTCTGAGGCGAACTGCACCCAGCCCCTCACACATACACAGTACATGCTCTGCTGAGTCCAGCTCTATCTAAGAATCTCTCTCGTTTACTCCCTGCAGAGTCTGATAACAGCCTTGACTACCTTTGGCCAGGCACATCACACCAATAGGCTGCCGTGCACTTCTCCTCCCACTTATCAATCTCCTAGATCAAGTGGTTGTTGGTGATCCTTATGAAGGGCTCAGGTCCCACTGAAAGAAGCACAGATCCTTTCCTTGCCAGTTTGTTGGCCTCCTCATTCCCTTCTATTCCAGTATGGTCTGGCACCCATCAAAGTGGTCATGTATTTTCCTTTGCCAACATCTTCGGGGTCAGGGATGATGAGTCACGGAGCCTGACGTGATGGTCAATTAACCTTGCTGGGTTCAAGAGCTCCTCAAAACACTTACCCTTCCCTCCCCCGCATTTTTTCTTCTAAGCAACTGGGACGGTGACACTCTAAAAAGAAAACTAAATACATAATAATTATGGAAATGGGGATGAACCCCGCACTGACTCTAAGGATAGAATTGTTGGGAGGGGGAAGGTAAGACCGATAAGAGTATGTTCCGTGATAGATCGACCACCAGTTCCAATACGATTCGAGCAACATACGGGTGGTGGCACCTCGAAGTACACCTGTTGACCCACCCAGCTGGTACACCTTCTTAGCACTTTCTTGAACACACGTTATGAACTTGGCCAATGCTGCAACCCTGACAAGCTTCTGACACCATAAAAACATCCATCCAGTCATATTTACGCTTCTTGACTTGCCTTGCCTTATCCAGAATTTCTGGAAACTGTTCTCTAGAGACAACCCGGTAGTGTTGCTCTCTCGTGACTTCCTAGCCCTCAGGATATAATACCCAACAACCTGCTTGCAGATCACGTCATGAAGCTTGATGCATCACAGACACACACGCACCACATGATTCACCGACTCACACTGGATACATTGAGCATTCACAACTCTACAATCCTGTCCTCTCGTACACCTCACCACTGAAGGTTGTAGGGCTTTTGAGTGGTGTGAAAGCGCTGGTAATCTCTTCCACAGATGCCCTCTGATGTCCACCCTGCCCATGCCAAATAGTAGGAGAGTTGGAGAGTTTCTGTCACTGCTATACAAAGAACCGACCTATCACACAGTACCGGGGCATTTAGGATCACTTCGGACTGGTTGGGACCAACAGCGAGGACATCAAGCCTTCTTCTCCAGAGACAATCCAGTGGTGCTGCTCTTTCTCCTCTTTCCAGCCCTCACATGACCAGGCCTTAGCAATCTGCTTACAGACTGTGTCATGACCCTTGACGCCATCTCTTTGGGTGGGCTACCTAATTCCAACGACTCAAGCTGGCTACCACAGACACGGTAGTACTTATCTGGGCCCTTGTACTCCTCATTGTTGTTCATTGATGAATTGCTATTGCTAGTGATACTTCCATAGATGCTGATCCTGAATGAATCCAAGGCGGGTCACAGTGCTTGTAAAAATCCAGCCAGATACCTACCATGCAAGAGCAGAATAGTTGTAGAGAGAGACGGAACTCCAAATCCTGCAGATTGAACTGGAGCTTAAATGCGCACCCGTGGGACACTATGTGGGAGGTCTAGCTAAGCACACACATTAGAAGCCATTTACAGCCCCCCCCCTTCCCCTCGTTAGCAAGAGTCATCCTAGACAGTAACCAGGACCTCCACTAAGCTCCACTAATAGGGTCTGTACCCCTCTAGGATACTACCGTTGATCACCAAAAGGACTTGAGTGATAGCCAGCGCTCCCAGGTCTGAGTAAGACACGACTGTACACACAAGCACCACCATATTTCCTTTCACCCTACTCTTTTAACGTTACTATTCACTTTCAGCAATCTAAAGGGTTAGAAAAGAAGTTACAATCGTGTGGTTTTCGTTTGAGGCCCATGGAACCCAAAAAACTTTATTTTGGCGAGAGATCTGTGTTCGTTTTGTCGTCTATAAGCATTTTCGTAGGGATGCGTTGAACTGTGATACAGCAGCTGCACATATCGAATTTATAAGGATTGGGAAAATTTGGTGGTGCTTAGCAAGAAATAGATCATTCCTTGTACTGACGTGTTGAATTGTAAAGGGGAAGGGGCAGAATTGATGACAACTAGACTAGGCAACAATTAAGATCTGGCAGCTCAATATGTTGTGAGAAATTCACCGATGTATCCACAGAGGCTTTCTCCAAAAGGGGTTTCTCGTTTTACACCCTCCTTCCTCACACATACAAGATAGAACTGATATAAATTACCATTTGCAATAATTATATCGTCGTCAGTGCACACTCCTTAAAATATGTTGTTACTTTGGCGTGTGTACTGTTACAGCTCTTGGTGGATGGGGCCTAATATGTGACGACCAGTTTGATATGAACGACGCTAATGTAGTTTGTCGCCACTTGGGCTACCCACTCGGCGCCAAAGAAGTGAGGAACAGTTCAACCTCTGCTGCAAATACGAACGGAACATCGAAGTTCCTGATTGACGACTTGCATTGCACTGGAACTGAGTCGACGATTGCAGACTGCGACCACAATGGATGGGGTGTTCACGATTGCAACCAGGAAGAGGTAGTGCTGTTTCTGGATTCTTATCATTTGCCAAATGATCACAATTTGCCTGTGAAGGACGCCATCAGACAAATTGAAAAACAGCTTTGAATGTTTGGAAAATCTCATTTTCTGATTTGTTTTGGCTTATTCCATCATTTAATGGATGGTCAGACGAACAGAGTTTGTGTTTCATCAAGTTCATCAGTCAGTTCAACATTTAACTAGGATTATTTGAAAACGGTGTAAGATACTCGTGTTCCAGGCGCTTTTTTTATTATAATTTTTTTTTAGGAGGTATGGTATCCTCCTAGTGACTTTACGAACTCCCAGCATATTAGCGGTCAGCTACTTTAGATATAAAACATTCCTTCTCAGCCGCCACTGTTTGCTTGTGCCAGAATTCTGCTGCTGTATTCTGTGTGTGTCTGGACCTGTAATACATGTATCCTTACGTACACAACTTGCTGTCAGACCCCTTCTTTGAAGCTGGGACTGCAGAACACATCCTCAACAGTTCGGGGAACAGAATTCGCCTGTGTGGTGGTAAAAGCAGCTTGTAGTGGCACTTATAGTCAGATGCTCACAGAAACGCTACTCATGACATATGTAGGTTTACCACCTAAATTACAGTCATGAAGAGGTTCACTAATAGTACATCAGGTTGTAAAAAAGCTACCTGTGCAACGCTCTTGAGTTTGACAAACCTGACCCCTTCCTGTTCAGATGACGATCACGACGCCCATAGTCCCAAGAAGCCACAGTGGATGTCAACTAGTGCTGCCCTGCTTTCCCCCTTAGTAGTACATCCAATCTGCGTATCAAGACTCTGTTTGAGAAGTGACACTCCACTATAGTGAATTTGTGGCTATGTCCTGCTGATCCACACTCAGCTATTGCATAGGGGAGTAAACACTGCAGATCTAAGTGGAAACCAATTAACCAGCTGGCCCACATAAGCAGAGCGACCACTTTGGTAATGGTTGACACCAGGCTAAAGAGCCTATAACATTTTTTTTGGGACGCAGGAAGAAAGGTGGCCCCAATGTATTGAGACCCAATCAGAACCGTCTAGCACATTGCATCATGTTGGCTCTCACACCTCTCTGCTATGGCAGCTCTTATTTCTTGTTCTCTTCACCTTCATGAGAGTCTTGCAGATTGCCACCATTACCATACATCCTCCCAGACTGTCTAGCATTTTGGGAGGTTCGGGAGTAGTATTTCTTCCATGTCTTCATTCTTCTTACCTAAGAGATACTGGCCTTGGAACAACAAACTCCATCCTCTTCTGGTTGAGCGCTGCCCAGGAAAATTGAGCAATGCACCTCCTCTTTCATTGGAACTCAACGTGCTGTAGATGAATATCTGTAGCGTGGAGTGGATGACTGTATCCCATACCATGGGCTCCCAGCCTGCACGAGAAGATGGCATAGGAAGCACCATCTCTATTGCCCTGTAGTGCAGTTGGTTTGGGCTTGCAGCCTTACCAATTTGGTGCAGGTCGTGTGAAGAACTGGGTAAGGTAGAAATCACTGCCTGACTGTGCCTGGGCTGTGCTTCACTCGTCTTGTCGCCTCCCAAGGATCACGGCCCTCCTTTGTTTCATTCAGTAGATATACTCTTATGCCCCCTTGATGGGTACAGCACTTTCCGCTTGACTACCAGTAGGTGGATAGGATAGCACTTGCTACGACCAACACTGTCTCCTGAGAAACTGTCCAATTCCAGCAATCAATGTGGAGGGCACACCTTCTTATGGTAAGCAATGCTCACACCTAATAGGATGTACAACGCTCACAAGCATCCGCCTTGTTCCTGCTAGCGGCTTTCTCATGTTGGCCATAAGACAGGGAAGAGCTTTATCTGCTGAGGCAGCTTTATCTGCTGCTTGCTGGTTATGGAAACCTAACGACAACTTGATATCCACCGTTATGCCCAAATATTGAACCGCTTCCTTTGTAGAGGGAGGAGAGTCTCCATTTTTCATGTCCCAGAACTAACTCTGTCTTGTGTAGGATCAGAGACAGTCCATGAGTTCACCTTCGATGATATATTGTCAAAAGTGGTGCTACTCAGTATAAAGAAGGCAATGTTTCTTTAATGTTCGAATAAACTGGCCACAGCCCCGACAACTAGATGAGAGAACTCTGGAAGTTTCTGATTATATCCTTTCACATCAAGTTTGCCTATTTTGGGAACCCTGTTATTTCGACCATGCTAAACTAAGTCAAGACAGCCATTTGTAGCTCATCTATTCAGTGTTATCTCAATTTACGTATTATGAGAGTATGGATGTTTCAGGCTGCTGGAGTGCTGTGCAAAGTGATGGAAAATGAATGCTCCAACAACTATTGGCAGTGCAGAGGCGTGGCTGAATGCATACCTGTCGGGTTTTTGTGTGACAACGTTCCTGACTGCCACGACAAAAGCGATGAAGACCCGGCAAACTGCAATGTGAGTTCTCACTCGTGTTCCCCGTTTTGCAAATCGAGTTTCAAAATTACGAAAATTATGTGAGGTGCGCAACTATTTTCAGGATACGTTCTCTGTGCGGTTGGTCGGCACAGGAGGAGAAAGCAGAAGCAATAAAGTGACCGAAGGGCGAGTTGAAGTCAAGCGATTTGGAGTTTGGGGAACAGTCTGTGACGATGATTTTGGACTGAAAGAAGCTGAAGTAATTTGTAATTCTTTGGGCTTCGAGGGGCCGGCTAAGGTGAGTACATTACTTCTTTATAAAAGCTGATTACAGGAGAACTAGTCATCAGGAGGAACTCTTAGTTATTGCTACTGTTAAGTTGCAATTGGAGTCCAAGTAATAATACAGGTGCTCCAGGCATTCAATGTTCATACTTTACTATCACATGTTTAATATGTTATGAGGTCCAGTATGACAGGTATTACAGTTGTTATTCTGGTGGATATGGTACATGAGTATGGATGAAATCCTACGATTGTTTCTTAGAGCATTCTTACTTTCCTGAGCTCTTCAAAATAAAAAGGAAAGTTATGTAACGGACTGAAAAACAATTTATGAGTTTTCTTCAGATCTTTACTGATCTGACTCCACACATATGGTTTGGTGTCCCCCTCCTCAAACGTTATGTGTGCAAAATACCCTCAGGGATCGCTAAGTGTGAAGAGGGTATGAGATACTTCCATCACATGCTGAATGGAGCACCAGTTCTGTATTCGATTATGTGCACAACCCTTACGCCAAAGTGAAGTGTAATGTCTTAGATACTGACATATTTTACAATGCACTTTGTACGCTGAAAGCCGTCTTGAAGACGTAACTTAATACGCGCACCACGCGAAGCCAGCCCTCAAAAAGCCAGACGTCTATGGTGCGCTACCCTGAGTATTGTTTCATATTGATTGAACACAGAAGGCAACTGCGATCCCAGGGGTAAGGTGGCTTAAAACGCTGACAGGGAAGAGTTTTTCACTTTAGTAATGACATTTTTAGGAGAAAAAATAACGAGTCCAATCCAACTGTGCATAGAGCTTCTCATTTCTAGTGAGCAAATAACCAAAAGTTGAGTCCTTGATACTCCTTTGGTGTGCACATTACACTGCTAAAGGTTAAAGCAGGGTCATGATCATGCCATTTGGTAACCAAACCACAGTACTGTTGAAGTATGTATTGCACTTGGCTTCGTCTCAAGTCTGTTCCACGCTTAAGGCAGTCACGTTACCCGCAAATCCCCAAATTGGGCTTCCACAATTCTGATAGGTCTGACAATTGCTTAATTACATGACGCTGCGGTGTTGTAAATGCATTAGCTGCGCTAAATAAGGCTTTACAGTGTTCAACGCAAGAGGTTTGACGAGTAAGGTGACTGCTGATTATTTTAAAGTGTGCGTAACTGTGGCCCTGTATAGTAAACCTGGTAGCCACTCGTTGTAAAAGAACCTCAGATGTAAATTACCTAAATGCAACAATACTGCTGCGCCCTCTCTAGAGGTTCTACTTGGACTACCACCATGAACACTTAAGATAACACTTAGATACCATAAATTGAAATCACCAAACTTCTGTTCTCGAAACTTGATGTGAACCTTATAACATGCCTTTTTATTTCAGGCTTACAAAGAAGCAGCATTCGGCGCTGGAACTGGTATCATATGGATGGATCAAGTCCATTGTTTTGGTAATGAGACTACTGTGAAGGATTGCATGCACAATTCCTGGGGACAGACAAATTGTAAGCACGATGAAGATGTGGCTGTTGCGTGCTCCCCGCAAAAGTTCAATATGGATCCGGTGAGTTTTTACTTTGCTTCTTATGCAACCAACGATTTGTAACCCTCTTCCCTCGTTATCGTTTCTTTCTGTGTGGCTCTGAACCTTTCCCGTAAGGGTGTGGCTCAGGCATATTAAACCTTAACTACAGCTGGTGACACAGAAGTACTGGCACCGGCTAATTCAAAATTGAAATACAACAAATTATTTTCAGCGTTTATTCCGCTTCTTGATTCAGTAAGTTCTGGCAGAAAAAGCACCTCTCCATGATTCTTCAAAGTAGTTCTTTACACGAAATTCGCGGGCTTTTAGCAACAATAAAATTAGCGACATTGAGACAACGTGATTTTTTTACTAATTGATGACCCAACTTCTTCAAGAAGTTCTTCCTCCTGAATCATTCTTCATTCAACAACTTCATTGATTCTTTGGCAGAGCCAGCACTTGGATGAGGATGAACCGACACCACCCATATTGAAGTCCTTGGAAGATATACTTCCTCAAGAGTGTGGACGAGTCGCAAAAAAATCAGCAGTGCCTCACACTCCACATCCAATTGTAATGCAAAGAGTCGTATCCGGTTTTGAAACCACCAAAGGCGCCTACCCTTGGCAGGTGAGTTACTACCGCTATTTTCACTGTTCTCCACGTCTTATTTATTTGAAAAATCCTTTTTCTCAGAAATGTGACGCTTTCGGGACGATCAATACTTCGAGGAATTTGAAGATTCCTCGATTGGTGGGGTGGGCGAGTGGGGGGGGGGGTCGTTCCATTCCTGATAATTCAAGCTGTAATAAAGTCTTCCCTCGCAACCTGTAGACACGTTCCTGCTGAGCGAAGGAGTCTCTCCAGCAACGAGTGAAACCAAGTTATTTCATCCAGAAATAATTAACTAAGGAAAAGTATAAAAGAGTCTATTGAAGGTTGTCTAATACTTTGACATGCCAAACATACTGTTATTTCAAATTCATTTATAATGACTAGTACATGTTCTTATATCCAAATTTGGATACTATCAACTTCATAATAATGATGGACTGCCACGTGCTGGGGAAATATAATATGAAAGGATTGTAAATTAAATAAGAGGGAAAATGTAGACGAGAGGACTTAACTAGGCGACTACCGTGAGAGGTAGGAGAACACGGAATGAGACAAAAGGTCGCTGTGGGAGCATTGGTAGCCCGGTCTTTCTGAAAACGTTTGAGCAGCCCACTCCCGTCTGTGCCACTTGAACTGCAATATGTTTGAAAGCTGTTGGTGAGGCCTTCATCATTGCTACACAAACAACTTTCTTTGGTTAGTTTTCGCCATAATAGGTCTGTTTCATCTCATGTTACCTGTTCCTCAAAGCAAGATGGGGATCCTCATCAAAGGGACGCAACACTTACTAGTTTTTTCCCAATATCCGAGAACGTCTTGGAATAAAGTGGGTTGAGCCAGACCTTTGGACGAGCAGTTCCTTACTGGGATTGGCGACTTCAATGCGGGGCTTCACTTCTTTTCTCTTAAAAAGTCTAGATCCTGCACGTTTTGCGTCTTAGGCCCGGAGGAAACAAGAAACCATGTGCTGCTCCATGGTACTTCCTGCAAGAGTGAGTGGCAGTTGCTGGAAGAGCATCCAAACCATCCAGTTTTGACTGCTGCGAAGGAACTGTTGCTCCCAGTTTGCGAAGAAGGTTATGTCTAGAGAATGTGGCCAAAAGTTGATCTTTCCCATTGTAACTTGCCCCCCTAGGTAAATAGTTAGATTAGGTGGGAAACTAGATTAAGAACTCCTCAAAGATGGTAACACTTGGGCAATAGAAAACCTGCTGGTCTGGGGTGGATGCTGAACAAGTGCACGTAGTCTCGCACACTAGCGAAAAAAGCAACGTCCTAACTAGGAAACATACCTGTTTCTGAAAGCGCTTACACAAATCTTATGATAATTTAATATTTTTTTGCAACAGGCTAGCATCAGAGTTAGGAGTATTTCTGGAAAGAATTCACACTGGTGTGGAGCAATAGTGATCACATCGCAGCACGTTCTAACTGCAGGTCATTGTCTCAGAGACTACGTCAAAACTGCATACTCAGTGCGAGCTGGAGATTTTGATTCTGAAGTGAGTGTCTTCAGTAAAATGATTTATTGCTGTGGCAGCTCTAGCTCATCATTTACAGATAACGAGCACAAGTAGCCCAGAAGTGGTCACAGCATCATCCAATAAACTCAAAATTATGGTGAAATCCTGGTTTTAGGTTTTCGAAGACAGTGAACAAGACCATGATGTGGAGCAGATCTGGATACATCCAGACTTAGATAAGAAAACCAAACTGAATAACGACATTGGCATAGTCAAAGTGAAAGGTCCTGGCTTTGTATTCAACAATTGGGTAAAACCAGCCTGTTTACCTCAAGAAAGCTCGCGTTATACAGCAGGGAAAAATTGCACAGTGTCTGGATGGGGATCTAACAGTCCTGGCTCAGGTAAGCCAAGGAAAAGCTTGGTAATAAACTTAGATTATTTTACTCTCAATTTAAATTTATAGAAAATTCTTTATTCACGTACTGCAGGCTTTGTTCGAACTTTGCACGCTTCGTGGCTTCCCATTCTCCCACTAAAGGAATGTAAAGCTAAAAGTGTGTATGGCGAAGATGCGATAACGTCAGGGATGTTCTGTGCTGGAAGCTTCCAAGGTGGCTCTGATTCCTGCCAAGGTGATTCGGGAGGCCCTTTTTTGTGTGCAGAACCTGGTAAGTCTTCCACTTTCTTTTCCTAATCGATGTAGCAATCAATTACGGGTGGCGTGAGGGTTTGTAGATGGTGTGCTGCATCAAGATAACTGGTAGGGCTTGGGCGAAAAGCTAGGGGGGAAGGGCCAGGCAGACAATATGAAATCCTCAATGTTTTGTAGCAGTTTTCATTGACATCAGACGAGCGTTTGAGCGCCACTGTCAATAAGCTTGAAGGTCAGTGTTCGGACCTTGGTCCGATAATCTTGTAATCTTGTTTCGCTCGGTGGCAGGGGCTTGGCGATAGCGCCCCTCCTTTCTCCTCATCCTCAGCCTCCCATCACTCCTTTTGCTCGGATTCATTTTAACCTTGTGCGTGCGGCTCACGGCAAACAAACAATCGGACACCTCTCAGAAACAAATAATTGTCTCAATATAAATACGAAAAAAAACAACGGAAATCAAACGGTCGGAGTGCGTCAACTACTCTACCTACAAAATTGGGACATCGGATTCGTGCAGCCGGCCGGCTCCATCTTCCCTCGCCCAGAACTTCGAGGTAAGCCCAAACTCACCCATTCCTTCCCAGCAGAATCCTCGCTCCTCCGAATTAACTTGCTGCCTATCGATTAACCCGCCATCGAATAACCAACCAAAAAAAAGAATAACTAGAACACAAAGAATAATTCATACAGTCCACCAGGAAAACCCAACTGTCAGGGATTAGAGTAACTTCAGAAGTTACCAAACAAATAGAACTGAATAGACATGTCTCAATCCAGGTAAGGAAGAGCTTGGTCCTTGAAATGCTTCCTTTGAGACAAACACCTCTGTGGAAGACCTGACTGTGGTGACCCGTGCACAGTCGATCCACCAAATTGAGGCAGAAAGCCATCAAATGCTCTGAACCGTCGCCCAGTGGTGTGAGCGCATCAAGCTACTGTTGGCTGAGGAAAAATCTCAGCTCATCACCTTGAAGGGATGTGATGGAACTAAATAACCAATTGCCAATACGTTACGGCTCCTTCTTGAAAAGTATTTGGGAGTCACTATAGGTGAGCAGTAGCGTTTCAGCCAACACCTCCAGTCACCTCAAAAGTACTACCCTCGCTAGGTTTGCCTCATTGCAGGCAATTAGCAAGGCCACTTGGGGTGTGTGTTACTCTGTCACAATCTTCATGAACAAGGTCATCTATCTAGGCGTGATTGGCTACTTCTCTGTGGTCTGGGGTAGCACAATCAAAGGAAAGTACTGGACCAAGACAGACAAAGGGTACCTGCAGGGCTTGGACCAGCACTTTATAACGCCTTCTTTGAAGGTCTTCTGAGAAGCCTCATGAAGACAGGCAAGCCATACGCCTATGTGGATGATCTGACTATGCTGATACGCACACAGTCATATCGCCAAATCAAGTCAAAAACATTCACCTTCAACCTTCAGCCTGTTATGAAGGCATTCACCCAATGCCTTGAGAACATCAGCAGCAACCACGTCAAGTACTTACAGTATATATAAGAGAATACAGGTGAGAGGTGACGTTCCAGCTGTCACAGGCACGATCGGATTAAGCCGTGACCTGGAATGGGTGCAGCAGATCAGACCTGATTAAATCTAAAGAAGAAGAAAACGGCCAAAGAACATGGAGAGGGGGGGGGGACTGCATTGCCGCGATCATGAGGTTAGGAAAACCGGGCCTGCAGCGCACAACAATGTGATCGGTCTATTCCTCCTCTGGATGCCTGCGACTTCACTTCGCTCTCACAATCTGTGGGTTATACATTGAGTGGAACAGACTGGTATATTCGGGTCGAAGTATACAGGTCTGTTCCACCCAATCTATAGCGGCAAGGGACAGCTCTCGTAAGGTTTACCTCATTATGAGTACCATCACGGCCACTTGGGGTGTGTTATCGTGACTCAACCATCGTGTACAAGGACGTTTATTTAGGTGGGATTAGCTACTGCCCTGCTGTCTGGGGTAGCAACAGAGCGATTACTGTTGAAAGCACCTGACATGGTTATTAACCTATCCAGCTTGCTCAGGGCTCAATTCCTGGTTGCCCCCTGCCACTAAGTAATTGCTTCATGGTCTATTTATGGTTTGAGCACAGCTCGATAAATCTATTTAGCCATGCATGCCTTCAGGACCCAGGTTTTCCCCATTATGTATTTCATTAGATGGTGTAGCATCCTCTCTTTGTCAGTATGTCTGTTTATTTGGCCCTACCATCTGAATCGCCTTTCCAAGATGACCTAGATACTTGACTGATGAGCCTTTCCAAAAAACGATTCTGACAGTGCCATTAATTACCTACCCTCGATAAAGGTTGGGTCAGAAGTAAAGGCGTTCTACAATTATGGAATAGTGAGTACTATCAGTGTTTCTATGAAGAGGGCTAGACTACATTCGACAAAGTTTGAATAAACGAATGGTAAACAGGTTGGATTGGTTGGCAGAGGAATTTTAAAAACGCTAAATGGTCATAGGGCTGAAGAAAGTTGTGTGATGAGTTGTACTCCCCCCCCCCCTCGTTCTCGCAGATTACATTTAGCGAATGAATGCTGTAGTTGCATCGTTTCTGAACTATTCGTGAGAATAGTGTCAAGTGCACGTCGTTGTGTAAATTTTGGTCAGTTTGCTCTCTGTAACTTGGTTTTGTTTAAACATCAATCTTTGTTTACATCTGTAACTCTTTTTACTTCAGGAGATGTAATGACTGTTTATGGTATAACAAGTTGGGGACTCGGTTGTGGTCGACCCAACAGCCCTGGAGTCTACACAAACGTCGCTCACTACCTCAAGTGGATTCACGAAACAATTACCAAATAAATGCGTTGTTTGGTATTTTATTAATCTACATCCGCCCTGTGTTTGGTATTGTATTAGTATGTTATGGCCTTTCTTGTGATTTGAGCAACTATTTTTTAATAACTAAGTACACAATGCTAAGTTAGCGTCATGTTAAGAATCCTTAAATGTTGTCAGCTGCTTTTCAGTTTCAATGGAACAATATGTTACCACTATTTATCGCTCAATGCTTTCTGGGTAGATATGAGGGAAGATGCCAATTCTGGGGTTTAGAAGCCACGTAAAGTGTAGGATCTCGATAACACTAAATACCACAGGGCTTCAGTTCTTCGAAATCTCATCTTCAGCCACCCTCAAGCAACGGTGTTGACTTTGTAATGTTCGCCAAGGGGCTAATGGGGGTCTTCATTCTGATCCTGTACTTGAGGCTATTTTTGCACAATCTCGCTCCACCCCACCCCCACGGCCTCGTGCAGGTCGTTTTATTTTGGCCAAGCCTACGCAGTTTCTTGTGTGTGGAACTTGGTTTCCAGTCCTAAGCTTCAGGTGAGCGCGAAGTGCAAAGCTCGTTAGCTCGAGCCAAAACTGGTTCATGGTATTCCTTATGGAGTCGTGGGTTTACTCTGCCATGGTAGCCTGGAAACATTCGGCAAGAAAACACCGAGAGAAAAGGTTTATTAATTCCAAATATGTTACATCATGGCTTTTTATGGTTAGATTAGGAACATTGGGGTTATCTTGGACGTCAGCGTTAGTCCAACTCCCTAAATACGCTCAACCTTTAGTAACAAAATCCTGAACCACTGCGTCAGCTTGATGGTTCTGTTGGCTCGGCGCTGGGAAGTTCCAAGTTGTCAAATGCTGCTGCCCGCAATTGATGGTGATTATTTGGCAGAACTCAGGCCCAAACAGTCCATCAACTTCTGTTGATCAGTTGGTCATTGATTGGAGTCCTCGACAGGAAGAACACTTCCACTTTTCGCTCGTGCTCTGCTCTATTTTTTGGTCACATTTTCCCACGATTTGATTTTCCTTTGGCCCAATCATACTTTTGGCGATGGTAGTGGGGGCAGTTTTTCCCAAGTTCCCCTAAGGTTTCGGTAGGGCGCCCATAGGTGATTCGTCTAGTGCCATGCGATTCTATAATGCAGGAGGAGCCAGGGAGTAGCTGAGTTTCCCGACACATTGGTTCGTGTTTTGAGCGGGGAGTCGGGTGCTTTCGGTGAGAAGGCTTCTCATGCTCAAGCTTCTTACGTCGGATATTACTATATCCGATGTTAGTTCGTCGTTCACTTTGTGAGCCGGGTGCTCATTACATTGTGTTGGAAATTAAACGATCTGATTCATTGAGGCACAGTATGGCTAACTATTTTTACTTTCCTCTACCCAAAGAGTAAGGGAAGCATTGAATGAAATCGTGTCACAAACAGTTGAGTTTTCTTCAGATCTTTACGATCTTAAAAACCTCCATTCAGAGCGTGGCCTGTGTTTATAAACATGTTATTTAGGCCTGCTCCCTCAACGATTACAGGTGGTACACTCTAATGCGCCTAACCTTTACAAACCAAATACTTAAGCTGCATTCAACATGTTTAGAATAAGTCACAGTTCTCTGAATTCAGAAATGTGAGCACGTTCTCCTTCCTAGATTTAATTAAAACAAAAATATCTTCCAGGTGGATTCGACACCCTCCATTTTGCTGTTGTTTCTTCGTGTTGCCCCAATATTAGAATTTGACCATGAGATTGAAGGATTCCTGGAGATCCTCCAGTCGCTTCCTCTTCTTCCAGTTTGTCTCAGTGTCTATACATGATTCTTATTCCCAACTAAACAACCTAATTCCAAGATTCAATTACGTATCGTGGGGGTCAGGCTGACATAATTAGCTTTTTTGTTGGTAACTCCTCTTGTTCTAAATTAAATAAATCTAAATTTCTTGGGGGCGGGGGGGGCTGAAACGAGTTGATTGAGGTCGAAGTAATTGTTGATAACACACCTGCTGCCCGTTTTTAATTTATTAATTTATGTTTTTTATTATCATTGTTTTAAAAATAAATGAATAAGGAATATAATTTGAATTTATAATGAGAACAAACAAAAAATGAGCTTGATACAGGATGGAAAATGAATTAATGATGTGGCAGCTTGCCTTGTTCCCACTCATTTGAGCGGCATGGAAACAGTGTAAGTTGTTTTTAAATAGGTCTTGTGTAAGTTCTCCTATGCCTTTAAAAAACAGCATTGAAACCAGACGTTCCAGACTTCAGTGTAAAACGGCGCCTCTGTCTACTTCAACACGACCCTTCCCACTGCCGAGACCAAGGCATATGTTGTATTGTTGTAGACTCAGATGGCCCAAATTCGGGTTTCAGATAAACGCATCAATTCAAGGCACTATGATGTGTTGTTAGTTATTCGTATAGAACTACTATGTATTTTAGGATAAATTGGGTAATTTTACTTGTGAGCCTCGTAATTCGGAGTGATTCAAGCAAGTATCACACCCAGTGGTACAGTTGGAACAGCTTGCCTCAATTTCAAAGCTAGAATTGCAAGAAGAGAGCTCAACACCAGCCATCGTGCTGGACTTGAGTCTTCAAAAGAAGAGGCGAGTCAAAAATTTTAAGATCCTCGCCTAGGATATTGTTACGCTATTTCTTGCTTCCTGCACACTAGAGGTGCAAGATGTACACGATGGAGAAGAAGTGGAGACGCTCATTGAAGTCCCTTTGTCCCATAAGGAATTGGCCCATCAAGTCCCTTTGGCGAGGATTCCCAACTAGCTTGCCATTTATCTAACCCTTCCGTTTAGCGTGGATACAGAGTTCGACGCAGAGCTGGGGAAACTCCCGTTTCACTCCCCAGTTGCCCGCCATGCACACTGTGGCAAAGTCAACTGGTAACTGACAAGTGATCGCTTGGATCGCTTTAGTGGATACTGTCTTATAGGCATTAGTGATCCACAGAAGTACAGCTCTCTGAGATTGGGCCCGCACTCTCCTTTGATATGCTTTGAGTTAGCCACCCCAGACTACCTGGCAGTAGCCAATTACGGCTAGATAGATGGTGTTGTACATGAGGTTTGCTTCATGTTAACACACTCCCCAAGTGGCCTTACTGTTTGCTCGCAGTGAGGTTGAGAGACTACAGGTGTTTGCTGAAACGCCACTTCTCACCTATATTGACTCCCAAGTACTTACTTGCTTCACAAGGAGGATCTTGTTGCCGCCAAAATGTAGATGAGATGGACTTTTTCCTTAGACATCTGCAGCTGGACATGCTCGCAACATTGGGTGACAGTTGTGAGTACTTGATGGATCCACTGTGCACGGTTCAGAACAGTCAGCCCGTCCACATAGGTGCTTATTGAGCACGAGGCTTCTTAGAAGACTTTCGAAGAATGAAGCGCCAGTCTGAAGATGGAGCTCTATGACACCCTTCTCCAGAGTGAGACATGCCTGCAGCTGATTATAGCAGTTCGATTGTATTGAGGTAGTTGGGAGATGCTTTGAAGAGCTGCTGATTCAGGCAAAAATTACGGCAATCGCGCCGGAGCTCCGATCCACAATCCTCGATTTACATCGAGAATTATGAACCAATGTCTTAACCACTAGACCACGATCACCCGGTGCCTTTAATAGGAGTCAGTCAGCACATCTCCCCCCTCGTCTTTAGCCACTGCTCCTGGAGCGGACTCTTTTAAGGAACGAATTCTATGAGAGTTGAGCAAATCCCCAAAAATCCGATCTTTGATTCGAGAAACGAGGGAGCTACAAGGAAAGTCTTTTCTTTCACATTGTAGTAGGCGCATCGCCCATTTTATTTCCCTTCGCGCTGGACCTTCACAGCGTCAGCGAATCCCGGACCCAAGAATTCGTCTCGTTATTTCTCTCTTAATTTTTTTATTTTTCTCTCTGGGCCTCTTCTTTTTCTTGAAATGAAGAAGTTTCGACCAGTAGTTGGGCGCCAATGTACTGAGGTAGTTTGGAGATGCTTTGATGAGCTGCTGACTCAGGCAAAAATTACAGCAATCGCGCCAAAGCTCCGACCCACAATTCCTGACTATCGCTGAGAATTATGAACCAATGTCTTAACCACTAGACCACGATCGCCCGGTGCCTTTTATAGGAGTCAGTCAGCACACTATTCTCAGGTAACTTGCGATAGGCATGTGCAGTTTACAGGGAGTTCCCAACAGTGAGTGTCAGTTGTTGGAAGAGCAGCCAAACAACCGCCACTCGGTAGATACTGAGTAGGTACCTGGACTGTGGCACGATAGTGAACCTGCAACCTCCTTGACTAGGCATAACTCTTTTCTGAGGGTTAAGAACCGTCATTTTGATAAGTAAACACTCATCCCGAAGTGTTCTGTGAACTTAATCCCAGAACCTGAAGTACAAGCCAGGGCTGAGAGTTCTAGCCATGAGTCCTAGCCTTTTCATAAATCTAGCAACGTTAAGTGGTTGGAAGGTTCATTCCATATTTTTGTGTTGCTTCCCACAGTATCATTCGCGATAATGAAGCGTATCATTACGTTCAAGCGTTGTTGAAAAGCTCAAATATTGCTTTAGTCGCGTGGTGGGCGTGGTGGGCGTGTTTGTAGAAACTCTGCTTGATGCTTTTCACCTTCCACTATACCACCTAAACTACGTTGAAATGTCAGAAAAGACACAGAAATGTTACTTAAACTAATTTCAAGCCATCCAAACAGCCTTAGGAGGTAAAAATGTCTTCATCGACTATTCTACAGGTACAAGACTACGAAATGGGATACAGTGTGTGCAAATAAAACGGACTGAAATTGTATTAACAATTTAATATCCCACTATCGGTTTTTGTGTTGTATAATTTCTCTGGTACATTTCGAATTGGCTTAGCTCCAAGTAATTATTGAATAGTATACACTCAGTAAGTTAATAAAACCCTAAATGAATCAAGTGCGGTCAACAGTTGAAGACTAATCCAATAAAACTCGACTTTATCTCATAGTCTTGGGTTTACTTACAACTATTTTTTTGCTGAGTTACTTTTTCGTTGAGTACCTTGACAGGTAACCGCCAGAATTTGAATTTGTCTCATAACTGTCATCAGTATCACATTGCAAAACATCACAAAACACATGAACAAAGGTCTGCCTAGTGGTGTCATTTCTTCAAAAAGTGGGTAAATCCAGATTGAGGTGATGAAGTACATTAGATACACGCTGAAATGCCAAAGACGAAGATAAGTAATGGAAATAAAATATGTGATAAATGAGTTGTTTGACACAAAACCAACATAATAAGGGGAGCAAATGCAGTTTCTTTTGCAAACGCAATTTTCACTCCTGGAAGTAGACACTCTAGTTTGCAGACAGGTTGAAGTGTTTGGGGGTGATCTTTGATGGAGCATTACGTTGGACCAAGCTCATAGAGTATGTGTGTGGAAAGGCACACGCTTTTGTCCGGAGCAGCTAAAATGTACTGGGCCCTGGGACCTAAGGCGTGGAGTCATCTGCGGAAGAGCCATCGTCCCAATAAGCACTTATGCAGTACCCATGTGGGGAAAGCCACTGGAACTGCGTTGTGACACTGATGTGTGCAAAGTTCAGTGACAGATGCTCCTTCGAATAATTAGAGGTGTTTGGACGTTATCTTTCCTGGCTTGCTGTGTGGTAGCTAGTGAAAACCCAATTGAGGTACGGAAAATCATTCAGGTACACAGAATCCCCTACCACCCAACACATGGGCAAGCAACAATGGCTGAAGTTGGTACTCATTCGAAGGAAGACACAAAAATAAAATGCAAACTTCATGCAGTTGCAGTGATCTCGGTAATGGAGGAGTTGGTTGTGGTTTTGTTGTTTATACCGAGAAACGCAATACCATTTACCAGCAGCGTTACAAACTTGGAGAACCATGGCTGAGACTTTTGTGATTCTGAAAGCATTGGAAGGGCTCTTACGGCAACTGCAGCATACACTGACAGCCAGTTACGTTTTTCCATTCTAGCAGGCCCCAACTGTTGAGCTCATCAGAAGTAGGGTTGAGACACACTCAGTATGTACTAAATCAGACAACCCCCACAGCTGCACTGGAGGTCCTGCTGGGTCTTAACACCCCTCCGCATGCAAAGAGAACTGCCGACTTACATACGCTGGAACAGGGCTTTATCAGGTAGGGTAGACGAGGGCCACACTATCTGATACTGGACAGGATGAGTTGGAGGGGGGGGGGGCATCCACATCTCAGGGACTCAGTATGGATGAAATACAACTTTGAACTACCCTTCAAGATACTTATTACTAAAATATCAACATGGGAAGAGGGTGGGTCCCATGCTTGAGGATGGTGAACATGCAGTCCCTCCTGTGTAGGGGGCTGAAACGGGAAAGGATATATATTATGTTAGATAGTCAGGCTGTACTTAAGACCCTGGCTTCTTATTCTATCTTGTCGGGGCTGTTCTGAAGACTGTGGCAAAGGAGAACACCTTACGCTGGGTTGGGGAATGAAGAGGCCGACAAACTGATGAGAAAAGGATCTGCCCAGGGGGACCTGAGTCCGTCGTTGGGATCACCAATACGCAGAGGTGGCAAGTGGGAGGCAGTCAAGGTTATTTTAATTAGACTCTCCAAAGGACAGAACGAGTTCTCAGTCTGGAGGGAGAAAGTATACGTATGGTATCTGGCCTGTTAACAGTTCCACTAAGACATCAACTGGCCAAGATTGGTCTGTCATAGGTACAGAGTGGCTGATTCGTCAAGGCTGGACCTGGAGTCAGCGGAGCATGTACTGTGTACTTGTGAGGGGCTGGCTGCAATGTGCCTCAGAGTGCCTTAGATGTGGCTGGATGAGGTTGCAAGGATAGACTTAAACATTGAGCAAGAATGGTGGGGCGTTGCAACTGGGAACACCAGCTCCACAAGACCTGGGGGTGAATCTAAGAGGATTAATGGAGGAGTTAGGACATTTACAATTCAGTGAGCCTTTCACCTTCACTCTCAACAGTCTGCCATCTCACCCAGTGCCTCTTAACATTATCAACTGAAAATGTTTCTTTCAACTAGAAGTTCCAATGTTTAAACTGACACTTACTTGGAAAAATAGAGAAGGTAAAACCAAATCATGGCCTTCGCAGCAGAGCTCCAACTTGGGATTGTACGATGAAATAACACAAGGTCCAGTAAGGCTGCCAATGCGTTGAAAGTGTGGGAACTGTGATTCAACCATAAAGGCAAACCTAGTATGAATTCTTTATCCGCAATTAGTCTGTAGTCAATCGAGCGGACAACCCAAAACAACACTGTGACTCCCTAGATGTTGAAAAAAAAGAAGGAATTATCAGCACCAGTCTTTCTTCTCAGCGGATGTCTAGTGGGTTGGGTGGTTATTTTTTGGAGCTGTGGATTCCGATGGATCATACGTGAAATGTAGCGTAGTGAATGAAACTATTTCATTGAACAAAGCCGACTGGAAGTTTTGGATTAGCTTTTGGTTAGGTTGAGTTTGCAGAGCATCAAATACCTCAAGAGAGTACCTCCTAAAGGGGCTCAAAAAGGAAAGTATAGAAAAGTCTCTTCGGTTTTAGAAGCAGTTTGGGGGATGGCTGAAGTGTTCAAGAGTTGGAATCTAGCGCACAATCGACTAGTATGAGTTTCATGTGGCTTACAGACTGACTAGGCTTGGAATGGGCGCCTGACTACATTTAGTAACTTGGAAACCTCGACAGAGCTCGGCATGATCACTGACATGATAGCGCTCTGGTACGAGTTCGACTGGAAATACTAAATGCAACCAGAAGGAAACGTGCGGAACAGCGAAAGTCGTCGATTTTGGCCGCTTAATGATATGAACATCTACCCAGAACGGCAACTCCAGCTAATGAAATCTTATGCTGTTGAAATTCGGATTTCTGAAGGTCCCGCCATAATTTAAATCGCAAATTTGCCAGAATACGGGTAGCAGGCGCTGATCGAAGACTCGTATGAGTCCCTGTTTAATAGTGTGCCAAGTGAGAATAGCGCAACCACTAAGTTCATCGAAGCACAATTTGGAAATTCTGCGGATAGATTTGTAAACAAAGTGAGAAGCTTGCTTTGATAGATCTTGACGCATATTATATAACATGTTGTACCAACAGAAGGCCATATGTCATGGTAGGTTTCACGCCCTTTTCTCTCATTACCTTCGTTTCTCTAACTCCAGCTTCCGTTTTACATGCGAGACCTTTTTGGTTTTTCCCTTCGTTTGGCTGTTTTCCTCACTATCCCGGTTTCCTTCGGTCTGAGCAGATAATTAATTTCTCCCACATTTCATGCACTTTGGATTCGCCGTTGTGCCGTCTTTTCCTCATCGGTTTTAAGCGCCTTCCAGACTTTTGCATAGTATTCTCCCAAAGCATCCTCGTGATCCTTTGACTCGCGGTACAGTTTTTGTACCACGAGTTCCTCAGACCGTGAGGAAAAGGTGCATGAGACTTGCTCCGCCAGAATAATTCACGAGAGGCGGGCGGTACAACAACTGCTCTGGAGCGAAGTCAGGGGAAGCAGGGAGAGGATGTATGAGGAACCTCGAGCAACCCCTTCACATCCTCGCTATGTAGTGGAGCCATACGGAGTGAGGCGAGGGCAAACAAGGATGGCCGAGGAACCTATTCAAATTCTCGCTCCTCAAGCTACTCCCCAAGAGGCTGGAAGGAGCTTATGTAATTACTTTTCATGTTCGATTGTTTTGGATGCTTGAACTGGTGGTTTATCGGTGATGTTTTCAGCGGCAATTATTACGTCAGCTTGAACATTTTAGAGGAATGAAGCGATTGAGTGATCGAATCGGGTTGCAGGGGAGATCTATTGTGTTGGTCTGTGGTCATACACGAAGATTCAGATTCTGAGGTAATTGGGTATACGATCAGAGCTCGGGGTTGGCTGAGTCAGTGGATCGAAACGTTTCCAAACCCCTCGTAACACTGTAAGTAGGGTGTTTTACTGCTCTCTTCGCGATTTATTTTGCTGTCTCGGATATTATTTTAATCGTAATCATTGATTAATGATTGAGCTTCAAGCACCTCCGGGTGTAGGTGAGTTAGACAAGAGCGCTATTGACGCGACTAATTTGGTTGTTAAACACATTGACTTGACACGTAAAGTGTATGGCTCTAATATCAAGCTAAACGAATCGAATAGTACACTTTTCGCTTTTTCAAGCAAACCCTCACACACACTTTGCGAAAGCCCTTTTCAGTGTCGAAGGACAAACCAATGCAGATCCGAACTGGGTGGGTGGCAGCAAATATCCAAGGTAGTGAAGAAGATGCGATAGAAAAGGGCCAATCAAAAATGTTTGGTAGCTACCTGATTGGCCTGCTCTCGGCAGGATCATTCGGGACTTTCAGGTGATTGAAGCGTGTTTCCATTGAGCTGGGAAGTGCATTAGTCATAGCATCTCTCTCGATTTCGCAACAGCTTTTTCGCGCTACAACCGCTTTGAGGAGGGTTGTAGATCACGCGATCAAGTGATTGGGTTACAGACCCACCAAATAGGCACATTGACTTTAATGATTTTAGATCACCGCGTTGTGCCTTATTTTGGAGAGACCATGATATAGAACTTTGCTCTTTGGCAGAAGGGGGCAAGAAAAGCTGCAGCACTTTCTCTAGTTTAGTTTTTATTTCAGTCTCATGAGTGTAAGAGGGGAGAGGGGTTCGTGAATTGGTTGACTAGAAAGTGTGCCAAAAGGTTCACTATTCTCATTAGAGAGGCAGGAAGTATTTGCCAAGCAGTATATTACAAAACGCGAATTGGTCTGTGAAAGATGATTTCATCGACCATTCTGCTCTCACAGATCTCCACAGCATTGGTTGGTGTTATCAATGAAAATACGTGAGTGTGTTACTTACACAAGCGACGGGAGCTGCAACAGCTGAAAAAAAGAAATCTGCAGTCGGTTTGATTCTCTTATAGCTCTCAACCGATCCATTGGCTTCCAATTTGTGGCATACGACATCCAACGCTAAGCTAATCAGTTGAGCGGCCTAAAACAAAATACCATCGTTTATTGTGTTTATAATAAGCACCACAGGTTGGTTAAAATACTTGCTCAGATTTAACATATTTTAAGGCCAAGAAACTGGTGTTAATTTGTAGAAAGTTGTTGTTATGCGTTGATGTTATGTTGAAGGTTGGTTAAACGTTTGTTGAACCTGAATTCTTGTTATTCGTACATTCGGGGGCCGCTCCGGGATTCGTATGTTAAACGAACTGTTGAATTTCTTCTTTGGTTGTAAATGCCTCGTCAAAGAGTTGCACCTTTAGCGCCTCCCCCTAGAACGATCTCAACCAGGCATCACTCATTGGTCACATCGACGTTGGAAGGCACAACTAATGCTACACCGGAATCACTGCATGTGTCAGTATCTACACCATCAGTACTTGGTAATTTAACCGAACGCATGAGTGCTTTGGAAACTACACTGACCACTCTCTTACCGTGATGCTTTAGCTGTTCGAGCATTTCTTCGGGCTGTACGAAATCCAGAACTGGGGCGTTTCCTTACCATCAGTGGTCCGTTTCAAACAATTCAGGAGCGTTGATACGTGCTCAAATGCTCGAAGCTCACTTACAATGTGTCACTAGACCCAACACGATTTCAGCTTCCATTGAATGTTGGCATTACAACGGGACTGGTCACAAACAGACTTATCGTCCAAATAAAAGGTTTACAGACCAGAAAAGGAAGATATGAGGAAGACAAACCGGCGAGATGAAAAATTGAATATGACCGCGGTAATGGGCCTTAACCTGGTTCAAAAAAATGTTAGCCTAAAAGCTTTTATGAAAACACATAGACAAAAAGAAGGCGAAGCCTTCACACTGCTACTGGAGGAAGAATGCCAGTTCTCGAGGAATGCAGATTCTTGGTGGCACGAATTGAAGAAAAGGCTATCCTGGGAATTGACTTCTTGAGGAAAGTAGGGGCTTGTGTTGACTTCAGTAAAGGTACATTGAACATTGGGTGTGAAGATGTTCCACTAGTCCATCTCTGGGAATGTGTGGCACACGTTCTTCAGTCACTAGAACCATCACCGTTGTTCTAATAGATACTACTCCAGAATATGAGGATAATTCGTCAGCTGATCCAGTTTGCTAATCCATACTTTGGAGACATCAGACTCGGTGCCAGAATCTACTGATTATATTTCTGTTAGGACATGCCTTCGACGCTATCGGGCCTTATTTGCAGAGGAAGGGAAGATATTAGGTCGAACAGAAATTGCCGAACTTCTGGGAACAACCCGCACACGATCAATGGCCCTCCATCCACAATCAGCAGGATTACTGGAGCGCCTAAATCGGACTCTCACCAAACACTTAGCCATTTTTGTTTCGAAGCACCAGGAGTGGGGTGGCTTTGAGATGGCTTACCGATCTACACCTCATCACACCACTTCCCTGTCACCAGCACAGCTTGTGTATGGCCGTAATTTGAATTTACCAGGCCTTTTGGTACGACCAATTCAAAAACCCCCCCACAACTCAGAAAACTGAATATGCAATTTGGAAACGGTGCGAGAATCGGCTCTGCAGAACACCAAGTTGCAGATGAAAGCGCAGAAAGAAACGTTCGATCGGCATGCGAGGACTCCAAGATTGCAGGAAGAAGACTTGGTATTAGATTCTTCGTAAGAAGAGTGAAGTGCTTTTTGAAGTGCAGTTTGGGCGGAGGAAGCGTCTTCTTCATTCAAATAGATTGTCAAAAGTTCTTACAAGGCCCGAGGGCGGGCCTCATGACGAGAGAAGGTAATGTAAGGCCACGTTACGTGTCCAGAGCAACTGGTGTTAATTTGTAAAACGTTGTTGTTATGTTGTGTTGAGACAAAAGAAAGGTTGGTAATACATTTGTTAAACAAAACTAAATTCATACAATATAATAAAAATATAAAATAAATTCATGTATTATACCCAAGAGGCTGCTTGAAGATGTAGGTTCAGGGCCACGACCACCCTATACTGGTTTTAACCAAGAAAACGGCCTTAGATTGGCCTGTTGTGTGGCGTCCATGAGCAGCCTCATGTTTTCTTGGTTCCACTCGCAGGTCCCATGAAGCTGGTGTTCCCTGATGAGACGTCCCCACCATTCTTGCACAAAGTATCCACCGCCAGCTGGTCATGTGGCCACAAGACCATCCCATACTCCAGCTGTTTGTAGACTGAACCATAGTTTCAAAAAACTTCTCCACTATTCTTGGTTGCCTTTGGCCAGGCATATCCTGCCAATAGCCAGCCATGTAGTTTTCCTCCCACTGCCAGCCTCCTTATTCAAGTGGCTCTTGGAGGCCTCCGCATTCCCTTCTATTCCTCTATGACGTGGCACCTCCCAGATTCTCCTTTGCCAGGTTCTTAAGACCTGTCAGGCACCCCTAAACCAGCGCTGATGAAATGGCGTAAAAAGCCACGGCGTTAAGTGCAATCTTACTGTCTGGCATAATATACACCCTTTTTCTGTTTCTCCCTTGCGCAAGGAGTGATGCACACCATCATTGCAAAGAATTCTGTGCAACGGTATCGCTGCCTGGTCCCAGGCCCATTAACTCCTGCAACTGCTAGACCACCTTTGATTGGTCCATCTGCGTAGTATACCCCTATTCAACAAACCTCCAGTTTAAAAACCTCTCTTGAGTCTACCAGTGAAGGCTGCGTTTCGAATGACCCCCCAAGTAACACCTTAGGAACCTTAGGGAACAGAGCTGCTTTATCAGAACTAAACTCCTCTGCAAAGAGAAACTCCCTTCTACTGTTGGATAGAGAGGACGGATTATTGTGGCGTAAAGCGAAAGCAATAACCAAGCAAATGAAAGAATACCGCCACTTAAGAACGGGAACAGGTGGGCGACACCCGATGAAAAAGCAGCACTATTTTCTAAGTTACTAGTAGAGCAATTCAGCCCCAACCCCAGCCAATTGCCGGAATTCCACAAAAACCATCGCTTTAACACCATTTATGGAATACTTCTCACCCAATCAAGTTAAATACTCAATTTCCAAATCACCAACTAAGATATGATCAGGTGCTGACCGTGTAACTCAGCAACTTCTCAAAAACCTTCCACACAAATATATAACGCCATGCTCCGTACAACCCATTTCCCGTCCCGATGGAAACACGCTGAAATAATAATGATCAGGAAACCACTAAGACCAGCCAACGACGCTAAAAGCTATCGCCAATAAGTCTCCTTTCAATCTTCTTGAAGATATTCGAGAGACTTATGCTGCCTGAACTTCTTTCCTGCCATACCGGATTTCCAGTTTGGATTTCGGTCTCTCCATTCGTGCCAACAGCAACTCCATAGGGTTGTAGAAGAGATTCTCGCAACGTTCGAAAACCAAGAAGTGTGCCAAGGGCTCTTCATCGACACGGAGAAAGCCTTCGACCGCGTCTGGCACCCCAATTCGCTGTTCAAAATAAAACCACTGCTACCGGATACTTACTATCGGCTCATACTATCTTTCATATCAAAAAGCACATTCCACGTTTGGTGCGACACCTCACAATCCTCTTGCAAAAGCCCATACTATACCTCATGTTTGTGTGTGAAATTCCAGTATCTCCTAACACGACCTCCGCCATGTTCGCTGACGACCATGCCATTTTATCTCATAACCCACCTGGTATAGTGGCAACTCACAACATCCAGCTACACCTTCAACGAGATCGAACAATGGACGAAAGAACGGAGAATTGCCATAAACGGCACCAAATCGTCAACCATCTCATTTACTCCAAAGAGGAATTTCCAAACAGATCCGCTGACGTTGAACAGTGACCAAATCTTAAGTGTTGGTGTAGTAGGCTTCCTACAACAACGACCTACGTACGATCACCACAGATGGTCGAGCGACTGCGTTCCAGAATAAGTCTCCTCAAACCCCTGCTGGGACGCACGTTACCTCTATTGACCGTTAGATACGTTTGTTGTATCTATTAATAAGACCAATACGGCAATATGGCTGTTCTAGCTGGGGTTTGGCAAGAATGACTCAAATTAAAAGGATCTAAACTCAACAGAGTTGGGTATTGAGGATAACAACTAATGCACCTTGTTATGTGAGAAACGACTTATTACACCGAGATCTCGATATTCCTGAAGTTGCAGAGGTTATCAAATCAACCATTAACCACCATCATGCCTCCATATCCAACCATCCAACTCCTAGTATGCTTCAAAACCAGCTGTCACTTTGGGGAATACATCTTAAAAGAAAAAGAGCACCAGACTCATTGGACTCAAGTGATTAATACATTAGTACATATGAGTACCTGAATAGTTGTTACATTACCAAGCCATTTTTAGTCAATAATTGTTATAGTATGTGTTATTTAATTACGTCATCAACATAATCTACACATAGTATTGTGGTCAAAACGAAGAATAGCATCAGGGCCTGTCATTGGACAGCAATCCGAGCACAAGTGCCATAGTACTTATGTACAAAAATATTATTTATTCTGTGTTTTGGCACAACATATTGTACTAATGTAATACTGAAAGCTTAATAAATGTATTTTTTAAAACGAATGTGTATGAACGATAATTAAACAGTATTCCTACTCCGAGCCCCAATCAAATTTAATTTGAGGCATCTACGCTAGTTAAAACTCCTTACAGTCAACAAAATAAGTTATATTACTAAAGGATGCTTCCTTACGTAGCCCCAGAAGGTCAAAAAGACCCACAAATAGTTCTTCAGGATGCATTTAAGCTTTTCGTTTTTGGTGTTGCTCTGAATATTATGCACTACGTAGAGAACCACAAGAGAGACAGTCACGTTCCACAAGAGAAGAACCTGGTGGAAAGTACTTCCCGCTTTTCTCATGTTAATTAGCTATTTCCTGAAAAAACCAAATTTTACAAATAACTTCATTTGAGAAGGAAATAACAACAAAATACTGAGCGCAAACCTAAAAAAAAAATCTGGCGCGACAACACTTTCCTCAGCCGTACGTGCGCATTCAGCGATTTGTATCGCCTCATTCGTACAGCGTGCATAAACTTAGTGGCTTAACGCTATAAATAGAAAGTGGTGGTGCTAGAGGTTCAAGAATTTCTGGGGTTGCTCTAAATCATCTTATGAGCACTATTCGTTTACATTTGAACGGAAGCCAACGAGAAATTATAATAGAAGTCGCCACAAAACAATCGTAACTAGTGTGAGGGGGGGGGGGGGTTGTCAGAAACCAACTAGTTGAAAACGTGGAGAATAGAAGAGGCGGGGATGAAAGCAGTAAGTTAGCGGTGTGGGGTAAACGGCTCACTTGGCCTTGTTGACGAAATTAGTCCATCCCAAGGACTAATCATTTCCTTTACTTTTTTTCACACGTGTCTTCAAGATACTACCGAGTTTTCAACGAGTTCACTAGACATTCGTTCAGAAGTAAATGCCATATCCGAGAGTTGCTATTTTTGGGGTTTGGATGATATATCGAGAGATGGAGTTTACTAATTCCCTGTCACACGATTGCAAGTTTCTGATAGTCCAAATTGACACTGATCCATGAAAGCAGCTGTCTAAATTGTTCAACATTCAAATTGTAATTGCCACATGCGAGGGTTGCTATGTCTCATTCGATCCCAGTTATCGTTCCTTACTTCGAAGTCCGATCAAAATCAGTCACATTCAGTAAGCATACAGGTACGTCACTCATATCATCGAAAATGATTCCTCGTCTGAGAACTATTCCGTCATCTTGCAAATTGCAGACTCAAAACCATAATGCACTCAGCGTCTCGGTCTAATGGGGCTCCAGTTACAGTTCCATTCAGTGCAGGACGAGTAGCACTTTGCACATCACTAAAAAATTTCCCTCGCGTCCCAAGTTAATATCAGAACTGGCCACTTTCGTAAGATATTGGTCAAAGGACTTCCTATTCAATATTCTCAATGCCCATCACTGGTATGCGCTCTCAAGTGGCAGTTACAATTGAATAAGTGCCAACACAGGTTTTTATTCTCTGATTTGACAAGATAAAATGTTCCTACCAGTTATAAATTGTTGTCAGAGTGTGTTAACTGAAATTTGGATGATCAATTCAGAACCTAAAGAGGGGCTAGCCATCTTCCATCCAAGTTTTTCTGGTTCTCCCTACCCTGTGTTCTAAAATCCACAAGCTTCCCACATTCCACGTCCAATCATTCCATGCATGTCTTCTTAATGGAGTTGATGCGATCAGAACCTTGTCACTCAAAAATGCTAATCTTGGCAGGTCGTAAACGTCCTTTCGAGGTGGTCTAGCACCATTCCGCACACTTTAAGTACTAGTTCAAATGTTCCAAGGCCCTTGCAACGGCTTCTCCTAGGAAAATCAGTTTAGCAATCTTCGTTTATCTCACAAACCATAGTCTTGTATACCATCTACGAATACGTGGATCTCGTATCCTTCAAAATACAGTGGTACTAAAGTAATTGGGCTAATTCCGCCATTAAGTAAATTACTAAAGTTAACGTACCTGTTTGGTGGGTTCGTCTCATCTGGCTGGTGAGATAGTGGCTGAACGCTTGCGATGTAAAGTATCTCACCAAACAGGTAGGTTAACTTTAGTACGAATTTAGATCATTCTGTGATCATCGTCGTATGTCAAGAAACACTGCAAATTATTACACAACGGTTTATTATTCTCATGAACAGCTTGACCTAGTATTACTGCTCCGAGACCCATCCCATTCGATTCAGCATCGAAAAATACTAGTAAACCATACGAAACATGACCTGACTACGATGAAACTACGGAAACTAAATATTCCTCCGGCGCCAGGCGCCCGTAAGCGCCGGTAGGCAAATGGCAGGACGTTGCGAGTTGAGCGGACGGGTGGTTATGACGCGATGGGAGGGAGGGAGTACTAACGACGAAACGTTGACTTCTGCTGTAGTTCCCGCGAGTTCATTCAATTAGTAGACTTTGGCTCACTATAATTACTGTAATTTCACTATACGCAGTTTTACACGTCTGATACCCATTCCATTCGTTCCAGGATGTAAAAATACCTTGAAAACGATACGAAACACGGCGTATTTGCGATTACACTGCGTTTTGTTAATTTTTACTTTCCTTGGCTCTACGAAGTAGAAAGGAAAGTACTGTAATCGGCTGAAAAAAAACATTTTGAGTTCTCTTCGGATCTTAACGTTTCAGACCCCCCTGAGCCCGAAAAACACTATTTGGGAAAATGGTCTGTGTGTCTGTGTGTATGTGAACGATTTTTAGAGAAAACGGCCGTATCAAATCCACTCAAACTTGATATCTAGCCTGTAGGTTACCATGGTACGCCAAAATAAGGGTTTGAACCAAATCCACCGAAAGTTAACTATCGTTATCATAGTGATTAAAACACTAAATATTTTTTTCTCTCAAAAACGGCTCTAACGATTTTGATTAAATTTTTTAGATTGGTAGCTCCCAATATAGCAACTATACCATAAAACTCCCATTCATGGGAAAATGACGAGAGCAGCACAATAAATTATCAAAATTTTTGACGAAAAGCGTTTTTAGCGCGGTTTTTCTTATAACCTCCGCTGGAATGTTAGTAGAATTTAAAAAAAAATTCAAAAAATTCATTGTAGTTCAATCCAATACCTAAAGGGTGAGTGTTTAAAAACGCTCATGAGATACATGGGGCTCAGTCCAGAAATTCCTGAATTTCAACTACTGCCGTTTCGCTTACGAGTTCTAAACGTTTTTACCCAATAACTCTGCAAAAGTAACTACCATCCTTCTTCAAAAAATTCGTGTTTACAGCCTCATTAATTTTCTGTGTACCAATTGCTCAATAAAGGTCCTGGAATGAGTACGAGCAGCACAATAAATTCCAGAACTGTAGGCGCTACCGTTTCCTGCTACTGTGACGTGTTGTTTTACCAAGTTCAAAGGCCATGTACAAAGTGAATTGACGTAGAGCTAAGGAAAGTTGTGTGTTGCAACGCACCAGATATTTTAACCATTGTTTGTCTATAACAACCATGGCCTTCGTCCGATCGGATTGCCGAGATGGCCGGCACAACAAGATACCAAATGGGATTTTTGTGCAAAAGAACGGATTTTTTAGATCACGTTAAAGGCACAAAACGGGCCGGACGGCGGCTGGGGGATGGGGACGGCTGACGGACATTGCAGATTTGAAATCCCCATGTCTTGAAACGTAAAGTATCTAATTTTGGTTGGGGGGGGAGGGTCGAAAAAAAATTTTCCTGACCGAAAACATAGGGTTATTATTCTGAATTAATAATAAACCAAAAATCGTATCTAAAAGAAATTGTCCTCATTTAAAATAATGTAATATAAATTAATGCGTTCTAGCTACATGAAACTAACCCCAAAAACCCTGCAAATTATTACACAATGGTTTATTATTTTCCTGAACAGCTTGACCTAGTATTACTGGTCCCCCATCCCATTCGATTCAGCATCGAATACTAGTAAACCATACGAAACATGACCTTACTACAATGGAACAACGGAATCTAAATATAAATATTCCCCCGGCGCCAGGCGCCCATAAACGTCTGATCCCATGGAGGGGTGGGACCAGGGCTTTCAGAGAACCCTCCCTCCGCAATTGGCAAGACGTTGCGAGTCCAAAGGGCGCTGCGAGTCGAGCGGGCCTTGAAAACGAGCCGAAACACGGCTTATATGCGATTATACTGCGTTTCGTTAATTTTTGTAACCATTTTTTGCCCATAACAACCATGGCCTTCGTCCGATCGGATTGCCGAGATGGCGGGCACAACTAGATACCAAATGGGATTTTTGTGCGAAGGAACGAATTTTTTAGACCATGTTAAAGGCACAAAACAGCCTGGACGGCGGACGGACATTGCAGATTTGGAATCCCCATGTCTTGAAACGTTAAGTATCAAATTTTGGTTGAGGGGGGGGGGGGTTATTACGTAACCCGAAAACATAGTCAAACCAAAAATCGTATCTAAAAGAAATTTTCCCCATTTAAAATAATGTAATATAAATTAATGCGTACTAGCGACATGAAACTAACCCCAAAAAGCAGTAAATTACATATAATACACACTTGCTTCGAAGGCCTTTGGGTTTTCCGAGTGGTAGAGTAGCAACGGTTTTGTTTTGAACTCCTTTTGAAGCTTTAGCGCAAAGAGCAGAGTAGTATCTGCTTCTGCCGGGATCAACGTGCGCCTAGGCATTTTTGTCCAAAATAACCTTGTTTTCGTCACTATTGAACGCTTGTTGCGGTAGGTATCCTTCTTCACTAACGAGTTTTTCAAAAACCTCAATATTTGCATTAGATGCTTCACCACGAGGAATAATTGAACGAATGCCATTTCGTTTCTTGACATAGTCAAACCAGCCACGACTAGCTTTGAACCCCTCACCGCCTTGTGATGGTACTCCGTCCGTCTCGGTTACATCACGCTTAAGGTCTCCGTCTTCTCATAAATATTCGGTTTAGAACCTGCCAATTGCTAATGAAAGTAGCTGTTCTATATCATCATGTATATTAGTTCGTAGCTTCGAAATGATGGTGACGCCTTTTAAAGGTTGCAGCTACTTTATCGCTTCCACCTGCTTCATTGTCGTTGATATTGTAGAAGGATTGCGGCAATACTCATTTGCCAAGTCGATGATACGAACGACACGCTCATGCTTTGCAATATTTTCATGTTTCGCTTCCATTGAGATTTTCTTCAGCTTTTTCTTTTTGACAGCTTTTTCTTTTTGACAGCTTTGTCTCTAACTTTGGGGTCCACGGTTAAAATAACATTCTTCTATATATAGGGCGTAGGGATTCTTTACCCACTCACCATCCTTCCCTTGCCAACTGTACCACCTCGTGAAACTTGCCCCTTGCGTTACCTACTATGTACTCTACATGTTTCCTAATTGTTATCCCCGAACCTCACACCGCACCACCAAAAGGTTCACCTCCTTTAGTACATTGTAACACCCTTATAAAACAGGCGTGGGGGCGTACCCTCATCAAACTTTCCCTTAGCATCATCAACTTTGTCTTCATTTTATTTTTTACTTCTCTATAACTCCTAATACTCTATTCCCCCTTTCCTCCAGCTCGGTCCTCGGGTTCACCACTATAATTACCTCCCCATCATCTGCATAAGTCACCATTTCAAACTCTTCATCTTCCACCCCACCAACCATCCTACCCATCCCTTTCTTACAGAACTGAGGGCGAGCACAGAACCCTCCCTGGGGGGATGCCACCCACCCCAAAGTCAGCAAAGAAGTCGTCTCATTCCCCACACAAGATAAGGCCACCACGCCCTATTCAACCCCCCCCCCCCCGTTATCCTCGCCAATGTTTCCTACTAATCACTCAAAGACAATACCCCCTGGCGCTTCCCACAATTAATCTCTCCAAAATCATTCCTAGCACTGGCAACAGGACACGAAAAACAGGCACAAACAAAGCAAATAACGTGTCATGGCGGCTATACTGAGGTCTCAAGAACCAAACAGAGCGACACAGCGGGTTGAAGCTGCGGGAGGAAAGCTGACCGGACATCTAGGGATCTCCTACGCAATTATCGCACATCGCAAATTCGAATCTCAACTTTTTGTATGCCGATTTATAAATTGTAGAATATTTCATGTTGTATCGCAAAACATTCGTATGTTAGGACATTCGTATCTCAAGGTACCACTGCACTGTCGTCTGATCTTGGATAAGCCAAGATCATCAATCGAGATATATCGCCACTGAGCTATTGCAACGTTCTTCGGGGACCAACAGTGGCAATCAACATATCCACCTTCTCTTCATTACTCCACCTATTGGCAACCGCAGCAGTAACGATTTGCCATCAAAGGTGGGGGCCTGTACTCTCAGTGAATGCCGATCACCTAGGAGTGCTTGTTCCTCTTCTGTACTTGTAGTTGCATGTCTTTCTTCACGAAGAAGGTGTTCAATCTGTTCTTCAATTCTTTCAATTTTGTTCTGGAAACCAGTATGGATTTTCCTAACATCACACTTCATTCTGTCCAGCCGTACATTATGTCTATTCATAAGACCAACCAACCCCTCCATCTGCGCCTGCGTTTCTAATTGCAGCGTTTTCATCTCGTCATGAATATTTTCCACATCAAAGTTCCATCAAAGTTTCTATGTTCGATAAACTAACAGTTTTGTTTTCACAGGCATGTACGAGTAGTAATAGATCTTTCAAGAACGAGTAATCCATTTTTATCTCACTTCTGACACTAAATGGTGTTTTTAGCTGTTGGAAAGGCAATAACAACATACAAAAACACTTGAACTGTAAACTTTACGTACAACGCCATGAATTTAAACAAATCGTTGTCTTCTCAGTCCTCTTTCTATTGATCATGTGTTCTTATGCGCGTAAATGACTGAGTTTTCGACAACCCATCATTACTTAGTTTTTAACACGAAAATCCCAGCATGACCGTATTGGGGAATGGAAAAAAGTCAACCTGAGAACAATCTGAGCATCAAGCTAGTCTATGAGGAGACCATGTCTGTTATGATACGGCAATGAGCTAGCCTCGGGAGACATAGCGTTTGGGAGAGCGATAGCTAGTCAATGTCGGGGCTTGCAATTCCCTCTTAAAGGCCATAAAACGATTAAAGACTTGACGCACTCGCTCTATGCGCTCATCGTCATGACGACTGTAAAATGGGCTCTAGACAGACCGGTATTCAACACTGGAAAGAACGAGCGCATGATAAAGGGCAATCAGAGCAGGAAGGTAAGAGTGATTCATGGTGTTTCGTTTCAGAAAGCTAAGGGAACTCGTTTCACAAGCGGAAAGCTGGGCATTATGGTCAGAGAAGGTAAGCTGCGTATTCAAAAGTATTGTGAGGTCCTTTACTGGTCCTTTGTGAGGTACTTCTGACAGTACTGGTGAGTGGTGACTTGTTGATGGAATGGATGTGAGTAGATGAGAAATGGGGTTTGAAAGCCGTAAATGACAGTTCTGGCTCAATTGTAGTGGGGGAAGAAAACAACGCCCCCCTGGCCAATCGTATTATAGTACGAGGTTTTTAGCCACGCCCCCGTCTAATCACGTTGTAGTACGACCTTATTTATAACGTATCACGAAACAACGGGGCTATTCGAATTGCCATTCAAGAAGAGACCCGACATCATTTACAAGTCGATTCGCTCGAGGTCTCCAATTTCCATCCGCTTCCAACTTGAACAAAGTTCGCCGTACTCCCCAATATTTTGTAGGTGACTTCATTGTACTGCTCCATACAATCATCACCACGGATGGACGAATTTTTCCGTGAACTGTCGGAGTAGAATAGATTTCCTCATTGTTTACAGTCCTGCTAAACTTGACCAATACTGCAACGTACCACTTTAGACCGCCCAATCTACTGAGATGTTGAGTCACTTTTCCGCATATTTCGTCATTAGATTTTGACAATGACGTGATAGCAATGATTTATTCACCTACTGCGAACTTTTCGACAATTTTATCGAGCGACACTGTAATTAAATTACGTAATTTCGCGTAATGTTCAAACGAGAACTAAAATGGTTGATGAATCCTCTCAGTTTGTATAGAGTTGGGGTTGTGATGACGTTGTGGTAGCCTGAGGCGCTAAATTCTGATCCAACTGCGCAATAGACGAGTCGAAACACGTTTAGAGATAATTTGGGTGTCAATGCCTATTATTAAATTGCAAGAATAGATCACCTAGGGCTATACAATCACGTGAACACGTCATGCTATTGCACCATATTTTGAAACATCTCTGCTATTAAACAATTCCGAGAGTAATACGCGGTAGCCTGGGGCAGCTGCTATTACGTCATGTTGATGAGTCGTGTCCTTGAACGATCACGTGACCACCCTAAGCGCCCCACAAGTATGATGTCTTGTCTGTCCCTCTTATACCACAAGTTTCAATTATTCTTCAACGATTCATTCGTATCCCAGTGGATAGACTGTCCAACTACAGTATGTGAGGTAATGGGTTTGATTCCAGGGAAGGAAAGTTTTTTTAAAAAAGTAACGTCATCCAAGTACTCGTGAATTTCAGTTGGAGGGGGAGGGGGCTACTCCCTCTATAGTACATTCGCCAGGAGGATCGTGGAAGGAGCCTGGAATTACGAGTGGTGGGGGGGGAGGGGGATAAAAATGACGCATAATGACATAATTGGATTGTGGGTGGGAAAGGTGGAAGGAGAGGTGGTCAACTTCTTTGGGATTTGGTCAGGAGGTGGAGGTAAAAAAGGTCGTAATACAACGTGCCTGGTGGGGGGGGGGGGCTAAAACCCCCGTAGTATAATACGATTGGCCAAGGGGGCGTTGTTTTCTTCCCCCACTCCAATTGAGCCAGAACTATCATTTCAGGCTTTCAAACCCAATTTCTCATCTACTGGTGAGGAGCAAGGGAGCAATGGACATATTTTGCTGGGTTCAGAGATAGGCAAGCTTTGGTTCAAAATCCAAAAGAAAACGGTTTTGGAAGCTCTGTGTCATCATGGAAGTTTTCTTGTAGTCGGTCACACAAATCTAGAAAACGGGTGAGAAGAAGAGATTCTCCTGAAAAATTCGGGATCATATTTAGGTATTTGGCTCTGATGGCTGGAACTGTGTTGACGACAGAGCAAGGATCGCTGGCAAGCAGAGTTGTAAGGTGTTCGTACCCAATTAGGGTAAATCTTTTACACAAGTGGTTCAACGTTTTTGGAATCTTACTACGATAAACAAGGGTAGTAAGAGATACCTATGGGAAGGTAAAAACACAAGTGAGAATAAACCGTATTAATATTAATCGATATTTCTTAATATAAGTTTTAAATTTGTATACAACTAAAACTTGGAGGTGGAAAATGGCAGAGATATAAACGGGATTTTGCCTGTTGTGTTGCTCTGCTATAAAACGTAACGGTAATATTTTCGGAGTATGTGCACGAATTCAGGTACTCGCCTTGAACGTTGTTGTGAAGGTAGTAGGGTATTTGTTTCACCGAAAACACAACTGCGTTTTGCTTGGCTTCACGACTGCGCCAGATATTTCTTCGGACCCGAAAAGTTAGTTTTTAAAAATGGTTTATTCTTCAGTTCACAACGCTTATAATAATTTCTAAATGAACGCTTGGAGAAATGCACAATTTGTTGGAGAAACTACGAACAGCCACATACGAAGGCAAACCGACAACTGAAGAGCTTAGCGTTCGGAGCTTGCCTTTATAATGTGCAGACGCTGCATGTGCAGACTTATGAGGTACACAGTACATAACTCCTCCTTCCTTCCTTAGTGTAGAAAACACGTGTACTCTGAATGTTTTCCTTCAAAAATTTAAAATTCGAAAAATAAAATAGCTGGAAAGTCAGGCTCGAATAGTATATAATTAACATCTTGATACGTCACTAATTTGTATAAGTAGTAGGTTTAAAATGTTAAGTAGACACATCTTGTGTTGAATTACGATTGGTTTTAACTTTTTTACAATTGGAATCGTATTTATAGCTAGTTAACGTCAAACATGAAATTAGAATTACGTATAATGCTACCGTCCAGAAGCTGGGAACAAAATGGTTAATTACAGTGTCTTTAATTGTAGGAGCCGTGAGATATTTGAGGCTTCGCCATTTGATTTCAGAGGTGGGATATTTGTTGTAATCCTTCTTTGATATTCTTGATGAAGGACGGGCTTAAAGACGCCCTTATCGAAGGGGCAACTAACGTTTTGGTATTCTACCGCACTGTTTTCCGGAGAAATTGGTAATATTTCATCAAATTTCCGAAATTCAACTTCACCGAATCTAGAGATCAGCTTTTATAATGTTCGTAGTATATGAGGTACAGAGAATATAACTTGAATTTGAAATAACTGAGCGTGCAGCATGTTGACGTTGTAGTCAACCCTCATAAGACCCCACTTTTATATTTTTCCTTGGTTAATTCATAACCACCATGGGTTTCGTTCGATCGGATTGCCGAGGAGGCGGGTACAATTAGATACCAAATAGGATTTTTGTGCGAAAGAACGGTTTTTTTTAGACCACGTTAAAGGCATAGTGGTTTTGGACGCACATTGCAGATTTGGAATCCCGACGCTTTGAAACATTAAGTATCAAATTATAGGAGGGGTTTTTAAAAGAATTTTCATGATCGAAAACATCGGTGTATTATGCAGAATGAATAACAAACCAAAAGCCCATGCAAACAGTATTAAAATCAGCTCTTGTAGTCACATTTTATTTTTCCGGACGAATAAAGGAAGCGTTGATTGTTTTAGTGACATTGTCGAAAAATGCATTAAAAACGCTGCAAATATTACACATATTACAGTTTGACGTAGTCTGACACCTCCGAGACCCATCCCGTTCGATTCAGCGTCGAAAAATACCAGTTAATCATACGATACTTGACCTGACTACAACGGAACGACGAGTACCCAGTATTTCAGTCGCCCGTAGGCGCATGTAGGCAATTGGCACGAGTGGCGAGTCAAGCTGGTGGGTGCTTTTAATGAGACGCTAGGGAATACTAATGATGATACGATTACTATCGCTGTAGTTATTGTCCCGCGAGTTCTTTCAATTAGTAGGCCAACCAAACCCCAATAAACCAAAAGCTCTTGTAGCAACATTGTGTTTTCCTGGACGAAAAAAGGAAGCGTTGACCGTTTTAGTGACATTGTCATTAACACATTAAAAATCGTTTAAATGAAAATAACTTGCTGATAACTTGCCTGCAGTGGAGGCTCTCAGTACTATCACAATTCGTATTCACTCACACAGAAAATTGTTATTTTTATACTTCAGTGGCAGCTCAAGCAGTAGCAGCTCAAGGCGGCGTTGTCCCAAAGACTAAACAGGCCACTAATAAAATGTTGATCCCTAATGACAGTTACTTCTAGAGAGCTAATGGCTTTTCCACCTCGTAATCGATGAGCAACCGGTTAATAATTGTTGAACGACTATTGACTTGCAAATCATCACCGAGATATCTCATCAAGGTCCAATAAAACGCCACTAATGCGCGGGTTCCCCAAATTATTGGCACGTTCTTCGTTCCTTTCAAATCAACGTTCTAAGTGTCCTCAAATTTCGAATTATCCAAAATACATTACATTTCTTTAATTGTGTTCTACGGAACTTGGCAAATACTAAGGTGCTCTACGAGTAGCTACGTGTACGATGGGGAGGATAAAGTAGCACTCCGTGCACGCCCTACATTGAGCTTTATTACTTTCCGCTACCCGAAGGGAAGGAAAGTATAGTAATCGGCCCAAAAAAAAAATTTGGGTTTTCTTCAGATCTTTACGTTTCAGACTCTACTGAGTCTAAAAAACCTAATTTCGGAGCGTGGTGTGTGTGTGTGTGTGTGTGTGTGTGTCTGTGGCTGGGCGTCACAGTGTACTCTGTCGCCACACTGTGCTCACCCTGCAGTTGGGGGTCCAGAATTCCACTGCCGTCCTCCCTGCGTGTTCGTATAAGCCGGACTAAAAGGGACACAACTTACACTTCATTCACATACATGACACACTGGGCACCCCTACCTTTAGCTGGGATCGCAGAACACCCCCCGCAGGAAGGGGGACAGAATTCTCCTGCCGTATCCTCTGCGTGGTCGTTAAATCCGGCCTTAAAGGGGCTTAAAGCTCACGACACTGACATACACAACATATTCCAGATACTAAATACACTGCAACGGCTTGCGTGGCAGAACACATTAACATAAAACACTCATAATGAGCGAAAGACAGTCCTGGAAGTAGCTCACTAACATCTTTGAGCGATCCCCTATATAGGTGCGGCCTTCGGAATGAGGAGGGGAAAAACCAGGTTTGAGCGTTCCTGGGGCGGCTGATAGCGTGTGTCCCGCTCACCACATCACCAGTGGCCGAGGGCTGACTCTGAGCAGCAGCCGAAAAATCCCTCATGCGTCTTAGTCCCGGTGGGTGGCCGGACTGGCAGCTGCGGCGCATGTGGGGCCTCCTTTGACCCTCAACGGACCAGCGAAAGGGGCTAGAATCAATATGCCTGAGGGGAGCTTCCAGGACACTGCCTCGAGCACCTCTCGCTCATACCACTAACACGCACAACAAATGAACTCACAAGGATACACTACACCAGTCTGCTTCTTTTTTCTCCCCCCCCCCCTCACAAATTAGTAAAAATAACATGACAAAGTCAAAACCCAAAATTGCAGGTAATAAAAACGCCACCTGCGCCTCTTCCTCGGGCTCGCCAAGCTCGACCCCTCCCTCCTCGGACGATGAGCAACCTACTCGTCGTCCAAACAAACAAGGGCGGAAAGAACCGGGCAAACCGCGTTCATCTCCCCCTTCTCCCCCTAGTAGCCCGGGCAACCCGGCTACTACAAGCACACGACACAGCGTGGACCCTAAACTGTCGGACATGGAGCAAATTTGTGCATACGTCCAAATCATCCACGGCCAGCTGGCACGGATGAGGGCCAACGCGACAGGACCTATGCGGGACCTCGTCACTAGTTGCCTCTTCGAAATTTCGAAGCTGGCTATAAAAGCTAATGCCCCCCCAACGACATCGCCCCCTGCAACTACCCCCCTGCGGGAAACTGTGGCGGCTGTCGTGAGGGAAGAGCTGCGAAGGGCAATTGCCCAGCAGCCAGTGCCACCAGCCCCCCAAACTCAAGGAGCAACAACGAGCCAGGGTAGTACCCCAGGCCCCTCATATGCGGCAGTAGCCGCTACTGCGCCTTCCCCCCCCCCCTCATGGAGCTGAGGCGGAATGGCAGCCTGCCAAGGCCAGGAAGCGCAGAGGGAAGAATAAAAAGGCCCCAACTAAGCAGGACGTGCAGGCCGAGGGCAGCGCCCCGCCTACGCCTCCGCCCAGAAACAAAGGTAAAAATAAAAACCAAAAGAAGAAGCCTCCACCGCCTACCAAACTTCCCCCTAAAAACCCACGACAAAACGTGGTAGTGGTTAGGCGGACATGTGAGGAAGGAGAGGCTGGTCCCTCCAACCCTGACGCAATGGAAGCGCTTATGCGGGTGTCCCTGCTCTGGACCTCCAAGCACTAAGCGTCCGAGTGCTAGACATCCGCACCGCAGTGGGAGGTGGCGCCGTCATTGTGACGGAAACGCCAGAAATGGCCAAGGCGCTCACGAGCCACATTTCCACAAAAAGGAGGTGAAGCTCCAAGCGTCAGCCCCTGGGTCGTTTCCACGCCTGCTATTGTGCGACGTGCGGACTGACCTTCAAAAGAGGACTTGGCCCAACAAGTTGTTGAGCACAACCCTGCGTTAGGCTTGCAGCCGCAGGACGTCAGGCCTCTCTTCACCAAAAAGCGTGGCAGACAGAAGGATTGGGTGATAGAGGTATCACCCAGCCTATACAAAAACTAGAGGGGCAAGGCACCTCCAAATAGCCTGGCAGCGGTGCGCCATACGAAAGTACCAAGCCCCCACTCAGTGCTACAAATGCCAGCGCTATGGCCACCTGGCAGTGGCCTGTACAAGACCTGTTGTGTGCGCCTGGTGCGCCTTGCTACATCTGAGTAAGGAATGCAAGCGTGATGCTCCTCAAGTGTGCCAATTGCGTCGAACGCAAAATCCAACAGGTTGCACACTCTACACGAGACGCACGCTGTACCATTCGTCAGCGAGCGATTGCCCTCCAGGAGTCACGAGTGGATTATGAATAGGTCAAAAGCAGTTCGAATCCTTCAGCACAACACCAATAAGAGTTGCCCAGTTATGGCTGAGTTGCTGCAAAATGCACTCAAGAAACGCTGCAGTGTTCTCGCCATACAGGAACCATACATAGGATCCAAAACTCTTGGTCTGGGATCGCAGGCACGAGTGGTGGCTGGAGCAAGAACGGGAGCCAAGGCAGCAGTGGCCTGCATCGACCCGTCCATTGACATGCTCGCACTCACTCACCTGAACAGCCAGCACTTGGCCGCTGTGCTCATCCGAGCCGGTGGCTTTGAGCTGGTTGTAATATCATTTTACAGGCAATTTGGCGCACCAGTTGCCAACAGCCTTGAACCACTCGAGCGAGCTCTAGCAGGCCTATCAGGACGACCCTGCATAGTCTGTGCCGATGCAAATGCCAGATCACCATTGTGGGGATCCCCAACCCTGGATGGGGCGGGCGAGGCGTATATAGAGCTGCTCACCAGGTACAACTTGATTGTTGTCAACGACCCCATGACTGAGGCGACCTATGATGGTCCGGGAGGAAGGTCGTGTATAGATGTCACAGCCGTGTCTCACACCCTGCTACTCAAATTGCAGGGTTGGCGAGTCGTACCAGGTGCAACGCAGAGCGACCACATGGTTATTGACTTTGCCATTACGGATGACAACATCCTCTGCAAAGACACCCGTGAAAAGCGATTCCGCACAAAAAATGCTGATTGGCCACAATTCTGTAGGGTACTGGAAGGTGAACTGCGTGCCGCGGACACCGACCTAATAGCGCAAGCATACACACCTGAAGAGGTGGACAGCAAAGTGGACACATTTACCACAGCACTGCACTCTGCTGGGCTCTCTGTACTTGGCCAACAGAAGCACAGGGCGATCAAAGTCCCATGGTGGACTGAGGAACTAAATCCCCTCAAGCAAAGTGCAAATAGAGCTAGAAGGATGTACCAAAACACTCGTGACCCTGATGCCAGAGCAACACTCCGAACTGCCTTCATCCAAGAGAAGAAGGCCTTCCACCGCGCCATCAAACGAGCCAAACGGCAAGGCTGGCGAAATTTCGTGGAAGCGGAGAGCTCTGAGAACCCCTGGGGGAGACACTACAAGTCCTCCATAGGAAAAGCTAACGTAGAGCAGGTCTTAGCCGCGATGCAAAATGAGTCAGGCTGGGCCTGCAGCATCGAAAGCTCACTGGAAACCCTCCTTGAGAAGGCGTTCCCAGATGACCAAGTAGCTCGAGACACTGAAGCCCAGAGGGCAGCAAGGGAGCTGATCATGGACCCTCCGAACGAGCCCGACATCCCATTGTGGACAACAGGCGACCTCGGCAGGGCCCTTGCGACCTTAAAGCCCAACAAATCTCCTGGGCCAGATAAAATAGAAAGCAATATGCTAAGGAAGGCTGAGCGGACAATCTCCAGCGGCCTCCTTAATTTATTTAATGACTGTCTGCAGGTCGGACAGTTCCCCACTCAGTGGAAGACTGCGCGCGTTGTCACTCTTCAAAAGGGAGGCGACCGCAATCAGTCAGACCCGCGATCATGGAGACCACTCAGCCTTCTTTCCATATTAGGCAAAACACTAGAAATCTTGATGTTGCAGTCCCTCGAAGGAGTCTTTGGCCGCAACCTCACAGGCAGGCAATACGGGTGTACCAAAGGAAGGTCCACGCAGGATGTCATTGTCGAGATCCGGCGTGTTTCCCTGCTGGCACCGGCTAAGTACGTCGTAGCAGTTCTGATTGACATCAGAGGAGCGTTTGACAACCTTTGGTGGCCAGCGCTCCTTAATGAACTCAATGGTAGGGGAATCCCCCGCAACCCGTACTCGCTCGTCAGAAGTTACCTGACAGACAGAACTGCTACGATCGAAAGTAGGCATGTCTCCGTCCGGAGAAAGATTGAGAAGGGGTGCCCACAGGGCTCGGTCCTAGGACCAGCACTCTGGAATGCCTTCTTCGAAGGTCTTCTCAGAAACTCATGGAGACTGACTGCGAGCCGTACGCCTATGTGGATGACTTGACTGTGCTGATCTTTGCAGAGTCAGTCCGCCAAATTGAAGAAAAAACCCACCACGTGCTCCGCACTGTCAACCAATGGTGCGAGCACGTCAAGATGCAGGTGGCTGAGGAAAAAACCCAGCTAATCCTCTTGAAGGGGAAAGTGAATAATCCACCCACAATACGCTTTGGCGGCCACAGGCCAGGCCTTTCCTTCTTGAAAAGCACGTCAAGTATTTAGGAGTGAATATAGGTGAGAGGTGGGGTTTCAACCAACACCTCCAGTCCCTTAAAGGCACTACCATTGCAAGGTTTGCCTCACTGCGTGCCATTACTAAGGCCACTTGGGGTGTGTGTTACCACGACACCATCCTCATGTATAAGGCCATCTATTTAGGTGTGATTGGCTACTGCCCCGTTGTCTGGGGTAGCAAACTAACAGTCAATCAAAAGAGAGTATTGGCCCAATCCCAGAGAGCCGCGCTCCTGTGGATCACCAAGGCCTACAAGACTGTATCAACGGAAGCACTCCAGGTGATCACTGGTCAGTTACCAGTTGATTTGGCTGTTGAGTGCATGATTGACAAGTGGAGAGTGAAACGGGAGCTTCCCCCGCTGTGGGCTGAACTCCGTGCGGATCTCACCACAGAACAGAAACTTGCCGCCATCGATGAATGGGCTCTAGAGAAATGGCAAGCGAGATGGGAATCCTCGTCAAAGGGACGTGATACGTATGAGTTCTTCCCCAACATCCGTGAACGTCTTTCTAGAAAATGGGTTGAGCCAGACCACTGGACGAGCCAGTTCCTCACGGGACATGGTGACTTCAATGCGCGGCTCCACTTCTTTTCTCTGAAAGACTCTCCATTATGCACGTCTTGTGCCTCCAGTGCGGAGGAAACAAGAAACCATGTGCTGCTCCACTGTAGTTTCTACAACAGTGAGCGACGGTTGTTGAGAGGGCAAACGAACTTAGCAGCTTTGACTGCTACAAAGGAAGCCTATAACCATTTTGCAAAGTTCGCAAAGAAGGTAATGACTAAGAAACGTGGTTATAGTTGATCAGTCCTTTTGAAACTTGCCACCCAAGTAAACAGTAAGATCAGGTAGGGAACCAGATTAAGAACTACTCCCAGATGGTACGGGATTCCTCAGGTGGTCACCTCCGCGCGGTAACACACGGGCAGCAGCTCTCTACGGTGAGACTGGCTAACGACCACATACGTGCCGTACCTCCACAGGTCTGAGTTCGGTGGATGCTGCAGGGGCCGGCCTCTTGCATATTAGCGAAACCGCAACTTCTATGACTGATATAACCCTCGTCGAGGGTTTAGGTACAGTCATGAAATAAAGAAACAGATCTGGCTTTGAGCTGGTTGTAATATCATTTTACAGGCAATTTGGCGCACCAGTTGCCAACAGCCTTGAACCACTCGAGCGGGCTCTAGCAGGCCTATCAGGACGACCCTGCATAGTCTGTGCCGATGCAAATGCCAGATCACCATTGTGGGGATCCCCAACCCTGGATGGGGCGGGCGAGGCTTATATAGAGCTGCTCACCAGGTACAACTTGATTGTTGCCAACGACCCCATGACTGAGGCGACCTATGATGGTCCGGGAGGAAGGTCGTGTATAGACGTCACAGCCGTGTCTCACACCCTGCTACTCAAATTGCAGGGTTGGCGAGTCGTACCAGGTGCAACGCAGAGCGATCACATGGTTATTGACTTTGCCATCACGGATGACAACATCCTCCGCAAAGACACCCGTGAAAAGCGATTCCGCACAAAAAATGCTGACTGGCCACAATTCTGTAGGGTACTGGAAGGTGAACTGCATGCCGCGGACACCGACCTAATAGTGGAAGCATCCACACCTGAAGAGGTGGACAGCAAAGTGGACACATTTACCACAGCACTGCACTCTGCTGGGCTCTCTGTACTTGGCCAACAGAAGCACAGGGCGATCAAAGTCCCATGGTGGACTGAGGAACTTAATCCCCTCAAGCAAAGTGCAAATAGAGCCAGAAGGATGTACCAAAACACTCGTGACCCTGATGCCAGAGCAACACTCCGAACTGCCTTCATCCAAGAGAAGAAGGCCTTCCACCGTGCCATCAAACGAGCCAAACGGCAAGGCTGGCGAAATTTCGTGGAAGCGGAGGGCTCTGAGAACCCCTGGGGAAGACATTACAAGTCCTCCATAGGTAAAGCAAATGTAGAGCAGGTCTTAGCCGCGATGCAAAATGAGTCAGGCTGGGCCTGCAGCATCGAAAGTTCACTGGAAACCCTTCTTGAGAAGGCGTTCCCAGATGACCAACTAGCTCGAGACACTGAAGCCCAGAGGGCAGCTAGGGAGCTGATCATGGACCCTCCGAACGAGCCCGACATCCCACTGTGGACAACAGGCGACCTCGGCAGGGCCCTTGCGACCTTAAAGCCCAACAAATCTCCTGGGTCAGATAAAATAGAAAGCAATATGCTAAGGAAGGCTGAGCGGACAATCTCCAGCGGCCTCCTTAATTTATTTAATGACTGTCTGCAGGTCGGACAGTTCCCCACTCAGTGGAAGACTGCGCGCGTTGTCACTCTTCAAAAGGAAGGCGACCGCAATCAGTCAGACCCGCGATCATGGAGACCACTCAGCCTTCTTTCCATATTAGGCAAAACACTAGAAATCTTGATGTTGCAGTCCCTCGAAGGAGTCTTTGGCCGCAACCTCACAGGCAGGCAATACGGGTGTACCAAAGGAAGGTCCACGCAGGATGTCATTGTCGAGATTCGGCGTGTTTCCCTGCTGGCACCGGCTAAGTACGTTGTAGCAGTTCTGATTGACATCAGAGGAGCGTTTGACAACCTTTGGTGGCCAGCGCTCATTAATGAACTCAAAGGTAGGGGAATCCCCGCAACCTGTACTCGCTCGTCAGAAGCTACCTGACAGACAGAACTGCTACAATCGAAAGTAGGCATGTCTCCGTCCGGAGAAAGATTGAGAAGGGTGCCCACAGGGCTCGGTCTTAGGACCAGCACTCTGGAATGCCTTCTTCGAAGGTCTTCTCAGGAAACTCATGGAGACTGACTGCGAGCCGTACGCCTATGTGGATGACTTGACTGTGCTGATCTATGCAGAGTCAGTCCGCCAAATTGAAGAAAAACCCACCACGTGCTCCGCACTGTCAACCAATGGTGCGAGCACGTCAAGATGCAGGTGGCTGAGGAAAAACCCAGCTAATCCTCTTGAAGGGGAAAGTGAATAATCCACCCACAATACGCTTTGGCGGCCACAGGCTCCTTCTTGAAAAGCACGTCAAGTATTTAGGAGTGAATATAGGTGAGAGGTGGGGTTTCAACCAACACCTCCAGTCCCTTAAAGGCACTACCATTGCAAGGTTTGCCTCACTGCGTGCCATTACTAAGGCCACTTGGGGTGTGTGTTACCACGACACCATCCTCATGTATAAGGCCATCTATTTAGGTGTGATTGGCTACTGCCCTGTTGTCTGGGGTAGCAAACTAACAGTCAATCAAAAGAGAGTATTGGCCCAATCCCAGAGAGCTGCGCTCCTGTGGATCACCAAGGCCTACAAGACTGTATCAACGGAAGCACTCCAGGTGATCACTGGTCAGTTACCAGTTGATTTGGCTGTTGAGTGCATGATTGACAAGTGGAGAGTGAAACAGGAGCTTCCCCGCTTTGGGCTGAACTCCGTGCGGATCTCACCACAGAACAGAAACTTGCCGCCATCGATGAATGGGCTCTAGAGAAATGGCAAGCGAGATGGGAATCCTCGTCAAAGGGACGTGATACGTATGAGTTCTTCCCCAACATCCGTGAACGTCTTTCTAGAAAATGGGTTGAGCCAGACCACTGGACGAGCCAGTTCCTCACGGGACATGGTGACTTCAATGCGCGGCTCCACTTCTTTTCTCTGAAAGACTCTCCATTATGCACGTCTTGTGCCTCCAGTGCGGAGGAAACAAGAAACCATGTGCTGCTCCACTGTAGTTTCTACAACAGTGAGCGACGGTTGTTGAGAGGGCAAACGAACTTAGCAGCTTTGACTGCTACAAAGGAAGCCTATAACCATTTTGCAAAGTTCGCAAAGAAGGTAATGGCTAAGAAACGTGGTTATAGTTGATCAGTCCTTTGAAACTTGCCACCCAAGTAAACAGTAAGATCAGGTAGGGAACCAGATTAAGAACTACTCCCAGATGGTACGGGATTCCTCAGGTGGTCACCTCCGCGCGGTAACACACGGGCAACAGCTCTCTACGGTGAGACTGGCTAACGACCACATACCTGCCGTACCTCCACAGGTCTGAGTTCAGTGGATGCTGCAGGGGCCGGCCTCTTGCATATTAGCGAAACCGCAACTTCTATGACTGATATAACCCTCGTCGAGGGTTTAGGTACAGTCATGAAATAAAGAAACAGATCTGTGTGTGATCTGTGTGTGTGTGTGTGTGTCTGTAGTTCGATTTGCGGGAGAACGGCTGATCCGATTGAGCTGGTTCTTTTTTTGTTTTGTTCGTTATTTTTCGCAGACACCAAAATAAGGTTATGGACGATTTCGGCCGGTGGGAAGGGGGGGGGGACGAAAATGTACCAAAAACTAGTGATTTTCGCATTTTTCTCAAAAACGGCTCTAACGATTTTGATTAAACTTTCAAATTATCTTGTCCTAATCAATACCTAACTTTTCCTCTCGATACATATCTCCATGAAAATACGGTGAACGGAGATATGGGCCCCTGAAGCAAAAATAGGTTTTTTACGCTTTTTGGCAAAACGGCTTCAGCGATTTTCACCAAACTCACAGGATGTTTTCAAATAGTTAATACCTACATATTGTTCTCAATAAATGTTCCTGTGACGGTCCATTGAACAGAGATAAAAATCAAAACGTGTCAAAAATAACGTTTTTTCGAACATTTCCGTAAATTCCAGGGTAACTTTTTCACCAGATGTGATAAATCCTAATGGAGTGTCTTTTAGTCACCCATACCCACATTTCGTTTCCTATAATTATTTCTGTATATACATTTTGAACGGAGATGTAAGCCATGTTAACTCAGAAAAGGAGATTTGTCGAATATTAATTTATAGGTATTCCAATTTTCTCAAAAAGTGCTCTAACGATTTCGATCAAACTTACGGAATACTCTCAATTAACTAGTACCTACATTTTGTTTCCCATAAATATTTCCGTAGGAAGGCGGTGAATTTAGATATAGCACCCGCATATGTAGCTGGAGTTGGAACTTACGGGGGTGGCGGAAAGTTGTGTGTTGCTACGCACCAGACATTTTTTGATTCAGGGTTCGAATGTGCATTAACGTCGTGCGATCTCGAGTTGGTTCATGTTCACAGTTGAGTTTCACTAGAATGAGCTCAAGTTGGTTTCAAGTTTTGTTTGCGAAAATGTCCATTATTTAGTGGTGCTTACTGCACTTGGTCGTACGTTGGCTGATTTTTAGGACCTTGGACGAGCTAAGTAACTAATCTTTAGACCACGGGGAGCCTGACTAGAAATTCGTTTTTCGTATAATTCTTTCAATTGTATCTCAACGGCTTCACGGCAGAATTGTTAAGCAGAAATGTTCAACTACTTTTCCCGTGGTGATTCACTATAATGCAAAGATGGGCGAAATGTGTTCATCTAACATGACAGTCGACGTTTTTAAACTACAGATTTCTCACCTACGCTTCCCTTAGGAAGTGGGCAATGATTGACAGTTAAGAAGAAGTAACCGTGTGGTCTGCCACGACTTGTAGCCTAGACTGCATTGCAGGAATATTCAACTGCTAACCAATGTCAATATAGATGGAAGGGGCTAGTAGTCCTTCCAAGGCACTTCTGGGTTAGTGCTGGAAAGGAGCTAGTAGTTCTCCTTTGAGCTCCACTGGAGTGATCCAAAGCGTCTCAAGTATGTAACTGAGAACAAAAGTTTAATATATACATATACGTGTTGTGTGTAATATGCACAGTATTTATAAGTATGGATAGAAACGCATAATCTGAAGGTAATTAAAATCAGCTAGCTAGCAGGAGCAGCAATTAGTTCACTTACCTACGAGATTGCTCCCTAACTCGTTCCAGGTAATATGAGAGGGGGCTTTCCTTTCAGTTTCAGCTGACTCCTCTTACCTTCTCCTTTACGAGCTTTCTTTCAATTTTTGAAGTGCTGAAGTAAAAATGGGTTGCGTTGCATCTTATTAAGCAGTACTGGAAGCGCTGGAAATACGTCGTACTTATCTCCTTACTAACAGTTTATTATTTGTGAAGTACGTCAATAAATACGATCATCTGGAGTGACGCATCACACAACTTTCCATAGCTCTACACGATTTCACTGGTTTTCGTGGCTTTTGCTACTAACTCAATTTATTTTTCAGTCAGTTCATTTGAACTTGGTAAAACGTAAACAGAAAGCGGCGACAGAAAACGGTAGCGCTTACAGCTCTGGAATTTATTGTGCTACTTGTACTCATGAATTGACCATTATTGAGCAATTGGTACAGAAAGAATTGATGAGGCTGTAGACACGATGTTTTTTGAGAAGGATAATAATCAATTTTACACTGTTATCGGTTAAAAACTTGTAGAAATATGTGGTAAGTGAAATTTGGGAATTACTAGTTCGATTTGCGGTAGAAAGGCTGAACCGATTGAGCTGGTTCTTTTTTTGTTTTGTTCATTTTTTTTTTTTAGACGCCAAAATAAGGTTATGGGCGATTTCCAACAATGGGAAAGAAGGTGTGGGGGACGAAAATGTACCAAAAACTGGGGTTTTTCGCACTTTTCTCAAAAACGGCTCTAACGATTTTGATTAAACTTTCATCTTATCTTCTGCTAGTCAATACCTAACTTTTCTTTTCATATATGTATCTCATTAGATACAGGACTAAAAAGCAAAAACAAGTTTTTTCGCTTTTTGGCAAAACGGCTTCAACAATTTTTACCGTACTCACAGCATATTTTCGAATAATTAATACCTATATATTCTTCTGAATAAATGTTCCTCAGACAGTCCATTGAATAGAGATAAAAATCAATATGTCTCGAAAATAATGTTTTTTTAAACATTTTTGTAATTTCCCGAGTAACTGCGTCACTGGATTTCATCGATCTTATGGAGTGCCTTCTAGAGTGCCACATTTCGTTTCCCATAACTATTTCTGTATCTATATGTTGAACGGAGGTATAAGCCCTGTTAAGGTATTAAAGAAATTGGGTCATATCCACCAGTAGGCAAATTACTAAAGTTAACGTACCTGTTAGGTGAGTCCGTCTCCTCTGGCTTGTGAGTTACTGTGGGCAAGCGCTTTCGATGTAAAGACATCATCGTCTGGCCGTTAAGTCAGTACTGGAGTCAGTCAGTTGGTCGTGGTCTTTATATACAAAGAGAAAGGTGAAAGGGGTGATTGAGCGTCGGGGAAGGGGCGGGGAGAGGAGGTAGGAAGCCCTGTTAACTCAGAGAAGGAGATGTGTCGAAAATTAATTTATCGGTTTTCGAATTTGGCCCACGGCTCTAACGATTTTGATCGTACTTACGGTGTGCACTCATCTAACTAGTACCTACATTTTGTTCTACATGAATGTTACCGTGAAAATGGGTTGAAGGAAGATATAGCGCCCGTATATGTAGCAGGTCGTCGAATTTTATCGAAAAGAATAATAATAATAACTTTTCCAGTGTTATCCGATAAAAACTTTTAGAAATATATGGTAAGTGAAATGGTTGTAGTCGAAATTCCAGAATTCCATATATTATGAGCGTTATCAAACTGTCGCCGTATAGACACTTCGTTGGGCTACCACAAGAGATTTTCTAAACTTCTAATGCCATTTGAAATGAGTTTTTTTAAGAAACTGGCAGAGGTGATTACCGTACTTCTAACGAATCGCACATTGTCCTGCCACACGAGAATCCCTTGACCATAAATAAAGTCGGAGGTAGAAGGTGTTTGACGATATTATACAAAAGAACACGTTGAGATCTTTAGCGAACGAAGGAAGAGAGTGTGTGATTGCCTCCCATTCATGTACAACGTTATCAATACAATTTTTAAGAAATCGAAAAACAAGTTGCCCCGTTGATTCATAAAAGGTTTACGGTAACAGCAAGAAACTGATGTAACGCGCTCGACTTTCGTTAGGCTTTACCGGGAAACGTTTGATTTTGCCGCGCTAACGCAAAGTGCAACGAAACCATCGTCAAATTACATCTTGTAAATCGCGCCACTTTCCTCAGCCCCTCTTACATTCAGCAGTTTATGTAGCTCTAGCCACTAATCTAACTTTCCACTCCACTTATGCAAATTAGGTAGAATATAACATTCGTAAACATGACATCTTCGGTTTTCCCCCATGGGTCCAGCAGCCCCATCACACAACTTTCCTTGGCTCTACGTCAATTCTCTAGTGTTCACGACATTTGCTAGTAACTCAATTTATTTTGTACGTGGTTGGTTCGAACTGAAAATTACTTCACAACAGCAGAAAGCAGTAGCACTTACAGTTCCAAAATTTATTGTGCTGCTCCTACTCACTCTCTGACCATTATTGAGCAATTGGTACACTCAGAATTAATGAAGCTGTAAACACAATTTTTTTTAAAGAGATAATAATCACTTTTCCAAAGTTATCAGGTGAAACCTTTAAGAAATAGTAGTATGTGAAACAGCCATGGTTGAAATTCTGGAATTTTAGAGGTAGTCCCTGTATATCTTATGAGCGTTACTGAAAACTATAGGTACTTGGTTGGACTACCACCAGAATTTTTCTAATGACCCTAGTAACATTTCAACGGAGCTTATAAAAAGAAAACTTAAAATTTATTTTCGTCGAAATGTTTGATCATTTATTGTGCTGCTCTCGTTATCTCATCAGAAGCTGTCTATATAAAAAATTTAATCAAAACCGTTAGTGGAAGCCAAGTCCCTTTAACCAGGGGGCGTGGGAAATCGGTTCCCGAAGTACCCAGCAGCCGATCCTAATTAATATTATTTTCGCAGATTCTTTCCGGCTCAATCAGACGTCGAAAGTCAAAATTTAACAGAAAAAAAGTGAGAGAGAAAGCAAAAAACCACTACGGAAACAAAACGTCTGATGATTTTTCCCCGTCGGGGAAATTGGAACGGGGGCGCTCGAAGCAGCAGCACTATCGCAGCCTGAGTAACAGTGCTGCGAATATTGTGCAGGCTCAAGTGGCCTAATTTTGTTACGGCAGTCCACCTCACTTTCCCCTCAATTGATTAATATTGTTTCCACGTGTCGTTTATGCGGTTCTTCTAATTCTGACGTACTACTGTTAAGCATTAGTCTGCCTTTTTCTCCATTTTGTTGATAAAATATACCTTTCTTTTATTGAACTTATTATTTCCCCATATTTCGGGATTTCGTAGAGCGTGGTGTGTGTAGAGAGGAAAGTACGTATCGCTTTTATAGCAACGCTCTTGAGGAAAAACCGCGTACAAATATTTGCCATTAGTTAAACGGTCAAGGGGTTATCTACACTATTCCTATTTTTCGATTAATGAGGGAGGAATGAACGATTCACATTATCAGCTGGAACTACGCCATGTAATCCCAAAGTGTTACGTGACAAGATCAAACGCTATCTATCCATAGTGCGCTGATTATCGGTGATCTTTCGACCTATTCCAGCTGATAATGCGAATCGGACTCAAGAGCAGTCCTTGACCCGTGACCTTTCAACTAATGGCGAATATTTGAACGCGGTTTTTTCTCAAGAGCGTTGCTAAAAGTGAGGTATAATATTTCTCGTTATCTCCCTTCTTGGAAAATGTTGATAGCTATCTAATTAGTCGATTACGCAATTATCACTAAGATCAAACGCTATCTATCTATAGTGCGCTGATTATCGGTGATCTTTCGACCTATTCCAGCTGATAATGTGAATCGTTCATTCCTCCCTCATTAATCGAAAAATAGGAATAGTGTAGATAACCCCTTGACCGTTTAACTAATGGCAAATATTTGTACGCGGTTTTTCCTCAAGAGCGTTGCTATAAAAGCGATACGTACTTTCCTCTCTACACACACCACGCTCTACGAAATCCCGAAATATGGGGAAATAATAAGTTCAATAAAAGAAAGGTATATTTTATCAACAAAATGGAGAAAAAGGCAGACTAATGCTTAACAGTAGTACGTCAGAATTAGAAGAACCGCATAAACGACACGTGGAAACAATATTAATCAATTGAGGGGTAAGTGAGGTGGACTGCCGTAACAAAATTAGGCCACTTGAGCCTGCACAATATTCGCAGCGCTGTTACTCAGGCGATAATAGACCGTTCTTAGGGCCAATAAATGACTAGTAAATTACGTCATTTATAGACTTATTTACATCATAATGTAAAACAACACGATAGTGGAAGAATGAGATTTTTTGTGCTTCGCAGTTGCAGGCAGTTTGCGCGAACACACGACGGATCAGGAGGATAACCGCGCCAAGTTGTCTGAAAATATTTAATCAGTAATAGTTATAAGTGTAAATACAAACAGCATGACCTGGGATTGCATCTGCTACCTCCAGGATTACGTAAAGGAAGAACGTGATAATTAACTTTTAATGTCGCAGAGTGTCTGTCCTTTCAATGAGTATGTGGGTATTGGTTGAAAGGGCCCAGAAAATGTAGACAGCAACTAAAACACTGCTCATCATTAAGGTGGGGGGGTTCGCGTCGAGACCGTAGACTGTTGCTAGTGTCCGTCTCTTCGGCATCACCTGCGAGTCGAGACTAATTGCCTTAATTGAAAGACAAGTAGAGTCAATGTTGGAAGCCTACGATTTACTCTAGTTATTTTCCTTGGCTCTACAAAGTAACAAGGAAAGGTATGCAGTCGGCTGAAAAAAAAATTAGGAAAAAACGATCTGCGTGTGTATGTGGACGCTACTGAACGAAAGCGGTTAAGCCAAATCAGCTCAAACTTAATATCTACCACGCAGGCCACTGCGACGCCAAAATAAGGGTACGATCAAAATCTGCCGAAAACTAACTATCGTTATCACAGTGATCAAAACGCCAAATATTTTTTTCCGGAAAACGGTTCTAACGATTTACATTTTATTTTTACTTTCCTTGGCTCTACACAGTAAAAAGCAAAGTTATGTAATCGGCTGAAAAAAAAATGTTGAGTTTTCTTCAGATCTTTACGTTGCAGACCCTCCTGAGTCCGAAAAACACTATTTGAGAAAATGGTCTGTGTGTCTGTAAACGATTTTTAGAGAAAACCACCGAACCCAATCAGCTCAAACTTCATATCTCGCCAGCAGGTCATCATGGAACGCCAAAATAAGGGTATGAACAAAATCCACCGAAATTTAACTATAGTTATCATAGTGATCAAAACACCAAATTTTTTTTCTCAAAAACGGCTCTAACGATTTTGATTAAATTTTTTATGTTGGTAGCTATTAATGAGATAATTATACCATGAAATTCCCATTCGTGGGAAAATGACGAGAGCAGCACAATAAATTATCAAAATTTTCGACGAAATCGATTTTAGCGCGGTTTTTAGAGAAAACAACCATACCAAATCAGCGTAAACTTGATGTCTAGCCTACAAGTTACCATGGGACGCAAAAATAAGCGTATGGGCAAAATCCACCGAAAGTTAACTATAGTTATCATGGCGGTCAAAACAACACATTTTTTTCTCAAAAACGGCTCTAACGATTTTGATTAAATTTTTTATATAAGGCAATCATACTATGAAATTCCCATTCGTGAAAAAATGAAGAGAGCAGCACAATAAATTATCAAATTTTTCGACGAAAAGCGTTTTTAGCGCAGTTTTTTCCTTATAAACCCCGCTGGAATTTTAGTAGAAAGTTAAAGAAAATTGGTATTGTAGTCCAATCTAATGCCTAAAGTGTGAGTGTTTAAAAACGCTCATGAGGTACATGGGGCTCACTTCAGAAATTCCTGAATTTCAACTACCGCCGTTTCGCTTACTGCCAGTTCTAACAGTTATTACCCATTAACTCTGCAAAAGTGATTATTATCCCCTTCAAAAAACCCTGCAAATTATTACACAACGGTTAATTATTCGGATAATCAGCTTGACCTAGCATTAATGCTCTGAGACCCATCCTGTTCGATTCACCATCGAAAAATATCATAATGAAACCCAAAAAAAGGTCGAAAAGAACTGAATCGTAAAATTAAAATAAACAAAAAAAAAAACGAAAGTATCTAGAAAAAACTGAATTTTAATATGAAAACATGCACGCTAAATACTAATATCAAAATTTAACCAAAAATCTATGAAAAAAACCAAAATGAGAATGAAACGAAAGAATCTAAAAAAATTGAATCGTATTAAACCCAAAACGTTGGGGAAATTGGAACGGGGGCGCTCGAAGCGAAAGGGGAGTCGAGTGGCGGGGTCATTGGGAGGGAAGCGAGCCTCGAGCGCGGTTGCTTTTTTAATGAGCCGGGCGGGAGGGAGGGACTTCAAACGACGAAACACTGTAGCTCCCGCATTGTTCTAGATACCAACTAGATACCAAATCGGATTTTTGGGCGAAAGAACGAATTTTTTAGACCGCGTTAAAGGCACAAAACGGCCCGGACGGCGGACGGACATTGCAAATTTGGAATCTCCATGTCTTGAAACGTAAAGTATCAAATTTTGAGGGGGGGTTGTAAAAAATTTTTCGAAGATAACAGATATTTTGCTAACGGAAATAGTTGAGAAGGAATGAAACAGTCATTCGTGGAGGTGAAGACGAGAACAAGGCAATCGGACGACAAAGAGACAAATCGTGCGTTGCGTGTCGAGGGGGCGGCGTTGCCAGATGAGGAGGCGAGCGATTTCGTTGAGATGGGCGGGGGGAGGGAGTTCAAACGACTTCCGTTGTGTACCCACGTTGTACTGCGTTTCGTTAATTTTTTTAACCGTTTTTTGCCCATAACAACCATGGGCTTCGTTCGATCGGATTGCCAAGATGGCGGGCACAACTAGATACCAAATTGGATTTTTGTGCTAAAGAACGAATTTTTTCGACCACGTTAAAGGCACAAAACGGCCCGGACGGCGGACGGATATTGCAAATTTGGAATCTCCATGTCTTGAAACGTAAAGTATCAAATTTTGAGGGGGGGTTGTAAAAAATCTTTCGTGACCGAAAACATAGGGTTATTATTCGGAGTGAATAATAAACCAACAAGAAGTAAAGAATATGTAAAAAAAAAGAAGAAAGAAAGCAACAATTTCTACTCTGTAGACCCTAATGACTCCTGTTTTTTTCTCTCGTTTTATATATGTTAGTAAGTACCCTGCTTACCCGTTCATGTTCCCCAATCAGATCAGTAGAATTCCATTTCCTGGGCTTTATATTAGAAAGGGACTAGCTTATTAATTCAAACGGAGATGCAATTATTACACTGTGCAGTTACAAAAATGCTTACTGATCTGTAATAGAATGTAAATTGATGGGTACCTAATACAAAAACGCATCAACATTATCGCGAAGCGATAGCGTAAATTATGTCGTGAGGAGGATAGGTGTTCAGAAATGGAAAAAATACAAATTATTTAATGACACAATGCAAGGAAAGTTGTTTTGGTTTATTATTCATTCTGAATAATAACCCTATGTTTTCGGTCACGAAAAATTTTTTACAACCCCCCCTCAAAATTTGATACTTTATGTTGCTAGACATGGGAGATTCCAAATTTGCAATGTCCGTCCGCCGTCCGGGCCGTTTTGTGCCTTTAACGTGGTCCAAAAAACTCGTTCTTTCGCACAAAAATCCAATTTGGTATCTAGTTGTGCCCGCCATCTTGGCAATCCGATCGAACGAAGCCCATGGTTGTTATGGGCAAAAAACGGTTAAAAAAATTAACGAAACGCAGTACAACGGGGAAACACAATGGAAGTCGTTTGAACTCCCTCCCCCCGCCCATCTCAACGAAATCGCTCGCCTCCTCATCTGGCAACGCCGCCCCCTTGACACGCAACGCACGATTTGTCTCTTTGTCGTCCGATTGCCTTGTTCTCGTCTTCACCTCCACGAATGACTGTTTCGTTCCTTCTCAACTATTTCCGTTAGCAAAATATCTGTTATCTTCGATGGAACTTTTCATTATTCGTTTATTTTTGGTTTATTTATTTAATAGTTCGTCCATTTCATTTTGTTTGGTTTTAATACGATTCAATTTTTTTAGATTCTTTCGTTTCATTCTCATTTTGGTTTTTTTCGTAGATTTTTGGTTACATTTTGATATTAATATTTAGCGTGCGTGTTTTCATATTAAAATTCAGTTTTTTCTAGATACTTTCGTTTTGTTTTGGTTTATTTTAATATTACGATTCAGTTCTTTTCGACCTTTTTTTGGGTTTCATTTTGATATTTTTCGATGCTGAATCGAACAGGATGGGTCTCGGAACATTAATGCTACGTCAAGCTGTTTATCCTAATAATAAACCGGTGTGTAATAATTTGCAGGGTTTTTTATGTTTTGTTGGTAAGCTGATAACCATTTGAATGATTGGGGTGGTAAATCCTATTATTGAACTGATAGAAATACAAAAAATTAACTAAAAACCTCAGGTTGAATCACTCATTTGTTGATTTGTAGGTCATGCTGTAAAAAAAAGTCCAACTTTTTTTGCAATAAATTCAAATTTTTACTTCCTCTCTTCTTGAGACGACGCAGAAAGCGCACGTTCCTCTTTCTTCTTCGACACTTTGTTTTCCCCTAAGAATCTCTCTTGTGGAGTCAACTTGACTTTTTTGGAAGTTGATGGCTGATGTAGTCGTGGAGGTGTTAGCGAAGAATACTCAGGCTGCCTTGCAAGTGAATGCAAAAGAGCTTCCGCATATTTAGCAAGATCGTAGATCGCATCAATTTGTGTGTCACTATTTGCGCTGTCAAACACTTTTCGCACCTTAGCTTTAGCATCTTTCAATGACCGGACAGAAGGACATTTATATGAGATTTCTCTCAACATTGCTATCTCAATATCTTTTGAGGCTTTGTCTTCTTGGTCACGAAATAGGAGGAGATCAAAAAGAAAACTAAGATATGAATGCGCGAAAACGTCAAGAACGATGAACAAAAATAAGAATACAAAATCGGATGGAGGAATAACTTCCCAAAACAGCCATCAGAGTGCATTTTGGAGTCCCCCGCCACTGGGCACGCGGACGCAAGTTTCGTTAGTTGAAGTGGTGCAAGTCCTGGGTGGTTTATCAACAATTTATGTAAGTAGGATTTGAATCAATTGTATGAGTATGTCCAACGATCGGCGGGAATGCAATCTCGATGTAGTAACGTCACACGCGGACCCTGACTGACCTGTTACTAGACGGGTTGATGTCACAATTCGAAACAATTGACTGACAACTGTTATCGCAGCCCTTCAAAATTGAATCGCTTAGCTTTCTGTTGAATTATGGAATCAAATTGTTCATCCATCATCTCGTCTTGTTACCCTTCCGCCCTCCACAAGTGCTCCTTCCTGGCGGTCGTTTGTGGTTTCGTAGCTTACAGCCTAATTCAATCCCACTTATGCTCAAAGCTCGTTTGGGTAAAATCCCAGAACAGTGGTCGCGGGTACATTTGCGTGGAACTTCGGTTCGCGATTCGGAACGTTTACTACCGTCACTGATACTGGTGAGCCTTACAGTAGCAGTAAGAGTTGAACAAAGTTTTGTCGTACAAGTGGATACCAACAACGCGCGAAAGAAGCGCGTGAAACTGAGTCAACGTGGACACAGTGCGCGCCTGATGCAACAAACATTGACGACCACAAAAATGATGGATATCACTCGCGTAATGCAACCGAACAGATATTGCCGATCACAACAATAACTTGAAATATCACTCACATCTCAAGTTACGTATCCGACACACATACTCGTCAGACATGAAACCAACACTCATACACCAATCCACTTCGCAAGCCTTTTTCTGTGGATCGATGAAACAAAGTCGTATTAATTTGCCTATCTATGTCTGGTCGAATTATAATAAACAAATAAAACGAAGAGGGCAGTCCCCACTAATGCAGAAGCCGGACGGACGGGCGTGAAACAAAATGGATGCGCAACAAACCAATACGGAAAGAAATGGTTACGCATGCGGTGGCTGCAACTTGAGGACGATAATTCGGTTACGACGGAAAATTGACGAAGTGTGTTCAAACATAGTTCAACGGTTGCGAATATAGTTCAATATAGCGCTAGACAGTTGTCAGTGATGATAGTTGTAACTAGCACCAGTATCAGTGACGCACTTCAATGTTCCAAATCGCGAACCGAAGAACCGGGCAAATGTACTCGCGGCCATTGTTTTGGGAGTTAGCCCAAAAAATATCACTCGCATAAGATAAGACCACCTTTCAAGTTACGTATATGAATTTTAAGGGGGATAAACTGTTTTGATGTCATTTTTCCACTCCTATTATCTAAGAAACCAGCCCTTTCACACAATTTCGTCGATGCACCCCATTCAGGACATGCATACTTGTCTGAGATGAAACTGACACTCATACATCAATCCACAACACTGCAAGCCTTTTTCTCTCCGTTGGGATACGTTTACTGTGTCGGCAATTCGTCAACCAATGGGCGACATTACGATGTAACAACGGAAAATTTATGAAGTGTGGGATTCATAGTTCAACGGTTAGTCGAGCGATTTTATTCGAATTAGATAGTTGCCAGTGATAAAAGTTGCTACTAGCACCAGTATCAGTGACGCTAGTAAGCGTTACGAAACGCGAACCGAAGTTCCACGCAAATGTACCCGTGGCCATTGTTTTGGGAATTGACCTTCGACTGAAAATCCTCGAATCATACCCTACCCTATCCTTTCATAGCTAAATAAAGTCGGCTAACAGTTCATATATTCTACCGTGACAGTTCGTATTCGTTTAAAATAGTTAGTGTTAGTATATTGTAAATTACTGGTAAGTAATTTGAAGTAGAATGGCTGTTATTCAGAGTTCACAATTGTGCAAGGTTAACTAATCTAATTGCAAAAAATCCCATTATGTTTCTCAGGATAGGTAACTTTGAAAAGAGATACTGTTCTCAGAATTACTGCTTGGTCGAACCATTACTTTGGAAGAAACACTAAAAAGTGAACGCTATTGTCATACTGGGTAAGATGGCTAAACCTGTCTTTTCTATAGTACGTTAGATGATGAAATTTGTACTGAATTTGTTGACTACACCGTGTACAGAACAACGCTATCTCTCTGCTATGGTAGCTTCTCTTTCTTGTCCTCTTCACCCTCACGAGACTCTTGCAGCATGCTGCCATCCCCATTCATACTGCCTTAGCGTTTGGGAGATTCTGGAGAGGTATTTTCAAAAGGTTTCAACTTGTTTAAGAAAATTGAGCAATTCACCTCCAGTTTTTGTTAGAACTCAACATGGAGTGTATGAATGCCTCGTGTGTCTTCCGCTGTGCGCTGCCAACCTTTGGCACTAGAAGATGGTATGACAATCATGATCCACAATTCAGTGCAGGTATGCCCTAAATGCTCCATGTCCTATTAGGAACTGAGTGAGACAGAAATCCAAATCCACCTCACTATGTTGCTGCCTGAGCCATGGACAAGTGCTAGAGTCAGCTGCCTGGACAACTACCCCTTCTGATGTCTCTTACCAGTCTTGCCACCTCCCAAGGGTCACAGCCTTCTTCTCTTCTGGTTGCCCTCTTGACGGGTACAGCTCATTCCACTCACCTGCCAGAAGGTGGATTGGGATAGCACTCACCACCACCAAAATTGCCTCCTGAGAAACTGTCCAGTACGAGCAGCAATAAGGAAGGCACACCTCATCACTGCCACCATCTGCTTCCCATGTTATGCAATGCTCAGTGTATCAGCCCATGCCTCCAATCCACATTAAGGACTGTACAATGCTCATAAGACTGCCTGACGCTTGCATCCAAGCCCTCTGGTGTTGGCTATCAAACTTGAAAGAGCTGCTGTTACTGACGGCAGCTTTATCTGCTGCCTGCTGGATGCTCTATTATTATATCCACTATTATGCCCACAAATCGAACTGCTTCTCTTATTTGCAGCTTCGTGGCATCCACACAAATAAAGAGGAGGGTCTCCATTCTTCGCATCGTCACCAGGACTAGCTCTGTCTTCTCCAGGGTGAGAGGAAGCCCATGAGCTCTCATCAACCCCCTCACCTGATGCATTACCCGCTCCACCTTTATCTGGACTGAGTCCAGCGTGTGGTCAATTATTACTGCTGCCATGTAAACAGTAGAGAATCAGGCATCTTGAGAAAAAGCAGGCCATTGTGTGCCACATTCTAGACTCGGCTCAAGGATGGACCTCTAAGCAGCCCCTGTCTCGTAGATAAGTGTGTGATTTCACATACAGCTTCTAATTACCTGAAGTACAGGGTGAGCCATAACAAATGGTGCAGTTTCAAAGGGCGATTTAAAAAAAAAAACGGTGCAACTTAGAAGATTACGGTTTGTTTTATTGAACGCCATACATGACCCCATTTCGGTAGATTAAGTCCTGAAAATTACATCAGGAAGGTGGGCGCCCTCAGCAGCGACGCACTGATGTAGGCGATTCCTGAAATTTTCAGCCGCCCTCTGGCACATTTCGATGGGAATCGCGGCGATTTCTTCCCTGATTCGAATCTTGAGGTCTTCCAGAGTGTGAGGTCGATGTTTGAACACCTTTTCCTTCAAGTAGCCCCACAGGAAAAAATCACACGCACTCAAATCTGGCGATCTTGCCGGCCACCCCAAGTCACCCCTGAGAGAGACGAGGCGTGCGGGGAACATCTGCCGCAGTTTCACCATTGAGATTTGCGCTGTGTGGGCCGTAGCCCCATCTTGCTGAAACCAAATATCCCCCAGATCCTCTTCTTCAGCTAACTGGTTCAAAAAATCTTTCCAGCATGAAAAGATAACGCTGAGCATTGACGGTAACAGTCCTTCCATCCTCCTCGAAAAAATAAGGCCCAATCACCCCAAATTTTGAAATGGCACACCAGACAGTGACTTTCGGGGAGTGGAGAGGTCTCTCGTGAATTTGTCTTGGGTTGCGGTCACACCAATAGCGGAAATTTTGTTTATTAACCGCTCCGGAGAGATGGAAGTGGGCTTCGTCCGAACTGAAAAAAGTGGACGTTGGTGGGATGCGGTTTATCATCTCTTGGCATCAATTCAAGCGGTTTTGGTAGACTGGAGGTGACAATTCCTGAACAATCATAATCTTGTACGGATGGAATGACAAGTCCATGTGCAAAATCCTCCTTAGTGAGGTGTTAGAGATGTTCAGTGCTATTGCGTGCCTCCGAGAGGATCACGACGTGGGATGTTGTAACGCAGTCGGAAGGCCCGCTGCGTGGCGATGAACGAACGGCCACTTTCAAAAAACGTGCGAATGACGAAACCTCGTTGCTCTCCGCTCCAAACCATTGTAACGACTGAAAATGGGACCACTGCCCGGGCACAATGAGACCCCTCCCAGGTCGTTAACCCCACTACAAGGCATGCAGCACCCCTTCGAAACTGCACCATTTGTTATGGCTCACCCTGTATAAGTAGATACACTAAAAGTGCCCTCCAGAGCCAGTACGTTTTTCCACATTTTTCACATCTAGGGTGACCATTGTGTCATCATAAGGGCATTCACCACTTCTTCGATTGCTGCAAGAAGTTGCAATTGAGTACCCTATTCTGAAACCACTCTGACAGGTTACCCCCACACCGGATGGGACTTGGAAAAGGCTGGAGAAGATGCTACTGCCACACTTTCTAAGGAGGCACTGAGAAGTCTTGCTCTCCTGCCTGGAGACACGTATTATAGGTCCTTCACCCCCCCCCCCTTCATAGCAAGCCAATGGCCTTTTTAAGCAAGCCTAAGCAGGGGTACACTGAGAGCCTCTAATTGACTATTCAATTCGGCCTTCACAAAGAGCATGCCTCAGAACCTATGACATCTTCATCCAGCATCTCTTCTTAATTCACAAATCAGTAGCTGCTAGCTGTGATGATGTGGCTATTGAGTTCTTATGTCTGCTCTTTTCTCTCCTTTTGATTAAACTGATGACTCATACCCGACTAGTTCAGCTTTCTCTACTCTTCTTTGGAAATCTTATTTTTATTTTGTTCACAATTTATATTATAAAAATCTGAAAATTATCTTGAGTTGTAACTTCATTCATCCTGCACCCGAGTACGTTATACATTTTCACGAGTATTTCATGTATAAAAGGCCCTGTTAGATGAATTGGTTTAGTAAGTTCTAATCTCTAAGGGTTAATGAAAATAATAAATAATTAAAATATTAGTGGTGGGATGAGGGGGGTAGGCAGTTTTCAAGTGTCCCATTATTTGACAATCACTTGTTTTGCTGCTGCCAAAAGTATTCATACAAGTATGAATCGAAAGTTTCATACTCCATTTGCGATTGTGCACTGTGGTAGATAACCCCAACTGCCTTGATTGTGTGCCTCCTATCCCTTCACAATCGATTGTGTCAAGTTGCTATGGTTCTCCAGTTGACTTCCGAGACTGTTACTCTGAGGCTACTGCACTGTACCAACACCTCAGAGCTGTGCTGGAGCTTTATGACTAACGTTACTAATGGAGCAAGACAGGTGCAGATCTGTTATCGTCTCAGGAATTACCAATACGAGTCGAAGCCTGTGGTTCAATTTATTATTTAAGATAAGTTCGCTGATATTTTCAGAGGTCTGACCAATCTTCTTGTGACTAGTACAGTGCCTCCAAGCTATTCCTCTACAACTTTTCGACATCGAAAATTAAAATTGTCTAAGTTCTGCTGCCGAGAGGAATTTCAGGATTAACCCAAACTTCATGTGGTTTTTTACTTCGAAAAATGTAGTTGACGTTGTACTACATGGGGGCTTGTGGACAATATTCTTCAGGCTCCTGTGTCAAAAGTAGTCGCTCATTTACGAAACGTTTCAATTGTTTATTTTATATTTGGGCTGCAATTTCAACTGTAGCACGGAAATACTCATTGGCCGTTATTTGAACACCGTGCATCGCCTTAAGGGGTTCAATAATTGCAATCTGAATGCAGGAACATTATCACAGTTTTGAGGTAATTTGTAATGTTTAGATGAAATCTGCAGCTGATCATGGTGGATAACTACGTTCTCTATGGTAATTTGATAAATTTGATTGGAAATTTGGGTACAAAAACTTCAAGGTTGAAAGAGGTGAGAAGAAAGGGTCAGTTGGGCACTCAAGTCCTCATTACTCCTAACAACACTTCCCATGGTCAAACTGAACAAGAAATTCAATAGGTTGATGAAACTTTTTCCAAACTTAGTCCATGAAAAAAGTTGCGTTTTGTTTCAGGAAAACTGTAAATTATATTTGTTGAGATACGTCATGTGGAAGTTTGCATTGATCAGAGACATGAAAATTCCTGAGAAAGTAATATACTCTGATGACCTAATCGCGGTCCTTAAAGATGGGTATCCTAAAGCTGAACATCATTTCTTGATTCTGCCTCATAAAGACATTGCAAGTCAGTATTTTCCAATAGATACTCTATCAACTTATCCATGATTATCTTAATCTTTAAGGAAAACCCCACTTTCAGATTTAACCCGTGTGAAAAAGGATGATCTTGAGCTATTGAAGCATATGGACCAAAAGGGATGGGACATCGCTGAGCAGTATGGCAGTGGACAATCTTTCAAGTATGGCGTCAGTTTGTAAAAATGCTTTAGCTTAAATGCAATACATAATGTTTTGTAGTATTAGGGTGGTGGTTTGGTGAAGGTCTGGTACTCTGGTGAAACTTCATTTGTCTTCTAACCACTTGATCGAAAATGCCTCACAATCAGAAATGTTCCAGTCCCTCGCTCATTATCCTTTCAGCCTTCCCTGATACGATTGTATCCTCCTACTATGTACTATGCCAGAATGTCTTCATTGTGCATTGTTGGTCAGCTTTACACCCTTCGCTGACTTTGAAGTACGCCTTTGTACTTCCCTGTGTTGACGTGCTGTGGGTTACTTGCTACCCTGAGGCTTAGTCACTGCTGGCCTCCTATTGCAGGAATGTGGGTCAGAATCGCAGGAGACTACGTTAATGTCGGGGGTCTCATGATCTTCTGAGTGTTGTGTGTTGTTTGTGGTGAGTAAAGTCAGCCAAGTTAGATGATGGGAAGTAACAAAAATCTTGTTTAAATGAGTGAATTAGAAAAATAAACTTGTAGTTCTTATAGTATTACAAAATGTACTGGCACGAACCAAACTCTTCAATTTAGCGAAGGCTCATGTGCTGCCTAAGAACTTCAAACTTTCAAATTTACTCGAAAAGTCGGTGTTGGCAGTCTTAATGCTTCGCCTGTGCTCGAGTTTGCCCCCACCCAGTTCCCTGTTTGTGGTAGTAAATATTGTCTAAGCTGTAATTGGAATGAACTCTGTATTCCCATCACTTTCAATAGTTATCGAGTATCTTCTCCCAAACTCAGCATGGTAAACTTAACAGTATTCACTTGTCCCTGATGGGGGGGGGGGGGTTAATCCAACCAAACGTCCAGCCCATGAACTAACATTTAGGAGAGTGTGCTCAGCAATGGCAAGCACTCATCAGTGTTCATTCATCATTCAGACTTGGACGGGTTTTTCCCGATGTGTGAGATAGGATGCCTGGCACTGAGAGTTTATTGCCCTCATAGCTACAGCATTGTAGGGATTCTTACTGAGAGTACTTTACAAAATGTATGGTATCTGCCATGCATAGAAGTGTTTTGAGCAGTGGTAACTGTCATTATATATATGGAATGAAGGAGATGTTTATAATAATAATAAAACGAAGACGTGAAGATGAGTAACGAGCTAGAGGCAAGCCAACACAGTGGCAAACAGTAGTGAGAAGGAAGCTTCTAGAAGAAGAAACTCAGGCACTGGCTACGAAAATGTCCCAAGCAGAGCTCAATAACAAAGCTCTTAAAGTGGTATTCCAGTAGTTTAGAGGCAATTGTTGGATGAGAGATCTAGCCTTTCACGTCTGACTGCATCGAAGCAGATTTTAACTTTTGCACCTTAGTTGCAAAGATGTAAGTATATTTTAAGTGAATTGTGCTCAAATTTAAGAGAAAATATTCTCCAGGCCTCTTCTTCGTCGCTACTAAATGGTTACAGTACTTCTCCCTTAGACTTCATATTCACTCTGCTGTGTCGTGGTGTGAAGAGAACTGGTTGAATGACAAAGCTGCCGTACATTACTCCTCATGTATGGATGCAGTGACTGCTGAGAGAGTGCATGATATATATATCAGAGGCCTAAGTTACAATCACAGAGGGATGAAATAAACCTGGTATAAGGCTTTTGCAGTCCAGTACCATTTCTGCGAGGGTAAAGGTAAGCCTCCACAGAACTGTTTAACAGTATAAATAGAAGAGGCATCAGTCCATTCTACTGGCGTTATGCCAGAGTGAAAGAATTTTCATCTGATATTCAGTGTCTGCATCCACTCACGGAAACATTAGGGAAGGGGGCTGTTCCCAACTATGGTGGACGTGCTGTTATGGCACACTGATGGTTCTGAGATGGGGGGCAAGGCTGGTCTGAGCATGAACACAATTTCAGCCTTGCCAAGCCACTGGGAGAGTACACCTAGATGCATCAAGCAGCCATAAATATTTGCACACAAAGGATCCTACAAAAATACTCAAGGGTAAGTGGATCTATATATTCTTGGACTGCCAGGCTGCTTTGGAGGCCATCTTGCCCTATACTTCAGATCTAGGCTGACATGGGAATCTCTTCAGGCGGTTAAGTAACTCCCATAATGGGCTTTCCTTTATTTGGATACTGGCTCATGGAGGGCATTGAAAAGCCAGACTGCCTTGTGAAAAGAGGCACAGAATAGGTACCCATTGAGCCTGAGACTCACACAGGAGCCACGAAAAGTCGCCTAAATCGGCTGGTGACTGAGAAGATACACACCCTCGTTGGCATGCCCACACACACATCTACGAAAAAGGTTTATTGCTTTATTGAGTACTGACTTAACGGCCAGACGATGATGTCTTTACATCGAAAGCGCTTGCCCACAGTAACTCACCAGACAGAGGAGACGGACTCACCTAACAGGTACGTTAACTTTAGTTTATTGCTCCTTCCTGTTCAAGGGTGAAGGCGATGCTTCACACACCAGACTGGAACTAAGAGTCCTCACTGTCCAGTTGGATTCCACCTCAACAAGATTGATTCCATCTAGTACAGCACAGCAGGGCGAGTCTGTGAGGAAAGACATACTCAGCTTCTTGGAAGGGGCTGGTACGTAGGATGTATTTTGTGAGGTAAAGGCCATTGTCATAATAGACCCAAGGTGTGGCTTAGTCCCGCTGGCCTTGCGTCCAAAAAAATGAGTGGGTTAAGGTGGGAGGAAGGGGAGCGTTGTGCACACTTCTTCATTCATTGTTTGCAAGTGTTTTCAGTGTAAGTGCTGTTTTTAACTGTTATAAATGTTGAGTTTCAACGTGTGACTTATGTGTTGTGTTATGGAATTAAAGAATTGGATACCACGCTGTCCCATCATGCGAGAGACTGCACCTTCATGTGATAAGTGATGATCTGGTGTCTCGCTGCCTGAAACATAAAAAACACTGGAATTCCTTCACAACGCCTTTTTTTATGGATTCAAAAAGTAAGTCTGCGAGTAGACGATCAAATTTGAACCCTAAAGCTCAAAATTATTCATAATATTCATTTCAGATGTCATTCATCAGTTGACAACGACAGGCAAAATACAAATACCATCCAAGAGTGAACTAGCAACGTGGATGGGAGCGCCGCTTAAGTGCCATAAGTGTGATTTTGCCCCTACTACTTTCCCCCTATTAAAGACACACTTATTGACTCATCTCCCGTGAATGTTTTGTGTATAAACTATAAAAAGATGCTGTACTCGTTATTAATACTTTTACAAATTCAGAAATATAAGCCTTCAACGAAAATGTATGTGAAGCGTCAAAAAACTACCATTTCTTGGTACAGTTGCTCGCCTAGGGTTTGCAAACACTGTTAGGAATTGATCTGTACAGGCATATCAGCCATTGGGAACTTGAGTTTAGTGTTTCGTGAATGTAGTTCAGAACATCTGACGAAAATGCCCAGAATTCAACATCAGAGCATGAGTAGAGTATTTGATCCTTCTACATTACCTGCTTACCCACAATAAATCTCCTTTACTTTCCCTAGCTCACTATATTGTGCTGTGTATGGGGACGCTACATTTCCTCTCCTCTCAATTCTGGTACCTGGTCATTGATGATGTAAATAAGGTCATCGACACAGCTGGGGTTTACTGCTGATTTTAATTAACGCAATCGCCGATTAACTGACGCTAGCACCTTGACAAACGCACACAAAGAAATGGTTGACGTAATCGAAAAGCCAGAAATAGTCAACGCATCGATGGCTAAAAGCAATTTTTTCAGATTCCCCCGACATGACCAGTGACCATTCCCATATTCTCTTTGTGGCTAACCGTTTCACAGAAATAGACCTGGACTGATAACGACGTCGTTTTGGTTTATTCTTCATTCTGAATAATGCACCTGTGTTTTAAGTCTGAACAATTCCCCTCCCCTGCCTCAAAATTAAACGCTTGATGTATAAAGGCACGGAGACTCCAAATCTGCAATGTCCATTCACCGTTTGGGCCATATTTTGCCTTTAATTTGGTCTAAAAAATCCGTTCTTTTGCACACAAAAATTTTGGATCCAGTCGTGCCTGCTTGCTTGGCAATCTGATGAGACGAAACTGGTTGTTATGAGCGATAAATTACCAAAAACGAAATTTCGGCAGTTTTAACGTAATTGCGTGAACCACATAATTACGTGGTTTTTGGTTTCGATGTCAAAGTATTTTTTTAATGGTAAGTCGAATAGAACGAGTCTCAGATGTGTATGACTGCGTCTAGACCGAAAACAGTGAAATCAAAGTCGTGCAGGGATTAATGGACCCATAGATGTTGGGAACCTTCTGACTGAATTGTGAGACTTTCAATAGCCCTGTTCATGAACTTTGACCCAAATATTTGTTGAAATTTACAAGTGACGACCATTCAGTAGTTATTGGTTGACCAGGCACATCTGTTATTTCTGGTCATATGATTTTTGTCCATGAAAAATTATAATTCGTTTCGTGATATCGTTGAGTGCGTTTATTCTCCGGAATTAACGGTTAATATAATTTTTCTTTAAAAGGTTATGGGCTCAGGTACGTTTGTGTAGGGTTCTGGTTAATTGAGAGAAGATGAGCTTCCAGAAGATCGAACTTTTGGGTCGCGATAATTTTGACACACGGCGACTTCGTTGAAACAGCTGATTTTAAAGCGAATGAAAATTTAAGAGGACGTTCGAGATCACGTGTCAAGTTTCTTCAATGCGGTGGATAAACTCGCTGATATCGACATCACCATTAACAACGATTTGCTTTCTATAATGTTGTTATACAGTTTGCCTAGCAACTTCGAAAATTTCCGGTGCGCGATCTAGTTGAGGGATAATTGGCCTACCCCTAAAGCATTGAGGACAAAAATTTTGAAAGAATTCGATGCTCGAAAAACCAATTCACATAGTGGTATTCCTAACGCGTTACACAGGAAAAATATAAAGCCCATATCTCGCGAAAGTGGAGAACTAAAAACGATAAAGTGCGATGTTTTAGATGTAAGATGTATGGGCATAAGCGACCTGATGTCCGTTGAATGATCGAAATCCTGAACAATCTAAGGACCTTTCGTGGTTTTTGTCTCTTTTCGGGGAATCCCAAAACAATCAAGAACGTCGGTGGTGTTTAGACAGTGGCTGTAGTACTCATTTTAGTAGTGACCCGAACAAATGTTCGGTTGTGACTCCTACAGAGAACTTGAGGCTGATCTTGGCACGCTGCATCAACTGACAGAACTGGTCAAGGTTGTGTGAAGTTTATTGCTGATTGTGGTGATTCAGGGAAAGTGGTTACATTGAAAAACACTCTTTTAGTGCTTGACTTAAGAAATGACCTTATCTCAGTCTCCAAAGTTATGGACAATGGATTCGATGTATTGTGTACAAAGACTAGAGCGGATTTGTTGAAAAGTGGTCAAGTCGTGATTTCAGCTGAACGGGAAAACAATTTATATTTTATTCCGGAAAAGGTGAAAGTGCTAAAATGCTTGAAGAACCGAAACTTGATGATGTGGCATTATCGATTCGGTCATCTTAATGGACAAGATTTGAAATGAATTCTCAAAGCAAAAGCAGTTCTTGGCGTCAACGTAAATTTGAACGAAAAACTTCCTGCATGCAAGACTTGCCTGCGAGGAAAGATGACGCAGACACCGTTTCCTAAGAGGGAAATAAGAGAGTGTGTACCCCTGGAAATCATACTCCGATGTGTGGGGCCCTGTCCGTACTCGTTCTCATGGTGGCTCACAGTACTACGTCACATTCATCGATCACGCGACTCGGTGGTGTGAAGTGAGGTTTTTCAAGGCGAAGTCAGACGTTTTGAAGGTTTTTAAATAATTTAAAGAACTGGTTGATAACCAAATGGACCGAAAAATCAAGTTTTTGCAGTCGGACAATGGTGGCGAATATTGTAGTGGTGAATTCGAGGACTATCTACGTAGCTGTGGAATCGATAGAAGGCTAACTGTGCCTTATACTCCGCAACAAAATGGGATTTCGGAGAGGAAATACCGTACCATTTTGAACCTGCGAGATGTTTTGTCATCGACTCTGATCTTCCTAAAAGTTTTTGGGCGGAAGCTGTATCATGTGCTGTTCAAGCATTGAACCGTTGTCCATCACCTGGAATTGATGGAAGAATCCCGTTCACTCTAAGGTATGGAAGACCCCCAGTTGTCTCGTATCTTCGTACTTTCGGAAGTAGAGGATACATGCTGGAGAAATCAGGGAAGGGAAAATTTGAGTGTATACTTGTCGGCTACTCTGAAACCTCAAAGGGCTACAGGATGATACACCACAACAAGGTTTCCTCGCCAGAGATGTCAAATTCGTCGATGAAGACAGACGAAAAGCTTTGTGTGAGTCAAGCGTGGATCATTATACCATTTTGGAAGACGCTCCCACATTGGTCGAGGTTGGATCAAACCACACTGACGTGAATCGTGAAAATTCACGCGTAAGGGTAGAAGATTCCGAAGTTCATTCTGAAGACTACTCAAGATGAAGAAAGATTTGGAACCATCGACCCGAAGAGACCTAGAAAACAATATAACATGGTACCTCGAGATACTGTACTCCAAGAGAATGTTCCTCAACAAGAAGCTCCTGAAGGTGCTGAATATCCGTACTCAGTCAAAATATCTGTTTCGGATGCTTATTCTAGCTGTGAGAAACGAAATCAAATCACTTCTCACAACAGCACCAGGAGATTCTTAACTGAAGTTTCCACGTGAGGGGGCGTGTTGAAATTCACAACTCACCTTCAGTAGTTATTGGTTGACCAGGCACATCTGTCATTTCTGGTCATATGATTTTTTGACTATGAAAAATTACAGTTCGTTTCGTGACATCAGTGCGCTCATTCTCGCGAATTAACTGTTAATATAATTTTTCTTTAAAATATTTGGGTAAAGACGACTCTCCTATAATCATCATTTTCGTTCGGCGGGAGCGTGTTTTGTTCCGAGCCAGTATCTGGTTAGTAATTTCGAACTATTTCATATTGCCGCATAAAGCCCTTCAGATACGTTAGAGTAATGGGAAGACTTAACTGCCGTAGTCGTAAACTTAAAAATGGTCAAGCAATTTTGTCTCCGTCGATTGGGACCTTTTACGATCCCATAGTACTTCCGTAACGCACAGTGCTACCACAGGCGGATGCTTTGTTTCCTTTTCACAACAGCGATAACGGCGAAGAATCCTTTTTCTTCATTTTTATCTTAGTGTATACAATCAGTCTCAGGCGAATCAACCCCCTCCCCATGACACTAGTGAAAGGGTTATTTGCTCTCATGGCAATCGGCCTTTCAGCTGTTTTTAGTGTTAGCTCTGCTAACGACCGACAAGCGGCTCAGTTTTCAACGTTTGGCATTGGATCGAAAAGGGACCTTGGATCATCAGAATTCTACCCCTGCTCAAAACTGACCCTGCCGAATTGTGGGCTTTCTACTCAAACCGAATCGTATGTCGATTATTTACTACATAATTATCTTCGAATGTACTTCTTATCGTCCAGACGCCTATAATTTCCCCCCCACGAACTAGCGGAAGCAAAAATTGAGAACTGCAGACTAAAACAGTCGGACGATTTTGTTTGCTTTTATTTATAATTCGTCAGGGCTGAAAGATTTTACTTTGTCTTGTGTCCAAGTTAACTACATTTGTATTCAAGCTTCTTCTTTTTATTGTCCGCGATCCAAATGTAATAAACGTATGTAAAAAAAATTTTGGGTTTCCTTTAGATGTTTACGTTTTGAGGCCTACTGTATCCAAACAACCTGATTTCCGCGCGTGGTTCAATTTGCGGAAGAATGGCTGAAGCGATTGACTGGTTCTTTTTTCCTTCTGTTGGTTATTTTAGTTTATTATTCATTCTGAATAATAACCTTATGTTTTCGGTCAAGAAAAATTTTTTACAGCCCCCCCTCAAAAATTTGGTACGTTTCAAGACACCAGGATACTAAATCTGCAATGTCCGACCGCCGTCCGGGCTGTTTTGTGCTTTTAACGTTGTCTAAAAATCCCAATCGGTTACTAGTCCCACCATCTCGGCAATCCGTTCGTGAGTGTTATGGGCATAAATCGGTTTAAAAAATTAACAAAAACGCAATTTTGGCCGTTTAAGCGCAAATACGCCGTGTTTGGTATCGTTTTCAAGGTATTTTTAGAACCTGGGTCGACTTTAATGAGTATCAGACGTGTACAACTGCGTATAGTAACATTACAGTAATCATAGTGGGCCAAAGTCTACTAATTGAAAGAATTCACGGGACAATAACTACAGCGAAAGTAAGCGATTCATCGTTTGAACTTCCTCCCATCTCATTAAAAGCACCCGCCAGCATGACTCGCCACTCGTGCCAATTGCCTACAGGCGCCTACGGGTGATAGGAATATTTAGTTTTCGTCAGTCCGTTGTAGTCAGGTCATGTTTCGTATGATTACTGGTATTTTTCGATGCTGAATCGAATGGGATGGGTCTCGGGGCTGTCAGACTCCGTCAAGCTGTTCAAGAGATTGTGTAATGATGTAATGACAAACCGTTGTATAATAATTTGCAGTGCAAAAACCAGATACCTATACGTACTTTGCGTACTACGTTGCTTCTTGAGAAATCATTGGGAAGAATTGCCTAAATCATCGTTGTTGTTAGGCAGACCTAAACTTCGGTCCTTTTCCCAGCCGCCCACACACTAACAGACAGGCAAACCAACTCCAGAAAATATGGTTTTCGAACTCGGGAGGCTTCAAAACGTCAAGATGTGTAAAAAAAAACCTTTTTTGTCGGTCTCAATAATTCACTTACCATTCAGGTTGAGCAGGGAAAGTGAAAAAGTCCCCCCCCCCCCTGGAATTGTCGATGGTGGTAAGATTGCCCTGAAACTGCTGCTAATGGGTGTTTGTGTGGGGAAATACAGTTTTTCGAATAAAAGTAGCTATTATTTGTCTGCCACAGCTATATCGATTACCTCTTGTCTGCTCATGACAGCTAAGGCTGTTAGCCACGCTTAATCCCAATAATTGCTAATTTACCTGTTCCTGAACAGATATTAGCTAAATATTTAGTTGTTAGCTCCAGCTAAATCGTAACTAATCGCTACAGCTAATTTTTGCGCAACTCAGTTGTTCGATAGCAAAGATTAAAGGCGTCGAAAATGGTTTTTTGAACATCTTCACAATTTCCATAGTAACTACTTCACTGGATTTGATGAACCTGACAGTGTCTTCTAGCATCTATCTATTGAAGGATCGCTCTCCTCAGTGTTGGTCTGTTTTATACACGAGGAATCGCTGTACCTGATGAACTTACTCTGTAACTAATTTGTGTACAGAATTCCGTAATCCACTGTCCCCTTCTCGTACCTAATAATGTGTTTACATCACCTTCATTCTCTTCAAACGTTTCAACCCATAAAAACTCGCCTGCAGTTTGCTAACACCTGATTAGTCATCAAACTCCTAGAGTAGCTTCATGAAATTTTCCTCCTTAAAATCCTCGCCCTTTGGGTCAAATTAATACGTAATCACATTTTTAAGCGCAACAATCAACGGAACGCTACCAATTGACTCATTACGCCCTCCAGGACTATAGGTTTCAGTATACTCTATTTCACGCAGCTGACTGAAACCTCTTGCCATTAGTCGAGCTTTCGATTTGCAGTGTCACTATTTTGGTCGGATTTGACGAGGTAAATGTTTCCAAAATTTCCTTCCTCTAACCCTTTCTACCAAAGTCCAAGTTAGGTTTAATATTAGCAACTCCGTTCCATCTTTAATAGCTCCAAGTCAAATTTCAGTGTCATTACGTCCTACTGCTTGCTGATACGGCGTTGGCTTTGGAGGGAACTCATATTGCGCAATCGCAGCACATCAATCGCGCAATCGTACATTAAAGGTGGTTTGATGTTCGATCTATCCCGCAAATCGTGATTTGAGTTGCGGTTTCGGCTGTAATAAAAAACGTAGGATCTAGTGTTCAGTCATAGGAAATGTAGACCCTGAATAGTTAATGCTAAGTTGATTCTCCTGTCTTCGTCGGTTCAGCAAATGAGATATATTTTAAATGTCTAGTCATTTGCATCTTCAGTGCAACCTACACTTACTGAAGTATCCGACACGCCATTAAGAAAAGCCAGAAGCTCTTCCTTGTTACTTTCATAGGCATAATCTAAAACCAGTTTTGCTCCTAAAACCATTGCTCAAGAATAAGAACCATTAGCGACTCCGGTAGATATGTAGAACGTTGTTATGAACAAAATTAAAAAAAGATTTGAATCGCTACATGTGTAAATGCGTCGCACCAGATATTTACCTCATAAACTCCATCTAAATGTTACTAGAACCTTTGAGGTAGTATTCCAAATAAGTTAATTATCATAATTTAACTAATCACTAATTCTGAAATTCCAACCCACTTTCACTTACTACCATTTCTCATAGATTTTACCCGGTAACTCTGGAACAGCTATTCTTTGTAAAAAAAAAAAAATCGCGGTTACTGTCACATTAATTCTCTGTGTACTAATTGCTCAATAATTGTCTTGGCGCAACTAGGACCGCCACAAAAATTTCAGAACAGTAGGGTCTATCACTTCCTACTACCATTAAGTTATGTGTGAACTGAGTGAAAAATAAAGAATTAGTCAAAGCCACGATAACTCTTGAATTTACGTTGATCTAAGGAAAGTTGTGTGATGCGTCGCACCTGTTTTCGTTTTGGAACACGTACAAAAATTAGTAAACCAAACACCCTAAAGTTTCGGATGTAAAGGTACGTACAGCCTGAATTCAAGGTTTTCCTGTGAAGCAGCGTTCTAACAGCTTCTTCAGTAGTTCTGAGTTAACTCAGTAGAACCATTTTGTTGTGGTGTGTTAACTACAGTCTTCCAATGATCTTCATTGAAAATTCTAACCCGTTGAGTAGTCTAGGTAAGTACCTAGACGTACTTACCTGGTAACCACGTTGATTCTTGAAATGCATGAAGGCCAGGCCCAACTTTTCCAGTACTTGATGTTTATCCTTGAGGAAGCATACTTTCCTATAGTGCGAAGAATCAACATTTTGTAGCACGAAATACTGTGAACCTCCAATCAATTTCACTTGAAATAGCCCATTTAAATCACTGCGAATAAGCTCTCCAGGTTGGTTTGCTTGTGCTGTAATCATTTGTCTGAAATGTTTTCCTGCAACGCGAGATAGTTTTCCTTCGTACTTCGAGTATGCCTCGACACTTGTGACACAAAATTCGGCTCGCACAATGTCAGGGTTTGGACTTAGGGAGTCCAAGCCTGGCGGACCCTATTCATAGCTGTAACATTGAACAGTTGCATATATGAACTGCCCATTTTCCTGTCCTTAGTAGAGTTTGGTCCATAATATGTACGAACTTGTCTGCTAGTCATGTGAGTCCATGTATCAAGCTTGTCGCTGTCCAGTCTGAAGTTTTCAAATACCAACCTCTTTCTTGCGAATAAACCCCTTACGAATCAGTATTGGACTGAATTAGCTTTCCATTCACTTTCTACAGGCTCCATCGTCTCACTTCCAGTGTCCTGCTCATTTTCTTGCGTTCTTCACGCCTCAGTTGATTCCCTCCCGAAATTTCGATTTCCTTCGTCAACAGTATTGCCCCAAGATTCTGTAAACTTTTCCTACTCTACTGTTCAGAATGCATAGAACTGTGCAAATGGCTGTACGATGATGGCAAGGTCATTAATACTCAAGTCACCAGGAAGCCCTCACAGCTCTCTTCAACCTTCAGCTCCAACTCTTTCCCAAGACGTTCAACTTTAGTGACATGAGTGGGCATGTCGTTTAATGGACACAATCTATAATAAAAAAACTTGTCTATAGCAAAACGTAGAGCTGCACTAACCTCTACTCATAGATAGGAACGTACTTTCCCACAATCTTTTCCTTGCACATTAGCCATCAACATCCTTTGTTTAACACCTAGGATTCATTCCCTGGTAATGAACTGTGATTTGTCATTCTCTCACCTCACCCTTTACTGAAATGACCAACGTACTGATGTTGGGCTAAAGTGGAAGTATGCTTGACAGTGACAGTGAGTGGGTCTTTTTTTATTTCAGGGGATGCGATGTGAAGTTAGACCACATTTATCTGCATCGATGAATTACAGTCTACTCACGCTTTATTGCTACTCAGGTGTTGCAGATTACTGAAAGTCGTAGTGCGCCACACTTTCAAAGACTTTTCTGGCAGGAATTCTCCTGATGAGCAAATTTGTGTGGATCATTGCAGAGCCAGCCATGCTACCTGCAAATAACGCTATAAACGAATAAGCCTTATCATGGCAAGTGAACATTGTGAGGAATGTACAAATGAAAAGCACGGTATCACTAAAATAGTTTGAGTTTGCCACAGTAACATCAGCAATTTCCCATCAGACCACCATGGGCAAGTACAAATTGGGTGCTCATGAGTATTGTACGCTCCATCCTCTTATATGGAGGTGAGGCTGATAGACTGACCATTCCCCACTATAGGAAGCGAATGGCAGTAGTATGGAGGAGGCTTGCTTTGCTTGCTCATACTGCATGGTCTCTGAAGGCTGTGTTGGTGGTAGCTGCTGTACCTATCAAAGGGCTTATGCGAGTTTGGCTACCACAAGAAAAGAAGGTAAGGTATGCCACTTGGGATGTAGCTACACGAATGAGACACAGACCAGAAGAGGCAGTGGACCAAACACCCGGTCTGTGTCTTGGGCAGTGCCACGGTGAGATGGATTTCTACTTTCCTTATCCAGTTTCTCACTTCGTCCTTACCATGTTGAATTCCAATGAAAACTAGAGGCACATTGCTAAATTTGCCCAGGCAGTGCACAGCCAGAAAGGGATGAAGCTTGCTGACGCAGGGATAGTATCTCACACGGGTGAAGAACTAAGACGTGGAGGAAATACCCCTCCTGAACACGCCAAAGGTGAGCCATGCAATGTTGGGCCGTGTGGGAATGGACAGTTGAGAGGACAATAAAGAAAAGAAGCCATCATCACAGAGAGACGTGAGGGGCCAACCTGGTGTAATGGTTTAAACATTTCCAGGTTGGTTCTACAGCAAGGAGCAAATTCATGAGGCCCAAATTGACCTCTCATCGCGTTGTGGTATAAACAAGATTTTATCTATTTTCGAAAGCGAATAGTGAGCAGTTCTTGCTTATTATATTCCCACTTTGCAAGTTAAGAAAACTCCGCCGAGGGAATTATAAGAAATCTATTTATGCAAATTACGCTCATAAAGTTCTCTCTAGTGTTGGTGACTGAATGGTGACAATATATAAAATTTAGCAGCAAGGTTTTGTCGGACCCCTTGATTTTTGATCAGCTGCTGCACTCAGGAGAGTGTGCATGAAAACAGGCGGTTTCTAGTGCCAATATGTGTTAACTTCGGAAATGGGATAAGATTAATTTCGGTTCGGATAGAGTTTTGCATAAGGAAATCATTGAGGGCAACAATAAAAAAGCTGAAATTATGGTAAATGTGGTAACCACACTGGTTTTATCAACGCCATGGTTGGTGAGTTTTTCAAATGTTTCATCATAGATTTGGGTGTGGTAAATCTTTCAAAATTAGATCTGATTTCGAGGGTTTTCAATAAATGGATTCAGAGCGTTGAAAATCTACAACCTGCGTGCAATTAGTACGATGTAGCGAGTCGAGCGGATGGGTGGTTTTGATGAGACAGGAGGGAGGGAGTCAACCAACTCAAAGTCAAACTATGAAACAGTTACTCCAGTTATTCTCCCGCAAGTTCTTTCAATTAGTAGACTTTGGCTCACTATATTTACGCGTTTGATTTCACTATTGACGCATTGCTAATCCATTCGACTCATCATCTAAAAATACCTAGAAAACGCCCCTGAACACTACGTATTTGCGATAAAACTACCAAAAGTGGGTTTTTGTTCATTTTATTTACTGTTTTCTGAACCATGGGCTTCGTCGAATCGGATTGCCGAGCAGGCAGGCACAACTGAACACCAAACGGGATTTTTGTGGGAAAGAAAGCATTTTTTAGACTACATTAAAGGCACAAAACAGCCCAGATGGTGGTCTCTTGAAATGTAAAGTATCAAATTTTGAAAGGGGGGTTGCAAAAAATATAACTAACTGAAAACATAGGGTTATTTATTCAGAATGAATAATAAACCAAAATGAGTTGACTTTGATGGGTGGGATGTTGTCATGAATGGTTCGTTATTCTTTATTGCACACTAAACCTTAGGGTCTGTGGAGTAGTATCTTCCAAAATCTCAGAATTTGCCTCAGATACTGCATTTTTTGAATTTAATAACTTTTTGGTTGGATTTGGCATGTCCCACTTTCATATTTAGTTTTTGTAAAATGTGACTCCACCTTGTCCACCCCTGACGGAGGTGTCCCTAGTTAGAGGGAGCAAGTAACCTCGTTATGAGGAACAGCTACACCTCGTGTGGGAGCAAGTACACCTCTGAAGGAGGTAACAGCTACACCACAGGAAATTAGGAGCAGTACGATAAAATCAACAGCTACACTAATTTCCTAAAAATATGGGAGCAAGTACGATCCTCTGAAGGAGGGTCAACAGCTCATCCATACAAAACCCTGCAAATTATTACACAACGGTTTATTATTCGGATAATCAGCTTGACCTAGCATTAATGCTCCGAGATCCATCCTGTTCGATTCAGCATCTAAAAATATCATAATGAAACCCAAAAAAAGGTCGAAAAGAACTGAATCGTAATATTAAAATAAAATTAAAAAAACGAAAGTCTCTAGAAAAAACTGAATTTTAATATGAAAACATGCACGCTAAATACGAGTACTAATATAAAAATTTAACCAAAAATCTATGAAAAAAACCAAAGTGAGAATGAAACGAAAGAATCTAAAAAAATTGAATCGTATTAAAACCAAAACGTCGGGGAAATTGGAACAGGGGCGCTCGAAGCAAACGGCGAAAGGGGAGTTGAGTGGCGGCGTCGTTGGGAGGCAAGCGAGCAGGAGGCACGCTCGCTCGCCTCGAGCACGGTTGCTTTTTTAATGAGATGGGCGGGAGGGAGGGAGTTCAAACGACGAAACGCTGTAGCTCCCTCGTTGTACTGCGTTTCGTTAATTTTTTTAACCGTTTTTTGCCCATTACAACCACGGGCTTCGTCCGATCGGATTGCCGAGATGGCGGGCACAACTAGATACCAAATCGGATTTTTGGTCGAAAGAAACTTAAAGTGAAACATAAAGTATCAAATTTTGAGGGGGGGTTGTAAAAAACTTTTTGTAACCGAAAACATAGGGTTATTATTCAGAATGAATAATAAACCAAAAAATTGGGAGCAAATACGGTCCTTGAAGAGGGCCAACAGCTGCATCAATTTGATTGTATGCGGGAGCAAGTACGAACCTCTGAAGGAGGATCAACTGCTCGTCCGTATACTAAATTGGGAGCAATTATGGTCCTTGAAGAGGGCCAACAGCTGCACCACTTTGATTGTATGCGGGAGCAAGTACGAACCTCTGAAGGAGGATCAACAGCTGCACTACAATTTTACCGGAAGCAAGTACACTTCCTGAAGGGAAGTAAAAGCTACACCAGTTTATTGAGGAGACAAGTACACTCTACAGAGTAGAGTAACCGCTACACTCAATAAGCAAAGGGTTTTATAGGTTTGAACAAGAAAAAAGTTTTTTTTGAGAATAGTCACTGACAGAAGGTCGGAATGGTACTGCCTGAAGTGGCTAGAGGCCCTTCTGATATTTATACAGGTCGAGGTAACCCCTTCTTTGTGCGCTGGGGAATCCCCCAGTGTTCTCAGGGGGTTGACCTGGGCCCAGGGGAAAACCCAGGTGGATGACCTTCTGTCAGTGGTTTATTTCCAACGTCCATAGTTTGATATAATATATTATAAAAACATATTATTTGTTGGTTGTGTACTTAAGCTATGTTGATTACAATGATTATCTTAAAGCTAAGTTCACTACAGTTATTTTTATACCTGTTTATGAACGTTGGCTGACAGCATCAGAATCACTAGTAGTTGTATGTCCTGATTGTTTGTTGAAAACACCATGTTAGGGGATGCTCCTCCTATTTTTCTGAAGGTGATTGTTAAAGCTCTTGGTCCATTGCTCAGCACAATAGTGCAGATCTATGATCAGACTGTCTTGGACGCTCCAAAGTTGCCAGGGTTTTCATTGAACAGCAAGAAATCTACGCTTTTGCAGAACTGTGTGGCTTCATCTTTGTCAGGAAGTTTCTACTGATGCTGAACGAATAAAGTTCAAGCTTCACCAGTTCCAGTAAATGTAGAGCAAGTTCTTCAGTCTCTTAAACTTCTATGGAACGTTATATACAAACGTTAAAACCTAGGTTTTATTTGGTAATGCCACAAAAGAGATTTGGGATCAAGTACATCCCATGAGTGTGCTACACGATTGCAACAGCTTTATTTTCTATGATAATTTGATAAGAGATTGGTCAGGATAAGGATCATGAAACTAACTGAGCTGAAATTAGTTTATGAACCAAAGCTGCTTTTTGTTTCAGAAAAACAGCAAGTTTTATTTGTTGAGAGACATCATGTGGAAGTACGGGTTAATCAACGACATGAACACCCCCGAGAAAGTAATATATTCTGATGATCTTATTGTGGTCATTAAAGACAAGTTCCCTAAGGCTACACATCATTTCTTGATTCTGCCGCATAAAGAAATCTCGAGTGAGTGTTCTCCGAATAAGAAATCTATTATTTATCAAGTTATCTTCGGTTATCATCATCTTTAAGGCAAAACGAACTTTCAGGTATAACTTGCGTGACGAAGAATGATGTTGCGCTGTTAAAGCATATGGACCGAAAGGGGCGGGACATTGCTGCACAGTATACCCGCATTCAACCTCTCACCTATAAGGGCAGACAACCTTTCAGATATCGGGGCAGACAGTCTTCCACATATCGGAGCAGACAGTCTTCCACATATGGCAGCGGACAGTCTTTCAAGTATGGCATCAGTTTGTAACAAAATTCCATGACTGCAATGCATCATGTTCTGTAGTATACAGTTTTCAATGAGTTATGTTTTATAGTATATGTATTTCGCTACTCCCCACTGGGTGGCCCCCGCCTCAGGATTAACATTTTGGCAGTAGCCGCAGTGTGGGTTTTCCCAGTGCCATCATGAGGAAAAAAACATTTAGGCAATTGTGCACAGTAATGGCAAACACTCGTCGGTGTATCTCATCGATCAATATGTGGGGTTAGCAGGGGCTTTCCCAGTGTGTAATAAGGGATGACCCCCACCGAGAGTTTAGAGCCCTCCTCCGAATAGCAGAGTAGGGATCCTTCCTAAGAGTACTTGAGCAAAATGTGGGGGTATCTGCTAGGCCCAGAATTGTTTTGCTTTAGTGAATCTGTTGGATGAGAGGTCAGGAACCTTTCGAGACAAACTTTTAACTGCTGCGCTCAATTTTCAAAGGTTATAGCTTTAATAAAACATGTTTGCAATTGACCTCTCTGTTTGACATTTTCTTCAAAAGCGTACATTGCTTCTTTCTTGCTCCTCAATGATTACAGTATTTATCTTTTAGGGAGCATACATATTCACAATTCTACTCTTATAAGAGCTGAGTTTGAATAAGTGATTTATATGTTGTGTTATTAAATTGAAGAATCGGATACCACGCTGTCCCTTCGCTTGAGAGGCTGCACCTTCATGTTATCAGTGATGATCTGGTCTCTCCATGCATGAAACGTACAAAACACTGGAATTCTTTCACAACACCCTTGTTTCTGCATTCAAAAGGTAAGACGGTGAATAGTTAAATCAAATTTGAACTCTAAAGCTCAAAATTATTCATAATATTCATTTCAGATGTCATTCGTCAGCTGTCAACGACAGGAAAAATACAAATACCGCCCATGAGTGAGCTAGCAATGTGGATGGAAGCTCCGTTAAAGTGCCACAAGTGCAATTTCGTTCCATATAGTTTCCCTCTTTTAAAGAAACACTTATTGATTCATCTCAACTGAATGTTTTATGTTACTATTATTATGTATAAAACCGTGCTGTAATCGTTTTAATACTTTTACTACTTGGTAAAGGGTTGTGGATAGTGGAACTGCTGTAACACAATAGATTCGTGTGTGTGCTATGACTAGCTCTGAATAATGCACCACCATGCAGAACGAATAAGCAGTAATGAACAAGGGGAACCAATCCCATGTAGAATGGCATGCGCTAAAAAGCGGCGGTTCGCGCTGAGACAGGAGACTGCTATCATCACTTGTCATGGGACTTTGTATTGTTGCCAGTTCACGTAAGCAACAGAGACGCGAGGCTGAAAACAGAAAGACCAGTGAGTGTCTCGTGTCATGCTCGACGAGCACCTGCATTTACCAGAAAAATGACTGTTGAGATTGCGATTGTGATGAAGATTGCGAAAATATTTGGTGTCATCTCCAAGGACATCAATGGACCAAGTGAAGGCCCCTACACAATTTCGTCGTCCAATAACTGTAGCTTCGTCAACATATCAAACACATAACAAATTGATTGATGAATTATTTGAATTATTTTCTACGACAAATTCGACCAGAATAATTGTACATAAGTTACTTACTTAGAGTTAGCGTCAATTTTTCGTTCAACGTTATTCTTCCTTTTGTTACCATTGTCTTTTTCAATAAATTTAACACATAATGAAACGCAATCTCTTGTCTGCTGTACCTTTAATATGCATTGCTAGGGGAGTGTGGTTGTTAGTATGAGGACTCAGGGCACTGGTCGACCTCATTTCATCCTTACCTTAATGAGGTAATGTTGTGCTCTCGCCAAGGTGATAATTTATTATCCTTGCTGCTCGTGATATCAACGTGAGCACAGAAAGAGAGAAATCTAAATTTAAACAATCGAGAGGGGGAATAGAAGCAATTATTGTGCTCCCCACCACACCTCACCGTCCAGATGGTAATGGATGACACCTAAGATCCTTCACCCCGCCTGAAGACACTAGAGGTAGTTGAACCTCAACACCCCCACAGGGCACTGTAGTAAGTGAGCTAGGCGAGAAAGAGGAGAGAAAATGAGGCCTCTGGATAGGAATTCAAACTCCCAATGACTCCTGGCTCACAGGAATCTACGTCCTACAGAAGATGTGCAGCTGTCATTATACAGGAAAACTTGTTAGGGGGTGCCTCTGAAATTTTCCCATTTTGATGGAATGCTCCACCTGAAGAGGTTTGAAGACTAGTAAGTTATTGTGAAGGTCGCCGATGAAACAACTCATAACATGGTCTGGGGAAGAACAAACGTTAATGACAGAGGTGTATACTTCCTAGATTTTCTGTCGACAAAAGAGCAAAGAAAGAGGTCCTCGCTGTCACCTATTTCGATCATTTCATAGCCAATAGAACGAGAGACTAACTATAAGCCATTGCCGTCCAAAACTGTGATAGCACTCTCAAATATCTCAGACCTTCTGAAGAACACTGACTGATCACTTCAAAAGACTCAATGTTCAGGGCAAGACAGGGAGAACCTCGATACCCTGGCCAGTCTTACGACATGGCACAGACAATTATGAAAATATATGTTCAACCGGACCCACCAAATTAATGACGAAGCTAACTTGTGGTATGAGTAGTAGGGAAAGCACAGGTCTTTGAGGAGGTTCTTCAATAGTGCCAGAATGTCGTAGTAGTTGGAAAGCCTACAGCACATTCCTAACCATGTGCAATCTGGCCATCAAAAGAGCCCAGAGAAAGCCAATGGCTTTCATTAGCGACATGTCAAGTGTCCGACAGTCTCCAAGCTGCAGATAGCCCTTTCCAAGGCTAAGCCTCAAAAATTAGGCTCAATTCGGACGGGATTTTTACAAAAATACTAAGGAACCTCTAGAGGTATTGTTGGGACACACTTTTATCGCTACCATTGCTTGAGCATTGGTAACAAACGAACCTTTCTTTCTAGACAAATGATTCCAACTGTAGCCCCTAAGTCGCCATAATTAGAGACAATAGCAGAAAAGAGTTTTCAGGTAATATAAAATAATAATGTGTATGCCCTCCTACATTTTCTTAGAGCCCGTCCTCCGCACTATAGTGCTTTCACCACTGCTCTCTTCGCGTTTTTTGCGATGTTTTGACTAGCCATGGATAGCCTAATTAATACATCTTTGAATCGAGTGTCGTGGGCAAGTGTAAGAATATCGGTTTCACTTTGGACACGTAGACATGTCCTGAATGTGATGCATGCATGAAATTGCGCAAAACTGGGTTGGAATGGAAGTTTCGAAAGGATGGCCGCAATACCATACGCAAGGGGTCGTGGCTCAGCATAAGTCGCCCACGTTGAGGTTGAGTGATTTTCTAATTATTTCTGTCTTTCGGATCAGATTTATACTCATACCTGTAGCCTACCGCATTTCGCGCGTCACTGTTTAAATTTAGTTATACAACCTGTTTCCTCACTGTCACAAAAACTTATGAAACGCTGTCTCTTATCTCGGACATTGGGATTCTAAACATAACTCGAAAGAGAAAAGGAGAAGCGGAAATGGGGGCACCAAAAAAAGATAACCTTACTAGAAGGTTATAACGAAGATTGATGTCCCCAGTTGACGTGTACCCACATTTTGCTGAACGCAATTATTCCAGCAATCATTCGTAATACAAAAATCAACAAGATACGTCGGAATTAGAATTTTTTCTGAATACGATTTCTTAGTAACGATTTAGGGTCAAATTTTAGGGATACTTTCACTTACATTTGGATACCCATAAACGCTAAGCCAGATAATATTTGTATATTTGTAATTAATAGAAAACATCGTCATTTTACATTTGGGGGCCTCTCCAGAAGTGGTAGAGACAGTAAACTCATTAAGGAATTCTCTTCAATTAGTTCTACGAGAAATATGAAAGTTGGATCAATCACACTGACTGATTCTTCAACAGGTATTAAAGTAATCGGGCTAATTCCGCCAGTAGATAAATTACTAAAGTTAACTTGGTAAAAGCAAAGAACATGGACCGCTCCCTCTGGTAAGGCAATAAATCGATATATCACGACCGAGCTCAGGTTATCGATATGCCAGACATCGCTCATAGGCTCTCCCCCACCAACTGCACGGGTGACGCATATCGATACTTGCAGTCGTAGCGTTCAAGTGAACTATCGATACATGCAGTCGTAGCGTTATCAAGCGGTCGGTCCATGTTCTTTAGTTCACCCGTTAACTTAGCTGTTTGGTGAGTCTGCCTTCTCTGGCTGGTGAGATACTGTGGGCTAGCGCTTTCGATGTAAAGACAGCATTGTTTGGCCATTGAGTCAGTTAGTTGGTAGTGCTCCTGGGAAATTTGTTGGAAGTGAAGGGAAAGGAGTGTAAGGGCAGTTTCGTGGCTGTCTGTTGATTGTTGATTCTAAGTCTTTTTTGTATAGGATGGTCTGTACATCCGTCAGTTGGTTGAACCCAAAACCACCACAACTCAATGGACAGCAAAAAATTCATAAAAATTACGTACCTATCAGACCAGTTATGAACTTAACATTTACATCAGCATACATACTATCACATTATTTGACCGCAATTCTAAAAAGTACCATTACATTAGGCAGTTCAAACTAGAAGAGGCTGCATTTGTTGCTACTGACATATCAGAGCAAAAGAACTTTCAGTTTCCAATCAGTGTCAGCATTCACTCATGGGAATGGTGGTGGAGAGGATCATTCTGGACTAAGGTGGGCTTATTGCAGTGGTACACTGACAGTTCTGTGAAGGAGGGTAGAGCTGGACCCCACAAGTAACCGGCTCAACCCATTATCTCCTAATACGTTTGTATGCCTAGGTGATTGCCAGGAAAGATAGGACCAATAATTTCTTCTGCTAACCGAGGCAACTGCGCAGTAGCCAGTCTAGCCTAATTAAATTGCCTTATCCGTGATAGCGGCGTCTCGGTCCACTTCTTCGGGTGAATCAAGTCAGCTTACACTCTTAGGTCAGTTTCTGCAGCAATTCTGCCATTCAGCATTTTTGTAGCAGAATCGGAAAAGTTGATAAGTTCACAAAAACGATATTCTATTGCCTAGAGATTATTTCGTTTGAGTTTGGCAAAATCAGGATATAACGACTTGTTGGTCTTTCGCCACGCACTGATGTTATCTGTGAGTAGTCATTTTCGCGTTATCAGTTCTGAGTCGTTTTCCATTTTGAGAACTTGTTTGGAAATTATTGACTTCTGTAATCTGGTTATTTCTTTGGAAGATCCAATTAGAGGATTTAAGTTTGAGTGGCGGTTTGCTCAGAATGTGATTTAAGTTTGCGCTTTATCCGGAAATTGAAAATTAAATCAAATTGAGCGGCGTTTGTAACGATTACTCGGGATTAGGATAATTCCCCGTTCAGGATGGCTGGAATGAAGACTTTGCTATGGCTCTCGTTTACGTGTTCCGTCGGTCTCACGTTCATCGTCCTCGCTTGCGTCCTCTACAAAGTCGGTTGGCCGGCCCTCGTCCTTCCGTTTTTCCTGTTGGCTCCTCTTCCGACTCTCATAGCAAATCGCTACACTCCCGACATGGGTTCTTCAAATTCTGGAATGGACCTGGCCATATTTGTGACTATGTTTTTCGTCGTCTCTTCGATCGCTCTTCCCATCGTTTTGGCTCGTACTCCCGTCAAAATCCCAACGATTGAATGGGGCGCTTGTTTCCTCACTTTGGCTGCCGACGTTGTCGTGTATATTACCTACCTCGGTTTCTTCACGTTGGTGTACCAAGAGGATCACAATTACGCCATTTGGTAGGCGTCCAAAAACTTTCACGAATATCATTAAGAGTGCCGACTTCACCTAATTTTCAAATTTCAAGTTAACAAGGCGTATTATGTCAACCTGTTTTCAGTAGTGAATTTTTCAAAATAACTTATGTAATCTCTTAAGTAATTAATTGATTTTTTGGTTTTTGTACAGTTTTGCTTAAAGCTCTAGTACGGTAAGTTTTCTAGCGTTTAAAACTATTGTTTTTGGCAATAAAATATTGGCTTTTAATCGTCTTATCCGTGTAAGTGACAGTTTAGTTGTTACTTTCATTGTTACACCTGTTGTGAGTTGCTGTTAGTTACGTCACGACCTTCAATGAGTAGCCAGCGTACAGGGAATTAATGAGATTGCCAACGTGATTTTGTGAGGAAGAACAAACTGCCGGGAGAACATTGAAAACTAAGGAAAGTAAAACTGACGACTGTAGTATGAATTCCGGAATTTTCAGGCTGGCCCTGGTTTTATTCTTCATGTGAGTAGCTTATCGGATTACCAAAATGGTAAAAAGGCAGCATTTACAATTGTAATTAAATCGATTTTGGTCGAAATGATTGATAGTTGTGCTCGTCTAGTTATTTTTCCTTTGGACAAAAATGTTTATTACTGTTTAGTTGTTCAGAGGAATCGTCAGAGCCGTTTTCGATTTAGAAATACTGTGCGACATCGCAAAACGTTCCTGAGCCCCACATACTTAATATTGCTGTGTCAGGTATTGAAGCAATTGGGTTAGGTCCGCCAGGGACCTAAGTGAGGGAGACCCACTCGACCAAAGTGGGGTGTATAAAATAACTTGTACTTACGCATACGTAGGGCAGACAGGACGAAAAATACGGACCAGATATTCAGAACACATTAAATCTCTTAGTAGGAACAAAGACGATTCAAACTTTGCCAACCACCTCAAGACAACTGGACATGAACCTACCAAAATGCAGGATTGTACCATCTTACTATATAAACAATACGAAGGACGAAAACTAACATATTAGAAAACGAGGAACTTTATAAACAAAAAACTTCAATGGACAGATCATAAACGAACAAATCAACCCAAAATGCGACACCATATTCACACCACTCAAAACACTACACAAACGAAAACAACCAACTGGCGGATTTACTGATCACCTTATACAAAAAAGACATAGAATCGACAGCCAACAAACTATTTAAGATGCTTCTTTCTCTTCACCTCTAGTGGGTTTCCCCAGAGGTGCATGAATTCCTTTCTCCCCACCTTCCTCGACGCTCCACCATCCTGTTTACCTTTCTCTTCGTATACAAAGACCACGACCAACTTAGTTAACAACCAGACGATGATTTCTTTACATCAAAAGTGCTCGCCCACAGTATCTCACTAGCCAGAGGAGACCTCCTAACAGGCATGTCAACTTTAGTAATATTGCTGCTTATTCTCAATACTGCATATTCTTCTTGAGAAATAACCTCCTTTAGACACTAATTATTAGGGTTTGCAGATGATTTGGCACTGTTAGCAGATGCGAACTAACCATAAATCACAAGAAACTAAAAGGATTGTTTTCTGTCGAGGGTGTGTGTCAAAAATGATTAAGTCTTGCATGACGTTCCCCTAGAACGTGTGCATTAGTTCACATACCTGGGAGTTGTGAGGAGCTGAATGAAAGAGTTTGGTTCTTCTCGTTACAGTGTCATGGCTGATTGGTGAATCTTTAGGTCAATAAAAACGCATTACTAAGCTTAGTTTGTGTATTTTAAATAGTTTAATCGTAATTTACTGGGAGAGTCGTAGAGAATACAAGAGAAAAGTATTGTTTTACTGTTTCATCGCATCAGTAGTTCAGTACCTCCATCGAGGGGGAATGTGAAGGTGCTTGTTTCCTTTCCTTGAACTGAATGGCAGAGTTACACCTGATGAACGAAAGAATAACATCGAATGAGAAATATTGAACCAAATCAACTTGAAAAACCCCCCACTATAACGAAGTTTTCATTTTCCTTAGTCCTCCGGAGTAGGAAGTTATGATTTTGGTTGAACATTTTTCCCCCGAATTTTCTTGATAGCTTTACATTTCAAGGACCTGAAAACACGGTTTAAACCTTTGGCTAAATTAGCATGACGTCTACACTCGTATGCAATGATAGTGCACACAGATAGGCAGACAATGGTTTGGCTAGCCCGTGTTGTTTCCACTTCTTCAAACACGCTGGATTGGGGTCCTTAATTCATTCCAAATACTCATCTATCGTGAGAAATTCCCCGTGATCATGAAATAATTAAAAGAAGGGGGAGTACGTTTCCAAAGCCAGTTCATCACTAAACGCCTGATGGGAATAGTTGACGCCACTGTGCAAGTGTTGCAAAAGCAGAGAGCGCTTATTATCTTCTTTTTTTTGAAACTGCAACCCTGCCAGGGAAAGATGCTGCTGCAGGGCGGTTTTCTTCAGGAAGGTAGGAATAAGAAGTAAGGGCATCAGAACTGACCCTTTTATTATTTAAGGATCGGCAACTGCTAAAATTAACGAACCTATTTGGTGAGTCCATCTCCTCTGGCTGGTGAGAGAAGACGGACTTACCAAACAGGTACGTTTGTTAAGTTTAGTAGTTTACCTACTGGCGGAACTAACCCAATTATTTTAATACCTGATTGACAACTGGTTGATCAGAATAACCATCCTGTTACAAATCAACCATGTATCGTTGCTCATCTAATTATTGACAGTGTAACTAATAGGAAAAACATCCCCATTTTACATTTTTCGGCCTCTCCAGAAGTGGTGTTGGCAATAAAATAGTTTATCTTACCCGAAACATTTACAGAATTTTCTTCAATTGGTGCTATGGGAAATTTGCAAGTTGGATCAATCACACTGAACGATTCTTCAGCAGCTGCAAACAGACTCTGCAACGTAACAAACAGAAAGAGATTTCTAGGAGATATTTCTACTGTACTTGTCTGCATAAGTAAGAAAGTATAGAAGTGTAGTCTCGAATTCGCCATAGGCATGAAAGGGGCTCACAATCATGGCAATCACAAAACTTACAGGTGATGATGAGAGGTGGGGAGGGGGGGTTGCGTAGGAAGTGATATAATCGACGAGTTGCTTACCATTAATTACCACTGGTGTTGGATTGGACTGACGTGATCAGATTTGGCTTAATGATACAAGGGAGCCTTTGAAAACGTCCATTTCACTGCCAACGAACAGCGTGACAAGTTAAATGGCAACCAAATGGTTCACCAATGTTCAAAGTAGTGGAGAGCTAGAGTACACTGTAGGGAATTTCGCGTGAGCAGGAGCATGCCACGAGAAGGCTGCATCTCCCCCTTATTCTTGTGCTTGGTCATTGATGACTTACTCCAGGCCTTAACACAGCAGGGTTTTACTGCTGAGACGATAGTATTCCTGGTCTTACACTGGGATCCAAACAACGCATGCACCATTGCCTGCAGGCTGCTGTAAGTTGTAACGAGATGGTGCCTTTCACGAGGGCTCTACTTAAACCCAGCAAACACAACCATTGTCATTTACACTAAGAAACGAGCTCTAGTTGATAATATTGCACTAGTAATACCATATGCTTCCATCCCCATAACTAGCACAATCAAATATAAATCAAAAGCCAAAACTGATGGAATCATCAAGCAGGAATCTTGTGATCCACATCAGTCATTCGTGAATTTCGTGGAGGTTGTGGTTTTGCTAGCCTGTCAGAGCATTGGAACTAGCTCAGCATCCACTGAGTCTAACTTAACCATTCTTCAGGTGAAGAGCTGTTGCTCGTGTCTAACCACACAGAAATATGACCTAGGGGAATCCTGTAACATACTTCAGAGGAGACTTAATTAGGTAACTTGATCTAACAATTGAATTAGGCGACAAGCCTTAAAGCTGTAACCACGTTTTTATCAGCAAAACCTTCACAAACTCGGTGAAACGGTAATAAACTGGCTTAGTAGCAGTCAAACGTGCAAGGTTTGGTTGCTCTTCCAACAGCCATCGCTCACTGTTGTAGGAATTACAGTGGTTTGTTGTTTCCTTCAGACTGGAAATACAAGACATACAGGATGGAGATTTTGAGAGAAAAGACTCCAATACTTGGCCAGTAAGAATCAGGGTTTCGCGTCTATGCAGTACACATTTGTGCAGGTGTACATCTAAGTCGCTTTTACAGCTACTCAGAGGATGTGGTAGGAGAATTCTGTCCCTCAACCTGAAATGAAACGTATCAATTCTCGGAAACCCACTAAGCCACATCAATAATGAATACGATATAACAACACCCTCGCAATTACTATAGAGACAAGACTTACAACCTTTCATTTGGTCTGTATTCTGGAATTTCGTACATCGCACTAAAGATCCGCTGTTTAATATGTTTTGGAATCACGCCAAGCTTCCGCTTCCATATTATCACTCTGCACTAATAGACCCAACTCATCTGAATAGATGTGAGTTAAGTTATAAATATCATTATACACTACCTTTGATCTTGACGTTGTGGGTCTTGCTCTTAATTGGGATTTAGAAAAGTGCAGCATAGCGGAATTCGCTCGTTTATTAGGTAACTGAAATAGATAAAATATGTAAACAATTATGCACTTTTCAGTAGCTTTTTGAGAAATACTTGAAGCCCTAAATTCTGGTGGTACCTTACTTATAGGCAGTCAACTGAAAAAAAAGTCATGTCACCACTTCTCACTACACCCCACGTCTCTCCATTCATTACTTCCTCGACCTTAAATTTCGATCAATTTACACCAAAGCAGATAAAATATGATATTCTGAAGACATATGAGTACAGATACCATTTTACAATTCCAAGTTTAATGCCTAAAACAGGAAGTAACCAACTTGATCGATTGCTGTTCTCGGACAAATTGAACTACAGACATACACACGAACCACTGGCTAACACTTTTCTTTTTAATCAGCAGGTCTCAAAACGTAAAGCAGGGGCAATTTCAATTCAGGAGCAGTTTGTATCAAGTTGTCTCTAACACGACAATACCATAAAATTTCCATCTGTGGGAAAATGGCGAGAGCAGTAGAATAAATTATCAAACATTTCGACAAAACTATATTTTAGCGCAGTTTTCCCCTTAGAAACTTCGTTCAAATGTTATTAGAACCCTCAGAAAAATTCAGGCGGGGGGTTCAATGGAGTACCTATACGATGAGTCATTAACAACGATCATAAGATATACGGGGAAACTACTCTACTCCAGAAATTATGGAATTTCAACCGTTGCCGTTTCACTTACCTCCCATTTCTAAACGTTTTAACCTTATAACTTTGGAAAAGTAATTATTATCCTTCTCAAAACAATCCGTGTGCAGCCTCATTAATTTTCTGTGTACGAATTTCTCAATAATGATCAGAGCATGAGTAGGAGCAGCCCAATAAATTTAGTTCTACCACCGGGAAGTGGTGTTTTACCTACTTCAAATGAACCAGTGACTTTAAAATATATGAATTAGTAGCAAAAGCCATGAAAACCAGCGAATAGTTGTGATATGAGGAGCGGCTAACATTTTTTGACTCAATTACAGCACTTTCCGACCCTTTAGGTCGCAGAAAGTCAGAACGCTGCTCGTCATATTTCAACCATCTCGCTCAAACCCGAGATGGTTTGAGCAAGGCAGGCTCCTGCCACAGTTTTTACATTTTGGTCGAGCCTTGTTTTCGTTTATTCTTTTTTTTTAATGGTATATTCGTGGGAACTCTCATTTATATGATTAATAGGAAAAAGGTTTTAAGAAATATAATATTAACTTTAATTTTTTGTTGTTGGACGTTCTGAGCAGTCAGCTATCGCTCTGCCCCTACCAACGTAATAAACTGTTTAGCCCCGCCCTGAGAGAGAGTTTAGTACATTTTATCTCATAATTTATTCTGTTTTAGAGTACTAAACGGGGCAGTTATATCTAAGAAACTACGCATTTTTGTTCAGCCTGATCTCTACAATATAGAGGCGTACGAAACAAAAACAGGTTTTTTTCGTTTTATGGCAAAATGGCTCCAACGATTTTCAACAAACACACAGGATCTAAGACTAGTCAATACGTATGTTCTCCATAAACGTTTTTCTGACAGTCCACTGAACAGATGGAGCAACCAAACTATGTCCAAATTCGTGTTTTTCAATCGTTATCGAAATTTAACTGTAACTCATTTTGATCAAAGTGGTGCCTTTTAGCAACCTATACCCGGATTTGGTTCTGTACAACTATTTGTGTGACTGTTTCCGTTTAGCGGATATATAAGCCAAGGTAGATCGGTAAATAAGATTCGTCAAATGTAAAATTACAGTGAACCTTACAGGGTACTGTTAACTAACAATAACCTACATTTTGTTCTGCATAAATATTTTCGTAGAAATGGGCAGAGCGATGATAACACGCTCGTCTTAACAGCAAATCGTCTAATTTACGTGGGTCGCAGAAAGCAGCGTTATTGAGTTATCTCTGTTCAACGACCTTGCAGAGAATCATTTACGAAGCACAATATACAATTCTATGTGAATCAGAAAGTTTAAAAAGGCCTATGTCTCCACTCCCCAAATATTTACTTCAATTCAGCCGGCTTCAATACGCGATGATCTCAAGAAATCTGTCTTTTTATGCACGGTTGCAATACTTTGGATAGAGGAGAGTAAAAATGACGGAAATCACGGACGGCGAAAGCCAGCGAACATTAGGAGAAACCAAATTCTTTTTGGCGGCGGAAATGAGCGGTTGGAAGAGATTTCAAGAGTGTAAATCTCGTGTAGTTTAGTTTCCTTGCCCTTTGCGCAACGGAAAGTAACAAAAGCGTGATTGAACCCCACGATTTACGATAAATGAGAGTCGGCGTTTTTCATGAGACAAACCGCAGAGGCTGATCGATTTGTCCAATCCAGATAACATAGACGGTTCACACATTTCTGAGTCGAACTTAGGTAAATAAGTTTATAGCGGTTTTACTCGGCTATGTTTCAAAATTTGTCACTTCTGGGAATTTTCCTAGCCTACACATTTAATATATTGAAAACCCTCTTTGTTTTCAATTGTAACGGAACCCTTTAGGTATTTTTACTTCATTGTTTTCGCTCGATACCTGTGAATTTTATTTTGAGATTAAGGGATTCGCTGTACCATTACCTAGAATTGGCGCGAACAACGGAATCTTTCCAAAACCGTAAATTTTTTCATAGTCGTTCGCCCTCTCTCTCTCTCTCTCTCTCTCTCTCTCTCTCTCTCTCTCTCTCTCTAGATATTTTCACCGTGGTAGCATTTGGAGAAACCTCTCATTGTCGATCTGCAGAGCTAACAGAAACTGGCAATCAGCCGAATCAAAACGGAACGAAATCTTCATGGACGCTTCAGTAGCAAAACTATAAAACGTAGTGTTTGAAGTACCTGAGGAGTAATCGTCAGCGCTTCGATCGGAGGTAGAAAATTTTGTCGTTCTGGAAGATCAAGAGAATCATCAGGATTGTCACTCCTGCAAAGAAAACGTTCAACAGGATTTCACACGAATCAGAAACTCAAGTGGTTCCTGAAGTGAACAGCGAAACACATAACATACTTCATAACAGGTGCCCGTACGCATTTCGTCTGTGGGGGCTATACAAAGGTTATAGAGAAGGTGCAAAAGTTACGTAATTATTGGATTAGACCAAAAAATACGTGTCACGTGTTCCAGGGGTATAATTATTGGGGACCATCATACTCAGAAATCTATGTCGTTTGAATAATTATAGAACTAAAGTAAGACTACATATTTCATATGCAATGCTACTTACGACTACATCAATGAAATAACAAAATGACGTGCCTTACAACAGACAGATGTGATTGAGCATCATGCTCAGCTCCTTCGTATTTCGGAATTAATTCAACAAGGCGCTTCACCTGCTATTCCTGTTTTTAGCCATTCTGTGGAAATCGAAGAAGCAAGCAGTGAAGAAATAACTCACACGCAGTGACTCATGCATAAGCCGACCTACTGAGAAATCTTTTTGCAGGCCATGAAATAAAGTGCGCAAGCTCCCGAAAAAAAAGAAATACTCACGCAGATTCAGTTTCGTGCTCAGTTTTAAAAAAGATTTTACGGTTTTGTCGGGCAGATAATAGTTTTCTAGAATTTCTCGAATCAGATCGAAAGGGGCGAGGGTCCGATTTTCCGGAGGAGAGACATCGAGAAGTCCTGATTCTGCAACTCGTGCAAGGCGTACGCACTTGAAGATTGACGGGTTTGAAAGATATTTCCAGCTGAGCTATCTTCTTAACTTTCCTCCCTTTGATTGGGAGCGCATTGTCGTTTTCTTTGGACATAACATTATCGCAACTGGACGGATGATCGAGAGCGAATGGCGAAAGAGGTCGGAGTTGTTGATTACTTAGATTCCTTTTAGCGCTAGGAGGAAGAATTGTTTTAGAAGACCAATCGAGTTTCGAAGACTTGTCATCAAAAGCCTCAACTCCCCTTTCCTTGGGACCGTTGTTTTCATTTGATTCAGACCCTTGATGTCTACTCGGTGCACGTAAATAACTCTCATTATTGGTTTCTGAGTCTATTTTACAGTCATTATCAAGAGCATGCGTCAGTTCTGGGTGTTGCGCGATGATCTCGCAACGTAAAAGTGAACTTCTTGATAAAGGTTCTCCACACGGCCACTTTTCTTCAATGAGTTTTATCTTCTTCCCTATCACCCTGTAAACAAAAAATGTGCTCTCAATTTCATCCGTAAGTGTGCTATTTTTATGTACTAATTTCAGGATAAAATGCTTATATTTCAAGCTGAGATGGAAATGTGAGACTGTAAAAGTGATTGACTAAACGATCACTGACTTAAATTGACGATAACGTTGCATTCCAAAAACTGGGAAAACGACGCAGTGTCCTGGTAAGACGACTTCACAGGCCTTCAAGAAAATTGGCTTCTTTTTTATGTTTATGGATATTATTATTGTTATTAACTTTATGAATGCATAAAAAGGGTGAAGGTGGCGGTTTGCGCCATGACCCGAGACAAAAACTGGGCACCACGACAAGTGTCTCAGTCTCTTCAGCATCAACCAAGACTACAACCAAAATTACGATTCATTCAGTATCGTAGTCTGTCGATGAAGTCAGTTGAGTAATTGTGTTGACTGTGTAATCGATTTACACTGTAATGGAATGACAAATAGAGTTACTATTGGAGGAAGAAAATGACGATAATTAGCTCTTGTTTGAGTAATTGGGTTAGTTCTGCCAGTAAGTAAGTTATTAAAGTTCACATCATCATCTAGATGATGCGTCATAACAGAAGTCAGTAAGTTCGTCATGGTCTTTATATAGGAGAAGAAAAGCGAACTGTACTGTGGTGCTGGGGGGGGGGGAGACAAAGGTGACTGGTCATTCACTTCCAGGAAAATCCGTTGGATAAGAAAGGAAAGGAGTGTAGGGCAGTTTTATTTAGCCCTTGGAACTTGAAGTGTCAAATATTGAGAGGAGGGGGGGGGGTAGCCCTGATCTAAACAGTTCCTCCACCTTAAAATGATAGAATAATTACACACTTTCTACGCACAAAAGTACGTGCTGGAAATGGAAAAACTGCTCTCAAAAGGCACATGGAACAGTAACAATACATCAAGGGAAATGATATTTGATCATGAATAAAAGCCAACTGTATTTTTACGCAATCATAATACTCTCCTTACCCTCGGGTTAGTGGAAATTAATAAGATCTGAAGAATACTCTAATAACAAATTATCAGTGGGTTACGTAAACTTCCCCTCCACTTCACAAGACGTTTGTGACACCTTCACAATATTGATGGCATGATAAATTCCAACCCCTTCTCATCCCGTGTCCATGAGTAAGACCTTTGGTGTTGGGGGAGGATGCCTAGCGGCCTTAAGACCCCTGCCAATATGGTTGCTCGGGGACTCTCATTCGAAACCACACACCCCCATGCATGCTACACTTTGGCTTCACAGTCAGTGACACTCTGCGTGAGGACGTGGTGTTGGTGCCATGGGCAGAAGACTCCCTGGCGTCAGCTGCAGCTTGAGTAGCCTAAGGAACTAAATGGATAGCAGACCCTATCACAGCAATCGGCCAGAGGCGTCCTCCTGCACCTACGCTTCTTTCTCACATGATTTCCGAGGATTGGGCTTGTCCTTGTCCACCACATCAGGTGGAAAAGGACTAGAACTGTGGGTTCCATCCAGGCAGGTACGTGTGTCCAGTGGGTAGCAACTCCAGTCATTATATCGTAGACCCGTTCCTACACTGACTAGGACTTTCTTTTGGACACAGTTTCCCTGGACAGTAGGACCTCGTCCTCGACATGAAAAGAGAGGAATAGATTTTCTCGCAAGCAGGCACCTTATGGAGGTGAGGTTGTCTGGACCAGTAGGTTGGTTGAGAGAGCTGCCATCTTCTCTTTTCTCTTTTGGTGCCAACTGTCCAAAGCAGGGGAGTCAGTGGCTCTCGATATATTATTGCGCATCCTTCGCTCGCTCTGACCAACAACAATGGGAACAATTGTGTCGGGGCCCCCTTTTCAAGTGCTTGTGTGGTCCTGAAAAGGGCCGACAAAATATTGTTGTTGTGTGTGTAGGTCCTGTCTGCTGGTTGAGAGAGTGTGAGGCGAAGAACGGGTTTCTCGGGCGTCGTTGCATAGGTCGAAGGGCTCGGTTGAGCAGTAGCTCCTCACGGCGAGGGACTCGGTTGAGTCGTCGCCCCTTCTTCTTCAGACGCGAGAGGGCAGACTCGTCATCCCCGCTGGCGCCGCTGATGGTGGTCGGTTGTTGTTGGAAAAGTGATCGGTGTAAGAATGAAAGAATGAATGCTGTTTGTCCGTGCAGGCAGGCCCTTATATACGTACTCTTGGAGGGAGTCGTCTTCTCTGGTTGGCCGCCTGCTATTCCCTCCAGGAGTGGTTTGTGGCTCGCGGCTAGCGCCCTCTGTCGGGATGAGTTTCCTGAAAGGTGACTTTTGTAGGTAATGGTGGCCAGCCGCCACAAATAGGAAAACTTCAGAAACAGACAACATATGCAACTACTGGGGCAAGAAATTCATCACTACACGCTCACTGCACACTGAAATACAACTAAGTATACCAACGTCTCAATAGAAATAAGGTACCAGCGGAAGTGAGAAAAGCGTACGTAGTAGCAAGATCCAACAACAGACCACGAATAACAATACAAACTGCATAAAAACCAACAAAAAATAATGGGATCTCGATTACGACCCAACCTCACCCACGATTTTTACACCTCACAGTCCAATATATTTGATAGACGAAAAATATATCCTCGAACGATAATAATTACCTCAAATGTGGAGTGAATTCGTTCCATATTTCCTTTTCAGCCCGCTCACCACTCGTCAGCAAGTCACTCGCTACTTCAGAGTACAACGCTGCTTCAAACAACTCGTACCTCTGCTTCAATTGTTCTGCGATTGAACTCCCAGCTTCCTGAAACGGCAACGAAACGTATAAATAGCCACCTAGCAAACGACGAATATTGCGTAGCACCAAACAACTCGGCTCAGCCCCATGTACGAGGCATATCCACAAAGTAAGTGTACTGAAGCTCCCGTAGGCCGTAGGGAATTTTTTTTGCTATGTTGGGCACACTGTCGTGTAGCGTGACTCCTCCCCTCCGAAACAAGACCAAAATGAGGTCAGTACGTTGAAAACTGTGGTCTCAGGAGCATTTCTCGTGAAAGATGTCGATCGACTCTGCCGCCAAGTGCGAAATCCGCACGGTCATCCGGTACCTCGTTGTTAAGGAGAAATCCCCGATTGAAATTTTTAATGAGGTAAAGGCAATTTATGGTGAAGGACACATGAATCGTACGAGTGTGTACAAGTGGTGTAGGGAGTTTAAGAACGGTCGTACGAATGTGCATGACGAATTGAGGAGTGGGAGACCGTCGATTGTGACTGACAAACTTGTGGAAAAGATTGAGAATGCGGTCCGTGACGATCGCAGATTGACTCTGGACGAAATTTCTAAGAAGTTTCCTGAAATATCCAGATCTTTGCTGCACGAAACAATAACAGAAACCCTCGGATTTCATAAACTGTGTGCAAGATGGGTCCCAAAACAACTGACTGAACAACACAAGTTGAATCGAGTGCAGACCTCTAAAGAGAGTTTGGAACGGTATAAACTGGAGGGTGATGATTTCCTCAAGTGTACTGTTACTGGAGATGAGACTTGGGTTGCACACTATACTCCAGAAACCAAGAGACAGTCCGAACAGTGGCGTCACACCACTTCACCCTCAGCCAAAAAGTTCAAAACCACAATTTCTGGGAAAAAAATCATGGCATCAGTGTTTTGGGACCACAAAGGCATCATACTGATCGATTATTTGCCTCAGGGGGAGACCATAAACGCGGCAAGGTATTGTGAGACCCTGAAAAAATTGAGAAGAGCCATTCAAAATCGAAGGAGGGGTCTTTTGACGAAGGGCGTTTGCTTGCTCCATGACAATGCCCGACTTCACACGGCCAACTTCACGAAGGAACTGTTGAACTCGTTTGGATGGGATGTTTTAGACCACCCCCCTTATTCCCACGACCTGGCGCCTTCAGACTATCATCTTTTCACTTCTCTAAAGACGCACATGGGTGGAAAAAATTTTTCAACCGATGAGGAGGTGAAGAGGGAGGTCGACAAGTGGACGAAGGAGGTGGCGGCAGATTTCTACGAGGCAGGCATAAAAAAATTGATCCCCCGCCTAACTACCTGCATCGAGAGAAATGGCGACTACGTAGAAAAATAGCTTAAATGTATACCTACGTAAGCACGTTTTTTTTTTTGTTTTAATACATTTTTTTGATCCCTAAAAAAATCGAGTACACTTACTTTGTGGATATGCCTCGTACATTCAAGGATTTTTATTACTGTAGCAGTCAAACCTGTTTTTCACTCAGTTTATTGTGTATGTTTTAAAATCTTTATTGAGGCCATTAATTTAAAAATAGTTTAAAAAACTTTCTCATGATACGATATCACACTAAGTGATTCAGGAGTAAGTACGATATCAACTGAATGCAATTGGAACACAGAGGTTTATTCTCGATCACACACGGGGAAGTTTTACCACCACAAATAGGGAGCTGGGTGGGAGCGAATGCGAGCGTGGTTGTTATGGGCAAAAATGATTTTAAGAATTTTTGATGCTGGGTCGAATGGAACAAGTCTCAGAGGTGTGCGACTATGTCTAGATGGAAAACAGTGAAATCACAGTAAATACAGTGAGGTGAATTCTACTACTTGAATTAACTTGCGGGACAATCATATAGCGATTTCCCACGCTGCCTCCCATTTCCCATCTCACATTAATCACCCATCAGCTCGACTCATTGAGTCCGGTTAATTCCCTAGTGTCGTCCAGAAAATGTAAATTTTAGTTGTTACGTTGTAGTCAGGCCTTGTTTCGCATCGTTTACTAGTATTTGTCAATGCTGAAACAAATGGGACGGATCTCAGGGGTGTGAGACTGCGTCAAGCTGCATGAAGCTACGCAAGAGAATAATAAACCGTTGAGTAATAATTCGTTGGTCTGTCATGCATCATTCTGTATTCGTGATGAGGTGTTTAGAAGACATTTGTAATTAATTCTACAGAAAAAAAAAAAGTAGGATTTCAAGATAAATTAATAACTGCTTTTGAACAGGCCCCAAGAAAATAATTAGTGGGTGAAGTCCTAAGTTAACGTTTGAGTTGGAACACAGTAGCACTCACATCGGTCCATGACAAAGTACTAGAAGAACTTCTTCCCTCGCTATCATCTATAATCGATGGAGTCCAATCAGTACTACTGCAATGCCTGAGACAAACACATAAACGGGTTAGAATCGTCATAAGTATTTTTTCGGTATTTTGTGACATCTTGGAAAATGTGATTACTTGTCTTCAATCAATGTATCAGTAGAGCAATCAGAATGTGGTTGCATTTAGACGATCTTCAAAGGAGAAGTGGAGAAGTTCAAGTTTGGTCATAAGTACCGAAATATTGGCTGTCCAAAGAGCTGACGGTTCGGTTGTTACTTATCGGACGCTAGAACTGTAGGGAGACAAAAACAAAAAAGAGATACTGATGAAACAAGAGCTACTAGCGTTGGCAAACAATCAATACCAACAGACATCCTATTGGAAATTGTCAGCATAGTGCCTGAACTTGAGAAGGTCAGGGCAAAGCGATGTGACAAAAATATTATAATAATAATTTTTAGTATTTGCAGATAAATAATGGAAATCCATCTTACATAAAGATTCAAAACATAAATGTTAAATACAAGAGCGAGTTAGGTGACAGTCATGAATGTGCAGTTGAGCAAGGTTAACTTTAGAGCAAGGTTAAAGTAATTTGAGCACAAGGAAAGTTCGAATCCCACACTAACTAAGAGGTTATCATCCCTGATATCAATGCCAACTGGCTAAAAAGACCAGTCGATATAGTAGCTGAGACAAAGTTGCTTTTCAAGATGTTGAGTTTTCTGCAGCCCCCAGAGATTTAGCCTGCAGTTTAAATTCCCTTCTAATACCGAAAAACTTTCTTGACTACATTCCAATAACCAAATGTGGTCTGAACTTAAATTCTTCACTGTATTTACTGCACAGCACCAATCAAGCTTTGATAATTACGTTAATCTATGAATTTATTTCAACCTGCTCATTCTCTGCACAAAGATACACTATTCAGGAAATTAAGAAATTTCACGGTTCTTTTTCCGAAGATTATCCATTACCTATGTTAGTCTTGATTCAACAAAAAGTTTCTAGAAGTTAGCATAACTCGAACTTCTACGAAATAATTGAAATGGTTAGGTTCAACCACAAGCAAAGTTTCAACTATGAACTTGCATTGTAGTACTGCTTCACAAAAAACAATTTGGCATCGGCATAGATCAACAGATACAAACGTTACTGCCTCTTTCTACCAAACGCGAAGGAATGGCTCAGCAGATGACTCATTTTTCATCTGTCGCGCAATTACTGTTCTTGATACATTATCTGTCTTCTATAGAATAGAGCAGTCTGCGCTAAAATATGTTTCAATGGTTCTAATCATGCGTCCTACCAATCTGAAAATCAGAGTAGTCATTGATGTGCAGTTCACAAGCTGGATTCGCAAAATTAGTACTTATCACGATATGCTATGCCTTCTGAAATGTATGAGCCATCGTTCTTTCAATGCTAAGTGCAAAGCTATATATTAGAATTCCTTCAGTAAACCACGATATTTAATCATGAAACCTCAAGAATGGGGCTGATGTGTGGTGATACTTATATAAGCCAATGCTTCGAATACTAGTCCTTCAGAATACTTAACAATAGATGAGGATACTTAGTTCTTACTTATAGGAGCTGTGCACCCTTCAGTGGCTTAGGTTTAATTGGTAGGGAGTTTTTGTTTCAGAATTTTCGTCGCGTGTTACATTGCAGCTTTTAATCCAGTCGTTGACATCTCTTGATCAAGTTATAGTGCCTAATTATGGATGTACGTGGGGGAAAGACTGACGTTTGTTTATTGATGTTATGCTATTGAGTAACAAATTAACAAAACACAGTTCATTCATACCAACCTGAGTTCATATCCCGAAGCAATTATCCACACTTCAGAAATAATAATTACCAGATTTACTAAATGTCAAAATGATAGCGAGACGAGTGATTGCATTACGACAGGCGATCTGATTTCAAATTGAACTACACAGGTGCCAAGAAATCAGACATCTTCGGCCTGCAACAACACCTATCCTTTCCTCCCTCACCGACTACCATCAACTCTTCTAGCTAATAGCTTGAATAACGAGCAAGGAAAAGTTGTCATTATAGAAAGTAAGTAGAAATACGTTACAGTCGTACAACCCCCATAAATAGCTGTATTTTGTAGGCCATGGCGTATTGTAGGGCTCACAAGCACATTTAATAGCAGAAGGGATCACGATAACAGTTGAGATCGTTTGACGAAATGTGAATGCAAATCTAATAAATAACGCAAAGTTAAAATGCATTAAATGTATATCATCATCCCGCATATATGTACTGAGGTAGTTTGGAGATGCTTTTGAAGAGCTGCTGACTCATGCAAAAATTACGGCAATCGTGCTGGAGCTCCGATCCACAATCCTCAACTTTACGTAGAGAATTATGAACAAATGTCTTATACACTAGACCACGATCACCCGGTCTTTTATAGGAGTCAGTCAGCACATATAAACAGATATGTTAAAAATAAAAACAGCATTCACCTTCATTTCTCGACTGTTGAAATTTGAGGGGTTTGAAATGCCACAATTTGTGTTCTTTTTGGAGGGTCTATTCAATTAATTTTTCAGCCAATTCATTTGAGTGAACTTGGTCAAACATAAGTTCACAGTGATAGAAAGTGACAAAGCTTGTAGTTCCGAAATTTATTGTAGTGTCTACTTGTGGCACGATCACTATTGACCAATCAGTGCACAGAAAATTAATGACACTGTAAACCAGGTTCTTAAAAGAGCTATTAGCTAGAACTATTTCAGAATTATCGTGTAAAACTGTGAGTAATGTTAGCAAGTGAATTATAGATGGTTGAAATTACATAATTTCCGGAGTTGCTCCCAATAACGTAAAAGTTATCAAACGGTCATTGCATAGGTAGTTTTGTGAACTACCACCTTAGTAGAATTTGGTAAGGGAAATATTGGGATAAAACCGATTTTCTTCGAAACGTTTGATAATTTATTGTACTGCTCTTCATTCTATTCTCCACAAATGTTCATTTAATGGTACTGTCGTGTTATTTGGAACCATATATTCACTAAATTTAATAAAAATGATTTGAGCTGATTTTAGAAAAGATATATTTGGTGTTTTGATCACCATGATAACTATCGATAGTTTTAGACTGATTTAGCATATACCCTTACTTTGGCGTAATCCGATTTGACTCAAATGATTTTCTGGGAAAAGACTAGCGACTTCAGGGAACTCTACTAATTAGAATAGTCATGCATCGAGCACTTGAATACAGTTAGGGGGGGAGGAAGCAGGAAGGAAATAAAATAAAAGAGAACCAATCAATACAGAATGTTGAACTGCTTCAGATCTATTCTTAGTTGTTTACTTTAGAGAAGCCAAGAGTTTTTAATGATATTAAAGTAATTTAGTTAGGTCCGTCAGTAGGTAAATTACTAAAATTAACGTAGCTGTAAGGTGAGTCCGTCTCCTCTGGCTGGTGAGATACTTTGAGCGAGTGCTTACGATGTAAAGACATCATCGTCCTGCTGTTGAATCAGAGCTCGCCCACAGTATCTCACGAGCCAGAGGAGACGGACTCACCTAACACGTACGTTAGCTCTAGTAGATTTTAATGATTATTCTCCAAACTACCCTGAACGTTGGAAGACTAGGTAATCGATTTCCGCTAATAACATGTGACTCTATCCAAGTCCAGTGCAGAAATCGCTGTAGTAAAATTGGGGTAAAGGATATGGGTTTTCATATATCTTGCCTCAATCGGTGACGCGCATGCGTCAATAAAGCCACGTCCATCCTGAATGTCTTCAAACGGGCAGTAATGGTGGCTGTGTGGCTAGTTAAGTTGTCCATCTGTTAATTGGATTTTTCTACGGTAAAAGTGCGTTTGCACGATCTATTTCAGTAGTTTACCGTTCTGTGATCAGTTAGGTTTCGTTCGCGTGTTGAAATTCCTGGTTTCTTCTTCAATCGGTTTGTGTATTTCTATGTTTTAATTGAGTTATTTTTCGTTGTGATATTGGGCGTATGACTATTATACTCACTCGCAGGCATAGATGTCCCCGAGATACGTGGATTTATCTTCTCTCTGTGTTCAGGCTCGGCCGTTTGACCGTTATACATTTCGAAAAATTGATTGCTCAAAGCTTCCTATAGGCGTGCTAAAATCCCCTGAGATGAAGTTAATGATTGCTGTGTCATCTTCGGTATAACTGGATGTCTTAGCGTTATTGCCTTGTGTCACGTGAGATCACCAATTCCCCTTTTTATATTCGATGAACATTATCGCAAGGCCATTTGTTCGCTATCTAACTTACGTTGGCCCTAAATTGAGTGCTTCAGATCAGAATTTCGAGATGACTTGCTCTTATGTTTTATCATTTTCAAATGCGCATTTTTCGACTCAAGTTACTCTGGTCTTAGCAAATTTGTTTTGACAGTCATTTTTGTGCGTCTTGCCCCGTTAATCTGCACCTCATTTCCTTTCCATTCTGTGAGTGGCAGTAAGAAAACGTCAGGTGCGACGAAAATGTGTTCAGCCTTGTCCACCCACACGCTTTTTGAACTATGCGGATTTGGTCGTGCGACCGCTTCACCTAATCGTCGGTAGACAATGCAGTGCACAGGCGCAAAATTTCATTTCAATAATTTCCACTGAACAGTTTATCTCCGACAAATATCTGGTGCTGTGCAGTACACAACTTTCTTCAGCCAGTCAGTCCCACGTACATTTAGAGTTCTTTTTTATCGTTTTGCTAATTAATCTAATTTGTTTTTCACTAAGCCTATGAGCCTGGTACGACTTGCAACTTTGGGCGATTTTAACGTTACGAAACGTTAAAGCAACGCATTTCACTGTCAGGAAGTTCATTGAAGGACTATTTTCAAACCAGAGTTACATTTTGTGTGGTTTGTTTCAGGCATCAGAATGTTCATTTGGGATTGGTTCACCGGTGTTTTGGGGTATTTGGGTGAGTAACATTTTCGGATTACGAAGTTAATTACGTTGCTTGCCAACGTATCTTTAGTTACTGAAGAGTGATGTAGTTTGATTAAAAATGTACTATTGAAGAACCTTGTGACAGCCGGGTGCATTGGGGTGGGTGTGAGGCTGTCCTTGCCTGATGGGGAAAGGGGCTTTGGTTGGTTCCCGACCATGCATCCTCCCTCCTCCAAAACCAGGTTAGTGAGGCAATACGTACCAGCAATACAGCTGGAGGCACCGTAACGGGCTTCCCAATGAGTTCGTTCCAGGGGAGATAGGAATTGCGCTATGGTAACTGTTGCTATTCCCACAGCTTTGGCTGGCCCCATGTGTTCATTATCTCCATGTCCAACTCTTCTCTCTGCCAAAAGTCAAACGTTCTCACATCTGCTGTGCGTTTAAATTCAGATTTCAAATGATGACCATGGCTGTAATGAGCTCATTCGAGGCAGCTTTAGAAAATAATCACAGTGAACAAGTTTCAGTGGTGCAGACTAGCTGATCAGCGGGTTTCCACAGCTCGACGTAAAACTGTCTTTAAACTGCGTGCTATGTTCTTTTTTTTTGTGTGAACATAAGAAAACACAGTTGCCACGTCCTCAAAGAAATGTGATTTAAAAGTACGTGAAACTGTGCTGACGGTTCCTTTGGTTCGAACAAACGCATTTGTGACCGTGGTAAAATGGCGTAAGTTCGTGTACTCAATTGAAAAAAAAGGCTGCTTAAAGTCTGTTTCAATTTCAAGGGCGACGCTTGCATTTATGTTGGATGCCACGAAGCGTTTACACAAAACATTGCTTAGATCACTTGACAATGTTTATTCTAACAACTCATGTTCATTGGAACTGAAGCTACAATACTCTTCAGAAGAATAATTAAGAACCTCTTTAATTGTAACTGATGATTTGTAGCTCTGTGAAAGGTGTATTAAAAATGTGTGGAGGGTACTTTCAATTGAAGTACGGGCTAAAAAGCAGTTTCTGGGATGTCACTCGTAGAGAGCCGCTACACACAACTGTTACCTGCCTAGCGCTACAGCCGTTTTAAATTCTAATTGAATCACTGGACTAACTGTTGTGCTATGGAATAAAACGGCCCATCCCTCACTTCGTTGATTACTCATTTGAAATGTTCTCGAATTGTCGGCAACATGTTTGTTCGCCTGGTCCAGTTTTATCGTCAATTTTTTCGGGTTCAATTTCCCCACTTGTAGTGCTTCCCCCACTGCCCTCTTCGGGTTTATTCGAGATTTTTCGAAATGTGCACATTTGGGATGATATAATATATCGATTGAGTGTACACGGTTCACAGATTGTTGTGGATCGGTGTGTGGATTTTAATCCTGCACGTAGTGCAAGATGGAAATTGTGGGGGTGATGGCTTGCAAACTTTAATTAAGTAGCTTTATTGTGAACCCTTCTGACATTATAGTATGGACACAGCATTTTCAAGTACTCACGTTTTTTATTTAAATGTACGATGACATTATTGCTTTCCTTCGCCTCTAACGAAATAAATAAAAATAAATACATGTAAAAAACCTGTTTATCTCATTTCTTCTACTACAAACAATTTAATGGATTCCACAAATCTGCATAATCCTGATAAATATTCCGACCCGTTTTCCTACCTTGAATGTTATCAGAGTGCTCGTTGCTTTCCAGGCTGACCCAGAACTCAATCGGTACTCACATCAGTTCGACTATCTAGAGGCTTAAACCTCGGAAGTTTCTCATTTATTCTCTGTCTCTTGTTACTCACTACTCAGAACCCTCTCATGAATCGTGTGTGATTATATAACCAACCAGTGTATTACTCATTCATCTCATTCTCTTGCCCGATTTACATTTTATCTCTTTCCACACTCACAGAGATGATAGTGATAACAGTGTTGCTAACAAAAGGGAGGTCAAATTTACCTTTAGCATGGCTAGTAGAGTATCGACTGCAGCTAAGGTCGAAGTTGGGTCTCAAATGCTCACTATGAAATGGCTAGAAACTAGCGACGAGTTGAGGAAATGGTGGCTATGCAAATTTATTCAAGGCCTTTTTAATGAATGTGACGTACTAATAGAAAAACCAGGAGTGTTCTCACTTGTATGTGTGAAGATCAAAGAGTTCGACAATAGTTGCTCAAATGCTAAGCTGCTAGGCTCATTGAGTCAGTACGTTTGCTACATATCTTTGGAAATAAAAGCAATGCTACATTGGGAACATGGTTCCTCCGCCTGTGATTACACTACTCTCTATCAGCTACTTGTTTACAACTAATTTTAGGGGGTGGGGGATGTAGGAGGAAGGGTCTGCTCCTAGTGGCCTCTTGAATTTACTCCTACATATTGAGAATTAACTCGAAATCGTTGAGCACTATGTATCATTTTGGCCATCTCATCTCTGCGATGGCTGCTCTTCTTTTTTGTCCTTAACACCCAACCTGCTGCCATTCCCGTAAATTCCCATCCTCATCATTCCGTACTGCCAGCAGTTTTGGAGGTTCAGGAGTGGTCGTTTCCTCCATGTCTTCCATTCTTCATCCCTGTGAGACACTGGTCACCGATCAGCAAGCTCCATCCTATTCTGGAATGCTTCTTCAGTTTTCATCAGTATTGTACATGGTGCGGGATGATGCCTCTGGTGTTAGCCAGCCGACTGTGTCCTTCACTGTGCACTGCTAGCCTGCCAATCTTTGGCATGAGGAGCATCATCGACCATTGCGCAGTGGTGGTGGCAAGAGCTTGTTGGGAAAATGCTAGCAAAATGCTCAATGTCCAGTCGGGAACTGGGTAAGTTACAAATTCATCTGGCTGTGGGTTGGTCGTCCAAGCCATGGAGCAATCAGTTGCCTGTTTTACTGCCGCTGCTGGGCTGTGCCCTACTCTTCTTGCCACCTTCCTAGGGTTACCGCCTTCCTTCTTTTCTTCCGGTAGCCATACTCTGGATACCCCTTTGATGAGTACAGCTCTTTCCACTTGGCTGCCAAAAGGTAGATTGGAATACACTCGCTACCACTACACTAAAACCGCTTCCTGAGAAACTGTTCAGTACGAGCAAGCAATGCGTTCATGTTTACAACTACCTGTGTGAGTTGTAGAACTGCTCAAGGACTGCTTAGTTTTCCTAGACATTGAAGAAAACATAAATATCATTGAATGAGAAAAATGGGGGATTGGGTGCTGTGCCAAAACTGAATGTCGAACTCACTTTGAGTATACTAATGGTATAGGATCCATCTCATGTGAGTTCATTCACTTTGTAAAGATTGTTTAGTGACCTGTGTGTGAGCCTTGTGATGAGCAGTTTCTTGAACTACCTACATTGGTTCAACTCCAGCTCTACCGTGTAGTTTAGCAATTCACACCTCATTACTAAAATACCAATTTGTTCCTCTCTTTCGTTTATTAACCTACTGTTTTGTTTTCTTAAGGCTTATGGAAAAAGTCGGGGAAATTGTTGTTTCTTGGGCTGGACAACGCTGGTAAAACGACACTTCTCCACAGGCTGAAGGACGATCGTTTGGCTCAGCATGTACCTACGTTGCATCCAAGTAAGTCACTTCGTTGTTTCGTTCTTTTATTCGTATATGAAAGTATACGCGTAAAATATCGGGTACGGTGCATAACATAACTTTTCTCTGCCTTTCATACATTCAGCAGCTTTTGTCGCTTTGGGGGATTATTCTACTTTTTTAGTTCATGAGAACTCCGAATTTATTGAGGTGCTCCTATTCATGTCACGACTTTGATGAGTTACCAGCGTACATGTAATTGAGGGGGTTAACAACATGATTATTTTGAGGGCATGCGTGTTAGGGACTTGAACTGTAAAAACAGGGAAAGGTAGAAAACAGTGATTTGAATTACGAAATTTCTTAGAATGTTTGTCGCAATGCTTGGTAATTTATTATACCATGCTCGACATTTTACCAAGGATCAAAATTATATATTACCGTAACATTATTTGGAACTACACTCAAACCATTTAATCGAAATCCTTGGAGTTGTTTTTGAGAAGAAAAGAAATTGGTGTGTTGATCACTATGATAGCTGATTTTACTTCTAACCTTTTTTTTCACGTCTTGCTCTGGGCACTGGATATCAAATGTTGGCTGATTTGGTTCAGCTGTTTTTTTGTCAACTGCAACCAGTCTGTTTCATGTCATTCTGATTGTTCCTGAACCCTTTGGCAGGAATGTTACGATTTGACGGTATAGGGGGTTATATCGCTTGTATTTCTGTGAAATCGTATAGGAGCCCGGGAACTGGCTCATGTCCACCAAACCCATTCCAGTGTGGGTATGACTGGTTTTTTCGTTTACTCTCTTGGGAGACTGTTGTTGTGTGTGATGTGACTGTGTGGAAATATGACACCTGGGGGAATCGTGTACCTTAAGGTGGCAGTTCATGCTGAGACCAGAAACAGAGCCAGGAGACTGCGAGCGTCACTTGTCATTGGAGTTTGTTCAGTCACCAGGTCTCATATGCGACTGGGGAAGGGGACAGAGATACGAGATTGATGACAGCAAAACAGTTTGTTGCGCTTGAGCAGAACGTGTGTTTATTATTATTAACCCTGCGTTTCCTGTCAAAGACTGTGAAGAGCTTATTGAACAGAGCAGTCAGTAGTCTCCAATAAACAATGTACACAATGTACGATTAAATATAATTCGTTAATAGGTAATCTTTTTCGGATTAGTTATAATATGAGAGCGAATCATTGTTTTCTTCCTCCTCCAATAGGTACCCTAGTTTTCATTCTATTGCAGTGTAAATTAATGACACAATTACACAACTGGCTCTATCGACTGACTGCAATACTGAATGAATCTTATCTTTGGTTGTGGTCTCAGTCATGACTCAGGCACTAGTTCCGGTCTTAGTTTCCAGTTTCGGTTTGCGCGACTTTGTGCTTAATCTTTGGTTTTGCACGTGGTCTAACTATTCCAGAGTCAATGTAAGGATTTAATTGTGACCCCGTTTTATCAGCCACAACCTTTCGTGCGAATTGGGCGCACTGATTGAAAGCTAGCTTCTAGGCAGACAGGTTTGGCTACTTTTGTTTATTCTTCGTTGGAACCTTGCAAGAATACTGCCTTTGGAGACTGGTGGTATTGGCTGAAACGCCACCAATCACCTATATTGATTTGCAAGTGCTTGACTTCCTTCTCAAGAAGGAGCTTGTGGCCGTCAAGACGTATTGATGGTTTGTTATCTAATTTTCCCTTTGAGAGGGTTATCTGGATTGTTTTCTCAACCGCCTGCTGCTTGACATGCTGGCTCCATTGGGTTATAGTTTGGAACACTTGATGCATTTCCCCCACAATCTGGTTGATCGACTGTGCACGGATCAGCACAGTCAGTTCACCCACATAGGCTCATTAATTCTGTAGTGCTATCGTTCTCCACTCTGTGAAGTGTTTGCATCCGATCATACCACACACTCACACCATTCCCGAGAAATGATGTTTTTCAGACTCTGAACCCACCAAGATCACGTGATTACATAACTTGCCTTTAACTTTGGTTGGACTAAAATGTTCAAATGTTTGAAATTATTCAGAAAAGTGTAGAGTGAGTTGTTGAAATCCTGTGTATGCGTGTTGTGCAAATGCTCTCATTATTATGCTCAGTCGGCTTCTCAGTCTCATGTTCCCATTTGACTGACTGTGATCGACTTGTGATTTACAACTATTGGTATAGTTGTTGCTGTACAATCAAACTGTTAGTAGTTATTCACTATTTGAATATTGGTCGTTTTTTCTCTCACTTCGTCTGTTTAGCTACCCTCCTATAACTCCTTGCATAATTCGTTTGTTTAATCGATCATCTTTCTATTTGTGCAGCTTCAGAGGAGCTGTCGATAGGCAACATCCGATTCACGACCTTCGATCTTGGAGGACACACTCAAGGTAAACATCGTGCTGCAACAGGCGGTTCTTAATTTACATCTTCTTTCTTTATCTGGAAACTCGTGCGTGTTTTAATGTTGATCGTGAAAAGCCTTAATACCCCATTGCATGGATCAAAATGACAAGTGGGTTTACGATACAGTAAGACATATATCAAAGCGTAACACAAATCGGTTGAATGGAAGTAGAGTGATTTAGGAGTTAAAAAGAAGAATGCTGTCTACTCTGAATCTTTGTAGGGTTCTAATATTTTGAATTTAAACTGGTCAAACCAAACGCGACCAAAATGCCAAGATTTTGCGCCAAGAATTTTGAATGGTTTGATGAAGAAAGAGCCGTTATGAGTTAGGATCACATATTTGGGTGGCTGAGTGGACAAGTTAGGGGAGGGGGAATGTGATTTGAGAGGCTAAATAGAGAGGAAGCGGTGTTATGTGAAATAATTTAGCTGTTAGGTGCTGATGGAGGAAGGGGAATTGAGACGATGTATCACCAGTTATCCAACCATTTACAAAATTGAACATAAAGCAAATTTTTTACTCTCAGTAAATCGGTAGAAAACGAAAATAAATTGAATGTTTCGGGAGGGACGAACTGGTGAGGCTTTGCAATGTGGTGGACAAATAGAAAAAATTGCGAAGAAAAATAATGGTCTCATCGTAAGTTAAGTACATGTGAAAATCAGATTTCAGTAATGAGGTGCTAAGGAGCGCTGGTTGGTTACTAGAAGTCCAAGAACAAGGGGATTCCAGATGATGAGTCGTCCAACTGAAAACAACAACACGCTTTACACTCTGAAATAAGTCAATCTTGAATTTCTTCTTTTGGGTTGCTGATGACCCTGGTTGTTGCATAGGAAACAGTTCAGTTGTCTTCGGGTAGATTCTCAATGGAGACTGATGATGAGAGAAGTTGAAACAAGAGGGGCGATGAAGAAAGTACAAGCCCCTCCACAAAGAGGTGGTGAGGAACTTGATGAGGGAGAGCAAGAGGTCGAGTTAGGTTTGCGGAGCAAGAATGATAAGGGCTCAGACCATCTGACTACAAAAACAAACAAGAGCGCCATCACGATAAAAGGAAAACAAAAGAGGAGGCTCACTTCGCCTCATCATCCTCAGTGTTTCGTCAATAGGTGTTTTACAATGAATTACATTAGGATTTAATCTTAATCTATTTGATTTTAAATTTAATAAAGGACGCCTTTTAATATTAATTACGTAATCCTGTCAGACTGTTACAATGTGACTACCTGAAATAATTGTAGTTGTGTTTTGGCGTGATACAGTTTATATTGGTTTGTACAGTTTAACGTTAACATCAGTCTTTCTCTACTGGCCATGTCTAGCGCCTCCATATCACCGTTGCTCTGACTAATAACCCCCCTGCCTGGTGATCAAACATCCACCCAGAGCTGTACATTGCCACCTATCAATTGGTTTCACGGGCTTTGTATTAGCAGTGATCAAGATGTGAGTCTACCTCATAGACCTTGCCATCATGTGCTAACATGAGGTTGAGCTGTAGGGGGTTGGGTCACCATAAGCTTAGCCCTGTTGATAGTATGTTGGCCAAAAGAAAAAAAGTTAGTAAATGGATAATTGTGAGAGAGAAAAGTAGTACGAATTCTAATGGTGAGTAAACCTAATAAAGAACAACCTCATGCCTCTGAAGCGGCAGAATTTAGTATTTCTATTTATGGGATTACGAGTAAATGAGGTTCTCGTGTCCCTCCCTGGAGCTGCAATAAAATTGGTTTTAGATCTTGTTCATGAAGTCGACCTGAAGACAAATTGTGCGTGTGAATCTGGTACCTGTCGTAATTCAATTCGTTTTTTGCGTTATTAAATGATATACAGAAATACGCAACAGAGAACACTAATTTATTTAAACGGAAAAACTCGACAGCAAAAGAATTCTCTTTTTGAAAACTGCTGGGGGTCGTATCGAAAACTAACATATGGGAAAATAATAATAATGAAGGTGGCGATACGTCACAAGTTGCAAAGCAATGTATTGATTGCTGAATTCAAATAACGAAGGGTTTTGAATTGAAACGCCAACATTTATGGAGAAAGGGATGCTGAACACCTCTAATTGTTAAATGGAGGAAGAAAAGATGTTCCAAGGCCAGGTGATAAGGCTTGAGTCATGAGTGACAAGCCATGGCACAACGAAAATGCCTGAGATATGGATAGCGAGAGGAAAAGTCTGAAGGGCACGTGCAGCCCTAGAAGAACGAAGTGAGGGACGAGGAGTTGGCTAGCCGGAGAAGCAAACCTCCTAATTTTATAGTGGTGGGGTGAGGGAGAGCTGTGGATAAGCAGCTGCTGAGCGCCGATGCTCTAACTTCTGACCCATGCAGTGGATCATTGATTGTTGACTACACACCAACAATTTTCGCTAAATTTCTCAATTCCAACCAAAACAATGTTGCGTTAACATTCTTAAGCTGCTTACTCAGTCTACAAAGTCTGACTACAATGAACACACAGTCACAAAATTCATGAAAATATACCCCGCCTCACGCATTACATTGAAGAATCTAATGTTGGCAAAGGGTTCATCAAAGAATTGTGTTTTTCGGCCGATGGTCGCCATTCGGTTTTGGCATTTGACTCCTCGCTTTCTCCCCCGAATGCTCCGAATTATGCAGTTGCGTTCCCAAAGAAGAAGCCATCAAACTTCACCAAGTAGGAGCCAAAGTTTGTCATTTGGACATCGTCGTGTCCACCAAATTCTCACCCAGACATTGTTTGTTGGTTTCCGGCAGAATCGTTTGGCACCAACCCTTCCTTTAGTCCTGTTTCTTTTAAACGACTCCTCTCATTTCACGTTCCCCTTCAAACACGCAAATTTACTAATTTAGTAAAAAAAAAGAAAAAAAACGTTGCTTCATCGAACAAACGCGCCTGTCTTTTGTGCCGTACTGCGTTGTGTCTTACCGTTTTCGACTCGTAAAATCTCTTTTAGCGTCGCTTGCTTTTGTCGGATAAGTGGACGAGTGAACTTCTTCAACGGGTCTGTCTCATGAACGTCAATTTGGATGTAAAAGTTGTGAAGTGATCGCTCTCGCGAAACAATAAATCACTTTTCAATGACAAATTCAATCTCACGTCATGATTAACCGGGGAATACAACATTTTCAATCAAAGTTGTACAATGGGCATCTCCACGTAGAAATGAACGTATTAACGACATTTATAGGGTCTGTGCCAAAACAAGTCAACGTTTTTTCCGCCTGCTTTTGCAATCTCTAAGCACATGACGTACACTCCACAATCATCTACTGCCACTTTTTTCACGGTGAGCTCACTTTTATTGAGTGCGGCTGCAGAGAAGGCGCTTTGGCATCTCGTGACGCGTCACAAATAAGTCGTATCTGTCAACATTATTGTTCGCCCGCCAAGAACAACTTCTCTCTTTTTTTTCTCCGAATTACTGCTACCCCTTTTCGCTGCGCCAACATACCCACATAACTGATGACGAATCATGGGTTTATGGTTATGGCATGGAAACCTAAGCTCAATGATGCGTCAGTCTCCATATTCCCCAGATGTGCTCTCTGTGACTTTTTCTTACTCCTGAAACTGAGATTGTACTGACTGACTTTCATCGTGGTCACCCTAGCGATCGTAGTCTAGTGGTAAGACTAAGGTACATAATCCAACGAAAGTTGGGCAATGGATCAGAGCTCATGGACGCTGTAATTTTTGCCTGAGTCAGCGGATCTTCAAACAATTCCAAACCCCACCTCGTAACAAATGGTGTCAGAAGTTCCGAACTCCAACATGCTCCTTCATTCCAAGAAACAGAAGAGGGCCAGAGAGAAAAATAAACAAATATCAAGAGAGAAATAATGAGACGAATTCTCGGGTGAAAGAAAAGCTTTTCCCTTTAGTCCCCACATTTTTCGAATCTTTGATCGGATTTTCCGGGGAATCACTCAACTTTCATAAATCCATTCATTAAAGTCGTTCACTCCAAGAGCAGCAGCTAACAGCGAGAGGGGAGAGGTACCGTCTGACTCCCATTGTAGGGTACCTTAGCGATCGTAGTCTAGTGGGGATAGATGAAGATTCATATTCTGACGAAAGTTGGGCAATGGATCGTAGCTCGTGATTGCTGTAATTTTTGCCTGAGTCAGCAAACATTTCCGAAAACCCCTTGTAACGAGATCAAATATTCCTTTTTTTGAAAATCAACGTGAAAACTATAAATTGCCTTGAATGCAACAAGGAATCTTACAGGAATTGCTTTGAAGGAAACGAAATAAATAAATACTTTGTTTTAACACGATTTGTGTAACGTTTTTAACAGATTTTGTAGCATTACTACATCTTTACATGCCTGACGTGTCACTAAGTCTATTACAAATTACTGACTCTGGATGAAGCACAACTGTTGTGTGCAGTGAAGGAAGTGTAGGAATAACCAGAGAGTGACACAATTTTCGTTTGAAGAGGTCACTAGTGAGACTTTGGGAATCTTTGCAAATATTTCACCTCATCCCACGCACAGCTAGAGCTTTGTCCCACAAGCAAGTTCTTGAGTTATCTGTATAAATGTAGGTTTTGTTCTGAGAATGATTGATAGAAGACGCATATTATGAATATTTTGAGTATCTGGAAAATCGTGAATTGATTGATTAAAACGAGTTTTGCGTTCTGTTTTCAACAGCTCGAAGAGTTTGGAAGGACTATTTTCCAGCCGTGGATGCCATAGTGTTTTTAGTGGACTCTTGCGACGGCAAACGCTTGCCAGAAAGTAAAGCCGAACTAGATGCCCTTCTTACAGACGAGTCCCTGATGAACTGCCCAGTTCTCATTTTAGGTAACAAAATAGATCTTCCAGGAGCCGCATCTGAAGACGATCTGCGGAAGTTCTTTGGACTATTTGGACAGACTACTGGCAAGGTAGTCTAAAATATATTTCGATTTCAACATTACATTTTACGTTGTTTTTGAAATGCGTTTGAAGCAAGATATTCCTGTATTGTGCTCAGCAGGTGGTTATTGTGCTGCATAAAAAAATTCAAATATCCCAAAAGAACTTTTATACATTTTTAAAGGACGTAGGATGTTATGTAAGCAGTTTTGAAGATGTTTCATAGTGTAAATGAGAATCAAGTTCTGAACATTTGGCATACGTTGCATATTTGATTTGGTAAGCTTATTAGGACTCTGCTTATTCCCACAAGGGCCCTCGTTCCTTTTGACACATTGAAGAGTTCAAACCTGTGAGTGTGCAGAAGGTGCACATCATGTGGCACGTACCAAATTATTTGGCTGCAACTAATTTTGTAAATTTTCGATTGAGAATCGGGGAAATTAGGTCGCAACTGAGAAAAACGGTGACTGGCCATCTTGTGGAGACTACAGAGCACTAACCTAATCTGGTCACTACTGCCGACTATCCATGATCTGACTTGGGGTCTCACAGCAAATATATTTTGATAGTTTAAAGTTTATTTTTTTGTTGAAGGCGTTCCATCAAATTCCTATGGCCTAATACTGGGATTATGACACTATTTGGGTTGAAATTTCCTCGAATGACTTCCAGTTTATGCAACACAAGTCACTGGTTTGGAGAAGGTTAGGGTTTACCTCAATGATCATTTGACTGCTGTATGAAGGAAGAAAATCTCCATGGCATGAAAGTTCTTGCACTTGAATGACGCCAACTGAGCACTTTCTACAACATTAGTGCTTTAACAGGGGGAGAAAGTGGCTATTTGTAGTAGTGTTTGTACATCCTAATGCTCCACGGATGGTGCGACACAGTTCTGAGGAGCCTCGTGGAATCGAACAGTCCAATATTACATCCTGGGACCTACAGATCGGACTGTGAATAGCTGGCTTAAGGTTGTAGAGAAAAATGGGATTTTGTCTCAAATGATGAAGCAAGAACGTTGTAATGAATTGGAAGTAACAACCCCTCCTGCTTGCCTACCTTGGGATTAGTCAAGATGCACGGTACACAATTCCCAAACCAAAACCATGGTTTTCCTTTCCATCAGACAAGGCAGACAGTGGTTTACCCAATTTCCGCACATTTTTAGTTCTGCCCACTCCTGTTCTTATCAACTCGGAACAGTCCTCAGTTGAAATTTGTGTGAGCCCTAAGCGGAAAAATATATTTCATAGAGGTGAATTGAAACTAACGCCAAATTAATGTGGGTTTATGAACTGAGTCGAGTCCCTTTAGCGATGAGCTAAAAGTTGAAATGAATTCAAAATTATGACATCAAAGTACAGACCCCCTTGAAGCGTCAGTCGCCAAAATAATGCGAGTGGTAGGACAGCTCGTATCTCATCAACACTTGGTGTGCACAATTGGGCTAATACTTATTAAATTTTCAAAGCGTTAAATATTAATCATGCGTTTTTTGCTTTTTGCAGAGTAAGGTGCCAAGAAGCGAGCTTTCTGGGCGGCCTCTTGAGTTGTTCATGTGCTCTGTTCTTAAAAGACAAGGATACGGGGAAGGTTTTCGTTGGTTGGCACAATATATTGACTGAATAGAGTGAGCATTTTGTTTTTATTTTTATTTTTCGTTTTCTATTCATAGTTGTTCGCTTAAAAAGGAGATTAGTATTGATTCTGATAAGGGTGCGCTCGTCTTCGTCTTCGTTCCCTTTTCCATGAAACGCTAAGTCTACTTGAGGGAACGCGAGGTGTGGCACCTGCTGTAAAAAAGAAGGGCATAATTCTTGGTGCATTCGTAGTAGATTTCTTATTAGTTGAATAGGATGTGTAGTGAGCGAAATGCAGTTGAAGATCAACGCCAATGCTCCAAATTGGTTAGGCTGTCCATAAATCTGATGAATTGTTTCCTACCCAGACCTCTTTTCAGAGCTAGGTAAGCCTGTATGTAACTACATTCCGAGATCAAGTCAATTTTGGTTTATTATTCATTCTGAATAATAACCCTATGTTTTCGGTCAGGAAACATTTTTTACAACCCCCCCTCAAAATTTGATACTTTACTACGTTTCAAGACTTGGAGATTCCGAATTTGCAATGTCCGTCTGCCATCCGGGCCGTTTTGTGCCTTTAACGTGGTCTAAAAAATTCGTTCTTTGGCACAAAAATCCCATTTGGTATCTAGTTGTGCCCGCCATCTCGGCAATCCGATTGGACGAAGCCCATGGTTGTTATGGGCAAAAAATGGTTAAAAAAATTAACAAAACGCAGTATAACACGGGAACTACAGTGGAAGTCCCACTCGCCTCGCAACGCCACCCGCTTGACTCGCAACGGGTTCGCTGGAAGCCCCCGTCCCAATTTCCCCGACTCTTGCCCGACACGTTTATGGGCGCCTGGCGCCGGGGGAATATTTAGTTTCCGTAGTTCCATTGTAGCCAGGTCATGTTTCGTACGATTTACTAGTATTCGATGCTGAATTGAATGGGATGGGTCTCAGAGCAGTAATACTAGGTCAAGCTGTTCATGAGAATAATAAACCATTGTGTAATAATTTTCTCGAGGGGCCACAGAACTAAGCCGCTCTGTCACTGCAGCCACATATTGGGCCTATTGTGACGATGCCCCATACCTTATTAAGGACGTACGTACCAGTCCCTTTTAAGAGGGCTGTGCTTTGTTTTGGGGTTAAATGAATCCATGGTTAAATCGTTTGAAGCCCCTGGCTGCGAAGAGAGAATATGCTCCGCTACTTTGTCCTCCTTGCTGCGTGATCTGCATTCAATTGCCTGTGATTTTGTTGAGGTGGTATCCAACTGGGCAGTGCCCAGTGAGGAAGCTAGTAAGGACAGGACTCTTAGTTTCTGTCTGGTGAGTGTAAGCACTGCCCTTGGCCTTTGCCTGGAAGGCTCACTGAGCCTTTTCCCCTGCATTAGTATTGGTTGGCCAAGCGCGTTCATCCTGTATCCTACTGGGTCACCCACCGAGGACCAGGCCAAATTCTGTGCTTTTTTCTTGGCAAGGTAGTCTGCCTTCTCATTGACCTCATGGCTCCTATGATCCAGTATCCAAATACACTCACTCCAACCATCTTTTGTGTTGTGCCACCTACAAAATGCAGCGTTTATGTCCCTCCAGTTTGAGAGACTTGGGGACAGGTTTTGAAGCCCCCCAAACTCAGAGGTATGCCACTGGGGAATCCATACCATCTTTGAGGAGTTATTAATCTGGTTTCCACCTGATCTAACTTTACTTTACTTGGGTGACACGTTTCGTAGGGATCAACTGTGGTGTGGCCACATTTTTTTGTTATGACCTTGGCAAACAGTGTGAAACCTTTAAGCTTCTTTAGTAGTAACCAAAGCTGTACAATTTTGCTGAGCTGCAAAAACTGTTACTCACCATTGTTGGAACTACAGTGGAGCAGCATGTATGTGGTTCCTTGTTTCCTGCACTCTGGAGGCGCAAGTTGTGCAGGGTGGAGAGTGAGAGGAAAGAAGTAGAGCCACACATTGAAGTTGCATAAATCACTGGCTCGTCCTTTGAGTTTTTGTTCGGCGGAGATGTCGAAACACAGTTCTGCCCAGAGCAGGGGAAGGCCCGTTTCACCCTCCATTTGTCCACCATGCACCCAACAGCCAAGTCAACTGGTAACTGGCCAGTGATTACTTAGAGTTCGTCAGTGGGCTCTCTCTCTTGTAGGCCTTGGCGATCCACAGAAGCGCAGCTGGGTCAGAACTCTCCTTTGATTGACTGTGTTAGCTACCCTGGACAATGGGGCAGTGCAGTTTGTTGTTGCGTTGTATTCTGTTTTTTTTTCTATCGTGTGTATTTTTCGTTGCTGAAGTGAATGGGATGTGTCTCAGGCGTGTGAAACTGCGTCAAGATGGGTAACCATGCTGTGCAAGAGAAGAATGAACCATTGTTATAGCAAATGTGTGTTTGACGCCACTGTCTAGACGAAACCACGTGTGTGAGAGAACCGTAACATTTGATCAAAGCAATAGAATGGCACAATAAATTGATTGTCCAGGGTCTTTACCCATTTCTTGTAGAACAAACCTAGATGAAAGTTTGACTATTAAGCACACTATGAGTTGCGAATAAATCTTTTAATTAATAATTTTGATTTCAGAGAACTACGTCATTCGGGCGCTCCCCGAAAAAACACCGAAAAAGAGGAGAAGCTCTGCTCTGTTAGAACTGCCCTCCAACATCTTAACAGTTACTTGGTTTTCTATACAGTTTCCTATAATGTTATACATAATAAATGGCAAATCACTACAATTAAAACAGTTCTCGTCGAAGGTGTATCAATCAGAACTTGAAACTGTTATCACGTTGGTTTTTTGAGTTTCCATCCTCAAGTTTTGTGTGGATTTTTTCCCCGAATGTTTCATTTGTTCTGTTCTGTCGTTCATTATTTATTATGTTTGCACTTTTTACGGTCATATTACCGATCATTAGTAATTTCAAATTAATTACCAACCTTTTGGGATTGTTATTTATTATTCCGCTGTACCGGCTCCTAAATTGGCTTATCGTCGTTTTTCCTTCGTTCCACTGCGTTTGTGAGTGATATCACCTCAATTCATCCTCATTCTGCAATTAGCTTCAATCTTCATCCCCTCCTCCTTCCTATTCCATGCGCAATACTCTGCTTGTCGATGAGTTAGTTGTAGCATGCTTTGTAAAACTGCTCTGAGAACGTTTGTTTCTCGACTTTCCGTTATTGATATTATTATTGGCGGTTTATCGTTTGTAAGCGCGTGTTCTACGCACCGTGCAGTTGGTACCCGTTTTCATCTCTTTCATCCCTCTCCTTCATCTTCCTTGCCCCGTTCCTAGTCGAAAATTGAAGCCATTTTTTATAGGAATGAACTGATGAAAAGTACTTCGAAGAAATTGAATTTTTACTGGTCTTCACCACTGTTGGTGATCAATTCATTGGTGAATTAAACAAAATCTCGGTTTGTGCTGCTGGTTTAATTTCAACCTTTCCATTGTGTTTGTGCGAGTATGCTCTATCCATGATTCGTCAGCGTAAGGAGTGTACGCTGTACAGATCATTGTTTAACTCTGTTGCGAATTCACTGGTAAGCAATATTGCTGTCTAGTGACTAATGGGCGTTCACCAGTTACCCGCTCATTATTTATTGACTGGATCCAACTCATGCCACAGCCATTATTATTGTTTGAGCAATTAACGCACATAGAAATTGTGAAACCGTCGAAATGTTTTTTTTAAGGGTATGGACCGTGTCGGGGCCTCCCTTTTCAGAAAGCTGTGTTGTTGCTTGCTTGCGTAGTCCTGAAAAGGGCCGACGAAATATTGTTGTTGTGTGTGTGTGTTGGTTGTGTCTGTCGGTTGAGAGTGCGTGAGGTGGAGAGCGGATTTCTCGGGCGTCGTTAGGTCGAAGGGCTCGGTTGAGCGGTAGCTCCTCTCGGTGAGGGATCCGGTTGGATCGTCGCTCCTTCAGTCGGAGACGCGAGATGATGGTTGAGTCAGGAGGTTCGGTCGAGCAGCGGGCGAGGGACGAGTTCCCCAGGCGTCGAAGCGTCGTTTGAAGGGCTCGGTTGAGCGTAGCTCCTCTCGGTGAGGGATTCGGTTGAATCGTCGCTCCTTCTTCTTCTGACGCGAGGGGGACTCTGTTGTCCCCGCCGGAGCCGCTGAAGGTGGTCGGTTGTCGTCAGAGGATGTGAACGGTGTAAGAGCGGAAGGTTGAATGAAGTGAATGATCGTTTTTCGTTTTTTTTTTTTTTTTTTTTTTTTCGGACGCTTCCGGGGAGGGGAAATCTTCAAAAGACACCCAAATGGGTAGTGTCGGATTTTTACCGACTAAAACCCCTCCCCCGCGGTTGCCAACCCGGAGGTTCTAAACCAGAAGGATGGGAGGCCAGCCTGCGGATGCAGGGGGACTCATGCACATGTGCGATGCGGGGAGGAACGGGACGGGGTTAGCGTGGAATGAGGGAGCAGGGCCTACGGATGATGTCCGAGGGGTTGGGGGCATATTGTGTGAGGCAGCTGATGGACGGGTTAGTGACCCGCCACCGAAGGCGGAGGTTGAGGGCATAGGTTGAGGCGGCCGCACTGAGCGAGGGGAGGCCTGTTTCCTTCAGGAGCTGCTGGTTTCTGATGCAGCGGGGTGAGCGGAGGACACCTCGGAGGGACTTCATGTAGGTGCCCTCGAGTTTGCGAAGGAGGAGGCCGTGCCCCAGACGGGATAGCGTAGGTGCTGATGCTCCTGATGATGGCGTTGAAGATACGGATTTTCGTTGGATGTGAGACCTTTCTGTTGTTGAAGAATGGCCGGAGAGCAATGAAGGCTCCGTTGATTTTGGCGCGAACTGCGAGGGTCTGCCTGTACCAGTTGAGTTTCCTGTCGAAGGTGACACCGAGGTACTTGGCCTGGTGTTTCCAGGATTGGATGGTTCCCACTTGGATGTTTGGGGGATGTTACGGCGGGAAAAGAAGACGGCTTCTGATTTGGATTCGTTGAGGCGTAGTCCCCATTTGTGGTACCAGCTGAGCAGGGACGGCAGGAACTTATTCATGACTGTGGCACAGTGCAGCTTGGTTTTGGAGGTGTAGAGGAGAGCTACGTCGTCCGCATATTGAGCAGTGACGATCTTCTCGTGGACTGGTATGTCATGGCAGAAGATGTTGAAGAGGGCTGGGGAGAGTTTTGAGCCTTGGGGTACGCCAGCCGTGATGCGGTGGGTGGTGGATAGAGTTTTGCCAACTCTCACCCTGAAGGTCCTGTCGGTGAGGAAGGAGTGAATCAGACCAATGAGAGAGGGTGGACAGCGAAGCAGGATGAGCTTGTATATCAGCCCTTCGTGCCAGACCCTGTCAAAGGCTTGGCGGGCGTCCAGTAGAAGCATGGATGTGTGCCGATGCTTGTTCCGGCTCTCAGCTGATCGTTTTTCGTTTAGGCAGGCCCTTATATACCTGCTCCTGGAGGGAGTCGCCTTCTCTGGTTGGCCGCCTGCTGTTCCCTCCAGGGGTGGTTTTTGGCTAGCGCCCTCTGTCGGAATGAGGCGGCTTTTGTTGTGGAGAGTGGCGGCTGGCCGCCACAGACCGTTTCAGCATTGCTGGGTAAGAGGTGCGAAAAATGGTAGTAAGTGAAACTGAGGGGTTGACTTCTCTGGTAGTACTTGAAAAAGCTGTGGTTTGATTTCCAGGGTTGCTCCAATTATTTTATTAAAAGCCGATAGTGTAGCGAATTTATTGGACTACAGAACATCTGTCGTTATGGATCTCGCACCCTTTCGTAAATTAACCGGTTTAGCTCTCCGTAAACTCTCTGGTTTTCGTGGCTTCTTTTGCTAATTGAATTTATTTTTCACTCAGATCGGTCGAACATACCTTCACGTTTTGGGTAGAAAGTTATTATGCTTACAGTTCCGGAATTTACTGTGCTCCTAGTAGTTCGACGAGCGGTTGTATTTGAACAATGCAAAATAGAGAATTAATGAGATTGTAAACATGATTTTTTAAACGATAATCGCTTCCTGAACTATCGGATAAACCCTGTGAGAAAGGTAATAAGTGAAACGGGGATGGTTGCATTTCTGGATTAGCTCCGATATATCTTACGAGCATTATTAAACGCTCATCCTATTGTTAGTTAATTGGACTTCCACCAAAATTTTTCAAAAAATTGTAACATTTGAACGGATTTTATTAGGAAAGGAAAAAACTGCGCTAAACTTGATTTTCATTGAAATGTTAGGTTACTTATTGCGCTGTTATCGTCATTTTCCCACGTAATTTGGAGCGGTCATAACAAGTAATATAATCAAATTCGTTGAAGCTGTTTACGAGAAGTAGAAAAGTATAGTGTTTTGATAACTACATTTTTGGGCAGATTTGGCTCATACCCTTATTGTGGCGTTCCATAGTGACCTGTGGGCTAGATGTCAAGTTTCAGCTGAGTTGGATCGGCTGTTTTTCCAAATCATGTTTATGAGACATATCACCCCTGAAGAAAGTACAAAAGTAAATACGAATCTGAATGGGGCTGAGGTAAGTAGTCCGCCCTAATTTTGTGGAAACACTAATATGTAGGGGGAGCTCTTGATTAAAATATTTGGTGCGACGCATCATACAACTTTCCTTGACGCACGTGCGTTCAGCGATTCTCTTGACTTGCAGCTAATCAAATGATCAGGAAAGTCTTTTACAACCCCCCCTCAAAATTTGATAATTCCGAATTTGCAATGGCTGTCCGGGCCGTTCTGTGCCTTTAACGTGGCCTCGAAACTCCGTTCTTTCACACAAAAATCCCATTTGGTATCTAGTTGTGCCCACCCTGCTCGGCAATCCAATCGGACAAAGCCCGTGGTTGTCATGGGCAACGAATAGTTAAGAAAATTAACAAAAGCGCAATTTTCTAGGAATTTTTAGATGCGAGATTGAAGGGAACAATTCCCAGAAGATTGCGGCTGCATCTGAATTGAAAATAGTGAAATTACGGTAATTAGTGATTCTACCAATTGAAAGAATTCGCGGGTCAATACAGCGAAAGTGATCCTTTTTAATTTCCTTGGCTCTACAAAGTAGAAAGGAAAGTTATGTAATCTGCTGAAAAAAAAGTTTGAGTTTTCTTCAGATCTTAACGTTTCAGACCCTCCTGAGTCCGAAAAACACTATTTGGGAAAATGGTATCTGTGTGTGTGTCTGGGAACAATTTTTAGAGAAAACCACCGTACCAAATTGGCTCAGACTTGATATCTCGCCCGCAGGTTACCATGGGACGCCAAAATGAGGGTATGAACAAAATCCACCGAAAGTTAACTATAGTTATCATAGTGATCAGAACACCAAATATTTTTTTTCTCAAAAACGGCTCTAACGTTTTTGATTGAATTTTTTATATTGATAGCTCTCGACAAGGCAATTATACCATCAAATTCCCATTTGTGGGAAAATGACGAGAGCAGCACAATAAATTATGAAAATTTACTACGAAAATCCAAGTTCAAATTAACTGAGTGATAAATAAATGGAGTAAGTGGAAAAAGCCATGTACACGAGTGAATTGACGTTGAGCTAAGGAAAGTTGTGTGCTGCAACGCACCAGATATTTTCATTTGTACTCCCTCTCTCTCATTGAAACTCGTCGTGTCGTGCCAATTGCCTACGGGCGCCTGGAATGTTAAGTTCTCGTCGTTCCATTGTATTCAGGCCATGTTTCGTATAGTTGTTTTTGTTTTTCGATGCTGAATCGAATGGGGTGGGATTATTTTTAGAAAAAATATTTAGGGTTCTGATCACAATGATAACTATAGTTAGTTTTAAGTGGATTTTGTACGTACCCTTATTTTGACGTTCCATAGGGGCTAAAATCATCAGTTTGAGATGATTTGGTGCAGCCGTTTTCTCTTTATCGCGCCCCTCAGACATATCTAAAATCAGGATCGTAACTGTCAATTAAGAGGCTATGAATGTGGCATATAGACTTACTAGGCTTGAACTAGTTAAGGTGCCACAAGATGCCAAAAGCTTTACAGAGCTCGATGCGATCACAGACATAACAGCTCCCAGGTACGAGTTCGACAGGAAATACTAAGGGCAACCAAATGGTATTAACTACAACACGATTAACATCTAACATCTTACCCTGTGTCCCACTCCAACGATTTGTCAAGCTGACATCTATGCTATCATCGTAGGGGCTGTCATAATGCATGGGGCCCTAACCCATAATGTACCGGCGCAAGGCCGAGGGCTGTACATTCTCATGGTACCATGTTTGGGTCAAACAACCCTCAAGGTATTTTCTCCATAATACTGGTAGGTGTGGTTTTCATCACCCTCGCTTTTAGTAAGCACGCTGCCAAAGTTCTCTCTGATAGTAGCTCTTCCCATCCATATGAGATGATCGATCTCACAATGGCCTCATACAACTAGCGGACCATTCGAGGCTGTCCCACACATTCTTCGGCACGTCCACAGGACGCTTTCTTGGTCGTATATCTAACGTGCTCTTTCCTGGTTGTTGTACGATCCAGAATCACACCCAGATACTTGACCTACTCACTGAGATGAACTATTGCTTCTTTTACTTCCTGCAGTCTCATTCCGAATAGTTGTCTTTGTCTTATGAATGGCCCTATGACTGTTTTAGCTGGGTTAATGGACAATGCACCACGAGTAAACCCCAGGCAGAGCTGCCCCCATTAGATCAGATAGCACTCTGCCTCGAATGATCACAGCAACACCATCAGTGTACCCATCTCCCAAAAAGAGAGTCCATCACCAAGTTCAATAGGAGAGGAGATGGGACCCCACCCCGAGGGCATCCCCTCATACACCTTGCGCTCAGTGAGCAGCTTCCTAGCGAGTTCTGAATCTCTGCAGTTCAACACAGCAACGATCCACCTTATTACATTCCTATTGACATATGTAGTTAATGCCAAGTGGCCCCATAATACCTAGGAAGGTCCCTAAGGTACTAGTTAGAACCGTTTTCGACAGAATCGGAACAACGATCGTTCAATGTTCGACAAACCTCATTTTTCGAGCTATCACGGCTTATTCCTCCATTCAACGGATGAATGCAGAAATAGTTGTTGAGAACAAAATGTGGGCAGAGGTTGCAATAATACGATTAAACCATTGAGTTATATTGTACTAATTAGTTACTAACTTTTGTTTTCTACAGATATCTGTGAAAATACGGAAATATATGCCTATTTGAAGCGAAGTGAGTTTTTTCCATTCTTTGAGAAACAGTCCCTCCGATTATCTAAAGTCATGGGGTGACTCCAACTAGTCAATACCTGTTCCGTTCAGCATTAACGCTCTTCCGTAACTTACAATACAAATGCTCGAATCGCTCCCATTTCTTGAGTGGTCTAAGTATAAACAAAGCTGGAGTAACTTCCAACTCAACTCCCTCTCCTCCCATACATTTACCCTTCCTATGCGCAACCTTTTAGTAACAATTATACAAAGCGAGATATAGAGAGAAGGAGAAGTTCCTCTACAATTTTACCCTTCGCAATCTAACGGGACAAAGAAAGTTGTTCAACGTTCTCGAGGCGCTAAAGTTTTGTTGTACTGAATCATATGAATATGCCACCTCTGAATTCGAGTAATTACTGGAAGCAGTCCGCCCGTGTTTCTTGGTCGAGACAACGCAGCTCTTGGTTTGCTGGAGTTTCGAAAATGGGGGCGGTAATAGTGAGTGACAATTATTAACGATCCTCAGGCCGAACTTTGAGAAACTGGAACTAGATCTGCTACTAGTTTCCGGGTTACAGGAACAACTGTGATTCCCCAATCTCAAAATGCTTAGTTGAATGTTTGGAGATTATGATGGTAATTCAACCATCCGACTACCCTAACTGCTTCGCGATAGATCTCCCACATGAATTACTTGAGTTTTCTCTTTTCACTTTCCTTAGCTCTACGACGAAGATAGATATATTATGCGAAAAAAGGAACTAGCGCTAGTGCAATAAACGACGACGTGCGTTCTCACAGGATAATTAGCTGTCTTATACAAGAATAACAAGATCATAGTTCAAGCACAGCCAAAAACATCGCACGTCAACACAATTGGTTTTTAATTGTAATAATACTATAGAAGTAACCGACACATCTCCCCTTTGGGACAACCATTCAAATTTTAAAATGTTTCTGCCAATGCTCCTGCCATGGCCCTGGCCATATTTCGATCACTTGTAGGCAGCTGTCCATGACACTGCCTGGTCTTCTACGATCGAGTCATTACTTGGCTCGCCTGAACCAGAAATAGTGGGTTCCTGTATCAAATGCCGCCGGTTATCTCCGCTCCACTAAGAAGCATTGGAGGAGGATAATCAGCTTTTGACACAACTTTTACGTCTTTTTAGATGTTTCACACACATTTCATCTCCTTCTTTCAATTCTGGCAATGCGCTGACCCCTCTTCTGTCGCCATAATTAATTTTCGTTATTTTTTTTCAAGACCAAATCTTTTTCTTAGGATTCCTCCAATTTTTCTTGACTTACTCGCGGGTGATTGTTGATCGACGGGAGAGATGATCTTATTTTTTCCCTATAAAGTAACTCTGCTGGAGATTCCAGTTTAAAAGAAGCAGATCAAGCACACGCACAGCGTTTGGCATCACGGAATTTAAAATTGATAATTTTACCGTTTATTTTCATTGACACCGTTGGATAATGACGCAATGTTGAATTGCCCACGTTTTTACTTTCCGCTACCCAAAGAGAAATATTGTAATCGTGTCAAAAAAAGTTTGGTTTTCTTCAGATCTTTACGTTTTGAGGCCTACTGAGTCTAAATGTGCTTTTTTTGTTTTGTTTGTTATTGTTTGTAGGCGCGAAAATAAGGTTGTGGTTGATTTCTGTCGATGGGAAAGGGAGGCGAAAGTTCACCCAAAAACTACTAGGGGTTTTCGCATTTCTTTCGAAAACGGCTCTAACGATTTTGATTAAATTTTCAAATTATCTTCTACTAATCAACCTAACTTTTTTCTATACATATCTCCATGAAAAGATGGTAAACGGAGATATGGGCCTATGAAGCAAAAATAGGTTTTTCTCTTGCCTATGAGCCTCTTGTCCCCCATCTCTTGGCCTTCAGGCCGGAAAGAGCTGCTGTTACTGTGGCAGCTTTATCTGATACTTACCTTACCGGATGTGGAAACTAAACAACTCCCCCCCCCCCTGGTGATAATTGACGGTGTGTTGTTAGTTTGTCCATCTCAGTCGCGAGTTTACATGATATCGTTCTGTATTATTAACTGAAGCCATGTAAATCGCTGGATGTTCGTGGGGATAAGGAAGGTTGTGTGATGCGTCGCACCAGATATCTATTACTCATTAGTTAATTCAAGAGTAAAAAAAACTCGGAAAGCCCTTGGTCTATTTGTAGTTGTTATAAGAAATATCGTCGATTCCATCGCTGCCACGAGAGGAAAATGAGCTAATGACCAAAGAAGAAAGTTAGTTCCCAGGCCTTGGCTAGCGTCGGGACCGGAATGTTTCGCGGCCAGGGTTGTTGTGACGATTTAAATCCTTCAAATTCGTTCGCACGCCAATAGCCGATTTCATTAGGAGACATATTTGGTACTTGGCTATGGAGAGGCAAGATACATTCGATGTGCTAACATGCTGAGCTCTCAAAGTCAGAGAATCGATGAAAACGGTTGCGAGTAATATTCAATTATTAATAACGACCTTCGCACCTACAAGATGGAAGTGTAATAACGCTCATAAAATAATTAAGAGCAACCGAAAATTTCGGAATTCCAACCACCAACACAATTTCAACAGTTTATACCAGATCATTCCACAACACTAAACAATTCACATTGACAGTCTGGTCAGTTAGATGCACTGGTTCTTCAATAATGTCCGCGGCATAAGTAGGAGGAACTCAATACATTCCGGAACCTTTAGCTCTGCCATTTCCTATAGAACGTGAAGTTATCTTTCACCAATTTTACATTTAGCTTGCAGATTGTTACAGGACGTCACAATAAGAGTATGAGCGAAATCGGCATAAACCAACTATAGTTATCATGAAGACCAAAACACTTTTTTTCCCCATAAACGGCTCCAACGATTTTGATTAATTTTTTTGTATAAACCGCTCTAAATAACTCAAGAGCTCTATACCATTCTAGTCTGTGGGAAAATGACAAGGGCTGCACAATAAATTATGAAAAACTTCGAAGAAAATTAATTTTGGCCCCGTTTTTTCTTATAAATTCCGCTCAAATACTATTAGCATTTTCAAAAAAAAAAAAGATGAGTCGTTCATTATTCTTGTTACACTCTCGCGGCTTAACAACACCCATGAGATAATTAGGAGCAAGTCAATAAAATCCCTCACTTTAAGCGTTACTCCCTTTCTAAGTAAAACGTGAAGTTATGTTTTACCAAGTTTAAATGAACTGATCGGAAAATAGGTTGGATCGCCGGAGGCGTGTCGGGCTGAGGAACGTACGGTGATGTGGCGCACCAGATATTTTTTATGCTGTTTGCTCATTAACGTGCTTGACCAAAATCTCAACGGCAAACAAAATCGTCACCCTAAAAGAAAATATACTGTAGTTCATCGTAATGTACCGTAAACGTCGTTGACGGTAACTTCTTGAGTACCAACTTTTCCTAGGTCCTCAAATATCGCGTCCTGGAAGTGTACCTGCTGTTGAATAGTTTGACGCAGCATTTTCGAGAAATCGCTTCAAAGTGAAGAAATAATTACCAGATGTCCGATGCCCCGCTCCATCACTCATTTGAGCCATTATGCTAAGCACGAAGATGTGTCCAAATCCTATCATAATGAGCGTCGAGATTTGTTAACGTTTAACGACCTTTAACTGAATCGGAGAATGAAACCCGTATTTAATTCAAATTTCGACAAGTGCCCTTTGTGAATTATTCATCGTCACACGTTATACATCTTGGAATTCTGGGAAGGGTTGTTGTCAAGTCGAGAACAAGGGCGCATGTATAATAGAACGACAAGGACTCGGAAACGTGGAAGATCGTTTGTTAACCACCTCGTTGAGTTTCGACGCTCAAAGGGCCGTTTAAACCAGCTTCAATTCCAGTTCGAAGCTAATGAATATAACCGAGTGAGTGCCCAATAGAATCTCGACTGAATCGATGTAACGACACGAAATGTTTACTTTCCGGTACCCAAAGTGTAATGAAATCATTGTGGTCGTGCCAGAAAAGTTGAGTTTTCTCAGTTCATTCCGTATTGAAAACTACTTAATCCAAAAGTACCTGACGCGTAGCAACACAACTTTTGGCAGCCACTGCTATGTAAATGCGGGAGCTATATCTGTGTTAAACGCATTTATACGGAAAAATTTATATTGAACAATATATCGGTACTAGTTAGTTGAGAGTAAGTTTGATCGAAATCGTTGGGTAAATCTAGTTTTTCGAGTTATCGTGGCTCACGAGTGTTATTTCGTTCGTGCAACAGATACATACATAAATAATTGTAATTACACTTTGTAATATTCGATTAAATTCAGTGAAGCAGTTACTCGGGAAATTATGAAAAGTCGAAAAAACATTATTTATCCTGTTCAATAGATTGTAGATGGTCAGGGCAACGTTTATTGAGAACGATGTACAAGGTGTTAGCTATATGAAGACATCCTGTGAATATGGTGAAATTCGTTGAAGGCGTTTTGGCAAAACATGAAAAACCTGTTTGCTTCATAGGAGGAGATATGGGTTTACAGGATTTTAGTGGAAATATTATGAAGAAGGAAGGTTGTACTGACTAGTAGATCAGAGGAACATTCAAGAAGAACATTTAAAAACCCCAAATTTTTGTTTGACACGATCGTGAAAACCTAATTTTGGCCCGTGGTTTGTGTTGTAATTGGCGGGAAAAGCGTTGGGCCGATGGAGTTGGTTCTTGATCAAATCCAGTGACGCAGTTACTCGGGAAATCACATGTTTTAAAAACACTATTTTAGACACGTTTTGATTTTTATCTCTGTTCAATGGACGGCCAGAGGAACATTTATCGAGTACACTGTATAGTTAACTATTTGAAAACATTCTGTGAGTTTGGTGAAAATCGTTGTAGCCATTTTGCTTAAAGGCGTAAAAAAACCTTTTTTTGTTTCATAGGCCTATATCTCCGTTCACCACACTTTCATAAAGATATTTATAGAGAAGACAAATTAGGTAGTAGAAGATAATTTGAAAGTTTAATCGAAATTGTCTGAGCCGTTTTCGAGAAAAATGAGAAAACCCCCAGTTTTTGGTACATTGTCGCCCCCCCCCCTCCCCAACAACCCTTTCACATCGACTGAAATCGCCGATAACCTTATTTTCGCGCCTACAAACAATAACAAACAAAGCTAAAAAAGAACCAGCTCAATCGGTTCATCCGTTCTCCCGTAAATCTCACGCGCACCATGCGCCGAAATTAGGTCTTTCGGACTGAGCAGGTAAAACTTGAAGATCAGAAGAAACCCCAACTTTTCTTTTACACGATCACCGTACTTAACTTACCTTTTGGGTCGCCGAAAGTAATCAAATCCGAACTTGTGAAGAAGCTGTCGGACTTCGAGTAGATAAGTTTGGGAACTCAATTAAAACTTGTTGTGAACGAATGGCAGAATTGGGACGAAATTGGCCAGAAATTGTAGTTTTGGGGGAATCGAGAAAAGTCCAGTTGCGAAGTCGTGAAAGATTTATTTAAAAAGGGAGCAGAAATGTTGAAAAATTGAGTACTAATAATGTACAATTTCAAGTTCTTCAATATTCCGTCATTTGTTAGACTAACTTTTCTCACGGTGTTTTCTCAGTATCTTTGAGAGCAACAAAAATGAACCATGAAAACAAATCGTAAGTAGGGGCAAGATGATTTCCATCCTTGGGAAGGGGGAGTAAAATGCAAAAATAAAGAGGGGTTTTCTAATTTAATAGTTGTGTGTCAAATGGTCCACACGAGATATTTTTAAACAGGTTTTTGGTTCTCAGCAATTATTTTTGTATCTATCTGGTGAACGGAACTGGGATTTATTAAACCACGATAGCTCAGAAAACGAGATATGTCGAATATTGATTTACGTTTTTCCGATTTTTTCAAAAACGGCTATAACGATTTTGGACAAATGTACGGGGTACTTACAACAATCTAGTACGCACATTTTTTTCTGGTAACCAAAAACGCGAAAAGACCTAAAGCCCCATCACCAAGAACACCAAGGAGAAAGATGGGACGTTGGGCGGAAGTAATCAAGTACGCGCACAACTTTTTGGATAGCATCTCTGCAAAACCAAACCATTGCAGAAGCTAACGCTAGACGGTAAAAACAGATGAACTCGACATATCGCCAGTTACTCTCATAAAGCTCAAATCTGAAATAAAAAGTAATATCAATGCAAAAAAGACTCCTGGCTACGACCTGGTTACTGGCCGTTTGAAAGAACTCCCTGAAAAGACACTGCCGAAATTATTTAATATCATCAATGCTGAAATATGTACCCTGACATGGTAGGTCGTGCTTGGTGCATTGCCCCTGGTGTTGGAGAGGGTGCCTAGCCTCACGGCCTTTACCCCTCTCCAGCCAGCACCTATCATTTCTCTAGGGGGGATTTCCAGCGAAACCACGGTCCCCACGAGGCCAATCCCATGGCTTCACAGCCGACAGCGCCACGCTTTTGAAGGCTCCATGCTGCCGGCTGCGGGCTTAAGCCCCCGTGGTACCCATTTTATTTGGCTGCACCTTGAGCAGCCTACGGACCTGAATGGGTGGCAGGCCCTGGTGCCAGAATTGCCAAGAGGCGTTCTGCCGGCACCTACGCTTTATCTCCGTGGGGGTACGGGGATTGGACTTGCCCCCGCAGCCATTGAGAAGGGTGTCAGGCCGTCTTTTACGGCCTGAACTGCGATCCCCATTCCGCTGTGGCGAGGGCGGACTACTCTATATTCGGCCGCCCTCGCCCGCGACCCTCCCAACTCACTCTACGCCTATCCCTAACTAACACATTCACACATCCATTCAACACTTAAATACATTCACACATTTCCCGATGGTCCAGGGGCGGACTACTCGATATTCATCCCCCTGGATCCATCCCTACAATACCTAATCTACTCTACAAAACACTAACACACATATACACAACACATACATTCACACATATTCACTCATATATACACTCAGCCCTTAAATACAGTCACACCGGCGGTCCAGTGATGGGCTACGTGATATTCGACCATCCCTGGCACCGCCCACTCAAAACCACACACTAACACATAACACAGACACACAATCTAAGCACCTACTCCTTCTCCTGAGGCCCTGCGCACGTTCCCTAATCTAATCTCTTCCCTATCCTTTAACACCCTTTCTCCAAACCATTTTCACCATACCTAACATCCTTGATTCCTAACCATTGTCGTATCCCATTGTTGTTCCAATCCTATTACCTCATTCCTGGCTGTTTCCCTTTCCTGCTGATAGTTTACACTAGTGGTGTTTCACTGTGTCCAGCTCTCCACACTCACACAGCCCGTCAGTCACCAGCGCGAACCCACGGAGCTTCTCACGGAAGTCTCCGTGGCCAGTGACGAGCTGTGTGGTGTAGAACCCAAAACTTATCCATGGGGCCTCTATCCTTTCCTTTACCTGTGGCAGCCACGCGGACGTCCATCTCCCTTTCTCACTATTGTGCCATCTTTCCTGCCACTCATCGACAACTAACTTGTCGATGAGGGCTTTCCTTTTTCTTCCATCAATTTCCCTGTCGTTCCACACCACACGTCCCTGTGCTCTCAGCCGGGAGCCCGCCCACCTTCTCTTCACTTCAAGGTCAATGGGCGGCTCCCCGGCCACGACACATAGGGCATCGGAGGAGACTGTCGGGTAGGCCTTCACTATACCTATTAACATCCTTCTTTGGCCTACCGCCAGTCTCCTCCTCGTGTGGGCATTCAACCTATCCCACCATGCTCCAGCTGCGTACGCGATGACTGCCACATACATTCCCCGGTATATTGTGCGCAGGGCCTCTCTACCCACACCCCATTCTTCCCTAGCCATCCTCACCACTCCATGAAACTTATCCCGAGCTCCTAAGTACTCCTAAGTACTTCATCTCCTTCACCATCCCTATCCTATTTCCACGGTAAAACAGGCGTGGTGGCCTACCCTCATCAAACTTTCCCCTCAACATCATTATCTTTGTTTTTCCCTCCGATACCTTCATCTTACTTTCCTTACACCATTCCTCAATAACTTCCAATATCCTATTTCCTCTTTCCTCCAGCTCGGCCCTCGAGTTCCCACCTACTATTGCTACTCCATCGTCCGCATGAGCCACCATATCGTATCCTTCTCCCGTACCCTGACAGTGGTAAGTAGCGGAGGTCATAATGATACCCAACCGGGAAAGTCACCGAACGAAAGGACGGGTTATCGACCAATAGCCCTCCTCGACGTCACGTCAAAACTTATCGAAAAGTTGCTCCTTAAACAAATAATAGAGGATATAAATTTGATCCCTAATCATCCATTCAGGTTCCACGAACGACTCTCTACAATAGACCAAGTCCACCGCACCACTGACATAATAAAAAACAATCATATTATTGGAAGTGGCTCCAGCCTTTGACAAAGTTTGGCACCAGGGACTTGAGTACAAATTGCACAGGGGCCTACCAAGACAATGCTTCCTACTACTCAAATCCTACCTTGAAAATAAGCATTTCAGGGTGAAATATGAAAACGAATACTCTGGCTTGCACATTTGCAGACGGCACTGCCATCCTCTCAGTTGGGGATGACATAACGGCCACTATCCGCAAACTACACACACCAACTAATAAGACCTCGTAATGGACCAAGAAGAGGAGGATGAAGCTTATTGAATCTTAATCAGTACACATAAACTTCACCAATCGAATAACCATATAACCAACCGCTCGTGATGTACTAAACTCAAACCAAATCCCGCAAGCTAATGCAGTAAAGCACTTGGGCATGACCATTGATTCCTAGCTAAACTGGAATAATCACGTAGAAAAAAGAACATTAAATTAAAAATTAAGTTCAGAAACATGCGTTGGTTGATGGAAGGAATTCTCGTCCCTCACTTCCCGACAAACTGCTTATACACCAGCAGATTATCCGCCCTATCTGGACCTATAGAATACAGGTCTCGGATTGTGCTAAGAAGTCTAATATTTTAAAAAACCCGAATGTCGCAGAATAAAGTACTGAGAAGTATAGTTAGTGCCTCTCGGTGCATGCGTAATGCGCATTGAGATTTGAAGGTATGGGTACTGAGTGAACTAAATCATTGTTAAGTACACAAGGAAGCACGAACATGAGAACCGCGAAACAAACCACTGGACTTACATGCTGCGCCACTAACAGCGCAATGAACTCAGAACTGCTTAAATTACGCTATAAATAGTGTAAATAGCCTACCTGCAATGTGTTCATTATATCAACGAGTATGACTAGATGGAATGTACTTAATTTGTCTGTTGCAATAAATAATAAATCACATTTTATAAATCTAAATAAATATTTCCGTAGGAATGCGTTTAACGAAGATACTGCGCTCGTATTTACAGCAGATCGTTGAATGTGAAAGTTGTCTGTCTCCTGTCAAGGAAAATATTGTAATCGGGTTAAAAAAAGAAGATATTTCATAAGGTTCGTAAGTTTTGAGGTCAACTGAATGGAAAAATTCTCATTTCGGGGCGTGGTCTGTGAGTGTAGTCAGATTTGGGTTGATTCTTGGAAAAAAGTCGTGGAACTCGTCCATTTCTGAATAATGCACACCTAGGTTTTCGGTCAGAAATCATAATATTTCAGCCTTTGGGCCCCACAAGGCGCTGTGCAAGCCCTGTGCACCTGTGGAAACGCCTCCCCAACGGATCGTATTTACTTCAGGAATCGTTCTCTAGCGTTATTTTAACGAGAACTTGAAAAAACCAAGAAATGTTATTCAAGAGACTAGCGCAATTTCCATTCTTCGTTCCTTTCAGTTTGCAAATTGAGCTGGTTCTTTTTACTTTCCGCTACCCGAAGGGAAGGAAAGTATAGTAATCGGCCCAAAAAAAAAAGTTGGGTTTTCTTCAGATCTTTACGTTTCAGACCCTACTGACTCTAAAAAACCTAATTTCGGAGAGAGGTCCGTGTGTATGTCTGTGTGTATGTCTGTGTGTATGTCTGTGTGTATGTCTGTGTGTATGTCTGTGTGTGTGTGTGTCTGTAGTTCGATTTGCGGGCGAACGGCTGATCCGATTGAGTTGGTCCTTTTTTTGTTTTGTTCGTTATTTTTGTAGACACCAAAATAAGGTTATGGACGATTTCGACCGATGGGAAGGGGGTGGGGACGAAAATGTACCAAAAACTAGGGTTTTTCGCATTTTTCTCGAAAACGGCTCTAACGATTTTGATTAAACTTTCAAATTATCTTCTCCTAATCAATACCTAACTTTTCTTCTCCATACATATCTCCATGAAAATACGGTGAACGGAGGTATGGGCCCTGAAGCAAAAATAGGTTTTTACGCTTTTTGGCAAAACGGCTTCAGCGATTTCCACCAAACTCACAGGATGTTTTCAAATAGTTGATACCTACATATTCTTCTCAATAAATGTTCCTGTGACGGTCCATTGAACAGAGATAAAAATCAAAATGTGTCGAAAATAACGTTTTTTCTAACATTTCCGTAAATTCCAGGGTAACTTCTTTACCAGATGTGATAAATTCTAATGGAGTGTCTTTTAGTCACCCATACCAACATTTCGTTCTCTATAATTATTTCTGTATATATATGTTGAACGGAGATATAAGCCAAGTTAACACAAAAAAGGAGATTCGTCGAACATTAATTGATCGGTATTCCAATTTTCTCAAAAACGGCTCTAACGATTTCGATCAAACATTCGGAGTACTCTCAGCTAACTAGTCCCTACATTTTGTTCTCCATAAATGTTCCTGTAAAAATGCGTTGAACGAAGATATAGCACCCGCCTATGAAGGTGGTGTTCGAACTTAAAGGGGTGGCGGAAAGTTGTGTGTTGCTACGCACCAGATATTTTTGTTTTGTTCGTTATTTTTTGTAGACACCAAAATAAGATTATGGACGATTTCGGCCGATGGGAAGGAGGAGTGGGGGACGACTACTAACTAACTAACTGCTAAACTATGGTTTTTCGCATTTTTCTCGAAAGCGGCTCTAACGATTTTGATTAAACTTTCAAGTTATCTTCTACTAATCAATACCTAACTTTTCTTCTACATACATATCTCCATGAAAATACGGTGAACGGAGATATAGGCCCATGAAGCAAAAATAGGTTTTTTATACTTTTTGGCAAAACGGCTTCAGCGATTTTCACCAAACTCACAGGATGTTTTCAAATAGTTAATACCTACATATTCTTTCCAATAAATGTTCCTGTGACGGTCCATTGAACAGAGATAAAAATCAAAATGTGTCAAAAATAACGTTTTTTCTAACACTTCCGTAAATTCCAGGGTAACTTTTTCACCAGATGTTATAAATCCTAATGGAGTGTCTTTAAGTCACCCATAGCCACATTTCGTTCTCTATAATTATTTCTGTATATATATGTTGAACGGAGATATTAGCCAAGTTAACTCAGAAAAGGAGATTTGTCGAATATTAATTTATCGGTATTCCAATTTTCTCAAAAACGGCTCTAACGATTTCGATCAAACGTACGGAGTACTCTCAGCTAACTAGTCCCTACATTTTGTTCTTTATGAATGTCCCTGTAAAAATGCGTTGAACGAAGATATAGCGCCCGCCTATGTAGGTGGTGTTCGAAATTACGGGGGTGGCGGAAAGTTGTGTGTTGCTACGCACCAGATATTTTGACGTTAGGTTGAATAGAATAGGTTACAATCACGCACTGTACAAGAATTTTAAATCTTCGAGTAATAATGTGCAGCGTTTTTAACATTCTTTCGAATATAGCTAAAAGATTAAACTGCAAGGGTAATTTCATCGAACTGTTATTTGTATTTGCTTCGATATCTGTGCTTTCGTAGAAACGCGTACAGAGCGTGCCAAAGGACGAGGAAAGTTGCGCGACTCTCCGCACCAGATATTTCCGGATCCGGTTAATTAGGAATTTCCACCGAGTTCCACGTAGTTGATGCGAGGAAACGACTCGCATCTAAAGGACCCATTAGCAGCGAGGCTTTAAATCCCGGCAGACAGAGCGGAGTTCGAGGATATTGTGGCACATTCGGTAAAAGATTCAGGTTGATAAAACGCGGGCCCTTCCCTTCCTCAACCACAACATGAAGAATCCCATCGCCATTCAACGGGCAATTGAGTGCCGAGAAAGTGGGGATCACGGAAAGCTGTCGGACGGTTGTTATTGAAAAACAAAGTTAGATGCCATGTGAGTTAACCGACGTTTCGTCAGTTGCCGCAGTGAATCATGCGTTGGTCGTCGAGAGCTCCGTTCGAGACAACTTTTCGCGAATATATCGGGGCGGTTTTTTTGTCGGGCGAATTGAAACAAATTACGAGAAAGTGACGATGGGACCGGAGAAATGTTCCACTACTTCGTTATTATCTCCGCATTTTTGCTCGAAAGCTCGGAAGAAATATTTTTTTCAACGGATACTTGCCCTTTGGTTTATCTTCATTTCAACGAGGGGACAGTTCGCAAAGGAAGTTTATGCTGCAAAGGGGCATCGAAGAACTCCAGCGGTTGCCACGAGGGAGGAGAGTTGTCTTGGACCGAAACCGAATTACCTTTAGCGAATTTCTCTGGACACGTCAACTCCTCGTCTGATATTGACTCAACTCTCATGTCGGGCGAGGCGACTTTGAATGACAGCAGTAACTTCAAATCTAGAGGAAAGTACGCGGATTTGTATCCGATCGCCGATTGGAAGAAATTCGGTTGGTTGGACGATAGTTACGAACAAATAATCAACATTTACTGGTTGGATTTCCCGCCTCCATCCCACAACGCGCATTACGCTTTCGCCCTCATCTACTTAGTTCTTACTGTTATCAGTTTAATTGGTAACAGTTTGGTCCTCGCTCTTATCACCTGGTAAGCATATTATTTGTAGACCCATTCACAACAGAACTACGAATAAGACGGTTATAACTTCGAAATGAGTGAAAAATACGTGGTGCAACGCAACACAGAACTTTTTTCAGCCGCAATAATATACAGCAATTAGTATCGCCCTACCAACAACTAGTCCAATCAGTATTCAGTTGAATTGAAACATTTGAACATTACTTCTATATAGAAACTCGTGGTGCTTAATGTCTCGTAATTTATTGAGTTCTCCCAACTTATGCCACGACATTTATTAACTGGGACTGCCAATAAGTTTTATTTTTGGGAAGGTTTTATGTTTACCGCTTTACACTCATAGAAAAAATGATTGTGTAGGAAAAATATGTAATGTGACGCATCACACAACTTCTTCGATTTTGATCGCTTTACAATTAGCGTTTCTTACTGTTTATTTGTGACGAGGGGTTTGGAAATGTTGGAGAATCGCTGACTCAGTTGAAAATTAAAGCAATTTCATCTTTAACCAGTAGACTGCTATCACAGGGGTGCCTAGAATGGGAGTCAGGCCCCTCGTCCTACCCGTTCCTCCAGGAGCGGGCGACATTGACGAACGGATCTTGGAAATCCGATCAAAGATTCGAAGAACGCTTAGCTACATCGATGCTTTAATGTCGAGTCAAACGCTATTGCAATGGGCTCGTCACCACCTCACTGGAGACTTAAGAATTCATCTCATTATGATCTCCCTTTTTATTTTTATTGTTTGGAGACGCACTTTTTGCAGCAGCGGCATTCTTTTCTTGGAATGAAGGAGCATTGAATTCAGGCGAAAATTACAGCGATCCGACCCCGTGCTCTGATCCTATACCCCTATCTTTGACCATTAGATGGCGACCACTGAATTTGCCGCTGATGGTTCTTACTCGGCATTAGCCACAACTCGGATACTTCCTCTACATCCTTCGGGCACTCCTATATGCCGCTTGTCTCACTAACTCATCTGCCCTTCCACCACTTGCAGGGGGATGATTCAGAAACCTCAACTCTGCTCGCCCCTGACAAGAAGGTACTGCCACACACAGGCTTATCTTGGTGTTCCTTTACGTCCACCCATAGTATTGGCACTACAGAGAAAATGTATGACCTTCTTCCTGGCATATTGGTCAACGCAGAAGCTATGAAGGTAGAATACAGATTAACTAGGATGGGAATACCTAAGGTGCTACACAGTCGTCATAGCATCGTAAACTTCGAAAACTTAACACACCTGAGCATGATCCTTGCCGACTTCGAGAGGAAATATAATAAAGTGAACTCATAAGGAAGATTATAGGACAATGAGAGTATTGGTCTCTGAGTTTGGGGACATCTATTGGGATGGTTCTAAAACTGTGGAAAGTACAGGCGAAAGTGCAAGCAGCAACTCCCGTTTGATGGTCAACATGTGAGGGCTGCAGGTGTACTGAGGTAGTTTGGAGATGCTTTTGAAGAGCTGCTGACTCAGGCAAAAATTAGGGCAAATCCTGTGGAGCTCCGACCCACAATTTCCGACTATCGCCGAGAATTATGAACCCATGTCTTAACCACTAGACCACGATCGCCCGATGCCCTTAATAGGAGTCATTCAGTACATCTCCCCCCTCGTCTTCAGCCGCTGCTCCTGGAGCGGACTCTTTTAAGGAACGAATTTATGAGAGTTGAGCGAATCCCCGGAAAATCCAACCTTTGATTCGAGAAACGAGGGGGCTACAAGGAAAGTCTTTTCTTTCACATTGTGGTAGTCGCGTCGCCCATTTCATTTCCCTTCGCGCTGGAACTTTCACAGCATCAGCGAATCCCAGACCCGAGAATTCGTCTCATTATTTTTCTCTTAATTTTTAAAGTTTTTCTCTCTGGGCCTCTTCTTTCTTTGGATTGAAGAAGTTCGACCACTAGTTGGGCACCAATTGTACTGAGGTAGTTTGGAGATGCTTTTGAAGAGCTGCTGACTCAGGCAAAAATTAGGGCAAATCCCCTGGAGCTCCGACCCACAATTCCCGACTATCGCCGAGAATCATGAATCAATGTCTTAACCACTAGACCACGATCACCCGGTGCCTTTAGTAGCACAAGCACAAGGCTGGAGCTTAGGAGCCCTGTATACTTCATCCTCTTATACATGGCGATGGTGGGCTGGTACACTGAGCATTGCCTACCACGGGAAGCGGATGGCAGCTGTGCAGAGGAGGTGCGTCCTAATCCCCCTTCTGGCAGCCAAGTGGAACGATCAAGGGGGCAACCAGAGTATTGTTTGGCTGCCAGAATGAAAGAAATAGAGCTGAGAGCCTTGGGAGGTGGCAACACGAGTGGGACACATACCATAAGATGCACTGGAACAGGCAGCTGATTCCAGCACTTGGTCCATGGCTCAAGCAGCCCCACAGTGAGGTTTATTTCTACATTACCCAGCATCAAGAGAATACGTACACCAAAATGATAAGGCTGCCATCCCAAACTGTCTGTACTGCAGGGAAATGGTGGATGATGCTTCCCGCATCATATTCTGGCGTCAGAGGTGAGCATGCTGGCGGCACACGGTGGAAGACACAGTCAGCCGCATCACCCTTGGGAGGTCGAAGAAGACAAGCAAGAAGAGCTGCCATCGCAGAGAGGCGTGAGGGTCAACCTGATGATGAACTAAATGGTTCTGGGGCGGTTTTCAATACATGCCGAATGCAGGGTGTGGATAAATGGCTCAGGGAGCAACGGAACGTACATTTCCCTTGGGCCCACTCCCACGGGTTAACAAGTGGAGATTATGTTTGCCCGATGGGAAACCGAGTTTTTAAAAAGAAAACTTTGAAAATTTATTACGGAATTACTTGGTTTACAAAGGGTACAATCGTTGGAGACGGCTAACACAAAAGTGAGGTGTCTCAAGTGCTGTATGTCTAAGGACACCTCGTAGGGAGGTGGATACTGCTGAGCTAGTCTTTTAATCCCGAGAATCTTCGGGGTTAAAAGTTACATACTACGCAAATATCTTCTCGTAGCTTGCAATTATCGCTGGGGCTGTGCTACGGTTCGACGATATGGACCTTCTGTACAACGTCTAAACTGGCAGCTCTGAAAGAGTCGGTGTTTACTGAATTCATGTTCACGATCACTGTAAATGTTTCGTCTACTGTCCCTAAACAGCCATTGCCTAATTGTGGAGCACTTGTCAGTGTCTAGTGAGAGAATATGCCAGGAGGATGCCTCTGGGGAATAGGTTGAATTACCATCCAAACGTAAATTTACTGTTGGTTAATATGCTAGCAATTGCTGAATGTAGGAGCAAATGGACGATGTTCCGCGCTGCGTCGCACCAGCCGTCTATTTAGTAAACTTCCCTATAGTTATTACTCGGAACGTTATCGCTTTCTTCAATTTACACGCTCATTATATTACTGATCTTAATTTTTCAGCGTGAAATCACTTCGGACGCCCTCAAATATTCTCGTCGCCAATTTGGCAGTCGCCGATTTTTTCATGATGGCAAGGGGACCCATTTTCATTTTCAACTGCCTCCATTTCGGCCCTGTTACAGGATATTCAGGTATTTGTTTACACGAATTAAGCTTTAATAATTTGAATGCGATTGGTGTATAAAGTCAAAATACGAAAGGTGTGAGATGATGTCTTGTAACGAAAGATGTACTCAACTTGTACAACGGGAATGCCTGGAATTCATTTTCTGTAAATTTCCTTTTCACGTGCTTTCAAAGAGTAACGGAATCAGTAACGGAATTCAGTTTTTGTGGAGTCGACCCAACTGATTGTCCTCCACTAAGTACACCGCACGCGTATCTGCACATAATAAATGAAATATGAGGGAACGTTCCTATTAAAATTTGAATTTTCTTATTTCTAATTTACAAAGGGGAGATAAGGTACATGATACTCGTAGAAGCTGACATTGTACAGGTGTGAGTTCGGGCACGCGGAGGCTTCAAGAGGGTTTTCAAAATTCGACATATCACGCTTTTGGTTTATCGTTCATTGTTTACGATCGTGAACATTTTTTTTACAACCTCCTTTCGAAATTTCACACATAAGTTTCCAAGGCATGGGGATTCCGTCTGCCGTCCGGAACACACTGTTAGGAGTATAATTAGCGATATCGCAATAAGTGATTCGGGAGTAAATACGAATCAACCGAATGCAATTGGAACACATTGGGTAGGAGCGAATCGGGGCATTTGTGGTGCCCAGTCAGCACAAATACTCCGGACGAGCCTCCGCTAAATGGAAGAGTTTGGTTCGTCCCGGTACATCACTCCGCCCTTGATGAAGTGCCTGTCCTCTGGTACTGTTGAGCACTGCAGTTTCTTCCCTCATACAGCATTCAGGGCGTTGCTGTCCACCCAACAAAGGGGAATCTAACCTTGAGCAGAGAGAGAGAGAGAGAGAGAGAGAGAGAGAGAGAGAGAGAGAGAGAGAGAGAGAGAGAGAGAGAGAGAGTAAGAGAAAGAGAATTTTGATTTAAGTTCCAAAAGGGTGCCCATGTTTGTGGTGGAAGTACTGATTTACTACAAAATAAACATGCACTTCACAATGTTCCTGGCGTACACATCTTCTGTGGATTGTACTTCTTCGTTCCACTCAGCTGCGACATCCGAAGTTCAGGGAATCGGTTCATCTCTTGAGAAAGACGATTCCATAAGTAGGGAGAGTCGGAGTTTCCCTCCTCCTCTGATGACACCTGCTCTCAGGTATTCCAGAAGGGGTAGTTCTGAGCCAAGATACTGTGACTACCGTGCACTGATAGTCAGGTGCTCCTGAGGTTTACACGTGCACGTTGAGTGGCAGCTCTTGAGTGTGTGTGTGAAGTTGCCAGACAATTCGTACACAGATTGTGCACTTCCACGTAGTTTCTTCGAGCATCCTGGCTGGAGTTGAGGAAACGTGGACACTTGTTTACCCCATGGTGTTTGTCACAGATAGGGCAGGGATGTGGATCTGGTGGTGGAGTTCTGTCATCACCAGATTATGAATATGTAGCTACTTTTTGAAATCGCGTGATTTCCCTGGACTAGTTGTTTGAGAGGTCGTTCGGGGACTAGGTTGATGTTAGCTATATATTCATTATCGAAAGTTTGACCGTTTGCCCAGCCGTCCTGGACGATCACAGCAGTTGACACGAAACAGTTAGAATAAGGGAAGGAATATCTAGATGGCTTTATTTCAGAAGTTTGAAATTCGGCCTAGTTCAATATTGGCACCTTATGATTTTGACCGTTTGCTTCGAAGTAATGGCTGATTCAAAACATGACTTCAGGGCAAACGGTCGAAGCTTTTATTAGGCGGCCATTTTCGAACTAGGCCAAATTTCAAAAAACTGAAAAAGAGCCATCTAGATTTTCCTCTCCAGATTCTAAATATGTTTTGTGTCAACCGCTGCGACCATCCAGGACGGCTGGGCAAACGGTCAAACTTTAGATTATGAATATGCAGCTAACTTCAGCCCAGTCGTTCGTTGACAGACACGCGGGAAGATGTCGATCTTGAGGATGTTGGGGGATTGAGGCATTGCATTGAGAGTTGTGCTGAGAAGATTTCCGCTGCTGCGATACTAGGTAAGCATTGACCATCTCTATGTAGACATGAGCGAGATCCTGGAAACCAGAAGCTTCTCGACATCCATCCTGCTTTCCTCGAAGCAGCCGTCGTCGATTGAACACGAAGCTATGTTCAACTGTTCGTCATGAACGTACACCGTTCAAACATAATGACGGACGAGATAGTAATGTTTGCCTTTAACGTGGTCCAGAAACACTAACACTAAACTTTCGCACTAACAACCTGAGCAAGTTGTGCCAGCCTAATCGGCAATCATACGAAACCCATGGCGGTTATGGACAACAAAATAGTTAAACTAATTTCATTGAGATGACGCGTGTTTGGTATCATTTTACTAGGTATTTCCCGGTACTGAGGAGAATAGGACAGGTATCGGAGGTGTAGGACGGCGTCTAGAAGAAAAATTGCGAAATCGCAGTAAATGTAGTGAAGTTATCAAGATTCTACTAACATCTTGGATGTACGGCAGGTTGCCCTTTAGCCTGGTTCCTGGCGGATGGCTGTTGCCCATATGACCCTGGTGAAGTAATTTGGTTTCACAACTGATCTAACTACTTACGAGGGTGACAGATTTCAAAGGGAGAGATCAACCGTGGCCACGTGTTATGTTCCTCTGCAAACTGGGCGAAACGGTTATCAGCTTGCCTAGTAGTAGTGGGTTTCCAACAACCGTCGCTAACTGTTGCAGGAACTACAGTGGAGCAGCACGTGGATTCTTGTTTTTCTCCGCACTGGAGGCGCAAAGCGCGCAGGATGGAGAATCATTGAGGGAAAAGAAGTGTATAGGCGCATTGAGTTCGCTATGTCAGGCTCAGCCCATTTTCTCCTCAGACGTTCACGAATTTTGGCAAAAAAACTCTTACGTGTCACGTCCTTTTGACAAATCCCCATTCATCTAGCGTTTGGAGGAGAGGTGTATACTGAGTTCAGCCGAGAGCGGAGGATAGACTCCCCATTCATTCTCCACTTGTCCACCATCCATCAGCAGTCAAGTTGATTGGTAACTGGCCAGTGATCACTTCAGCGCTTCACTGGACGCTGTCTTGTTCGTGGTGATCCACAGGAGCGCAGCTCTTTGTTACCCCAGACAACGAGGTAGGGTTCTGTCACGATAACGCACCCCCCACCCCCACCCCCCACAAGTGGCCTTGCTAATTGTTCGTCATCCGGCAAACGTTGCGAGGGTAGTGCCTTTGTAGAAGCCTGTGGCCGCCAAAAAGAATTGAAGATTGGCTATTTAATTTTCCCATTAAGAGGATGAGCTGGATTGTTTTCTCAGCTAACTGTTACTTGACGTGCTCGCACCATTCAGTGACGATTCTGGAGCACTTGATGGGTTTTTCGCGGTACTCGAGTATACCTTAATGAACGGTTGACCAACTCAGCTCATATCGGCGACATTTCGCAAATTGAAACCATTGCTGGGCTCTCACTCTCTTCTCAGTCTTACTATAGCACGATTACTGTACTGTTCCCCTCGCAGGTAAGACCTTCATGGCAATACTGCTCAGGGCTCAAGGAATTTCCTAGCGCTACCATAATCAATAGAATTCAGGAGCAACGCAACAGAGTGCTCAGTCATCAAGTGTGCGCCATGACCTGTTAGGAACTCAGTACTCTACCGACACCTAGACATTCCCCAGAGCAGCGAAGTGTCACAATCGTACCACCAGTTGTCTGATCATCATTTCACTGAAAACCTCCCCCATCCAAGACTTCTTCAGCGTTTGAACAGCGTTGGACCATTCGTTACTATTATACTTGCTGCCAATCATGTGGTACATGTTTTACTCTTGTATATTCGAAAACATATGTCGTTCTAGTTCTGACTATTGACCGGAGCGACAATAACTCTTGTTAGTTCTTACAAAAAGGAAACCTCACATTGATCTCCGCCCTGGATGAATTCATGTAGGACTGTCATTGCCTCCTTCACGTTCCATTCAAATATTATGCACATATAGCGAATGTTGCCGACTGTAATGCATTTAATCACATAATAAAGAAATCACACACGGATTTAAATAAAGAGATGGCAAGTCTTGGAGTTTCCAGAGAAATAGAGATATTATCAGTATCCGTGACATAGTTATAGTGATGTTTGAATAGATACGTACGGCTAAGTTATTGTTTTTGTTTTAGGATGTCAAGTGTACGGTGTTATCGGTGGACTAACTGGTATATCAGCAATTATGACCCTTGCTGCCATCGCGCGGGACAGGTGTATGACTATAATCCATCCCTTGGACCCAGCTTATAAATTGTCTAAAACCAAAGCGTCGTTACTCGTCGCCTTCATTTGGTCGTATGCCGCTATATTTTCGACCATCCCGCTGACCTGTGGTCGATTGGGAGTAAAACCTTATCTTCCGGAAGGTTATTTAACGAGCTGCAGCTTCGACTACGTTGGTGAGGACTTGACGAACAAAGTGTTTATCGTGTGCTTGTTTTCAGGAGCTTGGATCATTCCATTTATAATAATAACGTCAAGTTACTATAAGATCTGTCATCACGTCAGTAACGCCAGCGTTACAAGAATCGGGCAAGAAAGCCAACAGAGAAAACAAGAACTGCGGTTGGCAGGCGTCGTCATTCTTGTTATCGTCGTCTGGTTCTTATCGTGGACACCTTACGCCACAGTGGCGCTCATCGGTGTCTCTGGAAACCGTCATTTGCTCAGTCCCTTAATTACAATGGTTCCGGCTGTATTCTGCAAAGTAGCAGCGACGATCGACCCTTTTCTCTACGCCTTGAACCATCCCCGTTTTCGAAGAGTGCTTTTTAGACTTTGGTGCCCTAAAACGTTCGATGAACGTCGAGCGGATGAAGCGATTAACAACCACATTGCCATTTGGAGGTCCAACCATTCGGTTCGGCTGAGCATAAATGAGCTTCCAGAAGTATTCGAGTCGCAGCACGTTAGTAATAACTGCAGAGGATCCCATAGTGAATGAAGAGATAGCATTGGGGCCTTTTTGTTGCCTGGAAGTGGAGACTGTACAAACGTTGGGGATCCTTTTAGTACAGAACATGCTGTGCTCACTCACACGGATCTTTAATTGTACATATTTCAAGATCTTCCGATGGATTCTGGAATTAGTCTCGAGAAATGGAGGAACATACATCGTGCCCTCGACTACACAGAGAGGTGATAACGCACTCAAGTTTGTTGGTCATCAAGCCTAGTATGATTGTCATATTGAAGCCATACGAGTTTCACTTTTACCGGGCTCTACAGTTCACGTTGCCACTTCAACCTGTAACATGTTTTATGCCTTAATGCCTCCTCTATATTCCTCAACTGCACCCCTTCTGGGATGATCTCCTTCTTGTAATCTTCCACTGAGCGCTATTTAAACGTTCCAGTTTCACGTTCGTTCTTGTTTGCTACGTTCCTTGACGCAAATCTTCCTTCCAACAACGAGAAGGGCCTGCTGGTCCACATGTATCGGAACAAATGTTTCTGTACTAAAGGTAACAACGGGTCTAATCCGATGTGTAACGCTGGAGCTTTGTTCGTCGAGTCAGTGTCAACGAATTGAATAGTAAAAGAAAAATGCACATTTGTGACGTGAATTTCAGCCATCCAGATTGCTTTGCTACGTGATCGTGGTGCGCCATCACTTGTTCATAGCACCATGTAAAGTGAGCTGCAGGCTGAGGGTTCAATCTGTGGGTTCACTCAGGGCATTTACAGGCAATCGAGGTCCCAATATATTTTATTGGCTCGGAAACTGTTTCACAATGAGAAAGAAGTTTTATTTCAAGGAGAAGAACTGTTCGTCCAGCGTTGCAAAGTGGCAGGAGGAATGGACAAGGCTGTGAAAAGGCAGGAGGCAATTCAGGACGTTCGATTTTCCCCAGTGTCTATGGGCACAAGGAGATCCTAACTGAATGTGCACGAAAGTTACGCTCAAATTGAGATGTGCACACTCAGACAACCGCTTGGCCAGCCTTCATTGGAAGGAAACCGAAACAAAATGTTTTGACGAAGACTAATTGTGGGCAGCACTGGGCTCAGGCGTCATCACCTCTGTCTCATCTAGGCACACACTGAGACTGACTGGATATTTTAGATCATCTCTCCCTGGTTAGAACCGGAAATTCGCTCGCACGACGTTTAACCCCCCACGAGTCCACGATTGAAACCGGCAGGATTCTTGAGGCAGGCCCCTCAAAGAACCTTCGATTAGTTTATTTTCGCGCACACAGTAAAGACATTTAGATTGAAACCCACAAACATTTTAAACGTATTGTTGAAGTTGAAGTGTTTTCCATTAAACGATTAAAGATGCACCAAGTGATCACTTCGTCAGTGTCGGGATCTGCAGTTCATCATGGCAAAACGAAACGAAATTGACAATTTAAGTTTTGCCAAACGGGGTTTCCATTTTCTTTTTAATACTTTAGACAGCCTCATTTTAATGTGGACTTTTGTGATACAGGTACTGTCTTAAGTACGTTGAACTGATAGCTAATGGTTCCTCAATCACTTTTGTTGTTATGTATTAAGCATAAAAACACTTGGTAAATGGAGGGGGCAGTGTTACTTCCTCAATTACTGTAACATTAACGAATATTATAGTTCTTTCTGGCGTCTTTTATTTATTCCAAAGGATCTAAACTAGACTTTTGTGAAATTTTTTCATGTGAACTTCCCGCAAATAGATTCGAGCAACTGCTGAGTTGCTGAAGAGCGAGATCCTTTTCTGGCCCTGGCATTTCCGTGGACGAGATCGCAGAGTATCTGCACCACGTTTTCCCAGAAGTTGAGAACCTGGCCAGTGTAGGGGCGCAGAACCGAGTATATAATAGTAGCTCCCTACAAATGGTTGTAAGGCAATGAGATGGGTGGAGTATGAGTGTGTCCAGAAGTTGTGGAAGAGGTTTTGAGGGCCGAGCAGCAACGCTGAGCCTACTCTCCTGGAGTTTTTGGCGTCTTGAGAGCCTGTAATGAGCGCCTTCAGCCACTGAAAATCGCTGCATGTACGTGGGCCCGAGAAAAGCTTTACGATGCGTTTCACTAGATGTTTTCTCTTTGAATGTTCGTCCCAAACAAGGAACTTACTCAGTACACAGTGCTGAATGTCGAGTCAAGTCCCATCATCTACTTGATCCACAAATCGTCGGAAATTAACCACCGGGGATTTGTATGTTGAGTATGGGGGAGTGGAGAATTGATGGGGTGGCTGTTTCGACGGCGGGGAATAGGCTGAGGGTGGTAACAACCGTTGAGGTTGGTCGGGGATCGCTTGGAGGCGGCATCGAATGAAACAGACTCAGTTTTCTTGGGGGAGCCATCTCCGCACCGTGTCATCAGTGCCCGCGATGGCTCAACTGGTGGTCGCGTTGGTCTTAGCCTCTCCGACGTTCTGCGTTTCCGACTGTTCCTCGGTAGCCGATTCCCAACCAAACCCCACAAACCACAATCGCCGAAATGGAACCCAATTCCGCCACAACCTCACTCTTCCACATCAAGACGTCAAGACCCAGCTGCTCCCCTTGGACGTCCAGGAAATTTTCGACAATTGGACGTTGAACGGCCTCGATGCTGAGCTCCACCAGAAAGTGAAGAACCTTTCAATAGCGACGTCGACGGCTCAGGCGAACTTTTCGAATCGACAGGATTACTTTGATTTGTACCCAATTGAACAATGGCGTTCAAATTGGTTTTCTAACGAGTATTTGAAACTCGTAAATCCGCACTGGTTTTCGTTTCCACCGCCGCCACATCGACTTCATTATTTATTCGGCAGCATCTACGCGGTCCTAACCGTCGTCTCCATAGTTGGAAACTTCCTCGTTCTCTTCATGTTGACCAGGTAAATCCAGGTAAAAGCTCGATTATACAGAGCGAGTTTACATTACACAACTATCCTTAGGTTAACGCGTTGCTTCCCGAAGCAACACACAACTTTCCGCAACTTACGCAATCAGGATCTTTGTTCAACAGGTAGATACAGAAATATTTATGAAGAGCGAAATATAATTATAGATTGCTAAAAGATTAAATTCAATGAAGCAGTTACTCTGATAATTTTGAAACAAAAAAATTAAAAAAACACTTTTCGACACATTTTGGTTTTTATCTCCGTGCGATGGATTGTCTAAGGAACATATATGTACAATAATATATGTAGGTGTTGAATATTTGAGGACACCCTGTAAATTTGGCTTAAATAGTTATCGCCGTTTTCCCAAAAATTGAAAATAACCTGATTTTGCTTCATAGTTGGGTACTGACTGGTAGAAGATGGTTTTAATGTTTAATCACAATCGTTATTGCTGTTTTCTAGAAAAATGCGAAAACGCCCTAAATTGTTGTTTATTTTGGTCTCCTACACCGTTTCATATCGATAGAAACAGCTAACCTTCCTTTCACGCCGTCAAAAAATCACAAACAGAACCAAAAAAGATCCAGTTAAACTGGTTCAGCCGTTCTTACCAAAATTGAACTACACGCATGGACACGCAGAAGAGGGAGAATAATTGGCAATTCCATGCTGGGAAAGGAAGCTCACGGCTCGGGCGGTGCTGGTGTATCTGTTATGGAGCAAGATTAATGAAGTAGAAAGCTTGATAGTACAGCAAGAGGCTAAAAACGTTGACCCATTAGTTCACAATATAATGAGGCTTCCATCTTCGCAAGACAATCTTACTAGCCTTTGAGAGAAGCATTGAGCATAACTATTTACATCATTCAGATGAAAAAATCGAACGTGAGTCTCGTTAAAATCGTCGATTTTTGAATGTTTGCTCAAGTCATCAATCAGTCTTTGACTAGGATTGCTGAAAACCGGAGAGGAGGTGTCAAATACTAGAAAGACATACCAATAGATAACGGATGACACCGCGAAGATGGAGAATGCAAAGGTACTTAGTATAACGGGCCTTCCTTAGAAGATATTTTGTACCCCGGATTTGCTGAAGAGTCTCATATTTGAGTTACGATGATAAGTCAAAGCCAGACACCGATTAATACATTTACGTTTATATTATGTTCGGACAAACCCCATTATGAAATCAACATGAGCAGTTTATGTTTTGCAACAGCATCACTTTTTTACTTTCTCCTACCCGAAGGGTGAGGAAAGTACTGTGATCATGACAAAAAAAAAAAGTTCGATTTTCTTCATATCTTCACGTTCTGACGCCTACTGAGTTCGAAAAACGATGTGTGTCTGTAATTCGTTCGAAGAACAGCTGAACCGATTAATCCGATTCTTTTTTTGTTGTTCGTTGTTTTGCGTAGACGTGAAAATGAGGCAATGCTCGATTTCGATTTAAGGGAGTGAAAAACTAGGGTTATAAGGATTTTGATTAAACTTTCAAAGTATCTTCTACTAGTTAGGTCAAAACGTTTCTTCACCATGAAAATACGGTGAACGGAGATACAAAGAGCAAAAATAGTTTTTTACGCTTTTTTCATCACCAAACTCACAGAATGTTTTTAAACAGATAAACCTATTTATTGTTAGGAATAAATGTTCATCTGACAGCTCATTGAACAGACATAACTTGTCGAAAATAACGTTTTTTTAAACATTTGTACACTTTCCCAAGTAATTGCGTCACTGGATTTAATCCATCTTATGAAATGTCTTTAAGCACCCTATAGCCACATTTCGTTCTACGTGATTATTAAGGCATCTATCTAGTGAACTTGACATATAAGCCGTAATAGCTCGGACAACGAGGTTTCTCGAATAATAATTTACCTGTTTACCAATTTTCTCAAACACGGCTCCAACGATTTGAATCAAACTTACGCTGTACACTCAACTAAGTAGTAACTACATTTTGTTCTCCATAAATGTTCCTGTAAAACCGCGTTGAACGATGACACAGCGCCCGTTTACGTAGCAGGTCGTCGAATTTATGGGAGCCGCGGAAAGTTGTGTGTTACTACGCACCAGTTATTTTATGAACGTGTTTTGTTAACGCAGGAATGAAATGTATTAATGCATATCCATCAACTAAAGGCATACAGGTAGACCGAGGCGATTATGTAATATTGTTTTTACGCGCCATCGAGACAGAATACATTTCAAATATATGATTAGCAATTTTAGCCCAGAAGTTGAGTCTGTTGTATGAACACAACATTTTGAAGGTAGCAGATACCGTTAATAGTTTAGAATGGCTGTAGGTGTCGCCAAGTAGGCGAGCGAAATTCACGTTCAGCCAATTATTAATTTTTATGTCATCAGCTGTTTTGAGGCGATGAGCAGCGCCGCGAGAAAATAAAAGAGTGGAGTTTTGAGATGAAAAGGTGTTCTTTATTTTACGTTTAATTTAAAACACTATTTTGTGAGGAATAGGAGCGATGCTTTTCCCCACACTAGGTGCGATTCACGTCATTTTCAGCTGTCAACTATTCCGTTTTGGTTTTTTGTTTTTGTTTTGATACTGGATAATTCTATTTCAGCGACTGTGCTTTGAAAATGCCACCTTTTCGAGGTGGCAGATAACATTTCATAGTAAAGCGTAGAACGTAGAACTCATTCACGTCGTTTGCAAGTTCAACTAATCAGTCAATTTTGACATTTTATGTCTTTACTTTGCTACATAAACTCGCAAATGTAACACGGGAGGTGTTACGGTGGATATGTAACGGAGAAGCGTCACGAAATATTTGTGTTGGATAAGCTTGGTAACGTATGTTACAAAATGTAACGCTTGGTATCAAGTATCAAGTGATGATGTCAATTGCAATTGACGCGGCCATTATATCGAAACCATCAACGAGCACAATCAAAAGTAGTTATCATTGCTTGAAAACAAAAATAAAAGACATAAAATGTTCCTAGTGGTTTCTGGTTAGTGGTGAAAGGTTTCTTTCGCGCCCGCCAGCCTTTTCTGAAAAGTTTCTATCAACCTCTCAAGGTGCGTTTAGTATGTTTTTGAGCCAAATCTCATCAGATTTGAATTTTATCTGCAAGTCGAAGTCTACTATTGTGGGAGAGTCGGTTTTTTCGACTCAGTTACTGAGTTACTTCGAATCCTCCATACTAATTTTCGATGTCTACTAATAAGTCAAAATTTGGTTCAAAATTCGACGAATTTGAATTTTCTCTACGGACGCTAGTCCAAAAGTGAGAAGTAGCACACTCCCGTTTTTCGTTATTTTTCAACAGTCCAATGTATGACGTAAGTTTCAGCCATCAACTCAATAGGTCAAGATGTGATCGGAATTTGAATGAGTTTTGATTGACTTTGCGACTTGATGGCCAAGCATGGGAGGTAGCAGAGTTGTGAATTCAAAAAGTACAAGCCAATTCCTCAACTGTGGTAAATATTTTAACTTTCAACTAATAAGTCAAATTTTGACTTTTTTGATGAGCCGCCGATTTCTTAGTCCATACTTCAGAGACGGTCAAAGTTTTAAGCCCTCGGCTCCACGACCATGAAGTGCTTGGGAGTAATTTTTGAACGTGGACAGAGCACGTTGGCTACATTAGCAGGAAGTCCAATCGGCTGACCAACATGTTGTCCACAGCTATTGAGATTCATTGGGGAGAAGCGCACATTTTAGTTCCGTGGTTGCTGTGTTATTGCACTTGTTATTGTTATTGTTGTTATTGAGAAGCTGTTGTCGACTCTGAGAGGCGTCATTTAGGCGGCGAAGAGAGCCTCCTTCTCTTTTGTTTTCTTTCGTTATTTTGTGATCTGACGATCTGAGTCCCTATCGCTCCTAACTCGACCTCTCGCTCTTTCACATCCGCTCTCATCAAGTCTTTCACTGCCTCCAAGCTTACTTTGCCACCTTTCTCCATTTGACTTCTCCCATCGTCAGTTTCCGTCGAATTCGCTGCGAGAACTGACCTTCAGCTTACAGAACGCCATGCTTCACACGATAGAAGGGTTTCTCAGTATCCCAGAACGCCCAACTACTTTGGTTGACCTTGCAACCCGCTTGTTCTTCGAATTCCGAACACCACCCAACCTCCTTCAGCTCCTCTTCACCGAATTAAGACATTATCTTCACCCTGCACCAACAGTCAGATCTTTCTTTTTTTTTCTTCTCCATTTCCTCTGTTTTGTCTACCACAATGCATAGTCCTATCAGTTCGTCCTTCCCAAGTGTTGGGCGCACGAGAGGGCAAAAGTTGAAGATCGAAGTAAAACAAACTAGGTGAGCGTGAGGAGGACCGTATTACATGCTATGAAGGGAGTAGAGTTTGTATACGAAAGGGTGACACAAAGGGACGACTCGTAATATGCGTGAACTGGCGCGGGAAACAATATCCGAAGGAGATAGCTAACTGTATGGGCTGAGAATATATAGAAGAATGTGTCTGTGTAAGCACAGGCCCACAGGGTCTTTCATGAGAGTTAGTAGGTGAATGAATTTTAGTAGGAGTTGTCTGTTTGGAGAGGAATCTGAAAAAGGAGGAGAGGGGAAAGATGGGAAAACCACTTCAGGGAAATAAGGTACGAAGGTACGAAGGTCTTAGGGGAAACAATGATTTGCCCTTTAAGGGCCAGAGAGTCCTGTTAAAGAACTCCAAATGATGAAACTCAAAAAAATGATACTGATTCGGCGTTTTGCGACAAACACCAAGCATTCGATTTTTACTTTCCGCTACCCGAAGGGAAGGAAAGTATAGTAATCGGGTAAAAAAAAAAAAATTTGGGTTTTGTTCAGATCTTTACGTTTTGAGGCCTACTGAGTCTAAAAAACCTAATTTCGGCGCGTGGTCCGTGTGTGTGTGTATAGGTGTGTGTGTGTGTGTGTCTGTAGTTCGATTTGCGGGAGAACGGCTGATCCGATTGAGCTGGTTCTTTTTTTGTTTTGTTCGTTATTTTTTGTAGACACCAAAATAAGGTTATGGACGATTTCGGCCGGTGGGAAGGGGGGTGGGGGGACGAAAATGTACCAAAAACTAAGGTTTTTCGCATTTTTCTCAAAAGCGGCTCTAACGATTTTGATTAAACTTTCAAATTATCTTCTACTAATCAATACCTAATTTTTCTTCTCCATACATATCTCCATGAAAATACGGTGAACGGAGATATATGCCTATGAAGCAAAAATAGGTTTTTTACGCTTTTTGGCAAAACGACTTCAGCGATTTTCACCAAACTCACAGGGTGTTTTCAAATAGTTAATACCTACATATTGTTTTCAATAAATGTTCTTGTGACGGTCCATTGAACAGAGATAAAAATCAAAATGTGTCGAAAAGTACGTTTTTTCTAACATTTCCGTAAATTCCAGGGTAACTTCTTCACCAGATGTGATAAATTCTAATGGAGTGTCTTTTATTCACCCATACCAACATTCCGTTCTCTGTAATTATTTCTGTATTTATATGTTGAACGGAGATATAAGCCAAGTTAACTCAGAAAAACAGATTTGTCGAATATTAATTTATTGGTTTTCCAATTTTCTCAAAAACGGCTCTAACGATTTCGATCAAACTTACGGAGTACTCTCAGCTAACTAGTCCCTACTTTTTGTTCTCTATAAATGTCCCTGTAAAAATGCGTTGAACGAAGATATAGCGCCCGCCTATGTAGGTGGTGTTCGAAATTACGGGGGTGGTGGAAAGTTGTGTGTTGCTACGCACCAGATATTTTTTATTGTAAGGAGCTCGTAGAATTTTTTTAAATTTTAGTTTATTTATCTAAATTTTCCACGACTTTACACAGAATAATAAATTTTCGTTATTTCTTTTTTCCGTTTTAGTTGTAAATAGTTGGATAACCGGATATTCAACGCCTAAATTCCCCTTCCTCTGTCAAAAGGTGATCGAGGTGGTGCCAACCTCTACCGTCCAACAAAGACCCTGACTGCCGATACTGGGGAGGATTTCACTGCGGATACTGATGGCAGTGATCTTGAGCAGAGGAGAGTCGAATCCCTATTGGTGGTCTGACCAGCATTTTTACTTCAACAACCATGCGGAAATGCTTGCGTTGCTGCGGGGAATTCAATGGTTGTCAACACAGAGAGTTTAGAACAGCTTATGGAAAGCCATTTTTTATACGTACAGCGAGGTGTCTTCCACCTTGGTGTCCAATCATAGAAACTACATGCCGAATGTAATAGAGTTTAGGCTGGCTTTGTATGAATTGTCAGGGGATGGAAGATCGAATGTAGACACTCCAGGGAGTGAGGAGGCCGACAAACTTGCCAGAGAAGGGGTAGTGCAACCAGAGTAAAGCCCATGGAACAGCGAAAGTCGTCGGTTTGGCCTCTTGTTGGTATAAACATGGATCTAAACTCCTACTGAATGTGTGGTGTGGATAAGTGACTCTGGGATGAAGCACGAAGTGATTACGTAATGAATGATAGTCAAGCGCCTTGCAAAGCGCTGAAGAACTACTGATCAACGTCAAAACTGACGAGGGAGTTCAGAATGCGGATCAACTCTTTAATAAACTTTAATCGAGTTAACGTTTATTGGATTCCTTGGCATGAGGGGGTCGCTGGAAATGCTGTACCTATCGAGCCACTCCCTCATTGGCATCTTCACCAATAGTCAAGAGGACAGTGAGAGAATATGCCAAGGAGAATGCATCAGACGGCCTGAACTCCTGCAGGAGTGAGGCACTCCAAACTCTTTGGTTCTGTAACAACGTGTAAAATAAGACGTAGCCTTCTGATGGTGGAGAGGTAAGACACACCCCTCACAGCAGGTGGAGTGGTACAGATGAGGAGACTCCCTATCATGTCCTGGCCCAGTGCCAGAGGCTTGAAAGGGGGCGATTTGTGACGGACATCGAAGACCGTTGCAGGAAATACTTTATCTCATGAGCATTATTAAACGTTTATTGGAGTACCATACTAATTTTTCATGTTAGTGACATTTGAGCGAACTTCAACATGAAAAAGCTGCATCAAAATCCTCCGAGATTTTAGGTAATTTATTGTGCTGCTCTCGTCATTTTGCGACTCTTCCATTCCGAATTCTTGCGGTTTGGAATTGTTCGTATTGAAAATTTGTTCAAAATCGTTACAGCCACTTTTGAGAAAAAAATATTTGGTGTTTGCATTACTGGAATAACTATAGTTAGTTTGCTCATACCCTCATGCTGTCAATCCATGGTGACCTGCAGGCTAAATGTACCATTTTTATTCGACTTGGGTCAGCCGTTTCCTACCAATCGCATTCACACACGCAAACCATTTTTCCCAGAAAGTATATGCCGGACTCAAGAGCCCTTGAAACGTGAAGGCTCTTCTTTGTTACTTCGTAGAGCTAAGGAAAGTGAAAAGAACGTTCCCGATGAACTGGGGAACACCCTTTAGTTTCCGTTAGGTAGCCCCCACAAAATGTTAGCGATAAGGAAATTTCGTTACATCCCTTCAGTCGTTTTCCTATTTAAAAGTTCATTTTCATCAACGTATTTATAATACGCTGAAAAGCGCTTGTTTTCTTCGCCTCGCTTTGCATAAAAATGAAGTCCTCGGCGAGTCTTGAAAAAGGTATATTTTAATTATCAGAAGATAATAAACAATATTCTGCGGAAGCGAGGAGATAAAATATTCGGAACCCTCTTCATTATTTCCTCTGGTGTCGCAAAATAAAGATATGAAGATGTCGAAGTGTCGTTTCAGCTGTATAATAGCTTTTTCGCTTCATTAACAATAAAGAGAGCCCCCATCCAGGGTTGAAGATGTTATCCTATTTACGGCTCTGTGAGTGTGGGAGGGGGGGGGGCAAGGGGGAATGCCTGAGAATCACAGGACCAAATTTTAGCATTGCCAATGCGCTAACAGTCTACGTTGCGATATATCAAGCAGATATAAATATCTGCACGTAAGTGATCTGGACACAAACAAGGGTAAGCGGATTTATATTCCCAGTAGGTGCTGTAAAGGTCATTTCGGCCAACCCCTTCAGATCTAGGCTGGCATGGGGGCAACAATGGGCTGAAACATTTGATAGCCTTGAGAGAAGGAGCAGAGTTCCTCCACATCAGACCTGAGATTCACCTAAACCATCAGGTTGTCAAGTGATGGAAGAAACAAATACCTATAGCACAGCTAGCCACGAGATTGACTTCTTATGAGGCATTTTTGTGGTTAAATACCAGGGGTAAATCAAGAACGGTAGACTTTCGCTTGTGCGGCGAGGAACACGTCATGTGCTCGTGTCGTTGGCAGCAGCTAAACGCTTTAATCACTTGTCTCAGGGAGCTCATGAACCCCAAACAATAGTAGTGTCTTCTAAGTCTTTAATTAGGAAATCCTGGATGTCCTTGCACCGTCACAAATATCCATGGGATCGTTGTCTCTTCAGACACAACATGACATGGATCTTCGTACCCTCTCAACGCTACTTTACACACTTGAGAGAGCAGGACAGCCAGGGAAGCTCCACAGGCAATTACAGGGGATTCCTAGTACAGACTGCCAGACTCCTTGCTGAGGGAGGCCTTATGGCAGAACCAGTAAGGATTCGAGCTGCTCTGCTTCTGCAGGCGCTAGAAAGTAGGCCCCCATAGCAGCTAGGCCAAGGATTTGTCTTTCCTTGTTCACGACATAGCGACAGGTTTACAGCCCCTGGGACTGGCATAAGTCAGATTCAAAAGTCGGCAGTAGAATCTCTGGATTGGGTCCCAATACGTAGAAGGGATCTATCCAGAGGTGAGGGAATTTGGTTTTGCAGTAACCTCTTCGTACGTAGAGACGAACTCCCCCTCGACATCGACCCTGTTGACGTCCCTGCGCTGAAAACTTCCAAGTACCTTCTAGACAATTACTCTAAGTATCGTCTAACTACTCTGTGGCTGCTGCACATGGTCAGGACTTCGCGATGGCAGTAGCTTGATTTGTTGACTAACCTTGCGTAGAGAACAAGACAGAAGCAACCATAACAGTCGCAGAAATTTGTGTTTCTTTATCCGCTGGAACTGTCAGTTTATTTCCTTGGTCAGTCGAATCAGGTCCCCAGTTGAAAGGGGTTCTCTACTGTACTGACGAACCCTGATCGCATCAGTAGCAGTAGTTATTCTTAACGTTAACTCCCATATGTATAAGGATCCCATCCTGGGATATCTGGGCCCCCCATATACTCGAGAGTTCATGGCACATCGATTCCTGGGGAAGTTAGTGGTTCTCCGAAAATTCGCTTAGCCTTCAAAGAATCGCCTACCTACAAATCCGCAGGGCTTACACTTCGGTAAAATTTACCAATCTAGCTCCACGAGCCTTCAGGGATATCATACGTGAATGCCACATTCTGGTGTAGTTGAATCTGGACGAGGGTAGTCCGAAGATCCTTGTTGCCATCATAAGCGTTGACGAGTTGAAGGCAAATGACCAGACTCCTGTTGTCAGTCCATTCTGGCTCAGATCGGTATTGCAGATGAAAAGTTCTGGCGTATCAGAGAGGCTCTAGGCGCGACGCTTCAGTCACGGTTGCTATTGCTAATTGAGACTGTGAACTGTTTACCACAGCACAAACAGAACAAGAATAATTAATTTCCGAGCACCGCGTAGGTATAAATAGCGGGGTGACCACTTACACCAACCAAGGCTTGAACTCATGTTGTTGCGTACTTTTCATAGTTTCGCTCACCACTCCCCTTTGCTTCGGCAACGTGTACATTGATGCCAACGATGTAATATACTGTACAAGTGCTTTCAGGGTGACGGCCAAAACGTCGCTCATCTTTCAAGTAGTCAGGCGGCAACAACTAATTCGAAAAATAGCAGAGCGGCAAGAGGCAAAACCATTTGTCTTTCTTGGTTTCCTAATACCGTTATTTTCCGCGGGAAGTGTAGCGTCACGTAAACATTTTCCCGAAGCGAAATGAAAGTGTCGGAGCTAAAATGAAACTGGCCGGCTGATATGCGTCTTGCTCGGTTACATAGGTGAAGAACATAAACACAACTAGTTCCCATCAGATGTTGTTTGTATGAGCTACAGTTGCCATATCATGGAAGCACGTGATCGAAAGCAATACGTTAAGAAAGGCTGTGTGGACCCATCTCCTATGTTCTTAATTTATGTAATGACTCTCTACACGTCAGACAGTTCCCCTCTCAGTGGAAATATGCGCGCGTCGTCGCTCTTCAAAGGAAAGGCGACCACGATCCGTCAGACCTTCGATCATCTTTCTGTATTACACAAAACTGACAGTGTTTGCTCACAGGCAGACAATATGAGGGGAGCCAAAGGAAAGTTCACGCAGAACATCGTTGTTTAAATCCGCAGTGTTCCCCTGGAGGCACTACGTGGTACGTCGTTAAGTATATCGTAACAGTTCTCATTGACATCAGAGGAGCATTTGACAACCTATGGCGACCAGCGCTCCTAAATGAGTTTAAAGTTAGGGGAATTACTAGTAACCTATAGTTGCTCTTAAGAAGTTACTGTCAGATAGAACAGCTACAATCGAATGCAAACATGTGTCAATCCGGAGTACGATAGAAAGGGATGTCCACAGACCAGCGCTTTGGCGCATGGAGGTGTTGTCAGGAGCTTCGTAGAAACCACAAGCCATACGCCGATGTAGGCGAACTGACTGTGTTGACCTGTGCTCAGTTGATTCACCAAAATAAGCCTCTGAACTGTCACCCCATGGTGCGAGCGCATCAAGCTGCAGCTGGCTGAGGAATAAACCCAGCTCATCCTCTGCGTTTTGTTACTGATGATGATCGAACCGTCGAAATCGAGTTAACATTGTAGCTCAAATTTAGTGGAAATAGACAATCCTTTTTTTCCTGAGATTTTCACCAGGCAGATTCCATCCAGAGACTGGTTATGAGCTGTACGCTGATGATTTACAAATGTACCGATGATGTGCGTTGAAAATATTCCAGATACAATAGCAGCCTTGAATAGAGATGTCGAGAAGCTCAGTAGGCGGCCATAGTTCCATGCCATGCACGTGAATAGAACCAAAACGAAAGTGATGTTACTAGGATATTCTAAAGAATTGGCAAAGGTTGACTGCGTACGATGCCGAAGGTGCAGGTGCTAGTGTGAGTGGAACTTGATGGGGTAATGCAGCGAAAAGCCTAGGAGTGTTGGTGTAGAGTACGCTTTCTTTGGGTGCTCACGCTCCGCACATGTGCAACTCTGTTTTCAGGTCTATCTACCAGCTCAAACGTAACCTAGTGACTCCCTCGTGCAATTGCGCCAAAAACATGCAACTTACTGCGACTTGCGTAGCTGGAAATTAACAAGTAGCTGAACCCTCAGAACGGAGTGTTGCGTTTCGTGTGAAGCACAAGACGCCATCCTACACGAGGAGGGGTGGCTGAAGATTGCCGTGAGGAAGGAGTTGGCTATTGCGAGCATTTAAGCAATTCGTGTGCGAATCAGCGGTGCAGGGCAGAAGTACGTAAAATATAGAAAGAGTGTGGAGAGAGCCTGCCCATCGCACAGCACCGCAGGTTGCACAATGAGAACGTAAACCTGTTCGTTCATTATCAAAATAAAAGGGAATGAAATACGATGTTGTAATTATTGATTGATTGCATTTTTGTTTGAAACATGCAACTACACTGCAAATTTCTCGATCCCCATTGTAATGTGTTGATGAGTAATGATTTGTTCGATTAATTTGTGTATATTAGTTAGGCTACTTCGTCCGCTGCTTAGAGGAAGAGGAATATGTGCAAGTGGGTGCGTTGCGACCTACTATCTTCTCTATGGCTTTTAACAAGATGGACGCGACACTGATGGGGCGGTAGGCCTTTTCCCGGTTCTAGGAGCCACCCATCGTTGGTGTGCTGGTGATTCAGCTGGAGAACACACTGGAGGCAGGGGAAAGCGTTTTGTGCTGCCTTCTGGATATTGGTGGGGCCTTTGGCAATGCGCCAAATGCCTCAATTACAGATGTGGCTAGGAGAAAGGGAATAAACGCCCACCTAATCGTATGGACCAAGGAAATGCTGGGAAATAGAACGGTCTACTCGAAGCTGGGTGGAGAGACTGTCTCGGTGAGAGGGTGTCCCTAGAGGGGTATACTCTCCTCCTTGCTCTAGTTGCTTGTTACATATACTCTCCTTGAGTTGCTGGAGGAAGAGGGCTGTATGCAGTTGCTGTGACGGGTGCACTAGAGGTCTTGCTCACCTCTCCACATACATGTAGGCTCCACCTATGCTGGAACTAGATCTTGATAGGCGGGGAAGAAGAGTGCTGCACGACATGGTATTGGATAAGGTGCGTGCGGAGGGGCCGACACGTCAGGGACTCAGTGCAGGGATCCAGACAGCAATACCAATGGGTGTGCTATCTACAGTTTTACAAGCCGAGCTCTTCGCAGTGACAATGTCCATGGAGCATCTTCTGCGTAGGATCATGAAACAGAAAAAAATATACATCATGTCAGACAGTCCGGCTGTACTTAAAGCACTGGCTTCCTATATTATTGCATTGTTTTAGAATGCCTGACTGGTCTGAAGAAGAACACCTTAACACTAGGTGCCAGGCCATACAAGAATAGAAAGGAATGAGGAGCTCGACAAACTGGCGAGGAAAGGGTCTGCCTTTCTCCCAGTTTTTTAATCTTTTCGGACGCTTCCGGGGAGGGAAAATCTGCAAAAGACACCCAAGAGGGTAATGTCAGATTCTTACCGACTAAAACCCGGAGGTTTTAAACCAGAAGGGCGGGAGGCTGGCCTGTGGATTCAAAGGACTCATGCACATTTGCGAAGCTGGGAGGGTAGTATGAGGGAGCAGGGCCTGGGCACAGTGTCCGAGGCGTTGGGGGGGTACTGTGTAAGGCAGCTGATAGACGGGTTGGGGTGACCCGCTGCTGCGATGCAGAGGTTGAGGCAGCCTCACTAAGGGAGGGGAGGCCGGTTTCCTCCTGGAGCTGTTGGTTTCTGATATAGGGGGAGTAGCAGAGGACCCCTCGGAGCGACTTCACGTAATTGCCCTCGAGTCGGCAAAGAGAAGAGGCTGTGCCTCAGATAGGGATAGCGTAGGTGCTGATGCTCCTGATGATGGCGTTGAAGACGCTGATTTTCGTTGGTTGAGTGACTTTCTTGTCGTTGAAGAACGGCCTGAGAGCAGTGAACGCTCTGGCACAGCGTGGATTTACTGTGCCAATTGAGCTTCCTGTCGAAGATGACTCCAAGGTACTTGGCACCCTTCTCCCGGTGGAACCTGAGCCTTTTATAGGACCACCAAGAGCCACTTGATCAAGGAGGTTGGGAAGTGGGAGGAGAAGTCCAGGGGTGCCTATTGGAAGGGTGTTCCTTGGCAAAGGCTGTCAACGTTGTTAATCAGACTCTCCAGGAAGCGTACAAGAGAGATTCTCAGTCTTGAGAGAAGTAGTATACGGATTTTATAAGGCCTGTTCACAGATCACTGTCCACTAAAGTACCGCCTGACCAAGAATGGTAGTTCAGAGGTACAGAATTGCATATTCTGCAAGGCGGAACTACGGTACTTGAGTGAAAGCTGTCTCGTGTGACTTGAAATAAGGCCCTCTACCATTTCTCTGATGAATAATCTCTCTCTCTCTCTCTCTCTCTCTCTCTCTCTCTCTCTCTCTCTCTCTCTCTCTCTCTCTCTCTCTCACCCACTAACCCCTCCCCACTCATTTCATTCACCCCAACACTGGTCTTCAAGAGTACAGAATGGTTTAGTAGCACTTTCCCTCAACAATCCAACCATCTACAGACAAAATGGTGCCTACGAAATTCTGTGCCACACTACAAAATAATTTTGTATCGGAAAGACCTCTAAACTCTTGAATAACTGTTCATACAATGATTTTTATTTTTACTAGCTATTTTTAGCGAATCTTACTTCATTTCCAAGGAATGTCACCACGTTTCCACATTATTATAGCACAATTTTTACCAATAATCCCAATGTTTTAGTACGGTTTCAACGATTGCATTCAATTTAACGAAGATTTTGTTTCTTTTTTCAGGAGCAGGCCGTTACGGACACCGTCGAACCTACTGGTCGCCAATTTGGCAGTCAGCGACTTCGGAATGCTCGCCAAAGGCCCAATATTCATTTACAACAGCTTCCACTTTGGGCCTGCTCTCGGAATCGCAGGTGCTTCTTCATTTATTCATTAGGGGTTTTACTATACATATTGTGCCAGTCCTAATGTCTTACAGGTCAATGCCTAGCCTCCTGAGGAAGGCCAGGTAGTTCGTTGGTATCCATCCTGGGAGAAGTGGTGCCAAAGACCAAAAGTCGCTCTTTCTCAAGTCTCCGGCACTGGGCCAGGACATGGTAGGGAGTCTCCTCATCCGTACCTGCATCGAGTGGTGTTGGCTGTACTCATAACATACATGTGTTTGTTCATTCTGCAGTGCCCGGATATGATCCCAACAATCTGCCTGAAGTCCTTCCTCTCCATCCTCAGAAGGTTGTGCCTTAGCTCAGTTTATTGCTCTGAGACAAAACGTTTGGAGTGTCTTACTCCAGCAGCATTCCAGACTGTCTGATTCAGTCTTCTGGCGTGTTATCCCACAGTCCTCTTGACTAGTGACAGAGAAATCCCACAATGGGGCGGTGGCCAGACGGTCCACCCTCTAATTTCCAATGATCCCCTTGTGCCCAGGAATCCAATACACATTACCTCTATTCGCACTTGCTAAGGAGTTAAGCCACATCCTGCACTCTCGCACCAGTTTGGCATTGTGCAGTAGTTCATCAGCGCCTTGCACGACGCTTGACTATCAGTCAATATGTTGATAGTTCTGCTGCTGCAGCCTGTCTCATGCATTAAGGTTGTCCCTGCGATAATAGCATAAATCTCTGCTTGAAAAACCTCTGGAGTGGGGCCTAGGGCAATGTGCGTCCCACTCCTTCCAGAGCCACTTATCCACACCCCAGAGCCTGTTCCCACCTTTTACTATCTTGAGCCCTAAGAAGTAGAAAGGAAAGTTGTGTAATTGGAGGAGCAAGAGTTTTGAATTTCTTTTGATTTGTACGCTCCTGATCAATGCGCGGCTTCACTTTTCTTTTCTCTCAAAGACATCATGCTCATCTTGCGCCCTCAGTGCGGAAGAAACAAGAAACCACGTGCTGCTCCACTATACTCGTAGTTCCTACATCAGTGAGCGACGGCTATAACGAAAAGTAAATGAAACTGAAAAAGAACTGGTCCTGAGTTTGAAAACGGGTCAACGAGTTAGGGCAGCAAAAGAGTTAAAAATTGCATTCAAAGAACTGTTTCTATCATAAAAGGTCGTGGGTTACAGTATATAAAAGTAAAATAAATAAATGATACACGAAAAATATGTAAACACATTTCAGTTTTTTGAGTTTCAAAAATAGCAGTAATACTCTCAAAAATGATGTCTCATAACAGTTTGACCTCAGCACATGTGATCGGGGGGAAATGTGTTACGATGCTTTCTGGACAATTTTGAAGGAGAGTGGGGGGGGGGGGGTTGCTTTGAACAAGAAATGCTCTGGTATAATTGGAGCTGGGAGATGAGAGCAGCGTTTCTAAAATAATTAGGAACTTTTCATGGAATAACTTTTTCACAGCGTTTGTTTTCCCCGTCATTCCAGAACAGTGAACGTGAGCCTTCCCGAAAGCATTACTTTTTGGTCAAAAGGCAGGCTGCTTGCATATCGACCTCTTCCCCTCCCAGAGGGAATACTCGCCTGGCGGGAATACTCCTCGCTATTTCTTATTTCCGAAACTAAAAGTGGTATTGAAAAGTGTTTGAGAGCGAATTTTATAAATGTCTGTACTATCCAATGTATTATTGTTTGGTCAAAAAGACAAAAACGAACAAGATATCTCGAGACTATTCCGCATTATAGCTCTACGTTTTTTCAAGTAGTTGCGCGTTTTCGCTCATCAAAAAGCCAAGCATTACAATATTTACAAGTAAAAACTATTCTTTGCATTATACACGTATGCTCACTACTAAACACATGTGTTCGCAGGTTGTCAGATTTATGGATTCATTGGAGGGCTTTGCGGAACCTCGTCGATTATGACATTGGCGGCTATAGCTCTGGACCGCTACTTCGTCATCTCGAAACCGTTGGACACCCCTCTAAAGTCCACTCGCTTCATTTGGATCTTCCTCATTTGGGCCTACTCCGCTCTATTCTCCAGCCTTCCGATAATTGGTCGAGACTTGGGCATCAAACCTTACGTTCCCGAAGGGTATTTGACTAGCTGCAGTTTCGACTACTTGGACTGGAGCTACGCGAATAAGGTGTTCGTCCTCTCGTTCTTCGTCGCCGCTTGGGTATTTCCGTTTGTGGTCATCAGCCTCAGCTACGTCGGCATCTGCCGACAAGTTTTGCAGGCCGGAATGACGCGTCGGGGTCAGGAGAAGGAAAAACGCAAAAGAGAGCTGAGGCTAGCAATAGTCGTCGTATTCGTCGTGGCCATTTGGTTCGTTTCTTGGACTCCCTACGCGGTTGTCGCTCTCATAGGAATCACCGGAAACGAACGCCTATTGACCCCATTTTATTCGATGGTTCCCGCGGTGTTTTGCAAAACTTCAGCTTGTTTGGACCCTTTTATTTATTCATTGAGCCACCCTCGAATGCGAAAAGAGCTTTTTAAACTTGTGTGTCGCAAGAAATATGACTTGGCACGGGCCAACACTCAGAAAACCATTTGGAAAACCGAAGGGTCAATCAACGCCAAGTTTTACAGAAAGAGCAGCGCCTATGGTTCCAACAATTCCATTTCCAAGATCGATGAAGGAAGAGACTCAGAGATAATGGACCTCAACAGCGTCAAAATTGAGATGGTTTGAAGACCTCAATTCCGAACAAACGATAAACATTACTTTGAATTATATTACTTTGAAAACTAGCACAGGTCGTGGAGTAGCGTGACTACACGACAACACCAGTCCGTATTTCCAAGCCGTATTTCAAAACAAATAATACTTAAGATTTAAAAAAATTGAATTTAAATCCATGTTATGGCCGGGTACGACGAACGGATACTCCTGGAATGGTTTGGGGATTGGTTGATGGTTTGGGCCGGATACCTGGCAGAGTAGTCATAACTGCCTTTCCCTTCATCTGTTCTACTCACAGCCAACAAGGTCAGAAACGACTGCTTCCCTGCTAGAGCCTTCATCTCACTTCTTGAGCAAAACAGCCTTCATACGCTGCTATTGTGTTTTATTGTATCATTTGTTACGAGGAAGACCTCCAAGTTTATTTTTACTGAAAAGAGCAACGGCTTATATAAAAGCAATTCCTTTCTTTAATTTTCCCAGGAGAATTTGCTGATATTTTGAAGAAGAAATCGATTCGTTAAATATTTTAACTATCAACTTCGATGGCATACTTCGGGAATGTGATAAAAGTAGCAAACTCCTACTGGAGCACCTACAGACGAGTGTGGCTTTTTCTGAAGGTTGCACGATATTCCACTAGATGGAGTCAATCGACCATTTAAAGGTGGAATCGCTACACACACGAGCTGCTATTTTAGAAAGTTGAGCTAAATCCTGTCACCTAAAGTCTGTTTCACGTTGATGTATATCGATGAGACAATCGTTCGTATGACGGAACTTGATTTAGACCGATGGCAAATATATGGTGGCGACAAACACATTGAAGAGGAATATTGCTAAGTTGGACAGTTTCATGCCTAAAGTCGAAATGCGACTGAATAATCAACCAGAACGTCTATAGGTCGTGCGTAGCTCAAAAACAAGTCTAAGTTCAATCAATGCAGAGTTATCAACAGAATGTGAGGGTCAGTGATAACAATGAGCACGGTAGTTATAGTATTCTGTCAGAGCATGCTACTCTGGAAGAACTAACCTCATGCCACCAGTATGGATAAGGCTACATTTTTTGTACAAAACAACTCTCAAACCGTTCTCCTGCTACCCGTTCCTCATACCTGCGCAGTGTACGTAGACAACTGTATAAAATATCCTTTCACTTTGGACATAAATCACTTCCAGTAGAAAGACCCGTGATAATGTTAGTACGCTCTAAGGCACATTTGTAAAATCTGCCATTATTCGTTTCAGAACACCAATTTTTTGCTAAGGCAGATTCGCTGCCTTTAGTCGAATATTGATGTATTGACGATAATATGTTTGATATTTAAAAGAAAATGAGTAGTGCACTACAGTTCACTTGTATCTATGGATTACCTACGACCTTCTTACGATATTTGGTATCAACATTAGCGGTACTGAGAGAAGGAATATAGTGAAGAATGGACCAAGCAGCTTTTATCGATAAATGTTGAGTATCATTAACACCTCCTATGGTGGTCAAAAGTAACTGATGCCTATGGCCAAAAGCTTTTTGTAAACTTTCCCACACGTAGAATCCCCCTAATTCTCTCTTTTTAATGTTGAGGGAGAGAGACTAGATAAATGCTATAAGGATTACATCATTACCCACGGATTTGGCTTGAATCGATGAAATCCAGTTAAAAAAGCAGATTATTCTTCAAATTATTAGAAACGAAAACCGCTGGAGCAAAAGCTCTTCCACAGAAACGGTCGTTTGAAACTTAAACGGATCGTCCAATTTCAGTCGATCATCGCGGCATGACGGCAATGATCCACTCCAGGTGTATCAACTCTTAAAGGCTGACGAATTACTCTCACATCCACAAAGCGCTTAATACGCTTAAATCGTCGTATTACGGGAAGTTTCGAAGGAGGAAAATGGAAGCCGCTACTTAGCGACAATTTCGAGGGCATGACGCAACTTCCACTTCCGTAAATTGAGATTTTGATATATCGAAGAAGATCCCCGAGCCCTCGGCTACGGAAATAGGTTTGATTGCCCCGAAATGAATTAAGATGAGGGCAGTACGCCGCTACTACTTTTTTTCTGCGTGAACTCTATTTACACCCCATTAGTTGATAAACTTGCGTAACGACGTTACTAGAAAGACTCGTGTACTCGCAATATCACTTAAGTACCACGCTTCGACATAACAATTTAAGGAGGCCACCAATTGATTAACCAGTCGGAGCGTTGAAAACTTTGTAGCTAAAACATTTTGGTAGCTAGTACTTACATTTTCTTTCCATAAATATTTCCTTAGAAATGCGTTACACGAAAACACAGCGCTTGACTATACAGCGGATTGCCGAATTTACATTGGTTACGGAAAATTGTGTGCTACGCGCCATACATTTACTTTCCTTAACGAAGAAAAATATCTGATTGGCTGAGAAAACAATTAAAAATAGTTTTTTTCAGATCAGACGTTGCAAGGGCCTCTGAGTAATACAAACATCAATTGAACAAACTGGTACTAGCCATGATCATGTTGACCAGGGAGCCTAGGCAGGACAACGAAGAATGAGCGAACTGACTGAAGGGCTGAGGCCTGACATCACCGAGTATTCCGCCCTCGATCAACTATGAAATTCGAAATTTAATTAACGACTGATACAAGTTGTTGAAGGAATTTTGTTAAACCAAAAACAAAGAAGTACATAGCAGTATGCGATCATGGGTCAGTCCTGCTCAGCCTTCTCTCCATATTAGTTACAGATTGTATAATAGACTTTTTAGAAAAAGCAAAATATTAAGAGCTTTGCTTAGAGAAACTGTCGGTAGTTTAACAACCAGCTACAAGCCAGGGAGGCTTTTCAACTCTTGACAGAATTTTGTAGAGAATGATGTAATTATCCCCTTCCCCTAACTAGTTGCTTCATTTTGGCGGTATCGATGTGTTTGTAGCAAAACATTTTTGAAGATTTCGAGGAACCACTGACCTGTAAAATAGCATATCTTCTTTGCGGAGATTGAGGTTTAGGATCCTTGCACATTTCTATCGGTTTGTTGGATCGAAAGGTGCAGGGTCGTTTGAGTCAAAGTTACGTGGGCCAACTAATTAACTTCTCCTTTAACTGAATAAAGAAAATAAATATAGCACTGATTTTGAGTAAAACGAAAAGAATAAGCGAAACAGAGGAAGTCGAAAATCCAGAATTTCAGTAGTGGCCCCTATATATATCGTATTATATAGACCCTACCACATCAATTCATTGTGCTGCTCTGACTCATTCCCGTACCATTATTGCGCAATCGGTACACAGAGAATTAATGAGGCTGTAACACTATTTTTTTGAAGAAGATAATAATCAGTTTTGCCGAGTTATTGGGTGAAAACTTTTAGAAGTGGTAGTAGGCGAAATGGTGGTAGTTGAAATTCCGGAATTTCTTGAGTGACCCCCACATATCTTATGAACGTTTTTAAACTCTCGCCCTATATGTATTGGATCGACTCCTACATCACTTTGTTTCAACATTCTAGTAACATTTCAGCGGAGTTTATAAGAAAAAAATCGCGCTAAAATTTGCGTAATTTATTGTGCTGCTCTCATTTTTTCCCACGAATGGGGATTTTATGGTATGATTGTCTTATGAAGGGCTATCAACATAAAAAATGTAATCAAAATCGTCAGAGCCGTTTTTGAGGAAAAAAAAATTCGGTGTTTTGATCACAATGATAACTATAGTTAACTTTCGTTGGATTTTTTTCATACCCTTATTTTGGCGTCCTATGGTAACCTGCGGGCTAGATATCAAGTTAGATCTGATTTGGTACGGTCGTTTTCTCTAAAAATCGTTCACACACACACAGACCATTTCCCCAAAGTGTTACTCAGTAGGGTCTGAAACGTAAAGATCTGAAGAAAACTCAAAATTGTTTGTTCAGCCGATTACATAACTTTCCTTTCTACTTTGTAGAGCCAAGGAAAGTAATAAAAAGTAGTATTTAGGCTGTACTATTTAAACCAAAGTCCTTCGGTGCTATTTTGATATCACTGTCGCCCAGAACTTGTACTCTCACCCTTTGGATCGGACTACTACACCAATATGTTTTAACATTCTAGTAACATTTCAGCGGAGTTTATAAAAAAAGTGATGCATCGTGATGTTGCTATTGAAAGACAAATATGACCCACAAGAAACCTTCTTGACAAAAGTGATATTTCACGCTCTGTCGTCCAGAGAGAGCATAGTTTTTTACGTTTTTACTCAATAGTTGTCTCAGTGGGTACATTAGTGAGAATAAAAGTTTGATGAATCGAGAATAGTGAGTACAAATTTCCAGATTTATTTAGCAGCCAGCGCCCAGAGTCATCTTGAATCCCCTTTGACCCCGAAGACTGCCAGTTGATAAACCTGTTTCTCACCCACTTTGTACATAAAAAGCCTCTCATTGCTAAACTTCTGTCTGGCATCGGCCACACACGTATCTATGGGAATTGAAGGTTTTAGCCTGCTTTAAACACCTCTACAAACATTTCTGCGCAAATTTGGTGAATGCCGGTACAGGCCTAGCAAAAGTAGTTTTTTTTCACTTTAACACAAAACGGCTTCAACAATTTTAAATAAACTCCGTGGAGGACATTTACAACTCGACAATACCTATATATCGTTATACCATAAGTGTTCCTATGACGGAGTTCAGCTTCAGCTTTCGAAAGGAAACATCTTTGATCAGTGCGTTGAATTTAATGCACGTTTGTATGGGCTATTGGCAATATCGAGTTGCGGATTTTAAGCTGTTTGGATTTTATGCAGTGTGAGGGAGATTGGGATTGGATTGGAAAATTGTTACAGACATCGGGCAACTAACTGCGAAGGAGTTGCTGGCTAGGCCCTTCTTTGCTACTACTCTGGAGAACAAGCCATAAGAAAAGCGAGTGCACAGGATCGTGTGGTGCATGCTCTGTTCTGAGGGGGAGTCACTGGGGACGAGATGGGTGCAGGGTGTTTAAGGAGGGTTAGGGGAGGCTAGCCGCAGTGGCCGATCATGGCTCGCATCCTCCAAAGGGGGAAGAGGAGGGACCTTGGTGATCCAGTATCTCGTAGGAATGAAGAGTGAAACAGTGGAAAGACTGTTCCTGAGCTGCCGGGCAGTATGGGATGATACATGGGATTGGCGGCATAATGCGACATTCCCGAGGGTGATGAGAACAAATATCTGGTGCGTTGCTATACACAACTTTCCTTAGCAAGCTTTCCTTCCTACGTCAATTCACTTGTGATCATGGCTCTTTCTACTTACTCAATTCATTTATCACTCAGTTCATTTGAACTCGGTCCAACATCACTCATTGCTGGCGCTCACGCTAACTCTGCAAAATGACTGTAGGGTTGCTTTGTAGCAGTCAATGGTACTAAGTTCGTTTACACTTCCAACAACCATCGCTCACTGTTGTAGAAACTACAGTGAAGCAGCACGTGGTTTCTTGTTTCCTCCGCACTGGAGACACAAGACATGTATGACGGAGAGTCTTTGAGAGAAAAGAAGTGGAGCCGCGCATTGGAGTCATCATGTCCCATGAGGAACGAGCTCGTCCAGTGGTCTGGCTCAACCCATTTTCTCAAAAGAAGTTCACAGATGTTGAAGAAGAACTCATACGTGTCACGTCCCTTTCGCGAGGATTCCCATCTCCCTTGCCATTTCTCTAACACCCATTCGTCGATGGCAGCAAGTTTCTGTTCTATGGTGAGATCCCCACAGAGTTCAGCCCAATGTGGGGGAAGTAGTTGTACCTAGTGAGCAACTCTATATACGCCTCGCCCGCTCCATCCAGGGTAGGGGATCCCCACAATGTTGATCTGGCGTTTGCATCAGTACATACTATGCAGGGTCGTCCTGATAGGCCTGCTAGAGCCCGCTAGAGTGGTTGAAGGCTGTTGGCAACTGGTGCACCAAATTGCCTGTAAAATGATATTACAACCAGCTCAAAGCCACCAGCTCGGATGGGCACAGCGGCCAAGTGCTGGCTGTTCAGGTGGGAGAGTGCGAGCATGTCGATACAGGCCACTGCTGCCTTGGCTCCTATTCTTGCTCCAGCCACCACTCGTGCCTGCGATCCCAGACCAAGAGTTTTGGATCCTATGTATGGTTCCTGTACGGTGAGAACACAGCAGCGTTCTTGATTGCACTTTGCTGCAACTCAGCCATTACCGGGGAACTCTTATTTGTGTTGTGCTGAAGGATTCGAACTGTTCTTAACCTATTCATAATCCACTGATGACTCCTGGAGGGCAAACGCTCACTGACGAATGGCACAGTGTGCGTCTCGTGTAGAGTGCGAGATCTGTTGGCATTTGCTTTCGACGCAATGGGCACACTTGAGGGGAGCACCTCAAGTTGACACCTCAATCACCCAATCCTTCTGCCTGCCATGCATTTTTGTGAAGAGGGGCCTAACGTCCTGTGGCACTGTGACAACTTCTTGGGCCAGGTCCTCTTTTTGTAGGTCGGTCCGTACATCGCGCAATAGCAGGCGTGGGAAGTGACCCAGGGGGGCTGATGCTAGTAGCTTCAACTCCTTTTCGTGGAAATACGGCTCGTAAGCGACATGGCCATTTCCGGAGTTTGTCACGCCGACGACGCCACCTCCCACTGCGGTGTGGATGTCAAGCACCCGGATGCTTATTACTTGGAGGTCCTTAGCAGGGACACCCCGCATCAGCGTTTCCATTGCATCAGGGATGGAAGGACTAGCCTCACACGTAGGCCTAACTACTGCCACTTTTTGTCGTGGGTTTTTAGGGGGGAGTTTGGTAAGCCGTGGAGGCTTTTTATTTTTATGTTTGCCCTTGTTTTTGGGCGAAGGCGTGGACGGAGCGCTGCCCTCGGCCTGCACATCCTGCTTGTTTGGGGTCTTATTCTTCTTCCCACTGCGCTTCCTGGCCCTGGCAGGCTGCCATTCAGAAAAGGGCACATTAGCGGCTACTGCTGCATATGAGGGGCGTGGGGTACTAATCTGGCTCGGTGGAGCTCCTTGAGCTTGGAGGGCTGGCGGCATGAAAATGCGTTGGACTTAGATACAGGGCCAGTATACGGGGTGTAAAATTTAGTAACGGCCACAGTTATAATATATAATTACTGTCTCTAGGAAGAGCCAATTTTTGGTATTTTCATCACTATTATAACTACGGTTAGTATTTGACCGATTTTGTCCATCAATATACTGCCATAATGGTGACAGGTGTGCGCCGAATTTGAGCTGATTCGTTTCCTTTATTTCATTCGTCCTCAAACACCCACACAAACATGAACCACGCGTGGAAATTCGGTTTTTTGGGATCAAAACGTCGCACCCCAAGAAACCTCTTTCTTTGCAAGCCACTGGGTAGCGGAAGCTAAAAAGGACTTACTCAGACTTACTGGATCCTGGGACAGACTGCTCCTAGAAGACACCACAAAGAAGACCGAACTGAAGTACATCGAAGGAAGACTCTCAAACTGAGGTGATTGTATAATCACGTAAAAAAAGGTAATAAATAAAAGCAAATTTAATTAAAATTTCGAGTAACGACCTGAATGCAACACAACTGAATATTGTGAATAAACATTGGCAACAAGCCTAATGAAGTTCATAAAATAATTAAGAGTATCCCTAGTAACGTCGGAGTTTCAACTACCACCGTTTCAGTAACTGCCATTTCTTACAGTTCGTACCCGATTATTCTAAAGCAGTAAACACGATACCGCCAAAAAAAATCGTGTTGACACCCTCTTAAATCTGCTGTTCACAGAAGACTCAATAATGATGTTCGTGACACAGGTGGAAACAGCACATGAAATTCCTTAAGCTTCGCCAGTTTTTACTTTCCACTACCCGAAGGGAAGGAAAGTATAGTAATCGGCCCAAAAAAAAAATTTGGGTTTTCTTCAAATCTTTACGTTTCATACCAAGCCCCACTCAGTGCTACAAATGCCAGCGCTATGGCCACCTGGCAGTGGCCTGTACAAGACCTGTTGTGTGCGCCTGGTGCGCCTTGCCACATCTGAGTAAGGAGTGCAAGCGTGATGCTCCCCTCAAATGTGCCAATTGCGTCGAACGCAAAATCCAACAGGTTGCACACTCCACACGAGACGCACGCTGTACCATTCGTCAGCGAGCAATTGCCCTCCAGGAGTCACGAGTGGATTATGAATAGGTCAAAAACAGTTCGAATCCTTCAGCACAACACCAATAAGAGTTGCCCAGTTATGGCTGAGTTGCTGCAAAATGCACTCAAGAAACGCTGCAGTGTTCTCGCCATACAGGAACCATACATAGGATCCAAAACTCTTGGTCTGGGATCGCAGGCACGAGTGGTGGCTGGAGCAAGAACGGGAGCCAAGGCAGCAGTGGCCTGCATCGACCCCATTGACATGCTCGCACTCACTCACCTGAACAGCCAGCACTTGGCCGCTGTGCTCATCCGAGCCGGTGGCTTTGAGCTGGTTGTAATATCATTTTACAGGCAATTTGGCGCGCCAGTTGCCAACAGCCTTGAACCACTCGAGCGGGCTCTAGCAGGCCTATCAGGACGACCCTGCATAGTCTGTGCCGATGCAAATGCCAGATCACCATTGTGGGGATCCCCAACCCTGGATGGGGCGGGCGAGGCGTATATAGAGCTGCTCACCAGGTACAACTTGATTGTTGCCAACGACCCCATGACTGAGGCGACCTATGATGGTCCGGGAGGAAGGTCGTGTATAGACGTCACAGCCGTGTCTCACACCCTGCTACTCAAATTGCAGGGTTGGCGAGTCGTACCAGGTGCAACGCAGAGCGATCACATGGTTATTGACTTTGCCATCACGGATGACAACATCCTCTGCAAAGACACGCGTGAAAAGCGATTCCGCACAAAAAATGCTGACTGGCCACAATTCTGTAGGGTACTGGAAGGTGAACTGCGTGCCGCGGACACCGATCTAATAGCGCAAGCATACACACCTGAAGAGGTGGACAGCAAAGTGGACATATTTACCACAGCACTGCACTCTGCTGGGCTCTCTGTACTTGGCCAACAGAAGCACAGGGCGATCAAAGTCCCATGGTGGACTGAGGAACTAAATCCCCTCAAGCAAAGTGCAAATAGAGCCAGAAGGATGTACCAAAACACTCGTGACCCTGATGCCAGAGCAACACTCCGAACTGCCTTCATCCAAGAGAAGAAGGCCTTCCACCGCGCCATCAAACGAGCCAAACGGCAAGGCTGGCGAAATTTTGTGGAAGTGGAGAGCTCTGAGAACCCCTGGGGCAGACACTACAAGTCCTCCATAGGAAAAGCAAATGTAGAGCAGGTCTTAGCTGCGATGCAAAATGAGTCAGGCTGGGCCTGCAGCATCGAACGTTCACTGGAAACCCTCCTTGAGAAGGCGTTCCCAGATGACCAAGTAGCTCGAGACACTGAAGCCCAGAGGGCAGCAAGGAGCTGATCATGGACCCTCCGAACGAGCCCGACATCCCACTGTGGACAACAGGCGACCTCGGCAGGGCCCTTGCGACCTTAAAGCCCAACAAATCCCCTGGGCCGGATAAAATAGAAAGCAATATGCTAAGGAAGGCTGAGCGAACGATCTCCAGCGGCCTCCTTAATTTATATAATGACTGTCTGCTGGTCGGACAGTTCCCCACTCAGTGGAAGACTGCGCGCGTTGTCACTCTTCAAAAGGGAGGCGACCGCAATCAGTCAGACCCGCGATCATGGAGACCACTCAGCCTTCTTTCCATATTAGGCAAAACACTAGAAATCTTGATGTTGCAGTCCCTCGAAGGAGTCTTTGGCCGCAACCTCACAGGCAGGCAATACGGGTGTACCAAAGGAAGGTCCACGCAGGATGTCATTGTCGAGATCCGGCGTGTTTCCCTGCTGGCACCGGCTAAGTACGTCGTAGCAGTTCTGATTGACATCAGAGGGGCGTTTGACAACCTTTGGTGGCCAGCGCTCCTTAATGAACTCAAAGGTAGGGAATCCCCGCAACCTGTACTCGCTCGTCAGAAGTTACCTGACAGACAGAACTGCTACGATCGAAAGTAGGCATGTCTCCGTCCAGAGAAAGATTGAGAAGGGGTGCCCACAGGGCTCGGTCCTAGGACCAGCACTCTGGAATGCCTTCTTCGAAGGTCTTCTCAGGAAACTCATGGAGACTGACTGCGAGCCGTACGCCTATGTGGATGACTTGACTGTGCTGCTCTTTGCAGAGTCAGTCCGCCAAATTGAAGAAAAAACCCACCACGTGCTCCGCACTGTCAACCAATGGTGCGAGCATGTCAAGATGCAGGTGGGTGAGGAAAAAACCCAGCTAATCCTCTTGAAGGGGAAAGTGAATAATCCACCCACAATACGCTTTGGCGGCCACAGGCTCCTTCTTGAAAAGCACGTCAAGTATTTAGGAGTGAATATAGGTGAGAGGTGGGGTTTCAACCAACACCTCCAGTCCCTTAAAGGCACTACCATTGCAAGGTTTGCCTCACTGCGTGCCATTACTAAGGCCACTTGGGGTGTGTGTTACCACGACACCATCCTCATGTATAAGGCCATCTATTTAGGTGTGATTGGCTACTGCCCTGTTGTCTGGGGTAGCAAACTAACAGTCAATCAAAAGAGAGTATTGGCCCAATCCCAGAGAGCCGCGCTCCTGTGGATCACCAAGGCCTACAAGACTGTATCAACGGAAGCACTCCAGGTGATCACTGGTCAGTTACCAGTTGATTTGGCTGTTGAGTGCATGATTGACAAGTGGAGAGTGAAACAGGAGCTTCCCCGCTTTGGGCTGAACTCCGTGCGGATCTCACCACAGAACAGAAACTTGCCGCCATCGATGAATGGGCTCTAGAGAAATGGCAAGCGAGATGGGAATCCTCGTCAAAGGGACGTGATACGTATGAGTTCTTCCCCAACATCCGTGAACGTCTTTCTAGAAAATGGGTTGAGCCAGACCACTGGACGAGCCAGTTCCTCACGGGACATGGTGACTTCAATGCGCGGCTCCACTTCTTTTCTCTGAAAGACTCTCCATTATGCACGTCTTGTGCCTCCAGGGCGGAGGAAACAAGAAACCATGTGCTGCTCCACTGTAGTTTCTACAACAGTGAGCGACGGTTGTTGAGAGGGCAAACGAACTTAGCAGCTTTGACTGCTACAAAGGAAGCCTATAACCATTTTGCAAAGTTCGCAAAGAAGGTAATGGCTAAGAAACGTGGTTATAGTTGATCAGTCCTTTTGAAACTTGCCACCCAAGTAAACAGTAAGATCAGGTAGGGAACCAGATTAAGAACTACTCCCAGATGGTACGGGATTCCTCAGGTGGTCACCTCCGCGCGGTAACACACGGGCAACAGCTCTCTACGGTGAGACTGGCTAACGACCACATACCTGCCGTACCTCCACAGGTCTGAGTTCGGTGGATGCTGCAGGGGCCGGCCTCTTGCATATTAGCGAAACCGCAACTTCTATGACTGATATAACCCTCGTCGAGGGTTTAGGTACAGTCATGAAATAAAGAAACAGATCTGTGTGTGTGTGTGTGTGTGTCTGTAGTTCGATTTGCGGGAGAACGGCTGATCCGATTGAGCTGGTTCTTTTTTTGTTTTGTTCGTTATTTTTTGTAGACACCAAAATAAGGTTATGGACGATTGGGAAGGGGGGGGGGACGAAAATGTACCAAAAACTAGGGTTTTTCGCATTTTTCTCAAAAACGGCTCTAACGATTTTGATTAAACTTTCAAATTGTCTTCTCCTAATCGATACCTAACTTATCCTCTCCATACATATCTCCATGAAAATACGGTGAACGGAGACATGGGCCCCTGAAGCAAAAATAGGTTTTTTACGCTTTTTGGCAAAACGGCTTCAGCGATTTTCACCAAACTCACAGGATGTTTTCAAATAGTTAATACCTACATATTGTTTTCAATAAATGTTCCTGTGACGGTCCATTGAACAGATATAAAAATCAAAATGTGTCGAAAATAATGTTTTTTCTAACATTTCCGTAAATTCCAGGGTAACTTTTTCACCAGATGTGATAAATCCTAATGGAGTGTCTTTTAGTCACCCATACCTGCATTTCGTTCTGTATAATTATTTCTGTATATATATGTTGAACGGAGATATTAGCCAAGTTAACTCAGAAAAGGAGATTTGTCGAATATTAATTTATCGGTATTCCAATTTTCTCAAAAACGGCTCTAACGATTTCGATCAAACTTTCGGGGTACTCTCAGCTAACTAGTCCCTACATTTTGTTATGCATAAATGTTCCTGTAAAAATTCGTTGAACGAAGATATAGCGCCCGCCTATGTAGATGGTGTTCGAACTTAAAGGGGTGGCGGAAAGTTGTGTGTTGCTACGCACCAGATATTTTGGTTTATTATTGTTCATTTTAAATTACCTACCCGCCTACTCAGCAATTCTATCAAACGAAGCCCATGGCTGTTATGGGCAAAACATGGTGTTAAACAAATTAGCCAAAAGCCACATTTTGGCGTTTAATTGCAATTACGCGGGTTTGGTATTGTTTCCCAGGTATTTTTCGTTGCTGAAGTATCGAAACATTTCTCCCCAGCCGGCGTTCATTGCGCACACTTCCTCCCTTCTCATTCCAACCACTGGCCACAGTTCTTCTCTTCGCGTCGTGCCAATTGCTTGGCGTCTTCGCGGAAATTGTCTATTTCCGTTGTTGTCTTGAAGGTGTGAGACATTATCGGAAATATTGATTGCAACGTCAGGTCTTGTTCGGCATTCTGTTCCTAAATATGCCAAATACAACCCAATCATGCTATGCTCTGAGAATAATAAACCGTTGTGTTATAATTTGCAACGTTTTTACTTTCCTTGTCTCTACGAAGTAGAAAGGAAAGTTATGTAATCGGCTGAAAATTTTTTTTTTGAGTTTTCTTCAGATCTTTACGTTTCAGACCCTCCTGAGTCCGAAAAACAAAATTTTGGGAAAATGATCTGTGTGTCAGTGTGTGTCTCACTAAAGTGTGTCTGTGAACGATTTTTAGAGAAAACCACCGTATAAAATCAGCTCAAACTTCATATCTCGCTCGCTGGTCACAATGGGACGCCAAAATAAGGGCATGAGCAAAATCCACCGAAAGTTAACTATAGTTATCATAGTGATCAAAACACCAAATATTTTTTTTTTTATAAATGGCTCTAACGATTTTGATTAAAATTTTTATATTGATAGCTCCCAATAAGGCAACTATATCATAAAATTCCCATCTATGGGAAAATGACGAGAGCAGCACAATAAATTACCAAAACTTTCGACGTAATCGATTTTAGAGTGGTTTTTAGAGAAAACGACCGAGCCAAATCACCTCAAATTTGATCTCCAGCCTACAGGTTACTATGGGACGCGAAAATAAGGGTATGAACAAAATCCACAGAAAGTTAACTATAGTTAGCATAATGATTAAAACACCAAATTTTTTTCTCAAAAACGGCTCTAACGATTTTGATTAAATTTTTTATGTTGATATCTTTTGATAAGGCAATTATACCATAAAATTCCCATTCGTAGGTAAATGACGAGAGCAGCACAATAAATTATCAAAATTTTCGACGAAAAGCGTTTTTAGCGCTGTTTTTTTCTTATAAACTCAGCTGGAATGTTGGTAGAATGTTAAAGAAAATTGGTATTGTAGTTCAATACCCAGAGGGTGAGGTGTTTAAAACCGCTCATGAGATAGATGGGGCTCACTCCAGAAATTCCTGAATTTCAACTACCGCCGTTTCGCTTACTACCAGTTCTAAACGTTTTTACCCAATAACTCTGCAAAAGTGATTACTATCCTTCTTCAAAAAATTCGTGTTTTCAGGCTCATTAATTATCTGTGTACCAATTGCTCAATAATCGTCCTGCAATGAGTACGAGCAGCACAATAAATTCCAGAACTGTAGGCGCTACCGCTTCCTGCTGCTGTGCAGTGTTGTTGGACCAAGTTCAAAGAAACTGAGTGATAAATGAACCGATTAAATAGTATTAGCCATGTACAAAGTGAATTGACGTAGAACTAAGGAAAGTTGTGTATTGCAACGCACCAGATATTTATGTATAATGTTGATGTAAACTAAATGAAAAACAGATGTGATTTGTATCTAAAGTTAAGGAAATCGCTGAATGCACGTGGCCCTAGGAAAGCTGAGAATTTGGGGAGGGGAAGGGGGGGGCAGACATTTATTAACGATGTTCGGTAGAATCGAACGTAGATGGAGCTTTGATAATTCGAAGCTGTCGATATAGCTGCTAGTTACAACTGCTATCGCTAGATTGTGGCTAAAGCTTCTTATAAATTCGACTTTTATCACTGCCGGACTATGGAATCAAACAGTTCATTCCTCACTTCATAAAGAACGCTTTGTAACGCTTTGATATGCGGTGAACTATATGAACGAGATGATCAGTGGAGGCTACGCGTTCGTTCACGAACTATACATTTGCTGTGGGAACTGGGGTAAAAGCAAAGAATATGGACCGCTCCCTCTGGTAAGGCAATATATCGATATATCACGACCGAGGTCAGGTTATCGATATGCCAGACATCTCTCATAGGCTCTCCCCCACCAACTGCGCCGGTGACGCATATCGATACTTGCAATCGTAGCGTTCAAGCGAACTATCGATACATGCAGTCGTAGCGTTATCAAGCGGTCGGTCCATGTTCTTTAGTTCACCTGGAACTGGTGGTAAATATTAGGCAATGCCTCTGATATCTCAAGATCAGAGTTTCTGCCCTATCTGAGTAATTTTTTAATATTTTTTCTAATTTTACGTATTGTGTGAATTGCTTTGTCCGGACTGTTCACTAAGAGATCGCTGTTCACTTGCACGGCTAGAGCATTCTACCGTCGTTTTGAAGTCGAAATGAATCACACTAAATTGTTTAATGGAATCCAACTGCCCGAATACGGAATCATCCCTCGATAGGCTTTTTAACGAGACGATCAGTGATGGAATGAATGAGTGGCGTCAAACGAAGTACCCACGGGCGTGAGTTGTTCCGTTGACTCGTTCAGTGGAATGATTAGTTCATTTCATTCCTTCGTTCACGACCGACACATCTCTAGTGGAAACTATTGGTCAATATTAGGCAATGCCTCTGATATCTCAAGCTGAGAGTTTCTGCCCTATCTCGGCTATTTTTTGTATTATTCTTTTACGTTAACGTATTGTCTGACGATTCTCAATCAATCTAATTTTTTTCTGATAAGTTTTCCTCATTGCCACTCTAGATGGCAGCACATTTGCGAACATGTATTAGAAATCCCATGCGGGCATTTCTCTCCGTTTCGCACTCACATGTTCCAGTCAGTCGTTGTGTAATCTCTAGTTGCGTTTTTACTCCACATCTTCGTGACAGTTATTTACTCGGAAACTATTCATTAAATTTGATCGCTTGTGACACCGAGAAGTGCGAAAATAGTCGCCGTTTTGCTCAAATAACCCCGTGCCGTCGGAACTATTACAATATGCCCTACACAATCGTCGAACGAGGGACAACCAACACCACCGATTACAGAATTTATTTCAGTAAGCAATTAGTATCGTAAATTCGTATCGTTTTCCGGTGACGGGTCTTTTATGCAGTATTTAAGTGGTTGGAACCAAGTTGTGAATTAATCTTTCTAAGAAAGGCTATACTCGCCTGTAGTTATTGCAACTTATCAGTGCCAGTCCTTATGATATATTCATTTGAACATCGATTAGTGTTTAATTGAAGATAGCGTTTGTTTAACCCTCACGTAATAGCGCGTCGCTATCATTAACGTCGCCGTTACATTGTTCTGTATTCCTACGAAGTATGAAGAACTCTTTTGTAATAATTTTTGTTACTTTCATTTATACCTTTCAGAGCGTGGTGACAAAAAACGCATATTGTTGAAATCGCCTGTATGTGAGAACTACATTAAAAGAACGGCTCATCAAATTTGTGTACGTCCTACGTTCGTGACGCCACGCCATATTTTTAAGGCAAAAAAATGTTTGTGCGACGCATCGCTCAACTTTTCAGAACCCCAGCAAATTCTAAATCAATATTTGAAAAGAAGTAGTCTTAATACCTGAGGAGTTTTATGGGTTAATTCCCAGAATAGTGTTCTAAATCGTTTTCAGTTTTCACGCAGTCGTCGATACATATTAAATTAAATGAGGTACAGTGTTCGTCGTTCTTTGTCAGAAGAGTGTACATGAAAATTCATCTAGTGTAATATGAAATTAATGAAAATAATACACTATTAAAAGTAAGTCGTTTGAAGGGAAGGTTAGGCTGCATTTCGCCCTGCGGCTTGTGTGATTTAGGATCAAACCGTTATGCATATACCATCTACAACACTTTCTGAGCCTTCCACATAGCATCGATGAAACAAAGCTGGGTGCGACACAATACAACTTTGCTCAGCCCATGTACGTTCGCCGATTAGCATAGCTTTAGCTACTAACCTAATATATTTTTCACTCGGGTCATGTGAATATGGTAAAACAAAACTTAACGTTTTACGTGGAATGTGGTAGTACAGTAAGTTTGAGGGTTGCTCCTTGTTATCTCATGAGTGTCATTAAACCGCGATAGTTTAGTAAGTTTATTGGACTGTCATTCATATTTTTCGTAGAACGCTAATACCATATAAGCCGGATTTTGAAAGAAGTACTAAAACCGAAATATTTGATAATTTATTGTTCTGCCCTCGCCATTTCGCCAAAAAGGTGAATTTTACGGTACAGTCGGGTTATTTGGAGCTGTCCACGTAATAAATTTAATCGAAATCGTTGAAGCCGTTTGCGAGTAGAAAAGAAATATTTGGTGTTTCGAGTACTATGATAACTATAGATAGTTTTGAGCCAGTTTTGCTCATGCTTTTATTTCAGCGTTCACTTGCGACTTTCAGGCTAAGTGTCAAAATTTAAGCCGATTTGATTCAGCTGTTTTATCTCAGTCGCATTCAGAAACACGCAATAACAAATTAAACGTTCTCAAACGATGTTTTTTGGACATTACTGCCTTTCACTTGCCTCCATTTTACTTAGATGACAGCACATCCAGTGAAGAAACTGGTGAGGACTCAGTTCCCAACTGGTCAATGTGAGCGTAGCTGAAACCTTGAACAGGAAAGGCATGATAATTATTTTTGACCGTCACTTTGGGCTACTTTTTGTTTCCCCTGTATGAGGCTATGAGCCCCATATTGTCCGTCTTTTCATTGCCCTCATGGTCCTGATGAGCCAGTATTCATGCAAGGGAGAGCTCTAGTGACCACCTAGTGTTTTGAGCATCCCCACGTCACCATACATCTGAAGGTGGCTTCTGAGGAGCTAGGCTATCTGTGATTATATATGTATCTGCTTACCCTTGGGCCCTTTAATTAGGATCCCCCGTGTATATTAATAACTAGGGGCTGCCTATGTGATGGGACCATCAGTATGTCATATCAGTTGAGAACAACCCCTCTTCCAGCACTCCCATGACTGTATATAGACCTTGAACGGCAAGTGGAATTTATTCTGCTCTGGCATGACATTGGATTGTCTCTCCTTCTATCCTGAGCTGCCTTGCAGTTCCTCGTAAGTTACTTTTATGCAGTCTTTTGGAGGTCACAGTGAAAGAGTGAGATTCTACTGCAGGGCCCCTGTAGTTGACACTGTCTCTTCAGTTTTTGGAGCGTTCCTTGAACTGATGAATGATATGAAAGATGGGATCTACTTTTTACCTCACGCCAATCCATCATCTTTGCAGTGCGGCCGCTTGATTTGCTGCACATCCTCTTGCACGCCAACGGCAATCCTCATTACTCTTCAAATCGTGGAAACCAGAAAGCTTCGTATAACGTCAAGGTATGAAAATAATTTCCAATGCTGGTTGAGCATGAGCAGAATTGCCTTTCCTAGCTAAATTCGTTTGTCATTAGCACTGGCATCTGTTTCAACGCATTCTCTCACTCTTTCCAAGGAGAAGCTTTTACTGAACGTTCTTGTTATAGAAATTAACTGACGCCAACTGAATCGTACAGCGCTGATTAAAATGAAACAAAAATATTATCGGATATCAAAAACAAAATAACAATTACTTTTATGGCAATTATTTATTATGCACTCACTCTGCTGAGATCAAATAAGCTTTAAATTATTTGCTGTGTACTCCCAGGATTTCTCTGTCAGTCACGCTTATTTTCCGTCTTCTTGGTAAAGTTAGAGAAGGAGATATTTCTGTGCCCACTTTCCGAACCCATTTAGTCAAATTCTTGAATTCCCAACTGGACAGTTCTTTCAAAGGTACAACAATTTAATTTGTATGTGGGAAGGTACGTAGAAATTTAAACTTTGGATTTCCATAGCTTTTATTGACGTGTGTTCGTTATTTTCAGAAAATGCTGATAATGGAGCCTACGTTTCAGCTTTTCACGACATTCCTTTGAGTGAATCAGCAGGCTTGTTCAACATGATCGTCGAAATCCCTAGATGGACAAATGAAAAGATGGAGGTAACTACTTATTGAGTTTATTTGACGACAGTCGTTGCTATAGTAAAAACGCTGCAAATTATTACACAACGGTTTATTATTCGGATAATCAGCTTGACCTAGCATTAATGCTCCGAGACCCATCCTGTTCGATTCAGCATCGAAAAATATCATAATGAAACCCAAAAAAAGGCCGAAAAGAACTGAATCGTAATATTAAAATAAACAAAAAAAACACGAAAGTATCTAGAAAAAACTGAATTTTAATATGAAAACATGCACGCTAAATACTAATATCAAAATTTAACCAAAAATCTATGAAAAAACATAATGAGAATGAAACGAAAGAATCTAAAAAATTGAATCGTATTAAAACGAAAACGTCGGGGAAATTGGAAGAGTAAGGCGAATGGGGAAAGACCGGTCGTTGGGAGGGAAGCGGCGGGAGGCCGCACTCGCTCGCCTCGAGAGCGGTTGGTTTTTAATGAGACGGGCGGGCGAGGAATTCAAACGACGAAACGCTTGTAGCTCCGCGTTGTACTGCGTTTCGTTAATTTTTTTTTTGCCCATTACAACCACGGGCTTCGTCCGATCGGATTGCCGAGATGGCGGGCACAACTAGATACCAAATCGGATTTTTGTGCGAAAGAACGAATTTTTTAGACCACGTTAAAGGCACAAAACGGACGGCGGACGGGGGACGGCGGACGGACATTGCAAATTTGGAATCTCCTAGTCTTGAAACGTAAAGTATCAAATTTTGAGGGGGGGTTGTAAATAATTTTTCGTGACCGAAAACATAGGGTTATTATTCAGAATGAATAATAAACCAAAACAACTCAGTAATGGTACCTTTGGTCTGCTACCTTTTCAGATCAGTCGGGATGAACCACTTAATCCAATTAAACAAGACATTAAGAAAGGTAATCTCCGCTTTGTGCCCAATGTTTTCCCTCATCACGGTTATATCTGGAACTATGGTGCTCTTCCTCAGGTAAAATATATGAACATTATCAATTATAACAATGTAAAAACACACTAACCAGGTATTCACTTTCAGCATTTACCACGATCCATTGCCGATTGTTGTGTGTGGTGCAACTCCTAGGCCTTTGAATGTTTTTTAGTTTCATTTCTCACCAAAGATACTTTGAAGTAATACGACCTTAGTTGTATCATCCATAAATTATGTTCTAAATTTGAAAACCTGCTTAATTGCTGTCTGTTTCTGTGTACTTTAAACCTACAACATTACTAGTGATTGAGAACATTGGCGATAGAACTATCAAGCAATTAAATCATAAACCAATCAATAGAAAAACATTAGGATCGTAACACATTATCGATCAAACCTTGTCACGTAAGGAACACTAGGGCATGTCTGTATTTGATGGCCAGTTTGTTTTATGGAATTTTCCTGGTAAACTTATTTGGGTAATTCAGCGTTTTGATTGAGTCTTCAACGTAAAGTTTCATTCGTTAACTCAATACTAAACGCAAGCGATGCGAGAATAATAATGGGGGACGAGGCGAAGCTGAGACACCATTGGGAACCGAACCACCTGAACATCTGGTGCGTCACACATTCCACATGTGAGTCATGTTGTACATACGAAATATACCACGCACCCCAGCAATCAACAAACATTTAGGGTCAATTATGCGAACGAGCAAATAGTACTCCAATTCAAAAGAGCCAGTAGGCTCAAAGTACTAATCACTCGGCAGCCCCTATGGTTCTCCAAATTCGGACTATGCCTCACTTTGGGGACCTTATTCTGACACTCCCTCCTCCACAAAGTTAGCATACTGGGGCCACTGTCAAGGCACGACTGTTTCGATACAATGAAAAATCACAAGTTTGCGTGTCAAGAGAGGCAAATTTCATAGTAGTCGTACTGGCATCAAAACCAGCGGCATTGGATTCAAGACTAACGTGAGGGCAGGTCAGAACAAAGAAGACAACTAAAAAGTAAGGTATTATTCAACTAGATAAGCTTTGAAAAAGAAGTCCAAAAGTTCTTAAATATCTTCAATCGCTGCAGGATCAACGATCCAGTAAATTCGTGAAGTCTGAAGAGCGGTCCTGCCTAACCTTCTCTCCCTCCCATTACCGCATTTCCCCTACCCTTCATATTGGTGTATAGTACCAAACTACTGCGCAGTTACTTTGCTGTGGTTTAAAGCTGCTTTGTTTATTGTTCGTGTTGTTCTGCTGTCCACGATGAATTAACGTGCCCAGCCAACACCATTCACTCGTGGATTTGGAGAGGCATGATAAATTACGACATCATCATAAGTCACATTTAGATAATGAGTCGTGAGCTGTTTGTTCATTCACTCTGATTGCCTGACGTTTAACAGCTTAGAAACGAGGACCCCTGGAGCCTCTCACAAAATGAAAGATTGCAGTATCTTCTGCAGCTCCTCCTTTAGAACTTGGCCATGCTCGTCGTGTGAGATCTTTAATGACTTGATGGAACTCCCAAATCTTTAGTGGCTCCTTGTCTGCAACAACGCCAAATTTCGAGTTAGCCGATTGATTTCTACCATTAAAATGTCTTCAAGTGGTGTGACAATGTGAAGATATCGCATGTTTAACCTCATTCTAGTCAATAATAGTAGTGCACAGCCTTTAAACGATGCTCCTAACGTCCTTGCCTTTTCGTCATCCCGTTTTACGAGCAATTAACTCAAACTTTGTGACTAGTAACTTTGTCATCAAATAGTTCGAGGTTTATCTTCATTTTCACCTTGTCGGGAATTAGTACACCAATGGAATGAGGAGATGTCGTTGATTGTGCTGATGGGAGCAAAGAGGGTTTACCTTCCTCTACTTGATCGTGAAATTGTAGTTATCGTATATTCCCACTAAGGTCCAATATTCTTTTATTACCCAGTTGTGTTCGTATTGCGTGTTGGGCGTCAAATATCCTTGGCACCATCATCATGTTCCTCCTCCACACTTCTCTCAATTTGCCGTATGAAGATGCTAACTTTTCGAGGGAAATAGAATAGGTATTCACGTTATCTTAATTACTTTACTGTAATTTTATTGACAGAGCGGCAGCTGCTTTGAGCTTGTTAGAGCACCAAGGCTCTTGAAGGAGTTGAATCCCGTGTTACTCCAATTAGAGATAAATGAATTATAACATCATATAGATGTAATTGTTGTATTTATCTTCTTTTTAGACGTGGGAGAATCCAGAACTTAAAGACGAACATACCGGATTTAATGGCGATAATGATCCAATCGATGCTTTGGAAATTGGTTCCAGAGTAAGTCATTTGTTACATAGTTGCGATATGCAAACCTATACCAGTAGTAAAATTGTGAACAATGACATAATTGATTGCGATGAAAATGTGTGGTCTCTTGTGATCAAACGAACTATCAGACAGTTCCCAAGATGCCTTCTGGTGCGAAGCGTCACGCAACCCTCTTTAACTTCTTCGTGTGAGTTTGATCTACTTCGTTACAGCAGTTTTTTGGGTCAGTGTGAAAAACTAACTTTATCTAGTGCGACACAAAACTTCCTCATCCCACTAGATTGATTTACGTACCATTTTCATACAAATCTAACTACATATCTTGTTTTATGTATCGCCGAAAATGGGACAGTACTGCCTCAATAAAAACGAGATAAATTGAGATTAATGAAATCGGGAGGGAGCTCAAGATGAATTGAGAAGGGAAGAGTGGATGTTGCAAGACGTATCCACTCGGCGTTTTTTCTTGAGTTACCAAGTAAGCTCAAGACCCCCACTTCCAGGTATTACCTAGTCATTCATGGTACTTGCATACAGGTTAGGATCAACATCGGCGATGTCAGGCCTCTCTTATTTTCCAGAAGCAACCCAGTAGTACCACTCTCCATTTCCTAGCCCTCTCATGACAATGCAACTTGCTTGCAGACTGTTTCATAATGTTCGAGGCAATATGTTACATAAAGCGCAACTAAAACATGCGTCACTGGATACTGTGCTGCTAGAGTGAGATTGGATTGTGAATTTGAGCGATAAAAGTCAAGTGTCGATTGTAAGTGCCCAATTTACATAGTCAAATGCACGGATTAACACTCGAAATTATTACCCAAGGGGTTTGTTCAGTTCCCTACTTGGTAAGGTATCAACCGACCCCAGGCTGAACTGTTGCTGATGAACTGTATGAAGCGTTGAACCTGTCCTGAATATTCTCTAAAAAACCCTGCAAACTATTACACAACGATTTATTATTCTCATGAACAGCCTGGCCTAGTATTACTGCTCCGAAACCCATCCCATTCGATTCAGCATCTTAATATACTAGCAAACCATACGAAACATGACCTGACTACAATGGAACTACGGAAACTAAATATTCCCCAGCACCAGGCGCCCGTAAACGTCTGTAGGCATTTATGATCCAATGTAGGGGTTTGCGGAGGAAGTGGCCCTAACCTTCCTCCGCCCTGCCGGGCAAAAAGAGTCGGGGAAATTGGGACAGCGAACCCTCGGCAATTGGCACGATGTTGTGAGTCGAGCGGGCGGGTGGTTTTGATGTGACGGGAGGGATGGAATACTAACGACGAAACGTTGACTTCCACTGTAGTTCCCGCGAGTTCTTTCAATTAGTAGACTCTAACATTTACTGTAATTTCCCTATACGCAGTTGTACATGTCTGATACTAATTTCATTCGACCCAAGATGTAAAAATACCTTGAAAACGATACGGAACACGGCTTATTTGCGATTATACTGCGTTTTGTTAATTTTTTTTAACCATTTTTTGTCCATAACAATCATGGGCTTCGTCCGATCGGATGCCGAGATGGCGGGCACAATTAGATACCAAATGGGATTTTCGTGCGAAAGAACGGATTTCTTAGACCACGTTGAAGACACAAAATGGCCCAGGCGGGGGACAGTGGACGGACATTGCAGATTGAAACGTAAAGTATCAAATTTTGAGGGGGGTTGGTAAAAAATTGTCGTGACTGAAAACATAGGGTTATTATTGAGAATGAATAATAAACCAATAAAAGGAATTGAGTGTTCTGCTAAAAGACTGTCTTGACATAATTACCCCGAAGGTTCACATTACTGGTATGTTTCAGATTGCTAAAAGAGGAGAAGTTCTGCAAGTTAAAATCCTTGGTGCTATAGCTTTAATTGATGAAGGCAAGTATATAAATGTTGAAGAAGTGAATGTTCTCCCATCATTTACTGCCCCGACCCTTACAGCTGTTCTTTCTTATTTCAGGAGAGACGGATTGGAAGATAGTTACTATTAATAAAAATGATCCACTGTTCGAGGTCTTAAAAGGTGAACCCTAGTTTTATTGATTGCCCTAATTTTAGCCAACTTTATTATTGGTTGAGCGAGTTGCGTGGTGCGTGGCGCTCTTAACACCATCAAGCCCTGGATCTCTTCCTGGGCAGTCATATTCTGTTTTGCAGAAGTCTGGAGCTGTGAAATAGTAGAATTGACGCATTACCATCAATAAATATTTTCTGACAAACACAAACGGGATTTAATGAGACAAAATGTGAGGTCCGAGTGAAGGCAGAGTCACGATTGTGTTGTTTGTCTGCTGAAGTAAGTTACGTACTAGTTCAGCAGAACTATATTTTCACTCCAACACATTGCTCAATTTTTGACGAATGAGCCGAGTGAGCCCTCAGTCACTTGGCTGGATTGCATACACCAGGCGTGTGAATTAAATGACAATCTATTGGTAGAATCTTCTTGTACCTGTGACGACGGGGAGGGATCATTAGACGGCATACAAAAACACCAGGTGTGACGCATCAGTGTTATTGGTTCAGCCATTTTCGATCTTATCGCGTTCACAGACACCATTTTCCCAAATAGCGTTTTTAGAAAAAATCTGAATAGAACCCAAAAAAATTTCAGCAGATTACAGCCAAGGAAAGTAAAAAGTAGAATACGTATAAAATTGCGTAAGACTCCTACTCAGTTAGTAGTTCACTATTATCCGAAAATATATGCTTCATAATGCTTACAATTATTCTTATTTAACCTGAAAAAAAGGTGCATGTATCAAATTTGTATTCCAGATATAACCGATGTAGAGAAACATCTCCCTGGACTACTGAAAGCGACTGTCGAATGGTTGAGGATATACAAAATTCCCGATGGAAAACCTGAGAACCAATTCGCATTCAACAGTGAGTTTAAAGACAAAGCGTTTGCGACCAAAATCGTCCAGGACACTCACGCTCATTGGAAGGGCCTGATTACCCGAGACGAAGCAAAAATTAATTTGTAAGTTCGAGAAACCTCGGTAATTTCCGAAGTTTGTTTTAAAATACTTTCAACGTAACTATGCTTTCATGCTTTATGTGAACACATTTCCAATCTGGACTCGAACATTTTCAAAACCAAATTACTTTCTCGTGCCAATAAACATCTTTCTGATGATGAATAAGTTACTCCCGCCAGATGAGCCTCACATCGCACAGAACTTGAGGTAATAAAAATAGGTGTTTGTAACTTCAACAAGCTTAGCCATTTACTTTTTTTCGAGAAAAATTAGTGATAGTTTTCCATCGTACAGCTCCGTTTTCCTGATTCTTTACATCAACAGGAGCCATACGTTTGACGAGGATGAACTTCGTCTGTGATGCAGAATGTGGCACAGTACATCATTGCTCTTCTACACAATCCATAGTCCTGTCGATTGATGTTGCAGTTTTCGACATTGACCCACTTTTTATAACTTGTGGACCCGTTTGCAGTTTTCTCCTGGAGGCCCTTGCAGATTGTAGATGGGATGAATTAACCAGTTCTGTTTCCTTATCAAAATGGCTGTACTTTAACACTGGTTAGGGAGTTATATCAGCCGAAAGTCACGTGGTTTATTTTTTCCTCCACACTGGAGGCGCAAGATGTTCAGGATGGAGAGTCTTTGAGAGAAAAAAGTGGAGCCACGCATTGAAGACGCCATGTTCTGTACAGAACCGGCTCGACCCACTTTCTTCTAAGATTCCCATCTCACTTACCATTTATCCAATGCCCATTCATCTAGTCCGACAAATTTTCATTCAGTGAAGAGGGCATCTGGCTGCCAATATGTAATGACGGTTAGCTATTTAATTTTAAGAGGATGAACTGCTCGTGCTGCTCATTTGTCCAAACGTCTTACTAAGACATATTATTTTATTATCGTGTACTGACCTTGGCTTGTCGATAAGTATCAATAAGCTCGAATCGCTATTGTATAGAGAAATTATTGGACATGTTTCAACGTACCTACTGGACACATCAGCACTGTTGTATTTCATTATTTTATTTTATATGTACGCACTAGTTTTCTTCTAGTAAGTATACTGAAATTAATCCCCATCCTTTTAAACCTTATAATCAATTTATAGGGCCTTTCGTGACCATATGCTCATTTTCATATTTTAATCGGCAGAATGAATACAACTCTTAATGACGAGAAAAACACAGTAGCCGCCCAGGAAGCCGAACAAATTGTTAAATCAACTCCGCAACATGCTGTTGGCAGCTGTCCTGATGATTCTGGTATGAAACTAATGCAATTTTGTTCAATTGTTTCTATTCATTGGTGTCCTTATTTCTGTATTGTAGATGCTGTGTATTCCCCTTTACTATCCGCCTATGAGCATATACCTATATTGAGAGATACCAGGTCCAACCTTCTCATAAGTTTCCTCAGCCCCAAATTCAGTGATTTTTATCGCTTGGTCAACTAATCAGGTATCATACAGCTCATGCTAACAGTATAATATGATGTATATCCACAAGGTGTATTCAGTCCTATAGCCTGTTAAAGATCCAAATCTAGAATGGAAATGGAATGACTATGTTGTGTGGCTAATCTCGTGAGGCTTCAGTCTTGACGTTCCATGGGCAGTTCCAATTAGCTAGATCTCGTTCTGTTCCATTGTCACTGCTAGAATGCTCCTAAAAAAGTATCAACTTTCCCTTAACCAAATGACATTTTCAGCTCGCTTAGAGTTTGAACAGAGTGTTAGGTTTGACGATGGCTCGTTAGCAAATTTTGTAGTACTGTTGGCCGGAATCTTGATGAAAGGGCGAGGGATCGTTTTGGAGTAGGAATTGGGTACTGCAAATTTGATATACTAGTACGAGTCATGAGGGGTACAGCTATTCAATCATTGTTGTATAATTGCACTCGGTTTTAATGCTCAGGCATTGAGAAGAAAAATATTTTGTCTTAAAAGGGTTGAGTAAGCAAGCGTGAGCAAACTTTCCAGACAACTGGGACAACTTTCAGTTGCCACAGCCCCTTTCAATCGAGCATGTTCAGACCCTGAGTAAATGAGATGATAAATTCGTCTTGTACGGCACACGTTTTAAAGGAATGGGATCCTCTTCATCCTCACATTGTCGCTACACTTGATCATCTGATGCGATTCGTTGCCTCGTCTATTTCTAACTGTACACCTCAAGAACACGTTTCTCTTATAAAATGTATCACGGTTAAGCTGTTGTTTCCTATTTTTTCAGTTGGAAAGTGGCATTTTATTCAACTCAAGTGAACCAATGAATGAAGAACCAATGGTGCAGTAGATATGGAAGAAAATGAGTTTGTGATACAAATAAATGTTATTCGAGAAGTTTTGATTTAATTACACTTTTTACTGAAAACGATGCACACTGTATGCTAAGTTATTTTGGGCATTAATTCAGATTGTATGAACGCTAACGTCACCTTCGTATGTTATGGTATCTACTGGTTTTCCATATGAGAATGCCAGGTCTCGCGCCTGATTCCACACAAACATTGGAACGTTATTCGTAAAAAAGGAAGCAATGGTACAAACAAACTCAAAAGAGATTGTTTTGATGGCTTTCACGAGGAAATAAGACCCAAGAACTACGCAACCTCACTTTCATGGAAATCAACTTACAAAAAACTGACAAATTTAAATATCAACAAATAACTGAAGGAAGTAAATTGGCAGGATAGTAGTTGTTCAAATAATGGGGATGGGGAGTTTCTTGACAAACCTACATAGAACCCTTCAACTGGCACAACGCATCCCATCTCAGCAATGAAGACTTGATCTCTACTGTCAGGAAGCCCATTTCACGACTGAAAATGCAATACCGAACTTCTTCATGCAGGGAGCGCCTAACGCTCCTCAAGGATGCGACTGGGAGCACTCATTGGAGGATCCTGAGGTACTCCTGCGTAATAATCTAGACTTGTATGGTATACCTCTTCCCAACCTCTATACACTCCGCTGTCCAAAGGGGAAGCACGGAATTGCGACTGGATATTCTTCATATCTTACCGGTTTGTGTCTTATGGAATCTAAAAACAACTAATTTTGAGGCGTGGTTGTAGTTCAACCCGCGGGAGCATGACTGAACCGATTAAGCTGATTCTTTATTTGTTATTTTTTGTAGACTCGAAAATAAGGTAATGAGTGATTTTCATCAATGTGATTGAAGGGGAGGGGGACCACAATGTAAGAAAAATTAGAATTTTTCAGATACGGCTGCAACGATTCTGATTAAACTTTCAAATTATCTTCTACTAGCCACCACTCAAGTTGTTCATATAAATATCTACGTGAAAATAAGCTAGTGTCGTATGAGTGAAATTTATAAGGAAAAAAACTTTTCAAAAATATACTTTTATCAACATTTATTGTAGTCTATTGTGGTACTCTCGTCACTTTTCTACGGGTGAAAATGTTGAACACCGTTGTGTAGTTGGGTTTTATGAAGTTATGTACTCAACAGTTCCATATGCTCACTATAGTTAGTGTGACCGTCGAATGAAGAGAACGTTCTTGAAGGAACTTGTAATCGAGGAAGTATATTAACTCTGAAGACGAAGCCGACGTCAATAGTTCGTGTTTTACACCGGTTCTGTGAGATTAGTGGTTAGATTGTTTTTACTCTGGAAGCGTTTTCAATTTTAGACATTTTAATCAATTTTACGCGATGGACTCCATGCCGACGATGGATACAGTGTACCAAGCTGTGTACACTCTTAATAATAATCCGGACCCTTGGGCAAAAGAAAAGGCGTCTCTTTGGCTGGAAGAACTTCAAAAATCGGTAAGATTTGCTTACACTTCAATGCAGAATAGTGCGTTTGTTTATTGTTTCATCTCTCTCAAACATGTTTCCATAAACATTGCCGACGTTGCTTCGTCTGATGACACGAACTTTTCGGTGGCGTTCTCGTCTGTTCCATTGATGTTGGTAAGCGTAGATGGAGCCAAACCTCTTAAAATCGTATCACTTGCTAGGTCGTGTGCTTTCATTAGGGCTCAATACACTTCTATAATCAACACGGCTTTCGCATTTCATTAAGTATTTAGATGTACTGGAATTGCTATTTTGAACGGCAGTGGAGTAGCAAAAACGTTAAGTTGGTAGCTTTGCTCGCGTATGCGTCAAGTTACGTATTTTTCTTCAGTTAAGTCGAGAGATGATTGAATTGATGAACTTACTGTACTGATACTATTTCACAACTGAGAGTACCACAGCTAAGTGTAGTTAGGCGAATGTTAGTTGTTAGTTGCGACTTATAAGATGTGTGTACATGGCGCTGCCGTCTCCATACGCTGCGTCAACTTCTAGGCGTTTATTGCAGCGACGTGACGAGTTTATGTATAAATACTGACATCATTGCAGTGTCGCGCAATGACATCAGAGGCTTTGGTTGCAATATATAATTGACGACGTTGTATATAATAGCGACTATTTACGAATTTACGTCCAAACGATGCCCATAACGCCACTGGTACATGAGGCTACGCTAACTCGAAACATAGTCTAACGTCCCAGTCAATAACAACCGTTCTAATAAAGTGCCCGTGAAAATGTGATTTCGCACAAATACGTGCGTGCACGATTGTAGTACTGGGTGAACTAATGTGTTTCGTAAGACCCTTAAACTCAATGGGAACTGCACGCATTCTTTATAATGCACCTTAAGAGCCCAAGAAAATCAGTCGGGTCGTCACTCATTTGATAGGAGTGAAAAAATTGACCTGTTAGTCGCAGTGTAGTGTCATTCAAAGCGACTGGAAGGATGTCCACCCATTCTGGTGGGGCATGGCAGTGAGTTGCGGCTTCCAGTGCCTGAAAACAACCCATTAGGACTCCACAATAGGGATAACAGAGGACATAGTGAGTTGTCATTGTTCACAGAATGCACAGAACCATTTTGACTTACAGTTATGCGTATTATGTGTTGTAGATTGATGGGTTTCTCACCCCTTTATATGGCAGTATTTTGAGATGGAGTTTCTCAATACAACCTCCTTGGCTGGAAATCACATGCGCCATAGTAGTTGTGTTTGGAAAGTTGCTAAGGCTCCATTGAAACCACAGCAGAAGCTGCGCCTCCTTCAGACATTTTTGCTCCCAAAGCTGATCCACGGGTTTTGGGAGGTTGACTTGTCCAAAGATCGATAAGCCTCGATACAATGGTGCATTCAACAGTTTGTGCTTGGCTAGGCCTCCCACATGGCGTCCCATGTGAGTGAATTCATGCTCTGGTTCGATTTGAAGGACTCAGTGTTCCATCTTTCTCTACCACTTTTCCGTTCTTGCGCCATAAGTGCCTGCTTTCTTCGCTGGATGTGCTGTGGCTGGGATGTTAGACATGCTGTGGCTGGTTGCTGCGATGGTGTGACACGGCGACGCTATCTGCCCCTAAGCTCAGTAAGCTTTCAGAGTTCACAGCTGCTCTCCATGGTTGGGTTGATGACTGGGGGAACTCAGGCAGTGGCCTGACTCCCACTACTCTTCCGTATTGGTGGAGTGGGCTTCAGAGGGCATTCATGGAAAGGATTACTGAGTGAAAAACGAATTGAATCAGTAGCAAAAGCCACGGAAACCAGTGAATTTATGTAGAACTAAGTAAAGTTGTGTGATGCGGCTCACCTGATACTTTAGATTTGTTCGTGATTTTTTGGCGACGCGAATATACGGTTAAAAGCGATTTCCATCGATGAATGGTTGTCTAAAATATACCAAAAACCAGCGATTTTGATTAAACTTTCAAATAATCTTCTATTGATTAATATCCAACTTTTCTTCTCCGTAATATCTCCACGAAAATGCGGTGAATGGAGATATAGATCTATAAAGCAAAAGTATGGTTTTTCAGTTTTTGGCAAAATGGCTTTAACTTTTTGTTTTCTCATCGGTATATTGTTCTCCATAAATATTCCCCTGACAGTTCATTGAACAGAAATAAAAATCAAAATAAATCGAAAATAGTATTTTTTAAATTTCCGTAGTAACTGCTTCGTTGGATCGGATGAATCTTACGGAGTGTCTTCTAGCAACCTATACCCACATTTTGTTCTCCACCACTATTTCTGTATCTATCTGTTGAATGGACTGATGTCATGATATTTCGAAAAACGAGATTTGCCTAAGTTCCCAAACTGCTCCAATGACTTCGGTCAAACTTATGGAGTACTTCCAACTAACTAGTTTTACTAGTTGTTCTGCATTAATGTTTGTGTAGAAATGTCTTGAATGAAGAAAGCGCCCGTACGTGTTGCAGGTCGTCGAATTTAGGTTGGTTGCTACGCACCCGATATATGACTCCCGATGATTTGTCACTCTATCGACGGAGTTGAAATACTTCACAAAAAAATAAAAATCTTGTACCGAAACTCCCATCTTTAAAAAAATATTTGTTGAATGCTTACCTCCATTTACAGGTATACGCGTGGAAAATCACCGATGACATTCTCCACCAAAACTCAGAATTGGTATATTGTTATTTTGCTGCCCAAACGATGAGGACCAAAGTGCAGCTTTCTTTTCACGAACTTCCTGCAGAATCTCACACCTCCCTTCGGGACTCCTTAATAGAACACATCAGTCGTGTCACACCAGAGACAAATTTAGCAGTTGTGACACAGGTAAGTGGAATTCAATTTACGGTTGTTGGCTCATTTTCATGCACGCTGTATTACGCCCTGAAAAAAAAAATTATATGATGGTCCAGTAACGATTTTGGAGTTTTTCAAGCGTCATCAGTTCTAATAACTGCAAGCTTTTCCAATTCCTGAAGTATTCCTGAATGTAAGGTTTCGGGGACCAGCTTATAGAGCTTATAGGTTTATATATATATGAAAAAAAAAAATCCGTGGAGCTCATTACCCAGCATCTTATTTTTCTGATTGGTCTTTATAGTGTATGGTCAGAGGTGAGCTCATGTGCCTAGCATATACCCTCAACAGTCACCAATGGGTTCCTTTTCAAGATTGTCAGACGCAAGATTTCTACAAATTATGAAGCTGTCGGTGTTTCTCACCTCTTACTGACTTATGTTTTTTTTTTTCGCTCAGTATACACGATTTTCAGGGTTACCGCAGTACTATATCTCCAAATCCAGCTCTGAGTTGTAGAATCCATCACTTCCTTAGGTGAATGGTCGCATAATTCGATTAAAGTTGTGCAGTAGTTGTAGTTGTGACATTTGTTTGCATGAAGAAAACTTCTTTTTGTCAATCATTGAAAATTCCCTCTCGATTCCTCAACTGCATGAGGTGTATAGCCAAGATTCAAATGCCATCTTGTCTCTTGTGCGAATTACGAAAAAATCTCCTGCCCCCGCCGTATTTGTCTGAAGCTTTTTTTTCGTTGGATTGACTTATTCTCAAGAATTATTGAAGACAGCGTGATAACTCAAATAGAACTTGGGTCTACTTCCAAGTTGTGTGAGCGCCAATGTCACTCTATGGAAGGGAACTGGAAAAAGTGCAGTGGTGACATTTTAGTACCAAAATGATTGAAAAGAAAATAAGACGCTAGATTTTTAATCTTTAATTCTAGGCATAGAACTCGACATAAAATGGGTTCATCGTGGTTTAGGACACGGTGTACTTTGTGTCAGCTTGCCGACCAGAAAGGGGCTCAACTTCTTGTTCCTTCAGATTAAAAACTTTAGTAAACCAGTTACTTAAGTCATGTCGTGCAGGCACGGACTATTTGTGTTTATTCGGCAGAGGTTTCTGCTTCAATTTCTGTATTTCTGTTCATAGTTGTGCCTAGCCCTCGTTGACTTGGCATTACAAATGCCCACTTGGCAAAAACCGGTTCCTGATTTGATAAAGAGGTTCTCGGCCAGTTCCCCGGACCTTTTGTTGGAAATATTGACCGTATTCCCCGAAGAAATGAGCACCAGAAGCCTCAGGTTGGGCTCCAATCGACGACAAGACGTTTTGGCTGATTTTGTTCGTTCAGTTCAAGATGTTACTGAGTTTTTAGTAAGTGGTTTATTTAACAGCTAAAAAAGGAGGGGTGCATGTTGAATCTCTGTGCATGTGTGATAACTCCTGCTTAAAATGTGTTATTCTAGGCGAACCCAAATTATCTCATGTCAGCTAATTTACGAGTATTTTACTCTCAAGTACTCTGAATATAGGAAAAGTATTGTTTTCCTATGGCGAATCCAAATCGCAAGAAATTCCGTTCAAACTGAAAAAACTGAGGAGCGAGGAAAAAGGAAAACCAAAAAACGTGTTGCGCTCAAGGCAGTAGCTGAAAAGCCAGTGGAAGCTGGAGTAAGAGGAGCGAAGGTAATGAAAAGAGAGAGAGGAAAAGCCGTGAACCAGCCATTCCACCTAACCATACATTTCGAACACCTTTTTAAGGTGTAAATCTTTGAAAGTGCCGGCTGATTTTTGTCACATTTACCGCCTTACGGATTTTTTTCCATAGATGACCAACGCTATCAGCCTTCAGTACTAACTTTTTGCCTGCCTGTGTGCTTTTTTGTTTTTCTTTCAACCCGTAAATCTCCGGCAGTATTTGGCCAATTCATAAATTTTCTCTGAGACCTTTCAGGTATTAAATTTAGCCCTTCTAAAATTAAGCAGGTGTAGAGAGACATGTGAAGCTTCCCCTATTCTGACCCAAACTATCGTGCTAGATGAATGGGCATTAGGTAAATGGTAAGCGAGATGGGAATCCTCGTCAAACGGACGTATGAGTTTTTCTCCAACATGCATGGGCGTCTTAGAAGAAAGTGAGTTATGGTGTTGTTCCAGTTCTGTATCGAACATGCCCTCTTCAATGCGTGGCTGCACTTCTCTTCACTCCTCAAAGACTCTCGACTGTACAGCTTATGAATGTCTTGCTTCTCCGGTGCGTAGGAAACAAGAAACAATGTGCTGCTCCACTGTAGTTTCTAAATAGTGAGCGCTGGTTGCTAAAATAGCAGCCAAACCTTTGATTGGTACTAAGCGGCTACCCACTCAGTCCTTCCTCAGTTTGAAATATTTCCAGAAGTGAATAGCAGTATTTAAGCCATTCACCTTGCCAGTTAATATATTGATTGTTAGCTGGCAACAAGACCAGCCCAGGTATGCCAAGGTATTGTAAACTCGTTTGGATGCTGTTGTGTTGCTGCTTTCTCTGACCACTCTAGTCTTGCATTGTTATTGTGCTGTCTGTAATAAATACGGTATGCTTAGATACGAAGAATCTGTCAGCCTGCCTTGTTATTAAAATATTTATTATTGGAATGCTCTGTTTGAATCAAGTTGCAAGCAAAACCCAGTATGTTCAATTGGTTAATATTAATTGCTCATATTTCAGAATTCGTGCGTCAGGACGTATTCTGGCAACGACCAGAATATACAAACAAAAGTCCTCAAATGTTACACATCGTGGATTTCAGTACAAGTTATTTCTCTCCCACAAATGACCGACAATCTCGTAATAGGAGCAGCATTCCAAGTCCTAAGTAACGTCATGGTATGTTGACTCGACGCTAAAATTAATGTGATTTTCTTTAGTTCGTTTCCTGTTTTAATGATTTAAAATTGCAGTCCCCCTCAGCAGTACATGAAGCAGCTACGGATTGTGTGTGTGCACTTCTTCAAGTGTTGGAGGACAACAATAATAACCAGGAGATTGAAGTGGCGTTATTTAAAGAAGTGATGGCGTTGGAACAGCCCTTTCACTTAGGTGTTGCGCATGAAGCACTGGAAAAGTATGTATTTATGATTATTCATGCCTGTTTATTTATTTAAATTCACCTAACCTAAGAGGAGAGAGGTGGGAAAGGGAACATTGCCTGAGTTGAAATCGACACCATAAGCGAAGGGCCTCCTGATAAATGTGTGACAACTGCGGGAGTCTGGGGAAAAGAAACAGTTGCACACGTCTGACTGGACGTTGGATCGTGCGTTAAAACGGGCTGTGCTTACCTCGAAGTCGGCAGTTGAATCAATGATAATAATCAGTATAGTTTCTTCGGCTGCTTTGACGAAGAACAGACCAACAATCTGCAAAATGCGAGGGGCAAGATTGGAGCTGTCTTCGTTCACCTGAGCGCTGATGAGAGAGGAGGCTGTTTGAGAGCAGCAGTAAAAGAATAATCCTCTCTCAACCTTCTTTTCATCATTTGATTAGTTCAATGGCACATTCTTCAGAGTACAGTAGTAACCATTTAGTGAAAATGACCAATCATTTCGGAGAATGGGTTTGTTTATGTTAAGAAGGGCGAAAACAAAAACCTGGCTCCCGAAGTACGTCGATCCGCAATCTTCAAAAACGAAGAGAAGGTGGGGTGAATCTCAAACAACGGCAATTCTGAAAATTAGGATTACACGTAGTGTGTAGTAGTTGGGGAAGCTTGAAACTGAGTGCCGAAGATTCATTGATTTCGAATGGACAGTGTGGGGCAGATGAATCTTGATCGGTCTTGTCGCGCTTAGATCGTTGGTGAGTTGAAGTTGACGCACAATCGGCGAATTGTCAGCTATTGTGAGCTATTGGCACTGCTTCAATTTTATAAAAACTTCGAAAACTATGAATGAAATAATGAATTTTTAAAATGAAAAAAGCAATAATAATGCAAGACGCCCTGGTGCAAACAATGATGTGTACTCATGTATATTGTTGTTGTTTTCATTCTTGTTACAGTTGCGTGAATTACTGTAGAGTATTTACAGAGCTGGCTGAATCGTATTTAGAAAAAATAATTAGCGGTAGCACGAGCGGAAAACCTCATTACGCTATCAAAATATTTGATCTAGTCCTGGTATGCGTTGGGCACCACGACTATGAGGTATAATTTCAAAGAAGCTCAAGTACTGTCTATCCTTGCGCTTTACTCCATTTATTGGTGAATGAAACATTTCAGCTCGCGGCCATCACATTCAATTTGTGGTACAGACTTTCGGAGGAGCTTTATCAAAAAAATTACGACAAATTGACGGCTTTATTTAAACCTTACATCGAAAGGTTGATAGAAGCATTATGCCGACACTGCCAGATGGAGCCTGATCACGTAAGCGGTTCTTTAAAATTTGACTTTTCACCAGTTTTGATTTTGAATTCTCGTATTGTAACACATTTGAACGTTCATTCACAACAGGATGGACTACTCGACGAGAACGACGATTTCCTCGAGTTTCGAACGAAAGTTTCAGAACTCATTCGAGATTTCGTTTATATCGTTGGTTCGTCGAATTGTTTTCGGCAAATGTTTCTGAGCGTTCAATCTCCCAACAGCACTTGGGAATCGTCTGAAGCTGCACTGTTCATCATGCAATCTGTTGCTAAAAACTTGTTACCGTAAGTATTGGGGTATTGTAATTTGGCTGATAGTTTTTGTGATTCAAAACTTCCATTTGCGTTTGGCGTTTTTCACCTTGTGATTTCCTAACTGGGCGTTGTTGGTTCAGAATTCGCTAAACTTCGAAATTGTTTTGATGCAATTGTCAATAAATATGTGGATCAGTACTTGAATAGTCTGTAGGGCTATGCCATCCACGAAACTGTACACACTTAGTATTAACATAACAACTTGAGTTCAAAATATCACTATGATCAGTTATTTCATGGTCCCTTAACCAGTTCTGACTGATTTGAAGAAAGGAAGAAACAAACGACTAGCTGTATACAGTTATTTGAGCAAAAGTGAGTGTGGGACTAATGGATTTGTTTTTTCATAAAATAATAGTTTGTCAAGAGAATCAGGCGATGACCACAATTAATTAACGATTAGGAACACATAAACAAATACAAGGTGGGGAAACTCTTCAAAACCAAACTCCGTTTAATCATTGGGGGTACTTGAAGGTGGGTGTGTACTGTACTGAGATACTAGGTGAAACTATCATACGTGAGCCGATCCTTGTCGCAGAAAAGAATCAGGAACGCCTCAATTTGTGGGTTACTGTGGACAATATACTTCGAGGGGCAAGATCCTACCAGTAATGGGACTATTTGGACTATGGTGGGGGAATTTGGTATCAGACTTTCCTCTATAAACTAAATATTAGTGTTGATGTAATCTCCAAAATTAAAAAATTCAAATTATTTTTCATTCACTGGGCAGAGTATGTATACAGTGGGTGTACTAACTGCGAGGTGTGACAGTATTGCGGTGGCGCAGGAAAGAGCCAGACCACTAGATAAGCCAGTTCCTTAGTGTGCACAGCAGCATCAATGCGCGGCCCACCTTTTTCTCTCAAAGACTCGCCGCCTTGCATGTCTTGTGCCTCCAGAGCAGGGGGAAGGAAATAGGAAATCTCGTGTTCTGCTCCACTGCAGATCTACAACAGTGAGTGATGATTGTTGGAGTAGCAGCCAGATCTACCAGGTTGGACTGCTACCAAGCAAGCTCATAACCATTTTGCCTAGTTCGCGTAGAAGGTCATGGCAGAGAAACGTGGTCACAGGTGATCTATTCCTTTGAAACTTGTCACCCTAGTATATAGTTAGATCAGGTGGGAAACCAGATTAAGAATTCCTCCTAAATGGCATGGTAAACCACATGGTCATACCTCTGTTTTACTCAGGGAGACTGGCTAAATGACAACCTTTTGTACCTCCACAGGTCTGTGTCTCTGGGTTTGGTGAATGCTGAGCGAGTGAGCCAGACTTGTATGATAGCGAAACTACAACCCCCATGACGTGTGATTGACACATCTCTCTCAAGAGTGTTCAGGAACAGTGATGTTGATACGGAAACTGACCTGATAGTGCTGCAAGGTGGTCCTGGTTGTGCTCTTGGAGGAGGATGATCTGGAAGGGAGTTTTGTGGGCCAATTGCTGTAGCATGTGATGTGCGAGAAATCGTTTGTGGACATTGAAGCTTGTAATGCAAAGTGAGGGATTAGTCTATTGAATTTTGCTGTTTCCCCTTTCTCTGGGGTTGGGCTGGTGAGGGAATTGAGATGGATGAGCCCACAGCTGTCAGATCCTTGATGGTGAGGGGGGCTGGAATATGTATTTGTGAGGAAGTGAGTCGTGTGCCATGCCCCCCTTGCTAGCAATGTAGCTAGGGCTTGAGTACGATGTGGCTGGATGGTTTGCCAATTTCAATTCAATTTCGTGTGCAGTTGGCCCAAGCTGATGGGGGACTAACAACCATCCACTAACTGGATCCCCTGCAGCCCTTATTTCGCCCATCAACCTCCCTTTTATTTACACGTTACTATTCATTTTTGTGGGCTCTTACGTTGTAACAAAAAAGTTTTATGGTTTGAAAAATTATTATAGGAAAAGCGTTTGCTACTTGAAAAACAATTTGCATTGTTGCCTTAACCTTCTGATCTCTGTATCGTCCCATTTCTCAAGCACTACATCATCCTCCCTCCCATAGTAAGCAGTGAGTTGTTAATGCACGTTGCTCTTCTGTGTTGGCGTTCTGTGTCATGTCTTCTCCTAAATTTTCCCGTTTTGGACATTTTGGTTCTGTGCCACGATTTTATGTAAGGGAAAGCTGCATGGTGGAAGGTTTTTCGATGTTTTGTTTGCATTTTCATGCAGCTTATGAGTTTTTCTTAACTTTTCTTCTTTTTCGAAATTAGTGAGGAGAACGACATTGTTCCCAAAGTGGTGGAAGCCATTTTGAATCTTCCCCAGAACACACACATAGCCGTACGATACACCTCGCTTCTCCTTCTTGGTGAACTTTGCGAATGGATAGAAAAACATCCTCAAACTCTCGGTAAGTCGATAAATTTTTTTTTTAATGTTGTATTTGCAAAACTCGATCCTAATTTATTCTTGGATTTTCAGAACCTGTGCTGAACATGGTACTTTACTGCCTCCAACAACCTCAGTTGGCCAATGCAGCCGCCAACTGCCTTCAAAGCATATGCACCTCTTGCAGAGGTCATATGACGAGCAGATTTTCAGGGTTGCTTCACATTCATCAATCTTTGGATAAAGTTGCTATTACCAACGAAGCTACTGTGGGGCTGTTGAAAGGTACTACTTCTATTAGTGATTATTGAATAGTTATTTTTAACAAATTCTAATTATTAAGTAATTTCATTTAATTGCCAGGAGTAGCCGCGATCATTGAAAAGATGTCTCCTGATCAAATGCAACAAGCTATGAAAGAAATTTGCCTCATCCAAATCAAACCTTTGATCCAATTAATAGAGGTAAGCGAGCTCGTTTTTAAGCTCATTTCTTACAAAGTGATCTCCTGATTAATCATGTTAATACGTATGCGAGTTGTGGCAATAAAGATGGGTGCTCTTCTCACGAGTTTAAAACACTGGCCCTCGAAATAATTCCCCCTTTATTTATTTTCCCTGGCTAGAATACAGTATCGCTATTAACCCTGAGCTTCGTGGAAACTGATGGTTTGACAAAACATACAGCCGAAAAAAGAGCGGTAATTAGTTCATTTAGTGATTTCCCAATGCTGCGAACATGCTGCAACCTGCGGAAAAGAAAGATGTAGCCGAAACATGTATGTGCTTGAAAAGTTGGATCGTTTCTATATTACACGAGGGAAAAAGCTAGAACATTATATTTAAACAACCATTACAACAGTAGTATCCAACACTCCTTCCCTTTGGGATGGCCGGTCTGGCGGCTTGATGATTACGAATGGAGATTCCCACTCGCATTTGCTGTGTTCGTTCTTGTCTAGTGAGAATTCCTCTGCTCAGATTGGTTGATTTCTCTTGATGTGTCAACCTCATACAACATCCGATCTCTACAACTTTTGATGTTCTCTTTAACCTACGGTAGTCCCGTAAAAAATGTCATTAACGCCTCCTCTCAAATTTGAAATTTCGACGGGTTAGCTTCTTGCTTTTTACTGTTGTCTTTAATCCTGGCATCGCAGTCTCCAATCTGAGAAATTAGACGTATGTAATCAAAACTCAAGATGAAGACAAACTATGGAAAAGCTGTGTTGATCAGTCGTGGCTGGCAACTCATAATAAATCTTCTGTGTCCGATCTTCCTTCCTTCTGACTGAAAATAGCTGTGCACCCAAACTAGACTGCAAAAGACCTCACACCTCAAATTGAGCCACTGTTAGAGGAAGAATCCTACCTTTTAATACCCCATACTGAACTTATTCCTGATGTTCAAGCCACCACTTCGACACGAAACTTGAATCCCGATCGTACTGGCTGTGGAAGAAAGGTTCGACAACCAAACAACTGTAAATTGATCAACAAAATTAAGACTAAATAAAAATTAATTGAAAAAAACAATGCTCACCCGTTGCATCCAAGGCCAGCAAGATTGAAACTGGGGTGGTTGAAGCCATCAGCTACTGGTGCACCAAATTTATTCATTTATTGGACTTGGAAAGGATAAAAGTATGAAAAGCGGTCAAAAGTCAGAATTGAATAGGAAAGGCATCGAGGGCGCAAAAAACATAACTAACACCCATTCACTGCGCATCGACGGAAAACACCCGTGTACTTATTTAGTAGGAGCGCAATGAGTTGCATGAGGCTTCCTGCAGAATGGAATACCACATGAGGTACTCTGAAGAGAAGGCGTCCCCAAACATAATTTTTCTAAACAGCAGTTTTGTCATCCGGAAGTTGTGGAAGGGCTAATCCATGACCTCGAAGAATAATGTCAGCTGGTGGTGAGGTTAGTATATCCAAGCGATGATGATCTGTAGATCTGGGGCGATGACTTTTTAGTTTTTTGAGGTGTTGGGTGAGGAGCACTGACGAGTACTCGTTCGTTCGTACGCGTTTGACAAGCCTCAGGAAACCCCTAATATATTTCAGTCAGGATTACCGTCGCCGTTGTTTGATCCACTCTTTAGTTCACCCTCGAATTCTACATAACCTGTTTCTGTAACAATGTTCAGTTGAAAAGCTAGTGTAACACCTGCGGATTTGGCGAAGAGCGTTGTTGCAGATGCTGGACAGTCAAATTCCACCTTCATGGGCCGTGGAGAGTCAAAATGCTGAATCCCAGTGGGAGAAAGACGCCTCGCGATTTCATCAAAGTCAAGCAAAAGCTACTTATGTGGGACACTTTTATGTTGGACAAATTCTCCCCCAGTGAACCAGCACTGGTGAGGAAGTCGACATACTGTATCGCTTTTAGCCCTGCTGCGGCATTCCTCAATTTCAGAAAAAAACAGCCTCAAGATTGAGTCCAGTCTGAGGAGGTTGGCAGTGGGACCAACCTGCTGCAACAGCGACATGAAATTGCTCAGCCAGATTTGTGTTTTCTAAGTCTGCCACTACCCTCTTAATTTCATCCATACTTGCTGCCAGAGAGCTGTAGCTATCGACCTGGGTGTTAATATCGATTATCTACGAGTTAGTGAACCCTTAATTCAACTGCTTCTACACTTCAGCCATTATAGACTTCTGCGTAGACTCTAGCATAGTTTTGGTACAGTTTTGGCTCAGGTGTGGAGATGAAAAGGACTTACACGAACCACATTTCCAATGAGAGAGAGAAAGAGTCAACTTGGACATCTGAGGAAGTTTGTCTCAGTAATACTGATACGACCGAAATGGAAACCAGAATCACCCGAATCCTATCCTTCTAACGTGGAGAGGAAAAAGGCGTGCGTCCATAAACAGCCAAGCGTATTTCTCTCTACCCCCCCCCCTTACGTTCTCCTTTATGTTTACCGTACTTGGTGTAAAGATGAGAGTTTAATCATTATTTGTTCATTGTTTTTGATGGTAGAGTGATGTAAAACCTAAACGCGCTTCAAAAACTGATCCAGCTGTCTGGATGGATCGGCTAGCAGCCATTTTTCGACACGTAAACCCGCAAATACGAAACGGAGAGCTTCACCCCTGCCAACCCGTCATTACTGAGGTTTGTCGACTTGATCGTGATTGTTTTCTAAATCTTTCGTTTAATCGGTGATAATTGTTCTACTTACTCGTACGTTTATTGCAGATTTGGCCTGTGCTGTCGTCAGCATGTACAAAATACCAAGCTGACTCTCACATAATTGAAAGGTGTTGTCGTTGCTTGCGATACGCCATACGATGTGTTGGAAAACAGTCTGCCCCTCTTCTTGAACCTCTCGTCAAACAAGTAATATTTCTGTTCTTATTTTATTTTTCAAATAAACATCTCTGCACTTGTCACTTACTTTACATCAACAGAGTTCCTGTATGTTTCCATCCCCCCGTCGTATTGCATTTCGACCTCTTCATTTCTTGCTTAGCTCGGCCCATACAGACTTAATGATTTGCTGTGATGTTGTGGAAACTCAACTCTATTGAGTCGTCCGTGCTGTTCTTTAGAGACATCCCCCAACCCAAACGTGCAATTTAGTGCAGTCTCAGAATGTAATGAGTCATAGCCACTGCACAGCTAAGTCGGTACATGGACTCAGTCACGAATTTTCTGGAAAAAAAATAGTGGAATTTGGGCTGGGCAGCGACCCAGGGGGAACTATTACTATAACAGTTTGAGAACTATTTTTGCGCATCAAATATAACTACGGAAAACGCTGAATTGCTAAAAGAAGTGAGAGACAAACGGAAATTTGAGGACTTGTTTGTGAGAGAAGCCGCTACTTTGGATGGGAATCCAATTTTTGAAACAGTTCTAGTCAGAATGGCTGAACTCTTTAACAACCTCGTTTTGAGTCTTTATGCTCTCTCAGAAAAGCTAAAAATAAAATTTCGTTGGCGGTTCTGTGGGTTGCTGTTTCTATACGAAAAATAGTGGAAGAAGAGGGTGGGGGTTTTTCAAGAGCTTCGTAAAGGCCCTTCCAGACTCTCGTGGTAAGCCTGAGGAGTGAGAATGTGGAAGGGGTTGCTCAGGATTCCTCATTTGTCCTCTCCCCGCTCCGCCTGACTGCTCAAGAGCAGTTTTTGCACCACGAGTCGTAGAAACAGATGCATGAGACTCACTCTGCCAGAATACTTTGCAAGAGTGGATGCCACGAGAGTCTGGAAGGGCCTTTACTAACCTCTTGAAAAACCCCCACTCCCTTCTACTATTTTTCGCCTTGTCCAGCTTTGAGCAATGCTCTCCGTGAGGATGCTCCAGGGGAGTGTGGATTCACAGCAGAGTACAACATTCTAGCGAGACATTTTTCTTTTTCCTCTAATCTGATGCATTTGGGGAACCCTCATGGCAACCGCAAATGGGCTTACTGTGTTGAAGTACATCAGCCAGGCTGGGGAAGAATCCCTCTCGTTTGCTCTCTGGAGAGTTCAATAAAGAACATTGGCTGCCTTTGAGCTAGCACATTCTTTGCTTGCCCTACTTCAGCGAACAATCAATGCGAGTATAGTTGGTGAGAGTCTTGAAGTGGCGTAACGCTTAAACCAAGAAAGCTCACCCCATTTACAAAAAACTTATAAACACGGTTGCAAAACGCTATAAACCGTCACTTAGGTAACTTGTTCAATTCGCTCCTTCAGCGCAAGGATTTTAAAAATATTGTCCAGGATCGGGAGCTCAGGAAAGAAAGACCAGCCAGAAATAAAAAAGTTCAAGCAGCCAAGCTAAGTGATCTAAACTAGCTGGCTTGATCATTGTTCTGAAGGCCTTGCATCGATTTTGAAACATTTTATCTACAATTTTAATTTTCTTACTATGAAGCAAATTTTGTTCCTTTCCAGATTGTAGTTCTATACTCACAACATCAACACAGCTGCTTCTTGTACCTGGGATCCATCCTCGTTGACGAATACGCCTCAGAGCCTGGATGTATACAAGGTCTTCTGGAGATGCTTCAGGCGTTTATTGTTCCGACGTTCACATTGTTACAAGCGCCAAACGGGCTCAAAAATCACCCTGATACAGTGGACGATTTGTTTCGCTTGTGTGGAAGGTAACGTCATTTAAGAATTGATCTAAGTTGAATTGCAGAGCTCTTTGGTTTCATCGTGCAACTTATTACAAAAGGATGCTTACTTTAAAAGTCGTATCATTCCTTAAAAATACATCAACTACAACTTGTAGACTATTTGGAGGGAGCCATTTGCTGCACTGTATTCGTAGTTGGGAATTGGGAGCGTTATTTCGTTACGGGTTTACCATTCGCCAGTCATATTGTCACCCTTATTGCTTCTATAATGATGTGCTGCAATCGAATTCTGACACCATTGTACCGCGTGACTCTCATTGGAGGCACCCCAGTGATCTAGTAGTCATAGTCGAAGATTCATAATCTGACGAAAGTCGAGCATCGGATCAGAGTTTGGGATCACTTAATTTTTGCGGGAGTCAGAAGCTCTCCTAATATTACCAAACCCCTCGTAACAAATGGTGTCAGATGTGGGATTCAAACAACAAATTTTTTGTTACCTTCCATCCTTTAACTTCGTTGACCTTACTCGCCACAAACAATGCACTGTCCTCTATCTGTCAGGCCTGCTGAATTTATGTAGCCTCCTGTGACACCATCACCTCTTCACGAGCCCTACTCCTGCACTAGTAGACCAGTGGTGACCAAGCCTCAGGGAGGCAACGAACCCAAAACACGTCAACACAGGAAAGTACGAGGGTGTACTCTGAGAGTGTTGTGCTGATCAACAACATCAAAAACGAAGAAGAAGACAGTAACCACTGGCTGATACGCAGCCAGGAAATGACTGAGGTGTTGAACGGAAGAAAAAGGAGGTCATAAGTTGAGGGAACGGAAAACCCCATGTGAAAATTTTCGTTTTTGTGAGGCATTCGTAATCAAGCCGTAAGAGAATAAACGAAGTTCTGCCCAGTTTACCTATTCTTCGCACAAACCAGAACCCCCTCACCTCCTTCACTACCAAACTCCATTTCAAATTGTGGGCACAAGAATGAATAGGATCAGGGCAGAATATTGAGAAATATCACGGGTTTAACCACGTCTCATGACACTAAACAATACGTGGGGAGTAACTTTAATCTTTGAACAAGTGAAATATCAGTCACTACACCCGAACACTAGCAGACATAAGACTCGGGAGGGTACAGCTTCAAGCACCCACTCCGTGACAACAATGCGCAACTCACTCGCAAGAGTGAGAGAAGGCTATCAGACGTTAAGTAGTTACACAACCAAAAGATCCAAAGCCTCAAACAGTATTTTACACTAAAACACAAACATCACTTCCTCATTGAGCCGCAGCACTCAGAGACAAACAATATACTCCTTCGAACACGCAAATACTACTTATGATGTACTAATACAGGCACACAGAGAATAAACGCGGATTAGGACCCAGAAGTGACTACAGGATGATTGCAACACAGGATTAAGTCGTCACAACACTTCAATACAGAAACCGCCATCCTCAAAAAACAAACTGCCATCGCAAACCACAGACAATACGTTAACCCTGAGGACTTCTTATAATCATGACATATATAAATAATAATATGTTATGCAGAACCTATTACTCACTATGACGCATACAATAAACAGCCGTGTCCATAACCAAGCCACACTAATTAAACCCACTAAACTTCTTGTTGCAGGTTTTTACTCAGAGCTCCAGTTCCTTTCTTAACAGCCCCATCCTTAGCGCCAATTCTTCAGTGCGCTCTGATGTCGCTGGCATTAGATCATCGAGATGCGAACGCGTCTGTAATGAAATTTTTCTCGGACCTAATTCACGCTGGCAGAAATCGAGAAGTAAGGTTGACCAATAGGCTGGTTACTAACCGTTTTAATGCGCCCAAAATGGTGCCAACATGCTCACTAGGTAGAAGTATCACTTATTGTCCTGTGTCATTATGAGTGGAATTTTGTCTCTAGTATATTCATAATATACTTCACCCAACCCTTTTGCAACATGATGGTTTTTTGTCAGGAAGTTCTTCAAATTCCAAATCCGTGGGAAACTGCTGGCACTGAAATTGAGTTGAGGGAGGGCAGAATATTCGGTTGTCCATTTAAGAGTTAGTTCCGATTTAATAATGAAGCACACACTGTTCGGCCCAGGCCAAACGTCCGCACTTGTCCTAATGGGACTCACTGGCCCTAACGGAAAGTCATTGTTTCCCCATGCTCCGACCCCCTTTGTGTACCTTTTGTGGACTTCCCAATATCCTTTTCCCACTTCTCTTTTGACTTTTCTCTTTTCAACAGACAGCTCCTCCCAATCTCATTCATCTCACAGCTCTCCCCGAAGTTGGTTTTCTCCCAGTTCTTCCCACGGACACTAGTTTGACCTCTCATCGACATCTAATTCGGATTTCTCCTTCCTTCCCCGTACAACCAGTTTTACTCCTTCAGAGTCCCCCTTGTTCGCGCTTGTGTACTCAAACCATATCCTGTTCTAGTCGCACTCTGAACAATACCTCGTTTGTATTTATCATAAATCAACAAGTAAATTGTCAGTCACTACACCCAAACACTGGCGAGCACAAGACTAGGAAGATACTTCTTCAATTAACAACTTCATAATAATGACTCAACTAGATCGCAACTTCTACGTTGTTGCTGCCACCTCCTGTTGGTGGGGGGGGGGGGGGTGGAGGATGGAAGACCGTTTTGACAGAGGTACCAACTCCTGAAAAGCCTGTGAAGACTCAAATGAGTAATTAACTTGTTGGAATGTCGCAGTTTGATGGGTGTGAAGTAATAGTGGCAGTGTGACGCCACACATAATAACTCAATAACTTAGGTAAAAGATAACGGAACTACACATTTCTAATTCCAATCTTAAGGAAACTGATATTTTGTTTTGAAGACACTCAATGCTTCTGACAATGAACACATGATGGCCGACAATTCGTCTTTATTGACTGTTTACCGCTTTAATCCCTCAAGCTGAACAGCGCCTTGAGCTGGTCTGTTTGCTTGTGGAAGTAGTTCTTTCCTTCCCATTTTCACCTGGAAGAGGACATCTCTCTTCTTTTGACTCACCATCCATAGCAGACAGGCGTGCTTTGAGTCATGTGTCCAAACCACATTGCCTGCAGTGTAAGAGGGAATTAGTATTCTTATTTTCAGTTCATTTCTGTGCAATCAAATGCGTGAAATATCGAACTTTCTCCAGATTGGTCATCTGTGGCAGTGCGTAATTTGTTCTGAGATAAGGAAGAATCGTTGCTGGTGGCGTGACTAATGTGTCAGCAGCTGCAAATAGCAGGTGTGTGGGAGAGTTGCCAATAGTAGAGCGTTGTGCTGAGCGATAAGGCAAGGAATGATGTAGGTTTCTCGTCCCAATTAGACTGTTGTTCCTGAATGAAAATGTCTAGGCGATCGAGTCTTTTCACTACCCCACGTCTTACTTGTAACTTCTTTCATTAGATTCGCCTCAAAGTTGCTTCCTTGGTCCGTGTGAAAGCAAACTGCTACTAAAAATCTGTTCTACGAGAGCGATTGCCACTGTTTAGTGCTCCTCAGTTGCGGATGGCATTGGCCTCAGGCCCCTTGCAGAAAATGTCCACAGCCACCAAAACATGACGATTCCTTTTTTTCGTCCCAGGGAAAAGGACCTCGAACTGCTGATTGTTGTTTCCCAGGGTCTTTGACTTCCCGCCAATCCTGACAAGACTTGTACGACGCATTAATATAGTGGAACGTCCCAGGCCAAAAATATATAGGGTCTCCTGGCTCTCGTGGAAGCTAGAATGTATAGAGGTTACTCGGCCCTCACTGTTCGTCCTCTCCTCGTTCAGGAGTGGTTTTTGTACTACTATCCTATGGATTGAGAGGAACAAATACATGAGACATGCTCTGCTAGGATATTTGGGAATGTTTTCACCTCGTCCAACTTTGGCAAACGCGCTCCAGGAGAGTTGTTGGATGTGCGTTCTTCGCTTGTGTTGAACAGGCACCGTGAGGATACTCCGCGAGAGTCTGGAGGGAGCTTAACAATTTGATCTTCGCCAGAGTTCCAAAATGGAAGGTGAAATGCCGCCTCTCGCCTACAACTTCTATTATCTCAAACACTCTCCATCCTGCACGTCTTGCGCCTCTGGTGTGAAATAAACAAGAAACCACGTGTTGTTCCACAGGTCAGGGCTCGGTAGGTGTTGATCGAGTGGCTGGTCTCTTGGATGATTGCGAAACTGCAACCTCCACAGCAGGCGACTGATTTCACTCTCCTGAGGGTTGAGGTCAGAGTCATATTGATAATGACAGTTATGTCTACGTTCTCCTTATTTCCCTCTGGCACCTGTGGTTTTGTTCATTAGATAACTTTTGATGAGCAAGAATAGGTTGCGAGGAATTGAGCTAGTACTGTTCATAGAGGGGTTGGTGTAACATGCTGAGGTTATTTTCAACAAGTGAAGAATAGACGAGGCTTATGTCAATTAAGTGGGGATGTATTGAATAGTTGGGAATTGGAAGTGACTAAAAATGATCAAAATGATCTAGATCGAGCTCTAATTGACTAACGTGTTGAGTACAGAGGATGTGCACTGGAGTGGAAGACAGACTGATCCCTTGAGATACCTTTTACGTTGCCCGAATTTACCTTATGTAGGGTGAGACACTTGATCATACTTCGACAATTTGTTTAAACCTTGCTCTGCTCTTAAAACTACATCGTGTGTGAAGGTCCGTTCTTACCTGTAAATTGTAAGTCATTCCATGAATTTAACTTCGTGCATTGTTTTCATCTGCAGCTCGCTGAAGACTTTGAAGTGCGAAAACAGCTGGTGTTGACAGTAGTACGAGAGAATGGCCAAGAGCTGGTCAGTAATTTGTTGCGAGCCTACGTGTTTTGTCTTCACTCGTACGTTCTTCCAGACGTTGCCGACGTCCTGATAGAACTGATGCAGCTTGACAGACAGGTACTTTCCCTTTCACTTTTCGACTGTTTATGTGTGTGTTCGTGAACGCGATTGAGAGAATACACTGAACCAAAACATTCTAAGTTTCGCATTTCCCTGAAATAATAATGGAGTTCTCATAAAAATTAGGATAGTAGTCCAATAAATTACGTATAAGACGAAAGCTTAATAACGTCCACAAGATAATTAGGAGCTTATTTACAGATTGCCCAATGATTCCGAAACAGGAAAGGCCACGCTTCTAAAAAATATCTGGTGCGACGCCCCTCACAACTTTCCTCAACTCCACGTTCAATTTTTACCGCACAAGTTGCTAATTCAATATGCTCTTCATTCAGCACATGCCTGTTTCGACTTTATGTTATAGAACTCGACATTCTGTAAGGAGAGGCTGCCACCCATCCTAAAGTATCCTAAATAACGGAAAACGACTGCTCTTACACACAGCCAGCAATATTTGTGATATCTCAAATTACACAATTTTATTTCTTAGCACTTACATGAAGTTAACAGTTTTAGTTAGATAAATATCTGGTGCGACGCGTCTGCCCACACCACCCCCCACCCTCCTCGCATGTACTGTGCAGTGCTTGGGTACATGCCTCAATTAAACATATTTGTCAGTTGAACGCATATGGACAAAACGAAGTTATTATTTGTCTTATCCTGCACATAGTCAGTTTTATAAAGCCGTTAGAATAGGAGAACGCTAACTTTTAGTGTTCTGAGGACACCTCTTCAGACACGAGTTTTCACGACTTGAACTTACTCCCTTCTTTCTGTAGCAGTGTATTTTAGATGAAAATTATCATCGAGAAGTATCAGCAAGAACTACACAGGGATTCCAGCGGAAAAGATGATGTCTAAGACCTGAAGCATCCCTAAAGCGCTGTTCAGTTTCAAGAAGTACTTCTCCCCGACTTTATTAGGCAGTTGCTACTTATCGCACGACTTTCACTGAAGTACTGAAGAATAGGTAATTGGTGGGACTAGAAACGTGAGTCGTTAGGGGTCTGAAATGATTGACATAAAACTGCGAAAGCGTTGGACGAAAATACGACGTTGTTCCGAAATTTATGTAGTTGCTCCAGATTTTATTATGCACAACTATTAAACAGTCACCGTACAGGTCTATTGGACAGTACAGCCTGATTGGACTATCATACTGATTTTATTAAGATAATTAGTGTCATGTATGCGGGATTTAAAAAGAACGAACTACAGTAAAATCGACTTGTATCGAAAATGTTGGTAATTTATTGTGCTGCTGTCGTAACTTTCCCACAAACAATCACAGATTTGACCAAATTATTTTTTCTAATAATTGTCAGAAGCCACGTAGAGCTTGACCCAATCTGGTGAAACCTGTTTTTGCGACGGCCCTAAATTGAACTAATGACGGATCCCTCTGATGTGCCGACGACGGGCCATGTCCTCATGTTGTGGTGCTGTTGAAATAATTTCAACTTCTCACTTCCACATCAAAATGCTCCTGCCCATGAAATTTAGTTCTTCTCCTTTTGGAGTATGCTGAACACGAATTGCAAATCAGAAAATCGTTATCAGTCGCCGTTAATGTCTTTTTACATTCCTCATCTCTTCGTAGTACAGTATTTTGTAGTTATCATAGTGATCAAAACCTTGAAACTTTTTTTCTCAAAAGGGCCGTCAGGAATTTTGATTACATTTGTTGAGTCAACAGATCAAAATTACGTAAAGCTATTATAAAACTTAGACTTGTGAGAAATTGACGAGTGCGGCACAATAAAATAACAGATTTTAGCGTGGTTTTTTCCTTATAAACTTCGCTGAAATGTTACTAGAATCTTCAAAAAGGTTGGTGTGGTAGTTCAATCCAATACTTACCGGTTGGGCGTTTAAAAACGCTGATGAGATCCATGGGGGTCACTCAAGAAATTCCGGAATTTCAACTACCGCCGTTTTACGAGTTCTAAAAGTTGTTAGCCAATGATTCTGCAAAAGTAATTACTATCCTCTTCAAAAAAACATTGTGTTTACAGCCTCATTAGTACTCTGTGTACCAATTTCTCAATAATGGTCCGGGAATGAGTACAAGTAGCACAATAAATTCCGGAACTGTGAGCACTACCAGTTTCTGCTGCCATTAAGTGATGTTTGGTTGATTTCGAACTCATTAAGAAACGTAAAGACCTGAAGAGAATTTCTACTTAACTGTGAAGTTATATTTTACTGTGTGAGAAAACGAGTGGATTAATTAGTGGCGAAAGTCGTGGGAGCCAGTGAATGTATTGTAGGTATTTTATGTTGTTTGAAGTAGATCCCAAGTAAAATAGTCCTGCATCACTATGAGAGCCTAGTGTTGGTCTGAAAGCTTAATGCTATACTTCGTTGTAAATCATTGTTTAGCCAGCAATTAATTTCTTCTTTTATCATTTTCAGTCTATCAGCATGTGGGTGGAAGAAGTCCTTAAGTTGATGCCTACGAAGAACAGCGGAGGGAGCATTGCGGCCTCTCCGGAACAGCTGAGGGATTTCCATAAATTGCTTCTGAGGTAACGTTACAAAATTGAAAGTCCTTGGCTCATGATTTTACTCTGAATTGCTTGTCTAACGCGTACAAAATGGTGGGATAATGACAGTGGAATGGGAAAGAGAGCATTGTGAGTTGCAGGTGACGTCGCACATACTCCCCTCCCATACTTGGTACGATATCGCAATTATGAAAATCGTCTCGTTTCCTAAAATGAGTACTTGAATGGAATGGTGGCATCCAAAACAAACTAAACAATCGACGAGCGTCAACAGACGTGAATGAATGTATTGTTCAGATTCAAAACGAAATCGATTACTTGTAATATTCTGAGTAGTGTTCCAGTCGCAGACCTGTTATCACTTACAGCCAAGAAGTCGTAGTAAGACCAAATAAACGAATCAACTAGAGATAATAACAAAGCACTTTGTTCTCGCAGGTTTTAAAAATAAAGGTTGTCAACGTAACGTAAGGAAGGGGAACAGGGCCAAGCCGAGATTCCTCATGGGTGCCAATCGATAAATACTAATACATGTACGATAAATACTAATCTGTGTCGTGTATTCCTCGTGAGAGTCAAGTGGTACACACCAAAAGCTCATTAACGAGTATTTAGAGACAATTATTCGAATGAGTACATAATACTCGAATACTCTGTTTTCAGCTTTGGCTTTTCCTTAACTTTTGGCAAGGAAGTGAAACCCGTCGACTGTAGGGGTAGTTTGTGGTGAGCAGTCAGACACACAAGCACAAATTACGGTGGCAAAAACAAACAAAAACACTGCAAATTATTACACAACGGTTTAATTATTCTCACGAACAGCTTGACCTAGTATTACTCCTCTGAGACCCATCCCATTCGATTCAGCATCGAAAAATACTAGTAAACCATACGAAACATGACCTGACTACAATGGAACTACAGAAACTAAATATTCCCCCGGCCCCAGGCGCCCGTAAACGTCTGTAGGCATTTATGATCCGATGTAGGGGTTTGCGGAGGAAGTGGCAAAAAGAGTAAGGGGAATTGGGACGGGGACTTCCAGCAAACCCTCGGCAATTGCAAGTCGAGCGGGCGGGTAGCTTTGATGAGACGGGAGTGAGGGAGGGTACTAACGACGAAACGTTTACTTCCGCTGTAGTTCCCGCAAATTCTTTCAATTAGTTCGGCTCACTATAATAACTGTAATTTCCCTGTACGCAGTTGTACACGTCTGATATTCCATTCGACCCAGGATGTAAAAATACCTTGAAAACGATACGAAACACGGCGTATTTGCGATTATACTGCGTTTGTTAATTTTTGTAACCATTTTTTGTCCATAACAACCATGGGCTTCGTCCGATCAGATTGCCGAGATGGCGGGCACAACTAGATACCAAATGGGATTTTTGTGCGAAAGAACCGATTTTTCAGACTGCGTTGAAGGCACAAAATGGCCTGGACGGGGGGCGGACATTGCAGATTTGGAATCCGCATGTCTTGAAACGTAAAGTATCAAATTTTGAGGAGGGGTTGTAAAAGATTTTTCGTGACCGAAAACATAGGGTTATTATTCAGAATGAATAATAAACCAAAATATTCAATCGGCAAAATGTAAAGTAAACAGGACACACCAGAGAAGACGATGGACGTAATATTCCCAGCCAGGAGTAAACTGGTGGCAGGATGAGGATTGCTACACGGGAACCTGGCAACTGTAAATTTGGCAGTGGAAGAAATGTGGCAGACATGATGACTCATTTGCTGAGTCGAAGGTGTTTTTATTACTAGCATTATCACTGAGGTTGTGATGAACTCCTGGAGAGAGCAGGGAGGCTTTTAATTCCTAAGGCCTACTTTGACCGTAACGGAGCCAGCCTGTAGCCATTCGGTTTCCCTTTTGTAGGACTGGCACCACAATGACGGTGGCCAAAACGCAAACATCACTTTGGGGATTCTATTCTGACGTAATGACTGAAGAGACAGGTATGGCACTCAGACTACCCAATTCTGCAGTTATTGGTAGGAATTGGGAGGAGGAAGGAAATGATAATTTCTAGTTCCTTGATAAAACACCTACCTGTTGTGATGCAAACCAAGCAACACCCAATTGACGCATCTCCTCAACACTTTTCTTGCATCACACACTGTGGCAGGATAGCTGCTGACTGGTAGTGACTCACTGTGGCGCTTTCAAGTCTCAGCCTTCTCTACGTTCCAGAACTTGAATGACAATGCAGAAGCAACCTGCTTTGCAGACTTCACTATGGCGCGTATTTTCATGGCTCATTTCTTCACCTATTTACAGTATTGGCCCTGGCAGTCGTTCATCTCGATAGAAATAGAGGAGGGACTGAAGGAGAAGGGCTGAAGCATGTTTGCTGTTCAGCTCATAGCGTGGGGAGAGGATTGATGAGAACTGGGGGCCTGTCTTCAAGAAACTTGAAACCAGCCGCTTATGTACATAACTTTCCTTCCTATATCATTGGAAAGTAAAGCAGAATTATTATTTTACCTCTTCACACTACAAGGAGACATCAAGAAATGAATGAGAGGGTGCACCAGAGACGTGCTTGAGCCTCTGCAATTTCATTCAGCTGAATTAATACTCCTCCCCCACCAGACGCACCAAATCTCCAGACTGCAAGCGCATGAACGTATAAGATACACCTCGTTACTTGGTTATTTTGCATTCTATAATTTACAATGGATTGAGATAGTGGGCTCATCACTCAATAAGTCTCGGTCCCCCACAAAATCATTTTGGCTGATCGTAGTTTAGTGAGGTAGCGAAGGAGTTGATCTACGAGAAAGCTACGTTCAAAGTGAGTGCCTTGTTTGCCCACAGTCGGTCAAACAACAACGCCGTCGACAGTTCAGAGCAGTATTGGTTCAATCCACCACAATTAGTCTGGAGTCAAGACGGCACTAAGCTGAGTGAACCACAGCAGGTGAAACCCTCCCAAAGACGCCAACGTCAGCTGGCTGGCATGGTTTTTGCTTCCGTATTTTGGGATTCTCAAGGCATATTGTTCATTGATTACTTCGAGAAAGAAAGAACAATCAACAGCTAATATTACATCAAGTCATTGGAGCGTTTAAAGGAAGACGTTGCTTTAAAAAAAAAGTAATAAGGTTGCTATTTTTGGAGGTTGGAGGATATCACACCAAATACTTCCATCTAAAAGTAAATTGTTTATTATCGTTCTAGTTCCAATCTTACTTCCAAGGCCAAAAGATAAAATATAACTTGTCGTCAATTGGACTACTTTTTTTTATAACTCGGAACATTTATTACAAACCTCACTATAAACGAGCGATGCCTAGCAACACACAACTTTCTGCCACCCCTCGTAAGTTCGAACACCAGCTACATATCCGGGTACTATATCTTCGCTCAACGCATTTCTACAGAAACATTTATGGAGAACAAAATGTAGGGACTAGTTAGCTGAGAGTACTCCGTAAGTTTGGTAGAAATCGTTAGACCCGTTTTTTCAGAAAATTGGGATACCGTTGAACGACGACGTTCAACGAATCTTCTTTTCTGAGTTAACTCCATTAGATTTATCACATCTGGTGAAGCAGTTACCCTGGAATTTACGGAAATGTTCGATTTATTGAGAACAATATGTAGGTATTAACTATTAGAAAACATCCAGTGAGTTTGGTGAAAATCTCTGAAGCCGTTTTGCCAAAAAGCGTAAAAAACCTATTTTTGCTTCATAGGCCTATATCTCCGTTCACCGTATTTTCATGGAGATATGTATGAAGAAGAAAAGTTAGGTATAGATTAGTAGAAGATAATTTGAGAGTTAATCAAAATCGTTAGAGTTGTTTTCCGCATAAACGATAGTTTTTGGTTACATTTTCGCCTCTCCAACTCCCTTTCCCATCGAGCCGAAATCGCCCATAACCTTATTTTGGTGTCTACATACAATAAAGAACAAAATAAAAAAGAACAGCTCAATCTGTTCAGCCGTTCTCCCGCAAATCGAACTACAGACACATACCACACACCGAAATTAAGTTATTTTAGATTCAGCCGGTTTGAAAACGTGAAGATCAGAAGAAAATCCAACTTTTTTTGACGCGATTGCCATAGGAAGCTCTTTCCCTTGAGGTAGCAGAAAGTAAAAACGGCCACACGTAAAAAATGTACTTTTTCACCAATGCACAGTGTCACAAATCGATCGTCACGTTGGCTAAGTGACACATAGTGAATTTCGAATTGCTTCCCCATCCACTGTATTCTCCAGATATGGCTGCCAGTGACTAGAGCTTGTTTTCAAACCACAAAAGAGTGCTCCAGGGAAAGAGATTTAGATCAAATGAGGAGATCATTACGGAAACTGAGGCATATTTTGAGGCCAAGGACAAATCATTTCACAAAAAACCAAAGAAGGCAACGAATTGTTTGAGAATCGTCGGGATCAATGTATCACCCTAGAAGGAGACTACGTTGACGAATAACATCGAATTTTGCCTGAAAATGGTCGTTTTATTGTTATTGGACACAAAATAGGCTTTCTGGCAGTGAAACTAAATTCAATTTAATTTCCTTTCCAGCGTGGAAACAATCAAAGAGATGTCCAACGTCTTGAGGGACTTTGCGCGGTTGTACCGTTGAAGGGACAACTTGGACTGACTGCCGAGAATGTGGAAAAGAAGCTCAGCCTCAGAAAAGCTTCGTTTGACGTCAGCATTTTGCCCCTTTGTTTGGCAGCCATCTGCCAGGCCAACGGTCGGCCTCTTCGATTGAATAAAGTTTTCAGGGCGTTGTTTACTTTTGTTGATTCTTAAACTTGTGATATGTACATTAGTATTTTTTACAGGAAGAGAATAGAACGACGGATAGGTTTTATCTCTTGACTCATTTTTGGAAATAATTTTATTGCATTTTAGTAAAAAAAAAAACTACTTTTTTGGGAGGGGGAAAAACTTGATCATGTTTTGCCCTGTTGTGTTTTTAGTTTAAGAATGCGATGTAAAATTCAAGCGAGACTGTTTTTCTCTCCCTTTGAAAAATCGAGATTATTGCAGTCTTCTATAGTAAATCCTTATGAACGCAAATTGTAGCCATTAATTCGATGTATCATATTTGTGCAGAATATATTTATTGTATATACTAGTTGCAGTTTGTTCCAAATTTACTCGCACGTGATAGCATCGTCATCAGACACTTACTTGTGCTCCGCCATGCTCAATGCTTTGAGATATTACAAGCTTGGGGGGATACAAAGCAGGAATACGACTTTTAGCCGAATGTTATCGTGAGCACTAGATGTGTATGTTAGTGCTGGGCAAGAAATGGCCCAGTTGGATAACCAACTAACGAGGCTGAACTGTACTTTGGCCACACTGCAGTCGGAGGTTCGTAATTCCACTGCTGTATTCCCTGAGTGTCCGTAAGAGGGGCACAATTTATACTTCCTTCGCCTACCCCTTCCTTGAAGTTAGCCTGCAGAATGGGGGACGGAATTTCCCTGTCATGTCCTCTACGCAGCCTTGTAGGGGCTTGAAGTACACGCCACTGACATTACCAACATATTCCAGATGTAACGCTACACTTACTGTCGTGGGGGTAGCTCACTAACACCTGCGAGCAATCCCTATATAGGTGCAGCTCACCACACTACCAGTGGCGGATCATAGCAGCAGCTGAATAATCCCTTATGCGCCATAGTCCTGGTGAATGGTCAGACTGGGCGTACTTAGCCCTAATCAAGTGCTTAACCCTCAATGGATCAGTGAAAGAGGCTACAATCAATATGCCTGAGGAGCTCCCAGGACACTGCTTCAAGCAGCTTTTGTACATAACCCTTTCTTTCAAAGGCGTTCCTCATCATTAGCTCTAAATACCCAAGAGCGCTTACATTGCTGATCATGGGCCCACGAAACATGCCCATTGTGAACATCAGGCGACCTTGGTAGGGCTCTTTTGACCTTACTGCGTAATAAATCCCCTAGGCCAGTTAAGACTGAAAGCGATATGCTAAGGGAGACTGTGTGGACATCTTAATTTATTTAATGACTGTCTGCAAGTTGTACAGTTCCTTCACTCAGTGGGAAGAAGATGGAGATCTTGATGTAGTTCCTCGAAGGAGTTTTTCGCGGTAACCTCACAGGCGTCCAATATGGATGTACTGAAGGAAGGTACACGCAGATAGAACTGCTACAATTAAATGCAGTCATGTCTCAGTCCCACAGAATAAAAGGTGCCCACAGCACTGTCCTCGGATCAGTACTGGAACTCCTTCTTTGAAAGTCGTCTCTTGAGGTATTAAAGCAATTGGGTTAGATCCCCCAGTAGGCAACTTGCTAAAGTTAACGTACCTGTTAGGTAGTCTGTCTCCTCTAGCTGGTGAGTTACTGTGGGCAAGGGCTTTTGATGTAAAGACATCATCGTCTGGCCATTAAGTCGGTACCTTTAATGGCCAGACGATGATGTCTTTACATCAAAAGCCCTTGCCCACAGTCTTCTCTGGAGCCTCGTGGAGACTGCAAGCCATACACCAAACCGACCAAAAGGTGGCGGTTCGCACCACAAGTGTCTCAGTATCTTCAGCATCAACTGTGAGTCGAGACTGAGAATACGATTCATTCCTTATCGTATTCTGTCGATGAAGCCAGTTGCGTTGACCTCGTCACTAATTTTGAAAGTGTAATGGAAAGACAAAGAGTAACTGTAGGAGGTAGAAGACGTCAGTCAGTCTCTTTGACACATGGGCCTATTGTAACACTATCCCTTCCTTAATAGAAGGCGTCGTACATACCCGCCCTCCTAGGGAAGCTGAGTATGTCCTTCGCCGCAGAATCTGCTACGATTTGGGGTTCAATCAACCCCTGAGAAACGTGTTCAGCGTTTGGCTCCCAAGGCAGGGCTGTCACATAGGATGAGCTCAGCTCTACACCTCCTCAGAGATGCCCATCTTGTTAGTGGGCAGCGTATCTGTGGGAGCTCTCAGATCCTGTCTGGAGAGTGTCAGCATTGCCTTTGCCCCATAGACAGGAAGGTGTAACAATCCTTTTTGCCCGTCTTAGGTGATGCCAATGGGGCGCTGTTTTCCTGTGTCTCCCATGGACCACCAGACGATTCAGGTGAGAGAGAGAGAGAGAGACTGCAGGGCATCAGCCAAAACCGAGGGAACAGCGACCTGAGTCGTGGCCACATGTCCCCCCATTTCTCATCACCCAAGCTCTATAAGGGATCCGGCTTTGGCTCCTAGAACGGGTACTGGAATCTTACGGTTCCCTCCACAAATTAGAGGATTCTCCTCCATTCGTTGTGTCGTATATCGTCCCTATCTATAGTTCGTCCTCCAAGTCTTTCTAATCTGGTTCTAAACCATATTGGGCATTCACATATGAAATGCTCAATCGTTTCTATTTTCCCACAGGAGCATTCAGCCCTAATTGTTGGGTTATATCTATGTAATGTGTTCCGGGCTGCGTAGTATCCAGTTAACATTATGTATGTCCGCTCTTTCATTCCCACTGTATCCTCTGTGTCCTGGAATCCATTTCACTGTCAAGATATTTCCTCTCTGTGCGAGTTCTTTCCCTTTGTTATTTGCGTCCTCAACTAGTAGGCTCCTAACTATTCGATTGGCCAGCGCTTTTATTGACGACTGGTTGTCTGTGTATATTGTTATTGTTGATGTTCAGTGTCATCTGGTGACTTTTCGTAATACCAATGTAGGGTTCAGGCCCGATGGGAAGGGAATTCGTTCCCCCGTTTTTGAGGCCTTTTCATTGGCCTCATGCCCTCTATGAACCGGCACCCATATAAGGGAAACCCTATTATGGGCATTGAGTCGCTTGATGACACTCCCATGCCAGCCTGGACCTGAAGCTGTAGGCTGCAATAGCCTTAAGGTGACCTGGCTGTCCGATAATATGTAGATCCACTTGCCCTGAAGTCTTTTGGTCAGGGTCTCTTCTGTGCAGATCTTTAAAGCTAGGATTTCCTCTTGAAATATCGTGGTGTACTCTCCCAGCGGCTTAGCAAGACTGTAGTTGGTCCCTACGATGCCCAGTCCAGCTCTGCCTCCCATTACAGAACCATAAGTATACCACTGCAGGGTGCCCACCTCAGTCTGGAACGTCCTTTTCTCCCATCGTTCATTTTCACATTTCCTGTCTGCAAAAGCCTTACTGCTCCCAGGTATGCGGTCCTCTGAATGTGTATGTGAAGAGGAGAGATGTTCTAGAGGACTTCCATTGAAGTAGTGGGGCAAGTACACATTTCCCCTGTAATAGCAAGACACGCCTGTCGCATTCCACCACACAGTGGAGGCATATGTGACGCAGGGTCTTATTATCCCCTTGTAGAGCCACTTCATCATTTTTGGAGTGATGCCCCCTGATTTGCCACACAGCCTCCAACATGCCCACACAACTGTAGTTGCCTTGTGCATCGCATACCTCATGTGTGAATTCATGTCAGCTGCTTGTCCAGTATATCTTCGCTATTAGTGAAAAATATCTATTTATTGTTTTATGACGATATGTTCAGGACGTATTTTCGGCTCAACAGTTTGATTGAGTTAAATTTTCTGAAAAAGGCAATTCTAACAAAAGGAAGAATAATGTTGAAAGGAAAATTTGCAAACTCCAAGTAAGTTTGTTTAAGCTTTTGTACAATTATTTTGTTGAAATTCGTCGTCGAAAATAATTTTGGTTCGGTGAGACAGTCCATCAATTAATTTGATTCGTGTTCCAGGCAGAGACAGTCTTCCTATCTTCAGTCTCGCGTCTCTGTTGCTCACGCGAACTGGCAACAATACAAAGTTCCATGACAAGCGCAAACAACCACCTTCATTGTAACTGTGCTCAAGTCGATCCACCAAATCGAGGCGAAAATCCATCAAGTACCCCTAACTGTCACCCAACGCGAGCACGTCATGTCGCGCAGCTGGCTCTAAAAGGGAAAATTAAATAGCCAACCGGCAAAACATTTTGGCAGCAACAGGCTCCTTCTTGAGAAGGAAGTCGACTTAGGAGTCAATACAGGTGAGAAGTGGCGTTCCAGCCACACCTCCAGTCCTACCCTCGCAAGGTTTAAGGCAATAAGCTAGACCATTACTCACGCGTGATTGGCTACTGCCCCCCCCCCCCCCCACACAAACCTGGGCCAGCAAGCTCACAATGAATCAAAGTTGAATTTCCGGCCCAATACAAATTGCCATCCCTTGGACGTAAATTGAGGTTGCAGCGTAAAATTCATCTCAGTCCTATCCAGGCAGCCGCATCTTTAGGTGCAACCCCCCCACTATTCAAATCAAAAGATCATCCTTTTTTCGAGGTGCCAGGTTGCTTCTTACCTACAGCTGACATGATCCTCAAGTTGAGAAACCACTAGTTTTTACTTACTGCTACCCCAAAGGGAAAGGAAATTATAGTAATCGTGTCAAAAAAAATTTGGGTTTTCTTCAGATCTTTACGTTTTGAGGCCAACTGAGTCCAAAATATCTGGTGCGTTGCAACACACAACTTTCCTTAGCTCTACAACAATTCACTTTGTACATGGCTGATTCTATTTAATCAATTCATTTATCTCTCAGTTAATTTGAACTTGGTCAAACAACACTTCACAGCAGATTTTATTGTGCTACTCGTACTCATTTCAGGACCAATATTGAGCAATCGGTACACAGATAATTAATAAGGCTGTAAACATAAATTTTTTGAAGAAGGATAGTAATCACTTTTGTAGAGTTATTGGGTAAAAACGTTTAGAACTGGTAGTAAGCGAAACGGCGGTAGTTAAAATTCAGGAATTTCTGGAGTGACCCCCATGTGTCTCATGAGCGTTTTCAAACACTCACCCTTTAGGTATGGGATTGGACTACAATACCAATTTTCTTTAACATTCTACAAAAATTCCAGCGGAGTTTATAAGGAAAAAACTGCGCTAAAAACGCTTTTCGTCGAAAATTTTGATAATTTATTGTGCTGCTCTCGTCATTTTCCCACGAATGGGAATTTTATGGTATAATTGCCTTATTAAGAGTTATCAACATAAAAAATTTAATTAAAATCGTTAGAGCCGTTTTTGAGAAAAAAAATTGGTGTTTAGATCACTAAGATAACTATAGTTAATTCGGTGGATTTTGCCCATACCCTTTGTTTTGCGTCCCATGGTAACCTGTAGGCTAGACATCAAGTTTCAGCTGATTTGGTACGGTTGTTTTCTCTAAAACCCGCGCTAAAATCGATTTCGTCGAAAGTTTTGGTAATTTATTGTGCTGCTCTCGTCATTTTCCCACAAATGGGAATTTTATGGTATAATTGCCTTATTGAGAGCTATCAATATAAAAAGCTTAATCTAAATCGTTAGAGCCGTTTTTGAGAAAAAAAATATTTGGAGTTTTGATCACTATGATAAATATAGTTAACTTTCGGTGGATTTTGTTGATACCCTTATTTTGGCGTCCCATGGTAACCTGCGGGTGAGATATCAAGTTTGAGTGGATTTGGCACGGTGGTTCTCTCTAAAAATCGTTCACAGACAGACATACAGACCATTTTCCCAAATAGTGTTTTTCGGACTCAGGGGGGTCTGAAACGTAAAGATCTGAAGAGAACTCAAAATTTTTGTTTCAGCCGATTACATAACTTTCCTTTCTACTCCGTAGAGCAAGGAAAGTAAAAACCTAATTTCGGCGCGTAGTCCGTGTGTGTGTCTGTAAGTCCGAATTGCGAGAGATCGGCTAATACGATTGAGCTGGTTCTTTATTGTTTTGGTTTGTTATTTTATGCAGACACCAAAATAAGGTAGTAGGAGATTTCGGTCGATGAGAAGGGGGGGGGGGGGGGAAATGTACCAAAAACAAGGGTTTTTCGCATTTTTCTCGAAAGCGGCTTCAACGATTTTCATCAAACTCGCAGAATGTTTTTGAATAGTTAATACCTACGTATTGTTCTCAATAAATGTTCTTCTGAAAGTCCGTTGAGCAGAGATAAAAATTAAAATGTGTCGAAAATAACGTTTTTTCGAACATTTCCGTAAGTTCTGGAGTAACTGTTTCACTAAATTCGATCAATCGTTCAGAGTGTCTTTTAGTCACCCATAACCCTATTTCGTTCTCCATAATCATTTCTGTATATATCTGTTGAACGGATATATAAGCCAATTAACACAGAAAAGGAGAATTGTCGAATATTAATTTATCGGTTTTCCAATTTTCTGTTCAACCAGATGTGATCAATCTTACAGAGGGTCTTTTAGTCACCCATACCCACATTTCTTTCTCCATAAATGTTTCTGTAGAAATGCGTTGAACGAAGATATAGCGCCCGCATATGTAGGTGGTGTTCGAACTTAAAGGGATAGCGGAAAGTTGTGTGTTGATGCGCACTGCTCGTTCTAGCAAGTAATGGATCTGGGAACTGTACCAAGGGCAGAACGTGCTCTGAACAGCTGTAACCGATTCAATATTTTTTAAAACCACTGACTACAAACACACAACGCTCATTACCAAACCATTGGAGAAAAAAAACTTGAGCCCTTCACGTGTTGAACACACCACTTGCTGCGATGATGTTTTGAAATGTATTTCACTATACGCAGTTCTGTTCTACGTCATTCAAGTCGACCTGGGATCTTAAAATACCTTGAAAACGATAACGGCCATGGGCTTCGTCCGATCGGATTACGGAGCAGGCGGGCACAACTAGATACCAAATGGGTTTTTTGCATTTTTCCGAACACGGTATGATAGGAAACTGCCCGGATGGCTGACTGACATTGCAGATTTAGAATTCCGATGTCTTGAAACGTAAAGCATCTAATTTTAAGGGTGGGGGGTTGTCAAAAAATTTCCGAACAAAAACAGGGTAAAGCAGTTGGGTTAGATCCGCCAAGGCAAATTACTCAAGTTAACGTACCTGTTAGGTGAGTCCGCCTCCTCTGGGTGGTGAAATACTTAACATCGAATGCGCTCGCCCACAGCATCTACTTCACCAGCCAGAGGAACCCACCTGACAGGGAAATTAACTTTAGAGAACCGGGTTATTATTCAGAATGAATAATAAGCCAAAAATCAGCCCCCGTGAGTTTTTCCTCCAAAGGGCCGTTCTCAACAGTTTGATAAACCCTCAACCACAAGTTCTGTGGATGTAAAAAGTATCCTTCTCCTCAGCAAACAAAAAGTATCACAGAATTGTAAATTCTCCAAGTTGCAGCACTAAAAACCCTCTACCAAGTGATCATGTCACGCTGACTACCTCGCACAAATAAGATGAACAGGTTTGTGTTATATTGGGACAAATAAAGTGAAAAATACGTAGGGAGTAGAATAACTTTAATTTGGACAGTACACAAAGATTACATAATCGTATTCATCATCATGATCTATCTAAAAGTGAAAGGGAAGTGAATTGGGTTCCTTCATCAAGAATCTTGCAAAAAAATAAAATTCTCACAAACGCTCTACGAAGTAAAACTATTCATTATGAGCCTGTATATATTCTAATCTACGATCGAATCAATTTCAAAAGGAGAAAAGAATAATTATTATTAGCATTATTCAAGTTATCAGCGATTTTGATATCAGCTTCAAAGTCAATTTGTATAAAAGGAGGCCGTTCAAAAAAAATTAAAATACAAGAAGGCAAACAGGTGTTTTCAATGAAGAGAAAAGGGTGTGTAAATGAAAACGTACAAAATACATTTAGTAAATAACGCTCGCTTCATGGTCTTGATCAACCAAAAGTGAAGAGATGGGAGGGGGAGGGGAGGACGAAGGAGCAGGGAATATGAATCCGCCTCAGTTGCCATTCCTGTCCCGGGAGTCGACATCTCGATCTCTGAAAACAACAAAGGTTCGTCAACAATCCACTGTAATATAAGCAGGAATGCAATAACTACCAAGCCAGAACCAACCAATAGTGGCTGGAGGGGAAGAACTCAATCTAGCCCTAAAAAAGCATTACTGCAAAGTAGAAACAGGTTAAATATTAATGTCGTAGAGCATTCAGAAGTACGCGGGACTGTGAACGATCAATGAGAATAAAACGAACCACGTTTGTGTTAAGTAAAAGAGAGGGAGGAAGAATCGGCCTACTTTCAGATACGAATGAGTGATTGTTGTCAACTTCATCGGGCAAGGTGGTGAGTCTTGCTGAGCTTACGATACGAGCTTCCGGAGACATTGGCCAAATTTCGTCCATATAAAGTACAAAATGATAGCGCTTATAGTTCCGGAATGTATTGTGTGGCATCACGCTTATCAGTTGCCCGCACGACAGCCCCCTTCCTTTTTACTCAAGATTCATAGGTTGTGAAGTTATTTTTCCGAGGAGTGTACAGCACAGGCGAATTCATCACAACACTCCACATTGACGAGTTCGAATTGCAGCATTGGTGAGTCCATTCCGATTTAAGGTTACCGCAAGTCAGTTAACTCGTCCTATGTAGGGCGCAATCCCTGAGAACTGCTCCTACATGTGCCACGACCATCATTGAGCAATCACTAAGCACACAATTAATGAGACTAAACGCGATTTTTTTCGGAGAATGATTACAATCCCCGTTATAGAATTATTGGGTTAAAATTGCGAGAAATGAATGAAACAGTGGGGGTTTAAATTCCTGTACATCTATCTAGTAAGGACTACCACGTTAATTTATCTCAAGACCATAGTAAAATCCACGCGGAGTTTGTAAAACAAAAGCTGCGCTAAAATCTATTTTCGTCGAAATCATCGATCATTTATTGTGTTACGAAAGGAAGGTTGCTCCCATAATCTTTCCACGAATGAGAAATATATGGTAATGCCAGGTCTTCTGGAGCTGTCTACAGAAAAACATTCAATCAAAATCGGTAGAGCTTTTCGTGGGGGAATAAGGGCTTCACCCTTATTTTGGCGTCCCATGGTAACCTGCAAGCCAAATATGAAGTTTGAGCTGACTTGGTTCGCCTGTTATATCGCGTTCACAGACACGCACAATTTTCTCAAATTTTAGGTCTCAAAGCGTATAAGAGAATTAGAACATTACTTTCCTTTTTACTTCGTACAGCCAAGGAAAGTAATAAAACGAAAACCGTGTTTGTGTACGTATATCATAACATTGAATTTATGTGTTAATATGAAATGCGTGTGGAATGCCAAATGAAATTTTACTAGAAATGCCAGATGAAGCGCTTTCTTGTTTTGATATTAGAAGATGCGCGCGGAGCAAGAAAGACTGGGGGCTCATTTCCCATTCGAGACCAGCAATATTCGTAGATTCGCCAAAGAGCACATTTGCGCTCGTTAAACGAATGGGAGACTGTATGAGGCAATAGTTACTCATTGTATTCTGGTAACGAGATACCAGTGAGGCTAGCGCCAAGGGGGCTCTCTGAATTTGTAGGGAAACAAGCCATGACTTCTAACAGTATGACCCCTCACACTAGCTTCAGGGAAGATACTGAAATGTTGTTTCCTGCAAGGGACTGCTATACCAGAAAGGTAAAGAGAGTGATATCCGGCCCATTCTTCAATTTTCCCAGAAATTGTAAGGGATAGTTAATTAACCCATACCCCCGCCCCCAGTACTTTCTTAGACGACAGCAGCTGATGTACTCGCGCTTAAATAATTTGATCGTGCCAAATCCATTAGTTAGATTGCGCTACAACAAGACTTTACCACATCCTATTTATATACCTGGCACCTTCCAGGCAGTTGACGTTGAAAGTTCCTGATTTTGGTTACCACGTTTTTTCTACAGTGTGCTCTATTTTATCCAACCTTCGGTAAGACGCTAAACACGTTACTACATTCTTGGATGTAATGTTTCCAGAACGGCCATTAATCTGCTGCAGGTTTGGGAACAAGTGTTTCCCGTGATTCACTCATAAATTGTGTTCACTCCTCGCTGCCTCCAACTGGTTGGAACTGGCAGATTTTCTAACCAGGAACCTTGAATAAAAGGTCTCGCGATGGGGTGCCTGAAGAAATGTTTATTGAAAATTCAGGGAGAGCATAACCCCTACCCGCCACTGTCCATTGGCATGTGTCCCGTCGGAGCGCAACTCAGCTCATTACCATCTGGTGCAGCCACAGGCGACTACAGCTAGCCACGGAGAAAACTCGGATGGCGGGTTTCCATGCCCCTCCCCGAACAACGGCCAGGTTCCTGCGCATCATCCATTGCCCATGAGGTCGCCCCATCAAGCACCTAGCCCTTCTTCGCACCATATCTGAAATAGCTGGGCTGGGGACTCCATCCAGCACCAACCCGAGCTCGCCTTTGAGGGGATTCTTGGAGCCCCTCCTCATGCCAGGATGCTGAGATGTGCGAGACAGTGTAGAGCCATTCAGCCTCCCCCCGTTACAACGAGCCAGCAGTCAACACTGACATGGCTTCGTTACCCCACTAAGAAAGGAGAGCATAATTTATGCTGAGAAAGTAATTTTTTCAAGGGTCGCATTCACCATTGTAGAATTATGTTGTAAACACGGTGATACAAGCGAGTCAAGAAGCAGAAAGTACTGTACCGGGGCGCTCGTAATTTTGTAAATATTAAAACAGTATTCATAATTACTAAACATTTGATAATCCTCATCAATCTTCCTTCCTTTAGGTGGTTTATCAGACCATCTGCATAATTTTGACGAGAACGCACTTTTCTTTCAGCCGTATTTATTTGAAAGAAATAAAAACTTCACAAATAGCGCCAGGGTTATGGTAATTCATCTTACCATTCTGCTCTCGTCACTTCCTCATCAACGAAAATGTCATGCCACCACAAGGTAGTTCTATACTTCACATACAACTAAGTTGGTCGGGTGTTGGAAGTTCTGCAAGGTAGAGAGGTGGTTCAGGCCACAGCAGGAGTTTCCTCAGTTACCACCAGTATAAGGGGAGGGGTCACGGTAACAATGGAAGACAACCCATATTCGGTTGAAATGACCATAAACACGTTATCAGGTGAATAGCCATTTTTCGTACTAAGGTTGACCACCCAAGATCATTCATTATTCATCCATCTAAAAGTTTTGGGACCTCCACTGCAGCCTCAAAGAGATACGAAGCATTACAGTACACGTGCGAACATGTATAGATGTGTTGAGTACTGTTCAAGTTAAGCGAGCGCAAAAGATGTTCATAATTTATATAACATCATTGTTCATTTATTTATTTTTTTTCATCAGGGCAATAATTGTTTGATTCACTCAACCCTCAGTACCCAGCTACAGAGCAATATAGAATCAACAGTTACCACGTAATAATTAGAACAGGGGCAGCGTAGAGCATACAAGCGCACTCTTCCACTTTTCCAAGCAAGACGGAAAACATGACGTGAGATAAGCGATGAGTGAAGAAAACAAACAAAACATGCTAAACTTAGTATCGTCCACAAGATTCAGGTAACTCTAGAAACCCGTTCAACAGCACAAAATAGCCCAAGTGGAAATTGTCTCAGCTCCTTCCACGTTCGAGCGTGAAAACTTTAAAACAAAACTAAAAAAGCCTGAAGGGCATATGAGTTGACTGACCCGATATATACAATACCAACTGACATGATCAGTCGAAATGAACATGGTCAGAAAACAATAATCACTAATTTCCATTCCCCTACCCTACAATACGGTGCCTTTCCCAGGAATGCTAAAGTTACCTGCTTCTTGAACGAGATAATATTGACCTGCTCCTGGAACGAATTCCGCGTGAACGGGATCTTGAGCGAGTGCGAGAGCGGGTCCTCCTATCGCGGGAACGAGAGCGGGATCGGCTCCTCGAGTACGTCCTGCGTCAACAAAAACGTAACTTTTCATAGAATGCGGTCAATTCATGAAGAGAGCCTCGAGAACCAACTAGTTAGGATAGTTGGCTCTCGCTTAAGATGTTTAACCTTAACAATAACATAAATTAGGAAAATAGCAGACTCAAATGAAAACAGTGTAGAAGAATGAATCAATCAATGGCAAATCTAGGTCATGATTACTGTAACCCTCTAAAATAAGAGGCTATACCACTGTCATTATTGTATGGAATAGGGCAGCAGCACGATCTTCAACAGCGCTGAGAGCCATTGTAGAAATACGTAATAGTTATCAGCCAGTATATCAAGTTTTCCAGTTTGACAATACTTGATGATTGTTCAGTAATAGTTGAACTTGACAGAGCTTAGAAAGCGTCAATCCACACCTTTCACGTCTTGAGATATCTTCTTGTATCTACTGAAGAGCTAGCTTTTAGTTTACATTAAAAGCGTATGCTTCTCGGGCTTTCTTTGCTAGTAAGGGCAGGAACCACTCCTTGACTGTGCACTTACACGGTGAGTAAGAATACTCCCACGCGCTTCCACAAGGATACAACTTTTTGAAGTCTCGTCAATTTCTACAAATTTTGAATGCTGCTCATTTCGTAACTTCCTCAATCGTTGTAATTCTGCATTACACCACTAACAACCATGATCAGTTAGATGTCCACGACTAATATGACTGGTTTGAAATCTTGACAGACGCCTTTTTTTTCCCCAAATGTAGCGGATGGCCAAATCATTGTTCACGCTCTCATATATGATACCTTGCATACTCATTGCTATTTCCCGCACTTGTCAACTACGGTAAATAATGCGAACTGTTCTCTTATTTGCCTCTTGCCTTACAATTCCCATAGCCAGGGATACAGCATAGTAACATCTTGCCGTAATAGTGGAGCTCCACAACTAACGCCGCTCTAGGATCACAGATAGTGCATGAATGAGTCAGAATTTCATATCCCTTCATCGTTGTACGCTTGAACGAGATAAGGTGTTGTGAGTGAGGAATGATGTTTAGACAGTAGCCAAGGCGCCTTAAGAATCAGATGGGCCAGCTGTGGGGTCTGCCCAACATGGATGTGCAGAGATGCTTTCACTGCCCAGGCTATGGACATCGGGCAGCTAACCAGACGAGGGAGTGCATAAAACCCATAAGGTGCACTCTCTACAATGAATGGGGAGGGGGGGGGCATGGGCGAGGTGCTCTGGAGCGAGCAGCACCGTAATAACCAGGGTGCCCACCAGTTCGGGCGATTTCCCAGGGCGAGCTGGGAATCGCTATTCGGATGGCCCTGCCTAGTCAGGTCCGCCTCACTGAGCATGCAGTAGGATGACCTTATGCATCAGTGAAGGATGTTGTTACTTTTTTCAGTGCCTACAACCCTCTCAAAGACCCAATTGCTGTATTAGCAGACCCTCCTACAAATGTTCACAAAAATGGAGTCCATCTCGTTGTCAGTCTAACACTAGCAAACCCTCATCTCCACCATAACTTAGGGACAAGGTGTTCCTTAGTGAAGAGAAAGAGCAAAACTGTGAATGCTAAATGGGATGTCACAACTACCTAGGCTAAGCTTCAGTTGTCTTTTCACCCTGGCATCAATTTATAACGATTAAATGCATAATTAATCTAAGATGAGGGGATAGCAATCTTCTGACTGGATACTGTCGTCTAAACTATTCCTGGGACCTCCCCCCCACCCTAACAGTTTTTACTTCGCTAACGTCAGTCAATTATAGTTGATCGAAACTCGTACCTAACTTCAGAGGATACACACACGTCTAGGGACCATCTTTTGAATTAGGTTTCCACTAAACAGTCTGGCCCACCTGACATCCTCCAACAACCGACCATCATAATCCACCACTCAAAATGACTAGTTCGAGATTCAAGTTGTCAACCTTCCAACGTATGCATAGGTTAACAGGTCTGCTGAATTTTCAAGTCTTAAGGCCACAACAAATCCCAACAAGGATTAACATGCAAACTGAGCTTACAAACCGCTGTAAAAAAAGTCACATCGATTTAAAAAAAACTTAGCAAAAATGTAAAGACTCAATTTTTTATTATGTCATGTGCGTATAGTCACAAAACTCACTTATTCGAGACAAGTCGAGTGAGAGAGATCATGTGTCTTACAAGCGTCGCAATCGACTGTGTAGCAGAGGAGAATTGAGTCGGAGAACTCTGAATGTAGGGGGAACGCCACCTTCAACGTCACGCAGATCTACACTCTGAAGGACGATATGAACCAACCTTCTTGTACAACGAAGCACATTGCGTGTAGTGTCTGCTATGTAAACCCCTCGCCTGTGATCTCTATGCAATTACTAACAATTTTTTTCACAAAATTGCCTACCTACTTTCCAGTAAATAATATTAAAGGGAGTCGAATTTCGGTTAAGTATGTAAAACAAAAAGGACGACGCTTTCTGCCCCCTCCCTCCTCAAGGATGTGCTGAAATGAGCTAAGCTGACTAGGCCAGGAAGCTTAAAACTGAGAAATTAGGTTACATCTGCACCCTACTGATACTATTATGTATAGGCAATATGCTAGACGACTCCACCTTAGTCCCCCCCCCCACCATCAAGCGAAATCATGATTGTATGTATTCTGAAGTGTATTGGAGAAAATACTCAGAAAATGTTCGAAGTCGCGCCTCCCCAGATTTGATCAAGTCAACCGAGCTTCGCAAGTGCCCCAGCAACGCCTTACCAGGAACTAGAACTTGTTAACCTCATCATCAATTTCATGCAATGCAATCCAGAATGGAACTCCCTCCCCGCAGAAATGAACATTGCCCGCCTCTTTTTGAACAAATCTGAACAGTGGAACGGTATCGAAAAGGGGAGTCTCTTCATAAACCATACACCCACAAAAAAGCTACGCCCCGAATTAATTTCCCTGTGGAGTATCAACACTGCACATCCTTGAGGTCGAACGACACCAATAATTTTGGGGGGTGGTTAGTAATTACTAAGTGCTTCTCAATTGCCCCTACCTTCATCGTGGCAGAATTTTGAATACAAAATTTGTGACCAAAGCACAAAGGAAACTGCGAAAATTTCGATTTCCTTTTCAAGTGAAGGAAATTTATCAAACCCTTAGTGAATTTATCAATACAGAATGGGAAGGCGAATTTCGGCAAAAGAGAAACACTGCTATGCGGTTATTCACAAGTATTATGCGACTCCCCGAGACCCAACGCAACACAAGAATTCACAATAACGAAAAGATCGCATAATCAACAAGACGCATTTTGCTTCATGTAAGCTCAACAATTCGCAAGAACATATGAAGTGAAGAGGCTTCCCGAAGCACACAGGCGAGGAGTGCTAGTTGAGAAGGCAGCGTGACTCATTTCATGTTTCGTGTTCAACTTTTAGAGAGGCTCACAGACTGAGGAAGAAGAGAAGACGTGATTCAACCTCAATCGGGGGAAGAGTACGGAGGAGTACCCGTAGATCTATACGCAGAGCGACTTATGTAAAGACAGTTCAGCCGCATTTCCTATAAATGATATTAATTTTCTTTATTTCATGGCTTCTTCTCAAATTTCCAATAAACACATGTTCAAAAATACTTCTTTTCATAAAAATTTAAATGGAGACGGAAATTCTTCCTTCTGCATCTTCTCTAACTACACAACGTTCTATTTTGATGAAGCGAAAATGAATGTGATGCACATTTTTCATCGAACCTTAACGTGAATGACCTCAGTGAACGAGAAATTGCATTTACTTAGATAAAATTCACTTCAAGCAAACAGTCAGTTACGTTCTGTCTCCTTCACTCGAGACGTTTTGATAAATCGTCACCAAACTAAAAGCCGCAAAATCAAAAATTTGGGTTTTTAAAATTATAAAATCAATTTCAGATAAAACAGTGCATATAATGTCCCACGAATTTTTGTTCTTTTTTTTCTAAAGTATAAAGAGGATGTGCGAAAGAAATTTAGAAAATCGAGCAATGTGTACCTCCTTCTGCTCCTTTTGCTGTACCTAGAACAATCTCTGGCGTAATGGCCACGTTCACCACATTCATAGCACTTGTCTTCAGGATGGAACGGACGTCCTCGCCTGCCACCGCCGCCACCACCACCACCACTTCGACGACGAGCACCGTTCGACATCTCAACCCTCACTCTTCTTCCACACACATTTCTGTAACAAAAGACAAAACGAATCCCTGTTAAAATCCGCATCATGCAACTTCAGTTAGAGCACAAGGCAACACTTTTGTCCATAGAACTACATATTGACATTATGTACACAACAAGTGATGTTTGACACGGCCACTCGAGTCGCCCTCTTGCGAGAGGATTGGTCGGGTCTGTTTCCATATTATTCCTTATTCCCAAACCCTCGAAGATAGTTATATCAGTAGCGAGAGGACTAGTCCCTCGAACCATGCAGTGAATCAGGCATGCCACAGGAGACGATCATAAATGTAACCCGTGGTCATCATGAAGTGTTCTTTCATCTCTTTTTAAGGACTGCGGCAGTTACTAACCTGCATGCTCATTTCGGAGCACCGAAAATTCCTGTTTGAGTAAAAGGGCCAATTCACAATGAATTTATAAAACTCCGATTTGTCGGAGGTTCCATTCATCGTTCGAAATGCGGTGTCATGCAGCCCCCAATCGACGATTTCAGCCACTATCATGACTTTCGAGTCTGGGGGCTCTCTGCAAACGAGCCGAAGCGACATGGGAAAGGTCGTATGTTTCCTTCCTTAAACTCCCCTTCATCACCTCAATTTGGTACAGTCCACTTTGAACAGACCGTTACCAGGAAAATCGTGTTTATTGCTCCCCGCCTCACCTACATCTGAAAATCCCAGGTCGACTAGTTACAGTCTCTCGACTACTTTAGGTCAAAATATCTGTTCCTCAACGCTCAGTCGGAAGTCATGGTGGTTCAGTTTCTCTATTGTGCAAGAGCCTGGTCAACCCAGGCCTGTGAAGGCACAGCAGGTCGTCAATTTAGCTAGTTTCCCAGTGGACAGCTGTCGCCCATGATTGACTGTTGAAGTATGGATCCTGGAAAATCCTTTACCTTCTGGGAGAAATTCTTAATCTTGTTTCCCACCAGATCTATCTACTTGGGCGGCATACATGAAAGAGAGCAATCAACTGTGGCCACGTTGCTTGTCCACAACCTGGGTGAAACTACTATAAGCTTGATAATAGTGCACATTGTTCCTTGTTTCCTCCGCATTGGAGGCGTAAGAAATGCAGGATGGAGAGCAGTTTTAGAAATTGAAGTCATGATTTTTTAATCTCCAGTGCCACTTTTTATTTTTTTTTTCGGGTCATCTGCCTGTATTCAGGTGATCGCACAAACACAGCATCAATTGTCAACATTTCGACTTCGAGAAACTGTGAGACGCATTTACCATTCTCGTGTGGACATTAACTTTAACCCTTTTTCGTGTTATCGTTCAAGTTTTTTTTTACTCGTTTCTCTTTCTTAATAGGAACTCCATCTTCCCTTTTATAAATTTTGTATGAATTATGCCACTTTTCGTGTCATTTGGGTAATTGGTTCTTCATCTACGAAAACCCTGCCCCAGTGTAAGCAAACGATCACAGACCACGTTTGTTTCATAGCACTCAAAGAATACGATTTCAGTAAAGGTTTGTAAGATATAAGTTCAAAATACCTTCCATCCAGTCCTCTGACAGCATCTTCGGCGTCGCGTGCATCTTCGAATTCAACAAAAGCAAATCCAGGTGGGTTTCTAGCGATCCAAACGCTACGGATTGGCCCGTAATAGGAAAAGGCATCTTCTAGATCCTGTTTGTTGGCAGCACTACCTGCAATAATATGTGAAAAATCCTTGAATTTAGCAAACTTGGACTGAAAGAGGAAGTGGGAGGGGGGCAATCGGTAACACTGAAACGGTCATTTCTCACCCACGCCTTTCATCGCAACTAAAACTGAACAAGCGCCCCCCTCCTCCAAACATACCTACATTCCCCCTTGTCACAGCACTCCACCATATGGTTTCCAAAGACTTTTTAATCTCGCATTCCCCAACTTCATTGACTGGGTATTTTTCTGGTAAATACAATCTTTGAATATTCTTGTCTTCTTGAATAACTATTTATTCACCTATTTTTCATCAATTATAAACAGCGTGGTTTGTGCAAACCTTTTTCTCAGAGCTATCACTTCCAACATTTCACCAGACATGCCTTTTGGCTCTTTAGACGATAGAGCGGAAGGCATTTTTCTCTTTGATGGAAACAGTTGGGAATAGCGGCTGGTGTCTGGGTTACGAGTCTGCTACTAAACCCTTCAGGCTCTATTAACACTTTGCTTGAGGGGAACAAGTTCATCAGTCCACCAGGGGACTTTTACCGCCCTGCACTCCGCATGTGTCTCTGCAGGCATGCAGGATTGAGATTTTGAGGGAAATGAAGGGTAATTCTTACTTTCCTGATATCATCACCAAGAGGTTTCGTAAGCTAAGACATCAGTAATTATGGAGTGATTGATTCAGAAAGCGAAGAATTATTGACCAGGAAACAACAGCGGGGGGAAGGGGGGGGGATACGCTTGTAGCGCGTTTGACACAGAAAGTGAGGTATTAACGACAAGAGAAAGAGTAGGTTTATACTCAAACACTCACAATGTCAAGAATATAAGGAAATTCAAGGAAAATTCGTCGAAATACTCAAGTCATTTCTACCAAGTGTAACCCTCAGTAATGCACATTCACTTTTGACTAGGTAACTACTCTCATACTTATTCAGAAATTGTATTTCCTCAACTTCGAAACAGGAAATGCCGTTCTAATTCACACCAATCACTCTGTTGTAAACATTTAGCTCGTAAAACGATCATTTCTGGACTGAAATGAAGTGCTGTCACACACTGGGACAATACCACTTCACGCTGAAACGCCTTCTCTTATCGAAGACTGACGTAATTCATTCATGTTCTCGCATTCACGAAAATGAGCCAGAGGGAAATAATTGCCGCATTTCAGTTGGCGCGAAGAAGTTTAGAATTGACGAGGGAAAAAGCGGACTATAAGAAGAGCCGATGAAGAACTCTTGAGATTTTTCAAAAGCCTCACTTCAATTACGGGTTGGATTGAATCCCAATGTCTGCGCAGTCCGATTATTGGGGACTGTTAGTTCCAACTGTTATCGCTGGTCAGTGAAAATTGAATCGCTCGACTAACAATCACACCAAATAATCAAACCATACATCCTTCGCTTCGTAAATTTACTGATGTAACTCCTTCTCCCAGCCTTCAAGGCAGTGGTCCATTGATGTTTGCCCTCACACATATCCGACGCTATTTCCCCAATTTTCTTGGCGCCCGCCCTGCGCACTATGATGCCCCCCTCCCGCCATGTGACGGCTCCGCGTCTTACGCTATATTTGGACCAGCCATGAACAGGCAAGTTAATACATCATCGATTAATCGATCGCAATAGGAAGGCCAGTGGAGCGTTGTGGGTTGAAGAATGGATGTTGGTTTCACCTCAGATAAGCACGATGCATGTGGCGCATGGTCGAATTAGTTAATTAGCGCTTGACGGGATATTTTCAATAATTTTCGTCTTTGGGATCACACGAATCCTATCTCATTACGCACGCCATCGTTACATTTACTGATACGACCTAAGTTCCCTCAACCTTAACCGCGAAGCTCATCAGTCAGATGTGGCCCAGGCATAGCGATTTAACCACGTGTTGTGACCGAAGCCTGCAACTATGAATTGCCACTAAAAACTAAATTCATCTGGAATTTAACATAATGCTGGTGACCTGATGGAACGAACGCTGATCTGGCTTTCGTTTTTGTCCAAATATACTCAAAACCAGAAAACAAAATTCACCACGCCACTGACGATGTCGGTTGTACCCACCTAAGAATTGACCTCATACGGTCAAATCTACGTTCAAACGCCCAACGTGGCGATTGTAATCAGCTCAGGTTTGCACGCTTCAAAACTACGGTGAGAAAACTGTAATGTGAAACCGGGAACTAGCCCAATTAGAACTTATACTTTGTAGTACTAAGGGTTGTTTTGGTGAGCTTAATAGTTTCCTAAGCTATGGCATTCAAGGAACACTACAACTGCTATTGTCGAAGCTTTTCCCCTTTTGATGCGTTCAGAAGTTTTCCCTCGTCATTCTATGTTCGGAATGCGCGTGAACAGAGTCAATACATTAAGGGGAGGTCACGGTGTCCAACGCAGTGCGAAGAGTTGGAAGAACGTAGGAACCGTTTGAGGGTTATAAGAACCATGTGCACAATTATTGATCCACCTAAATCAATGGTTTGCGAACAAGGCTCCAGACAGGTTAAGATATTCTAGTAAATCTGGCTCAGGAGAAAAGCTGATTAGAACACGTATCTCGTAGATATGAATTGGTATCTATTCACATCGAAGTATTTACAAGAATTGCAGCGCGAAAAAAAGTGCCACAAACGAGATTAACATCGATGGACGCCGACAAAGAAAAAACAGGAGGTGGTGTGGGAGGGGGGGTCAAGCCAAGCGGCTAACCCTGCACCACCACGAGCATCATCACCAACCCAACACGTTAAACTTAGCACAACTAAAGCAAAATAACTTACCGAGATCTCCGATGTAGATCTTGCAGTCAGGATTGGAATCGCGGTACCGAGACATGTTTCTGAAAAATACAACAGGGTTTCATGACGCAGTTAGCGCGATGCCGGTTTCAAGGGCGGGGCGACTCAACACGCTTGCTTTACATTTGAATATGAATATCAAAAACAAGCGGAATCTAATTCATTTTTAGCTCAAACGAAAAACTGAAAGATAGACTTTACCTCGGTTTAGACGAATCCGACGCCACCGAAGTTACGTTAAAAAGTCAAATACAAACTGGCAAGAGCAGAATCGATCAGCGTCAGCCTACGTTACAACCAGGAAAGGAATGAACGCAGCCAACATGGCCGCGAGGGCAAGCCGGATCCAAGTGTATCTAGGGACAGAACGACTAACTATTCAGCTGGCACTGGAATCTAATTCAAGTTTCCTTTCAAGTTTCAGTACGCCAGAGGTCAGTACTACTGCACACCTCCGCTCCTGGCACAACTCAGTATTATCCTCAATGAAATAATATCTCATGCCACCTATCACACAACTTTCCGTTGCCCCATAACATAGTCAGTGACTTTTTATCTGTGATCTGTTCCTCATTCTTGAACGAGCTAGTGAGTTAGGAGAGTTCTGTATAATTCTTTCAACGTAAATGTAATGGAAAGGTGTGCCTGACCATAATAATAAGCACATCACTGCATTTTGCGCATATTTGTGCATTTGATGCGGGCTACCTATGTGCGTCGCCGGTAAAATAGACAATCGACGAACAGCAGCTGTCGTTGGAGGATTTCTGCATTTCAGATGCACTTCAGAAGAGCTGTTTGGTTTTGCTGGAGAGTCGGAGAAGCCTTGCCGAGGGGATTTTGCTGTGCAAGCTCCAAACCACATGCTCTGCCATCTCTAGCCCCACCTACCAGAACCTGCATACCTGTACCTCACACTTGCCAATATTAGCAAGGGGGTACCACAGCAGACAGTGACTGTGTATGACCACACATGATCTTCATATCTTTCCTCCCCGGTGCAAGCACCTCCTTGGCCCTCCCTCTGGAGAGTTGGATGAAGCGTTTTGACTGTTGAAGGCCAGGGAACCCTTGCCATAGGGCATGTTCTCATACAGCCTGTAATGGCCAGACACACCCTACGTTGCAGTTTATTCAACTGCATCTGCACGGTTTTATTTTCCACCCTAGTCCACCAGACCAGGGCTCCATAGGTGACTACAGGCATAACAATTGTCTTGCACATCGACAGCTCCCACATCTTCCCAACAAGTCCCAATCTCTCCGAATCTTACAGTATCCTCCAGCACTGTTGCCAATTCGTTCAGAACAGTCTCGGTGGATCTCCCCCTCTGATAGGCATGCTGGGAACTCCAAAGATACTCCCTTATTGATAGGGAAAACTATTTTCTCCATTGTTTTCAACACGAAGGACATGAGACTGATGTGGACCCGGCTTCGGTATAAAGACCACCTTCACCTTCCTCCACATAGAGGAAATGTACCCCTGGTTATAACTCGCCCCCTAACATGCTTCACCAGTATCGGACCCAGAGTTTCCCTACCATGCTGCAACATGGCTGGGAAGGTCCCATCCACACTTAGCGCCTGTAAGGTTTAAATGAACCAATTGCCCGCTCAAGCTTATTGAGCGTGAACATTTCCCTGAAGGCAGCAGCTAGCAGTGAAGAAAAGACGGGAACTTTGTTTGTATGAGTCCATCTCTTCATCAAAAGATTGGAGATGTTTTTTATTATGATGAACTGCTTCTCTTAAGCGCGCGAACACTCTCTCTTTTGTTTAAACCAAGTATGCCTTACTTGGGAGGATCGAGAAATTAATAGCATTGACCATCAATGCTAACTGGTGTTACCTTGTGTAACCAACAGGACACCTAACTACAGCAACTGCTATACGTAAATTGTCTAATTCTACTTCAATGAACAGTAACTCCATCAAACTTCATTAATTTGATTGGCCAACGTTGTTCGACATCAACATTTTACTGAGACTGATTGAATTTGAGCGTCTCCGAGGAACAGAGATCATGCATTTTTAAGAACGTCTGCATGTCAAGAGAACATGCAAATGCCGAAGAAAATTCGAGGCCTCCGTTTTTTTTCTTTGAGAAAGACTTCAGTCATGCAACCAGAAGCCACCTTGTTCGTAATACTCGTTGGATGTGTCGTAACACAAGGGTCTGGAAATTCAACGAAGTACGTATGTTAACATAAACCATTTACACAACTTATGAATGTATCTACTTAACCAAATCAGTACGTATTTTATCGTCTTTCTATAACATCCCTCGCCAGAAAAATAACTAGATTATTGTGATTAGAATCAATCGATCCAGCGCTCTTTTTCAACTTTCTTTGGCTCTATGAAGTAGAGAGATAGGTTATGCGATGGGCGGAAAATAAATGTTGAGTTCTCTTCAGATCTGTACGTTTCAGAGCTTACTGAGTCTAAAAAACAAACATGAGGGTTATGAACAAAATCCGCCCATAAGTAACTATAGTTATCATAGTGATCTTTAACGATTTTGATTAAATTTCTTGTATGGACAGCTCCAAATGACACGAAAATACGATAAAATTCTCATTTGTGTGAAAATGACGCAAGCCGGCACAATACATTACCAAACATTTCGACGAAAATCGATTTTACCTCAGTTTTTATTTCCTTATAAACTCCGCTCAAAAGGTGGTAGAAACTTCAGAAAAATTGATGTGGTGCTTCATCGAACGCTACACGTTGAGCGTTTGATAACGCTCATAAAATATATAGGGACTACTCAGAAATTCTGGAGCCATTCTTACTATCATTTTTACTTTCCGCTACCCAAAGGGAAAGGGACGTGTAAGGGTTTTCTTCAGATCTTTACGTTTTGAGGCCTACTGAGTCTAAAAAAACCTAATTTCCGCGCGTGGTCCATGTGTGTGTGTGTCTGCAGTTCGATTTGCGGGAGAATGGCTGATCCCGATTGAGCTGGTTCTTTTTTGTTTGGTTCGTTTTGGTTTATTATTCATTCTGAATAATAACCCTATGTTTTCGGTCACGAAAATTTTTTTACAACCCCCCTCAAAATTTGATACTTTACGTTTCAAGACATGGAGATTCCAAATTTGCAATGTCCGTCCGCCGTCCGGGCCGTTTTGTGCCTTTAACGTGGTCTAAAAAATTCGTTCTTTCGCCCAAAAATCCGATTTGGTATCTAGTTGTGCCCGCCATCTCGGCAATCCGATCGGACGAAGCCCGTGGTTGTAATGGGCAAAACACGGTTAAAAAAAAATTAACGAAACGCAGTACAACGTGGGAGCTACAGCGTCCCTCCCTCCCGTCTGAATAAAAAACAACCGGTGGCCTCACGGGCGGGCGGCTAAACTCCCCTTTCGCCTCCTAACGACGCCTTTCGCTTCGAGCGCCCCCGTTCCAATTTCCCGACGTTTTGGTTTTAATACGATTCAATTTTTTTAGATTCTTTCGTTTCATTCTCATTTTGGTTTTTTTCATAGATTTTTGGTTAAATTTTGATATTAGTATTTAGCGTGCATGTTTTCATATTAAAATTCAGTTTTTTCTAGATACTTCCTTGTTTATTTTAATATTACGATTCAGTTCTTTTCGACCTTTTTTGGGTTTCATTATGATATTTTTCGATGCTGAATCGAACGGGATGGGTCTCGGAGCATTAATGCTAGGTCAAGCTGATTATCCGAATAATAAACCGTTGTGTAATAATTTGCAGGGTTTTTTTTAGACACCAAAATAAGGTTATGGGCGATTTCGGTAGATGGAATGAGGGGGGGGGGGAGACAAAAATGTACCAAAAACTAGGGGTTTTCGCCTTTTTCTCAAAAACGGCTATAACGACTTTGATTAAACTTTAAAATTATCTTTTACTAATCAATACCTAACTTTTCTTCTCCATACATATCTCCATGAAAATACGGCGAACGGAGATATAGGCCTATGAAGCAAAAATAGGTTTTTTACGCTATTTGGCAAAACGGCTTCAGCGATTTCCACCAAACTCACAGGATGTTTTCGAATAGTTTATACCTACATGTTGTTCTCGATAATGTTCCTCTGACAGTCCATCGAACAGAGATAAAAATGAAAATGGGTCGAAAATAACGTTTTTTTGAACATTTCCGTAAATTCCAGGGTAACTTCTCCACCAAATGTGATAAATTCTAATGGAGTGTCTTATATTCACCCATACCAACATTTCGTTCTCCATAATTATTTCGGTATATATATGTTGAACGGAGATATAAGCCAAGTTAACTCAGAAAAGGAGATTTGTCGAATATTAATTTATCGGAATTCCAATTTTCTCAGAAACGGCTCTAACGATTTCTATCAAACTTACGGAGTACTCTCACCTAACTAGTCCCTACATTTTGTTCTTTATGAATGTCCCTGTAAAAATGCGTTGAACGAAGATATAGCGCCCGCCTATGTAGGTGGTGTTCGAAATTACGGGGTGGCGGAAAGTTGTGTGTTGCTATCCTTTTACAACAACCACTGGTCGTAGACAGGAGAGAGTGACGTGCCTCACTTGGCAATAATAACAACTAACTACTGTTTCCGCAGGAGTGCGGTATTTTAAAAACTTTCAACGACACTTGGGTTGTCTGTCGTACAAAAAACATTGTATGTACAAAAAGAACAATTAAAAGGAATATAAGTGAAGGAGTTTTTAAGACCATATTATAAAATAACTTATTGGAATAAACTAAAAAGAAAATGAGACTTATTTCTTTCTTAATTCGTAATGAGGCACTTGCGAGAAGTCGGCATCTGTTGATGAACGAAGGCGATTGGCAGAAATTCTCCGATGACAGGAGGAATGCTTCGAAAAAGGGGGTAACAGGCTGCTCAAAGCACTTCGGGACGGATGATATGTGAATGAATTGCAATCGGGGCATAAGAGACGCCAGCTGGGAACTGATAAAGGGCGATTAGGTCCAAAGCAGGCACAGTATGGCATCAACGGAGCAGACAAAAACAAACAAAGGCTTGCAAATTGCATGAGACAACGCACCCAATGCAAGAAGAAAAAAAAAAGTAAAATGTTGCCTTATGTATGAATAGATAGGGCTAATCCTACATCCGATCATATGTAGTAGGAACTCCAGCAAGTTCGATGATCCTGTTAAATCGATTAGCTTGACATAGTTATTAGCTTTTGGCGAGTTCCAACTCTGATGAATTGAAGTCCCTACCTAATAGGAACATGGGGCTCGGTTCATGGGTGATACCATTCAGGGTTGCCATACTAAGTTTCCTACCTCGAGTGAGATATAGGTTGCCCCAAGTTAACAGTTCTCGATCCTTAAAATTGACTATACACCTCGCTATTTGGTTCTGTTAATTTTCTACTGTAGGAAGCAAGGGAGACTGATTACTGTGTGACCTCACTAAAAGAAGAGCACTTGCACTGTAGCTTCGACGTGGCTAGACTATTTATACCCAAGAAAATTGTGGGCGAATATTCTCACAGTAAATATCCACACACTGTTTCAGATATTCTGGTCTTTGGTTTCGATTGGGAGAAAATGATCAACAGGATGGAGATTTGAATTGGTTGTTGACAGATATCGCTATCCGCATCCGAATGGATGTTACTTCCTTGTTGGTTATGACTGATAAACTGTACTACGGATTGCTTCAAAGTCAATTGCTACGGCTCTTCGAGGAAATCCCGACTTATCGAGCAAGTATCTCCACAACGTATATATAAGATTAGTGCACTAGAATAATACGAATTTACGCACAAGAATAATACGAACGTACAGGCATTTTAAGCCTGGCTTTCCAACACAAAACAGCCTAATTTTATGTGGTGCACAATGCAGCAATACACAGCAGAAAAGAGAGAGAGAGAGAGAGAGAGAGAGAGAGAGAGAGAGAGGGAGGGATGGAGGGAGAGAGAGAGAGAGAGAGAGAGAGAGAGAGAGAGAGAGAGAGAGAGAGAGAGAGAGAGAGAGAGAGAGAGAGAGAGAGAGAGAGAGAGAGAGAGAGAGAGAGAGAGAGAGAGAGAGAGAGAGAGAGAGAGAGAGAGAGAGAGAGAGAGAGAGAGAGAGAGAGAGAGAGAGAGAGAGAGAGAGAGAGAGAGAGGAGGAGGGAGGAGAGAGAGAGAGAGAGAGAGAGAGAGAGAGAGAGAGAGAGAGAGAGAGAGAGAGAGAGAGAGAGAGAGAGATTGACAGCGTTATTCAAATACCAAACACCAGGGGGACCTCAGGACTCTTTCATCGAAAGTTACCGTCTCCTCTAGTTGGTGAGTTACTGTGGGCGAGAGCTTTCGATGTAAAGACATCATCGTCTGGTCGTTAAGTCAGTACTAGAGTCAGTCAGTCGGTTGCAGTCCTTGTATACGAAGAGAAAGGTAAACGGGATGGTGGAGCGTCAGGGAACGGTGCGAGTCTTTGCAGTTAGTTTGGCATTCAGACACATGATACGGAGACTAAAAACTATCCACTATCCGAACAAAGTTACAACCAACAACTTGATAATATCAATATACAAAATACTGGTTACTCCAAAAAAACAATAAACAAATTATTAAGACAATTGACAATTTATAGATATAGACTTTGACAAGACACTGCACATTTACGTACACAGGACCAAAACTATACGGAATAACTAACATCCTCCGAAAGGAAGGCGTATAAATCGCATTACGTACGGACAACACACTTAGAACCAAACTAACTGCAAAGACTGAAAAGACACTTAGATAAGTGCTGGAAATGCGCCTGCAGCTTTGGAGAGGGTATCCCTCTCCTGCCAGCACCAGAATCTCCGGGGGTAATTTCCAACCAAATCACGGTCCCCACAAGGCCAACCCATGGCTTCACAACCGACATCATCACACCCTGAAGGCTCCATGCTGCCAGCCGCTGGCAGAAGCCCCTGTGGTACCCATTCTATATGGCTGCACCTTGAGCAGCCTACGGACCTGAATGGGTGGCAAGCCCCTGTGCCGAATTGCCAAGAGGCGTTCTACCGGCAGACTGAAAAGACAGACCCACTTGACCAAAGTGGGGTATATAAAATAACTTGTACTTGTAAAAACGCATACATAGGACAGACAGGACGAAAAATACGCGCCAGTTATTCAGTTATCTCTTAGTAGGAACAAAGAATATTCAAACTTTGCCAATCACCTCAAGGCAACTGGACATGAGCCTACCAAAATACAAGACTGCACCACCTTACTACATAAACAATGCAAAGGACGAAAACTGAACGTATTAGAAAACATGGAAAACTTCAATGAACAGATCATAAATGAACAAATCAACACAAAATGCGACAGCATATTCACACCACTCACAACAACACACGAATGAAAACAACCAACTGGCGGATTTACAAACCACTCTATACGAACAAGACTTTGAATCGACAACTGACAGACTATTTAAGATGTTCCTTTCCTTCACCTCTAGTGGGTTTCCCCAGAGGTGCATGACCTCCTTCCTTCCCCCCTTTCATGACGCTCCACCATCCATTTTACCTTCCTCTTCGTATATAAAGACCACTACCAACTGACTGACTCTAGTACTGACTTAATGGCCAGACGATGATGTCTTTGCATCGAAAGCGCTCGCCTACAGTACCTCACCAGCCAGAGGAGACAGACTCACCTAACGTACGTTAACTTCAGTAATTCGCGTACTGGCAGAACTAACCCAATTGCTTTAATACTCGTTCATCTCCTCTGGAACACATTACTCAAAATGTCTCAGTGCGGTCAAAAATTTTGCATTGTTCCATTTACAAAAGGCACAAAAATGACGCAATTCCCTAAGGCAAATAAAAAAACCCGAGTAAACAAACCAAAGCCAAAATTAATGACAGTTCTCAATTCAAGCGAATGTTTTCACTGCGTTCGGCATCCTTCAATCGGTTTCATTTTCTGTTTATTTCTGTAGAACGTGACAGACTGAGTGAGGTAAAATAAGTTTGCATGGCTATCGTGTATATTGATCGGTTGAAGTTGTAGTCAGAAGGCGGATTGGACGGAATCGACAAAAGTGACAAGCACCCGTCTTCTGGACCTCTAATAATGAATGAGATGGTTAAAAGTATATCACTCCAAGTCGAGGAACGATCAAAATGTTTTGGTTTATTATTCATTCTGAATATTAACCCCATGTTTTTGGCCAGTAAACTTTTTTTACAACCCCCCCTCAAAATTTGATACTTTACGTTTCAAGACATGGAGATTCCAAATTTGCAATGTCCGTCCGCCGTCCGGGCCGTTTTGTGCCTTTAACGTGGTCTAAAAAATCCGTCCTTCCGTACAAAACCCCCATTTGGTATCTTGTTGTGCCCGCCATCTCCGCAATCCGATCGGACGAAGCTCATGGTTGTTATGGGCAAAAAATGGTTAAAAAATTAACATAACGCAGTTTAATCGCAAATACGCCGTGTTTGGTATCGTTTTCAAGGTACTTTTGCGAATGTAATGAGTATCAGACGTATGCAACTGCGTATAGTGAAATTACATTAATTATAGTCAGCCAAAGTCTACTAATTGCAAGAACTCGCGGGAACTACAGCGAAAGTAAACGATTCATCAAAACCTCCTACCCGTTTGACTCGCAACGTCGTGTCAATTGCCTACAGGCGCTTACGGGCTTTCGTCATTCCATTTTAGTCAGTCCATGTTTCGTATGGTTGACTGGTATTTTTCGATCCTGAATCGAATGGGATGGGTCTCGGAGCAGTAATACTAGGTCAACGTCTTCATGAGAATAATAAACCGTTGTGTAATAATTTGCAGAGTTTTTATCAGTACTATTGGTTTATTATTCATAATACACTAATCCTTACGGTCAGAAAAATTGATGTACATCTCCCCCCCCCCCCTCCTGATTAAATGCAATACTTTACGTTTCAAGGCATCGGGATTCCAAATATACGTCTGGCGTCTAGGCCATATTTTACCATTAACGTGGTTTAAAAAATCTGTTATACAAATTCCACTTGGGATCTAGTTATACCTGTTTACTCAGGGATTCGATCCGCAAAGCCCATGGTTGTCATGGGCAAAAATGTATCATTTCCAAGGTATTTGTGGTATTTGTGGATGCCGAGTCAAATATGACGGGTCTCAGAGGTGTAGGACTGAAATCGCCATAAACATAGTGAGGCGAATTCTACTACTTGAAGGAACTCAAGGAAAAATAATGAAAGTTATCGTCCCACTCCTAGTTCGACCCGTCTCGACGTGCCAATTTGCAACTGTCAATTTTTGTTGTTCCATTGTAGTCAGGTCATGTTTCGTATTGTTTACTAGTAATTTTTGATGTTCAATAGAACGGGACGGGCCTCGGAAGTGTGAGACTATCCTTCTGGATAAACAGGGTATTGTCGGAAATATTGATTGCAAATCAGGTTTCACGTGTATTTCATACGTAGTTACACATACGAGCTGTCATTTCCCCGATTTTTGATATAGCCGTGGTAAATTATTAGTATTTTTCGATGTTGGATTGAATAGGATAGGTCTCAGTGTTTTGTACAATAAGAAAGAAGAAACTGATGCGAACACGAATAATCCGTTCCTGATTCAGGAGGTTGCTTAGCATCGTTACTCAGCCCGCTGACAGTCATCTAGTATCACCTCAACAAATCACCGATCTACACACAAGTCCTGAGTTTAATAAGTTAATCTCGACGACAATCGTCCACCGCTCTTCAAATCCCTAAACTCATTCGCGCGACCGAATCTACTTCAAATCCCAAATATTAGGAAAACAAGAACTACCCACCCAATCAACATGATGGCACCGCATTCATACTTGATAAGGAGAAGGAAAACAATTGAACAGTTGGAGACTTATACGGATTCAAGCTGAAGGGCCACAATAGTTCATCTGGTAGACTATCCGGCGACTGCGAAAGCTGAAGGAATACCACCAAAGGGACAAATGCAGAGAAAGACGAAAGGAGGGGGGGGGACAATTTAAACTATGCGACTAATATTAGATCGAAACTCACAACAAAACGCGGATGAACACCCGAAAGGACCGAGGAGTGGAAGGCCGGAGATATACTCGTACTTACGTCGGCTTCGTTCTCCGTAATATTTGGCGCCAACATATCTTAGAATCTTTTAAATGACAAAATTTATTTTAGTTCACTCAAGCTCAAATTAAATTTTATGTGGAAGAAGAGCTGTCCTGAGCAAAAACCCACGAAACGGGAAAGTTCCCTTTCACGGTGTACAGGGCAGAAACCTGTCATAGTTTAGTTGCAGATCCAAATTTAGAGTGCGTTTCGTGGTTTTACCTGTATCGAGGGATTAGAAAAGAAGCAACCTGTATGCTCAAGGCACGAAAATGAAGGGCGATCTATCACTTCTAGGTAGCACAGAGGTACACAACCAGTTGACAGATACGTCTAATGCTGACGTTCAGTTCAGAACGACGAAGATGGCATAGAGAAGTTGGATAGTGTCCAATTTCAACCAAGTATTTGGTGATCATGCTGATGATATATCATCGAGTTGAAATGTTTCTGCCATATAACAGGGCATCAAATAAAAACAAACTTTAATATGACGTGTAAGGTAAGGATCTCCCCACCCTCTAAATCATGGTGAGATTTTACATTATTTTCAGGTTTTAGTAAACGATTATGAAGATTTGATATCACCCGGTGACCAGACGTTAGCTGTAATAAAAGAGGCACGAGGGAATGGCTGCAACACTTACATCATTTTGATCGCTAACGGCCATCAAGTCGGAAGGTTCCTTCGTTTTGGCGATAAGTAAGGAATTTTATAGAAGTTAGTAGAAAGAAATATTGGCGGTTTGAGCTAACTATTATTCAACAACAAATACATTGGTGCGGCACACCACACAAATTTCCTCGACATTCAGTGATTTAAACCGCTCTAACAACTTACCACAAGTGCTATATAGAAACCGGTAGTGTTTAACGTTCAGGATTTATTGGGTCGCCCCTACTTCTGTCACTAGCGTGTAAATAATTAATGAGACTGTTAACGTGATTTAGTGGGAAAATTCTTTATGTCGGAAAGTTTAAGGTGTATATTTTTCTGGAGTTATGGGATGAAATCTATGAACTCTGGAGGGTCAGATTTAAACGGAAGATGTGAACACCATAGCTACCATCTTCAAGCCTTACGTGAGTATTTGAAACTGTATTTGCAGTAGGTAGCTTCTGGATTAGCGACCTACACGGGTTTAAATTCTTTCGTTTCCCAATAACGACGTATGTTCGCATTTATACCAATTAGTGTTATGGGGTGGTAATGAATGAAGCACCGTGAGAGGGTTCTGATGGCGCACATTCCAACCGAGCGAACCTTCCAATTACAACATAGCCAAAGATTAAAGGATACTGTTTGGGCCAACATGAATCATGTTGGATAACGCTCCTCATCGATATTTTTGAGAATAAATCTACTCCCAATAAAATATCGATAGGTCTACTCCAGGAAAATATGGCACCAGCCACTGGGAATGTGAGTGTATTTTGCCCATGAGTGACGTGGGGTTATTGACTCCAAAAGCTTGGCTTTCAAATCCAGAATTGGGGTTATTTTTACTTTCCTTAGCTTCGCTCGTAGAAAGGATAGTAATGTGATCGGCTGAAAGAAAAGTTTTTTTTTTTGTGTGAGTCCCGACTTTCCCTACTGTTCGGCATGGGCTTCAGAGGATATGAACTGGAGGGCATAAGGTGGCCCACACAATAGGCCCATTTTCGGGTGGCGTCATTGCTTAGAGGGATGAGGTGCACAGGACCAGTTTCAGTCACTTAATCATGTGGTGCGAGTGTATCTGCGAACACATGGGGGCCGTGCCAAGCTCGATAAGCCATCCATTCCTCACAGAGTCCATAAATGCACAGGGTCTTGTGTTAAGACTCCAAAGCCATTACCAAATGGAACTGCCTCTTGGGAGTGTTCTACATTAGAAGTTTCTTTGGGTAGTTGTTATACAGTACATCTGCATTAACCGTGCTAGAAACCCTACTAGTTTGTTCTCACTTTCCATCAATGAGGCACTTTCACGCACTCCAATAACCGATAATCATTGTAGACTGCCGACAGGGCTTGTGTCCCGCTCGTTTCATCCGTTTGTTTTGACAGAGCAGCCTCTCAGTCTGGATTCACTTGTACTCGGAAGTGAACCAATTCGGTCGTGTGCTGTGACACATTATAAAAAACTCTGTGACGTTAAATAATCCCGTGGCTTCGTCTACTAAGATCGAAAAAGGCGACCGTACCAGTCTTCTCACTTTTGGTCTTTTAGTTTCTCTTCTCTTGAGCGGAATTCCCTTATCGCTGTGGGCCGCTGACTCATCTCAGATGCCACCGAGAGAGTCCATTCTGTTACATAGCCTTCAACAATATACTGACCTGAATTACCATATCGTGCCGCCTGCCTACTGAATGTCCCTTTTCCCAATTTCTTCCCGAGGAACTCTACTAATTCCCAGACTTCCCTGTGCCGTTGCTCGTTGCAACGTAATTTGAAGCGGCTAGCCGCCAGGAAGAAAACAAGTCCCGCTATCCTCGATCCACTTTCACCTTTCGTTCTTTGAGAATCCTTTATTTTGTTTCCCTTTTAGAGGCTTATTAGTATTAGTGGTTTGTTAATAATTTTTTTTGCGTAAAGATGCAGTTTTTTAGTGCAATTGTATTCTAGTCAGAATTAACTAATATAATCTCTCTTTTACTTTTGACGTTTCCTACTATTTCGTATTTTGTATCTGTGTTTCTGGCACAACGCACACTTAGTGTACAGACGTACGAAAGATGAGGAAACTCTTCCACGCACCTGATACAGGGGGGAGCAAAGGGCCTGGGGAACCCCCGCTATCCCATTGGTCTAGAGGGGATTGATATGACTCCATAAAAACGCCACGGCGGAGAAAAAACCTTCACTTAAGCTTTCCACTAAAAACAAGGAGGAGCTCTCTAGCTCCGTGCTCAAGTGACATTTCCAGTCAGGCCTTTGAGACGTACGAGGCGCGTCGTAAAAGATGCCAGTACCTAATACATTACACTTTATCTTGGCGTAAGGGTTGTGCGTGTAATCGAGCACAAACCAGTTCAGCGTGTGATGAAGGTACCTCATACCCTCTTCACATTTTGACGATCCAACGTGATATAATGCACGTGCAACGCTTGAAGCGGCGGAAACTAAACCATCCGTGTGGGGTCGGAACACCAAGCCTTTCCCAAGAAGCTTTATAACTAATCTAGAGTCTACTTTTTTACTGGCCAGTTTTTACTGATGAAAATATTTCTCATCAGATAGCTCCAAAACAGCCGCTGAAAGAAGTTGTTTCGGCAGGACATAATTTCTCTCCAAGATTTCATAAAAATCAAGAATGTGTTTTGTTTAGGAACAGAGTGCTAGATACGAGAGCGCAATACGTATTCCTGCATGATCGAAGATTGTTTAAAAAAGAGCTCGTATACATATGGAAAAGAATAATTTCGGTGATTTTCCTCCGGAGATACGAAGGCAGCCAACGGTATGAAATTAGCACAGTTCCTTACCCAGCATCTCCTGACGAGCTGAGACCATTGCGAATCGACTCATGGAAACGTGGCAGGTTTCAGGTTTGTATCGTGACAAATCTTTTTAAAAACGCTGATTTATTATTTTGAGCTGGAATTAAATGTGAAATTGACAGTGATTGAACAGCGAGACAACTCGAAGAGAACACACCGAGCTGGGTTGGGGCCACTCCATTGCGGCCACTACTGGGCCTATTGTGTAGGCGAGCATGAGCCCCCTCATGTCCTCATGTTCCACCAGCTCCTATAGAGCCGATGTTCTCTGGCGCGGCTTTCCCAATACGTCCCCACCATTCTAGCAAGACAACCTTGATGTCCATCCTTGCAACCTCCTCCGGCCACAGCTAATGAACCCCAAGCACGCTGAGGCGTGCTGCAGCCAGCCCCTCACACATACAGGGGGTCTCCACCCCGCAGAATCTGCAACTCTGTACCTCTGACTTACCAATCTTGGCCATGTGGTACCTTAGTGTACAGAGACCTATAAACAAGCCACATACCACCCGTATTCTGTCTCGCTCCAGCCTGAGGACCTCTCTCATTGGCTCCCTGGAGAGCCTTGACTACCTTTGCCCAGGCACACCGCGCCAATAGACAGCCCTGCACTTCCCTTCCCACTTACCAACCTCCTTGATCAACTGGCTCTTGGTGGTCCCTACTAAGGGCACAGGTCCCACCGGGAGAAGCGGAGATCCTTTCCTCGCCAGTTTGTCGGCCTCCTCATTCCCTTTTATTCATGTATGACCTGGCACCCAACACAATGTTAATGTGTTTTCCTTTTCCCAGGTGGTGGCACGTAGAAAGCCACCGCATATGCGCCTACTATAGGTCATGTTGTTCACAAGTCATCACACGCGGCTTCCTAGAATACTCTGCATTATATTACCTATGTAATCCAGTATTCATAACATAACTCCTTCCCCATTACAAAAAAAAAGAATTAAACAATATTGTAGCAATCATAACATCGCTAATTGTGATCAGTAAACATGAGCTCGTGGCACTATAATGTTCCGTTGATGAATTCTATACTTAATTTTAATAAAAGTGTGGGCTCTGTCCAAGTTTTGCTAAGTAGATTCCTTTTAAAATTTTAATTTCCACGCCAATCTTCGACAACCGTTACAGTGTCGCTGTGGGAAAATAATAAAAGAAACCGATCAATATCCGTCACAAGCAAATTGTCGTTAATTTCTACTTTTATACATTTAGATTGGCCAATTATTTCTCGGAACTTGATAAAACTGGTTTCGCAACTGAACCGGCTGGAGGTTAGTAAATTGCCGTAAACAATAAAAAATGAGATGGAAAGAGGGAGTGACACTTTGGCTCTTGTCGCAGCTGAATGATCGCCGGAAATAAGGAAGGCAGGATAGAAGCGCAGAGACAATACCAATTTTACCGCTGACGCGCTCCTGAGGACCCAACATCAGCATATAGAAATTATTTTTAAAAACAAGAAATGATCGATGTGGTGGGAACTGACCTGAGTTGTCTTGTTTTATTACAAGTCGATGGCTTCGACGTTGAAGATGTTGAGGTGATGACATTGGACGCACGATGTGGAGCTCGCAATTAGGCAAACGTCCGACTAGATTACTAGTCGGGTACTGAAAAGAAACTTCGTGATTAGAATCCCCAAATCTAAGGGTCCGATAATGCGGGATCACGTACGAAATCCCGGCAATAATGTTCTGGGGAACCAGGAAGAAAAAACGGGTCAAGCGTTCGGAATCTTTAAACGAGAACTAGATCAAGATGTAAAATTGAGGGAATTTAACAGATGAATAATTTTAAAACTACGAACTATTATTCCGTTGATCAGCTTGGCGCAGTCTCACACTTATATTACGCATCCCACTCGATTTAGCATCAAAAAATACTATTAAACCATACGAAAAATGACCCGAGTACTGAACAATGAAAATTTACATTTTCTAGGCAATTGGCACAACTTGGCGAGTCTGCGGGGTGGTTGAAGTGCGACAGGAGGCAGTACGATAACGTTCACAGTATTTCCCCGCGAGTTCGTTCAAGTAATTGAACTCGTGAACGATACCAATCACGACCTAATTGCAATAAAGTTGCCGAAATTTCGTTTTAGGCTTTTTTTTTCAATCCAGTTTGTCCCCATAGCAACCGTGGGTTTTGTCCAGTGGGTTGTGAAGACATTCCAGGCTAAACAAGTGTATTGCACAGATTGAACGAAAATGGATAAATTAGGAGCTTCTTTACTCCCTTGCCTGAAAAGTGTGATCCGAACGTATTGCAGTTCGTTCTGTACTTCGGTTGCCAGGTACTTGGTCATTAAATTTCATTCACGTCAGCAGCGTACAGCAGCTTTGTGTGAAGATGACCACATCAGTACATACAAATATCAAAAGTTTGCCGCCAATAATCGATTTTATTACGAAGTTTTCCTCATACATCCCACTCATAAAATAATAGCAGTTGGTTTCAAAGAAACCGTGTTGGTAGTCTGGCGGGTTATGTGAACGATGAAGGCTTGCTAACGGTGTGGACGCTGAACGATAGTCATAGGAGAATTAATAGCAACCATGATAATTCTGGACTTTATTGTTATTTCACCGACGAATGTTCGAAAATCGACTGATATAACTCTCTGAGGGTTCAGGAACTGTCATATTCGTAAAGAAACAGGCCTGTTATAAAAAGAAAACACATCTCGGCTAGAGTCCCAGCAGTCGAGCTAGTCACTCAATAAATTACCGTAAAACAAGAACATAATGTAGACTGACTGATCCGTGACCCAAAACCAAGTCACAACTCCCTCAAGTGGTGCAAGCACGTCATGTTGCAGATGGCAGAGGAAATAAGCAACCATCTATCAGCCGTTTTGACTGATAATTGATAATTATAGATAAGAGGAGGCACGTCATTCAACCCCTTGAGTTTCTTGAAAGCCAAACGTGAATTACGAGTTGTGCACAACTGATCTTCCGATATATAGACACACTAGCAAGGAAACTTGTGTAGGTAGCGGATATCCTATGTACTAAAACTCGATATATGTTATACATGCCTCACCATGTCAACCTCATTCTTTCTAACGCTTATTTCAGAGAAACGTGAAATTATTTTGGGATAAGTCGGCGAACCTCCGTGGAGAGCTTCTCAGAGTGGGGGCTTTCGAGCACATGCCGTCAGTTGTCAAAGTATCAAATTTAGACACAACGGTGAACGACTATGTAGTGCTTGGTACTGAGGATAAACCCGTTAAGTACGAAGGCTTGGAGATTCAGGTGATGTTGGAATCTAATTGTCAGTCGTGTAAACATTAAACTGAAAATACTAATTTGTCACATTTGTACTACGAAATTCCCAGTAAAAACATTGAAAAGTTGTGTGTACGTCGAAGTAAAGCCTAACAGTACTGTATGCGTGGCAATATATGAAGTGTTTCGAGAAATGGTTAAAGGATGAGAACATAAATGCTCTTAGAGCACCTGCGAAATTGAACTTTCGAGCTGTATCAGCCCAAACTTGTGAGACTTAGATACGCGCTCCCGGACTGGTAGTCATGTTTGGACGAGTTGTTTAGTGGGTGAGTAACAGTGAGAGTAGGCTACTTGGACAAGAAGCAGAGCGAGTACGTGTTAATTGAACCCTACGCTCCTCCTAAATTAACATGCTTCAACTAGAGACGATACAATTCAAAACTATGAGACATTTTCGAGGATGAGGCGCGTAATTGCCGTGTACAACTCCACTTCATCTGGACTAGTAGTATTTCACCCCGTACGTGGAATGAAGCCCACGGCTGTCATGCTGCTGGCTCTCAACCTCTCTACCTGCCCGGAATCCCCGTTGGATTGTCGCGAACCTGAACTATCTTCGTCCTCAAGAAGCTGGTGATGTCCGGCACATCCAAAAGGTGCTGGCATCTCGAATCTTTTTGGGTGGTGGCCGTCAAGAATCTAATCACTCAGCATCCTTTGCACCCAGAGCTATGAAGGTGCGGGAGCTTTATGTTATTTAAGACACTAGGACATACAGTGCAGATAGAACTGGCTCAATTAACTCTTACTCTTCAACAAAACGGTTATCCTTTCCTTCCCGCATAGTTGGTCAACCGGAATAAAACCCCCAAGTCATCAATCAACACCCATATACCATTATTCACATAATAAATGTTTTTATATCAGTTTTGCGATGTAAACACCTTAATACTACTACTGAGTTTTACGTTCTGCCCTACTTGACACTCGTTACAGATCTTAAAAAGTATTTCGGATGCCATGAACTTTGAAGTGATGATATACGAACCAGTGAATGCGGATACAGAAGCCTGGGGAAAGAAACAGGCGAATGGCACTTTCACTGGACTTTACGGCGAAGTTACCACTGGAAGGGCTGAACTCGTACTGGGCAATTTCCACTACAGTCCATACAATCTAGAGCTTATGGATCTGAGTAGACCTTATACCACGATGTGTTTCACGTTTTTGACGCCAGAATCAACGACTGACAATTCGTGGAAAACCCTGATCGCACCTTTTAGGTAACCGCTGAATTCAACTTATTTTGTTGGACCATGTAGTCGCGTGAAGAATATTATTTTAAGCACCAGGTTATTTAAGCACCACCAACTCCACTGTAGGCATTTATTTTATCACCAATACGATTGATTCTGGCCTGTTACTTTGCTCAACTATGGAGAATCTAAGGTTGGGCTCACCTTCCCCCTACCGGATTACCGTTTTCCCCATAGTATTTGAGGGTGTTTGTTAGGGGCAATAGGCCTTTGTGAGGACGGTAAAAGTAAAATAATAAAACCTCCAACCCTGCTTTGCTCCTAACTATATTTACATAAAATTTAATCATTTAAAAATAAATTCGTTTTCTGGTAAAATAAAATTGCAAATAAAAATGGAAGAAAATGAATCTAATCGTTCGACCTAATGAAGGAGGAATTGTGGCGTCCGCTGCTGTATATGGGGCCCACCTTTCGTTGGCGATAAAATGCGTAGATCTTGTGGTAGAACTACATTCTTCGGAATTGTCTTCGCTTGAGAGCTCCAGCAAGGAATGTATAGTTGTGGTAGTAAACATCGATATTGGAACAGCCTGCTAGGAGAATTTCAAGCTGTAGAAATAAAATAAAAGCTCAGATCGTGTCGCGTAGGCAAACGAAAATCGAGGAATGGCGGCTGCGGTAAACCTCTGGTCGCGGCTAACTAGTTTTTACCACACCACGTTCACTATAACTTAACCATATTTACTATTAAAAAAAACCTATTAAAAAAAAAAGAAAATATATTTGAACAAAATAAATAAATATCCCTGGTTTATATAGGTAGGAGCAGGAGGCCTTGTCCTACCATGAGTGCTTAAGCACTGGGAAATCGCCAACCGATAGTTTGTCCTTAATACTGATACATTTTTAGGCGTTTTCTCATTTCATGTGTATACTACATTTCAGATTACAATGACACTCTCCCCTATGCGGGATAGGCCTCGTATGCTGTATAATAATAGGGTTTTATGCGCAGGTCGCCAATGTGGATTGCCATTTTACTCGCTCTTAGTATTACTTCCATGATTTTCTACGGGCTCGCACGACTCCAGATTTTCTTGAACGACTACCTACCACCTCCAAACCAAATGGATAACTTTTGGAAAGATCTGGTAGTACTCTGGCATCACAAGAAGCGGGAAAATATGTTGGTACCTCGAAGGTCGTACCCCTTCGGCGAATTGTATCAGAAACCTGTCGAAGGTTTATATTCGTTTTCCAAGGTGATGTAATTGCCCTCTTTTTAAATCAGCGTACACTCGAGATCAAGTTTGTGAACGATTTATGGTTATAAAAGGCGAATGAAAAATTTCAGGTAGAATACAGTGTGATGAGTACATACAGCATGCTGTTGTCGGTATCGCTTCCAAAAATGCCTACAGGCTGGTCACTGAGAATGATGGCAGGATGGTGGTACTTGTTTTGCTTGCTAGTGACTGTAGCATATAGAGCCAGTATGACTGCCATTCTTGCAAGGCCAGCGCAAAGGTGATGAAGTATTTGAACTTTTTTATTATAGTTACATCCACGTTGATAAGTTGTCACCAAGTTTGAAAAGACTCATTATAGAACGTGGGGAATTTAAGACGGTCAAGAAAAACTGCTGTCAATAGGCACCAGAAGACGTAAAATCAGGATTTGAGCAACATCTGCCAAGAAGCGGCCCATAATATTTTTCGCTAAAAAAACCTAACCTCAATTCATTTCGGTTAAACTTTTCAAATGAACAGTCAACAATCCAGTATAACCATGAAAGTTCCAACAAGAATGGACACAAAATTGTCCACCGCAGCTGTTTAAGAATTTTGGGGAGAGTGTTTCAACTAACAGATAAATTACCTCGACACAAAACGAATATGGCAGGACTGAAGTCTACATTACATTTTACAGCGCTTAGTGTGCCCAAATATATGAGAGTTTCGTTTAAAAAAACATAAAAAACGATAATAATAACGGATTTTAATACGATGGAGTGATTAGATCCGTTATTAGTCAAATGTAAAAAGTTTTTTTTTAAAGTGGTTGCTGGAGATACTCTCACTGCGGCCAAAAGCGAGCCTATTGCAAGGGCGTCCATGATCCTCAGCTCAAGGCCCCCCTACTCCACTCCCAGACACCAAAGCACTGGGTTGACTTGGTGCGACGACGACGTGACGTCGCGTATCGCCCCCACCACACTCGCACAAAGCGGAGGACATCTGCGAGTTCGCTACCTCTCCGGCTGTTGAAAGGGCCTCCCAAACACAGGACGGCGCGACGTATGATACATATGATCAACACATGCTCTGCCGTCTCTAGCCCAGCCTCGCAGAACCTGCATTCCTGTACCTCTCACTTGCCAACATTAGCAAGGTGGTACTTCAGTGGACATAAACCTGTAAACAGGTCTCATAGGATCCTCACATCATTCCTCCTTATTGCGAGCACCTCCTTGGCCCTCCCTCTGGTGAGTGGGAAGAAACGTTTTGACTGTCTAAGACCAGGCATCCCCTGCCAATGGGTAAGCCCTGCACCTGTCCTTCCATTTGCCAACCTCTCTACGTAGGGTGAATCCTGGTGGTCCAAACAAAGGGCTCAGGGCTAACAGGGATTTGCGCCGCACCCTTCTTTGTTTCCTTCTATTCCCTGATGACTCAGCACCCAACACAGTGTTAAGCTGTTGTCATCGACCAAAGCCTTCAGTCCAGTCAGACACTCACATACCTGCTGTAAGATAATACGAGGCTAATGCTTTGAGAGTGGCCTGACTGTTCACCATAATGTAAATCTTGTGCCACTTCAGTCCCCTCTGCAGCAGCCCCTGCACACAGTCCGTCATCGCAGACATCTCTACACTGTGGCCAGCGACCCCAATGGGATCGCTCCTCTAATGCTTGGCCCAAAGATGCCTGCCCCTGCCAGGTCACCCTGTAATATACCAGGGCCCCAGCTTCAACCGTGGGCATTCTCCCCCTCCCACCTGGATCGCTCATGGATCAATATCCGAATGGGTAGCACGAAGTTGAACCTCGCGGAATATAAATAGTTAGAACGATTGTATATTTCCATTTGATTTGAGTTACTATGTCATCATCAGTAATAAGAACGTAATCCGGCGTCGAACGGGTTTCCATACCTTCGCCGCGAGTGATTTAGTTCGTATTTATCTTGTCCAATTGCCTCAAGTCACCAAGGCCGTTATGTGATTCGAAAACCTGAAACCTCAGCGTCTTGCAAACTTAGGAATCTAATCGTTTTATGATTGCTTACTATTCCAATTTTTGGAGAAACGCACAGCCCGAGATACTGTTTAAATGTGTTAACCAGCCTTTTAGTTCGGGATTAGCCCTAGAAATATTCTAGTAAATTTAGGGGGTTTGAATTTGAGCACTCCAGCTTCACGCTCTAAATCAGAAACATTCAGCCCTTTATTCTCTCGTGATGTATAGTTAAGAAAGAAGTAATACAAATCGATTTTTGCAATCAGGGTGACTATAGATACAATAGAAGAGCTAGCAACGAGCGTAATTGGGTGCGGAGGCTGGGGAGAACAAAACAAGGAGCTATTCACAACTTCCCTCGATTCAGCGGGACAACGAGTTGGAAGCAAGTTTGAGGTGAGAACTATAATTTAGATAGACTTCAGGGGTTCGAAGCTTCTGTCTGAATATTAAATGTTGTTCAGTTGGAGTACGATCGAATAAAAATGATTGGAAGATCGTGTGGCCACGTGATTTCTGCTCGTGAAATGCACTTCGCCAATGATCGTGATTTATAGATGAAATATACCAACATATCAAAGAGTACAAATTGAAATAAGGAACCATTCATGAAGTGATTTGTTTCGCAAGTCCGCTTCAAGAGTAATAACTCATTTATACGTTTTTAGGTGACGTATGACTCAAATACGGCCATTACAAAGGTCGCTGAAGGGAACTACGCTTACTACGAAAATATATTCTTTCTACAGAATGCTAAAGTAAAAGAAAAACTAGCGGAAGTAGCAGAAAATGGGAAATTGGACCCAGGTCCGTTTGATTTATTTGAAACAATACCGGCCAAAGGAGAATAAGTATAACCAAAAAATTAAACGGAAAGCACATGAGTTCACACCAAAACATATCAACAAAAAGCAATGACTGTTTCACGAGCAAATATGAACCTCCTTGCTACGGGAAACCCTTCAACTGAGGACAAGAGAGAAGTGGAAAAGATGGAAACAATTAAGGGATTAACTTCAGGGAAGGGGAGGTTTTGGCTTCGTTTGGAGCGGAGGAAGTAAACCACGCCTTCTGGTCAATCGTACTGTAGCACGCGGCGGCTTTCGTAAATGGGTTTATTGGGATTCATCATGGTGCAGACAAATGTCTCCGGCACAGAAGCATCGTCCCCCATTACCCTGCAGTACAGGTAGTTTGGGTTTGCAACCTTTCAAATTCTGTGCAGGTAGGCCTTAACTGCCCATTGTCTCTAGAGGAACTGGGTAAGATAGAAAGCCATCTCACTGCCATGCCACCCAAGCCATGGGCCAAGTACTGGAATCAACTGCCTGGTCCTTTCTGGGTTGTGTCCACTTGTCTTGCCACCTTCCAAGGGTCAAGGAGTTCTATTCATCTGTTAGCAGTACTCAGGCTGCACATTTGATGGGTGCAGGCAGTCCTCGAGTCTTCCCCCTGGCAGAAGGTGAATTGGGATAACATTCGCTACCACTGGTACTGCCTCCTGAGAAACCATGCGCCACGAGCCAGCGATGCAGAAGGGGGCACTTCCTGTGGTGTGCAATGCCCAGTTCATCAGTCCACATGGATGGAGTGTACAACGCTCACATGCACACACTTGCTGGATGAGTGTGACCAAACGACAACTTGGTTTCCACTTTCACGTCCAAATATTGGACTTCTTCCCACGTTTGTAGCTCTAAACGGGCAGGAATGGGAATTTCCACACTTCCCGTCGTCACTAGGACTATTCGGCAGGGCGAGGGACAGCCCATGAGCTTCCATCCACTCACTAACCTGCAGGGAGGGAGAGGGGCTTTTAAATTTAGTGGAGGAGGATGTTGTAACTATTATAGTGAGCTAGAAACTGAGAAACAAATGTACTGGAATAAGTACGTGAATACTACTTACTACTCCCATAACCGGCTCTGTTCAGTTTTAGATGGGTCTTGGTGTGCTTTCTTATATGTCTCGCCCTTTCACACCTTTTTCTAAGATCACCGAGTTCCAATGAGGATGTAGCAAGTACACGGTGCAAGAAAAACTGTACTAGAAAGTAAGATACGAAATTCCTCGCATGCAAGTTGGTATTTATCCAAATTCACCGCAAAATCCCCCCGTTTGAACTTTTTCCTTTAACAACGTAACCTCGGCAGTCCTTGATTTTCGATACTAGGTGTCAATGTGAAACACACCAGCCAAGATCTTCACATTATGGGTACTTGCGCCATCAATGTTCCTGTATCACTGGGCTTGGAAAAAAACTCTCCCTTGAAACCAAGAGCGGATGTTATTCTTCAGAGAGTTATAGAAGCGGGGCTAGTGAAAAAATGGCTACTCGACGTCATGATCCCCACAAAGGTATGCCGTAATTAATCTTCATTTGTGACTGGTTTGCATAGTCTTCTGTAACATTTGTTACCCTGTGTTTAAACAAGGAAAAACTAACTGGCATAAGCAATTATTTGTAAAAAAAAGAGACATTAATCACTCGCGCTTCATATTTTAGGTGGCGGAAGCTCCACTAACCAAAACAGAAGTGAAAGCGCTGATGGACTTGAAGAAGTTCCAAGGAGCCCTCATTGCGCTCGCGTTTGGCTTGGGGATGTCGACTGTTGCTCTCTGTGCTGAAATTTACTACTGGAAACGTTTCGTCGTGCGCCTTCCTATTTGTAACCTGCGCATCTGTTTCACAACTCATCAAGCCTAATTTTCGAGCTTAAATATGCCGCTGAAGAAGGAAAACTATGAAACTCACAATCTTAGACGCGTATTGCGACACGATCCCGATATTAGTCGGCTATTAATTGGAAGTACGCAGAATATTAAAGACCTAAGACTAATATTAAGGAATAAATGGTGAATGATAGCTGAAAGACTAAGCAGCCAAATTCATGCAACGACAAGAATTAATATGCACAATAAAATATCAAACTTTTCAACGAAAATCGATTTTAGTGCAGTTTTTGTCATTAATCTCCCTCGTATGACCCGATAAAAAAATCAGAGTGCCAGTCCAATTCGCCAGTTACCCTTCGTTAAATACCGTTTTTCGCTTGACTAGATCAGAAGCATTTCTATAGAATGAATCTCCTTGAATGACAGCTCATAAAGCTCATGGGCTCTCTTTTACCCTGCGGAAGACAGAACTAGTCCTGAGGACGATTCAAAGAGTGGAGGCTCTTCTCATCATTCGTGTGGAGACCACAGAGCACCAAACAAGGGAAGCAGTGCGATATTTGGGAGTGATGGTGGATACCAAGTGTTTGTGTTGTTTCCACATCTGGCAGAGTATCCAACAAGGGGGAAATTTGAGTAAGACTGATAGAAGAAAAGAATGAGGAACGGAAAGTAGCAACACGAGTAGGCTTTCTAGAGGACAGAGTCGCCTCAACTAGGTCTGATGGACAGCGAGTGAGCCTCAACGTTACCTCGGCCAGCCCCCAGGGTGCAGTCCTGTCCACTATTCTGAGGCAGTTCTGCAGGCCCTCTGCTCTCCCTCCTCCAGGCCAGCAGCTAAACGCCCGTCGACGAAGGCTTGCTCAAGCTCCACATGCAGCAGGCAACGCTACTGATCATGGGTTGGTGCCACCACACGTACCTCCGTCTGTCGTCAGCCAAATCTCATGGCCCAGGTTAGGTCTTTCTAGGGGCCACAGGACACACCTGGTACCTATACTACCAGGCCGTGTATGTCCCTGTGGTATGGTATACTCATCCTTCTAGCTGTCCTGTATCAAGTGGGACTCGGTAGTGGAGTCGTGCGGCTCGCTCCAGGCCCTGCTCCCCACTCTCCTGTGGGAAGGTTGGTTGAGCATACACTCATGATCGCGTAGGAGGTGATTGTGGACAGGTCGTATGCATGATGGGACGTGGGTCCCACAGTGTGGCACCTACACAACAGGCTTTGCATGGAGTGGGAGTGACCATCCTTCATGGCCTTGCAGCTGCTCTCGAGCCTCGTAGAATTCAATGAGTGAGAGTTCTTCTTTCGACACTGCACCTTCAGTGACTACCTGTGTAGAGAGGTCATGGAGAGCGCTTGCCACATTATCTTCGCCTGCCGCTCTACAACTTCGTCCCATGGGCAGGCAAACCGAAGACGTGGCGTCTCCCCAACACGACGTACTTTCGGGAGGCAGCTCTCCCCGTTTCTTGACGAGGGCGGTGCACTGCAATGCAATGTCCTAAAAGGTTTCGGGTTGGCTCTCTATACACTGGAGTAAATTCATGGGGACTCCCTTCCCCTTAAGTCCCAAAAAACAAACCGAGATTCTTAGTAGCTCGAGGTAAATACCGTGAATCTCTAACGAGAAAGAGTTGTAGATCTCGAGAAGGTAGTAGTTGCACATTTCAAATTTCAACCCGAGGTCATTAGCCTCGCACTTGTTGATCAGTGAGTCAAAGGTTGCCTCTGACGCATGTTCCCCAGAGATTAGCGAAAGAATGTCGATAACGAAAAATCAGATAATACTTTGGATCTATATGAGACCCTTAGCTGCCCATGAAGTACTTGGGAAAAGACTCGAAAAAACCGACTTGATCCAAACAAACTGGGAACGAGCAGAAAGGTAACTCCTTATAATCAAATGAGCAACTGTATCGGAACGTTTAGAGAAATCTGTGTAATCGCTATCCACCTGCCCAGCAACTTCATAAATATTGAGAAAGAACTGTAATTGAAAGATTTGTCACCGTTGATCTGAGTAGAAGAGACAAATGAGATCTGGCACAATGGCCAGTGAGTGGTTTTCTTCCCCCTGAACTTCGCGCACTCATCAAGGCCACTCCGCTCACACTCGTTTTTCAAATTGGAAATCCTGGATCGACGGAGGTAAGACGTAATCAATTTTTCCGTTGTTTTCTTTTATCGATCATTATAAAGTTTCGCTCCGCCTTGTCCATAATAGTAACTTTTATCGCTAGTACTAGAGTTGTGATGTATTTAACGACCGAACTTCTTATTTCGTAGAGTCCATTCCATCCTACAATTATAATTATTACATCCAGAAAATAGGCTTAGGAATGTGAATATACTTTACATAGCGAGAGGCCAACGAATCATCAATAATTCGTCTTGCAATTGTTGTTATGCTGCGATAGAAGAAACCGAAACCAACACGACTCAATAAAAAGCGAAAAGTTGTGCGTTAAGTATTGGCAGTTTAGTTTCCTTAGGAGTAGCATAGACCGTGACAAGCCTCAGGACAGGTGATGGTGTTTGACTCCGTTGAGGTCAAGAGCTCTCCCTCCCTGTTCCTTGGCATCGCATAAAACCCCTTCCATAAAACCAGTGACCTCTAAGCAGTTCGCCGGTCGCAGCTAGCGGCGATTAAAAGCTGCGTTTCATAAAACGTTTTGATCGACGACAACTGAAAATGTGATAAGAAACATGGCTCAAATCTCTTCTTGGCGAAGGACAAGTCATCTCCCCTCCACCTGTCGGGAGCTACCTCTTCTCCATGTCAAACTGGTCCCCTTCAGTTGAAGAGTTCCAGACACCAGTTCTCGTCACGAAGGTGTTCTTCCATCAACGACGAACCGGCTTCTGAGCCGAAATCATCATCATCATGATTAAGTGGTTCCTCAGCCAACTACAACCGCAACTAACTGTCATTTTTCTCGGCTTCATAGCTGTTTACTTCACCTACTATGACCTTTGGCGAAGTGTTTACTACGCTCTGGCGACGTCTCTTCGTGATTTGCAGTGAGTAGTCAAAGTTCCCATCCCGTGAATAATAACGTTTCATTTCGTTGTAATTTTAGATGTCATTGTACTCACACAAACAAATCGAAATTCATCTCAATCTTGTCACAAGACTCTTGCTGTGATAATTTCGTCCCTCCGCAGCTATCAAGGTGAACTCTATTAATAGCGAACCAAACCGACCTAAGTTCCATTTAACATAAAAACCAGAGACTCAAGGTAACCGAGGCCCCAAAACTTCAAGATCTGATGAGAGCTCTTCTTTTGTCTGACATCATTTAACTAGACCCTTTGAAATGTGTTTGTATCGTGTTCCCAGTTTTCTTAAACTAAGAACGTTCTTTGAATGAACGCATACGCGTTTGTCGCACACTAGATAATTGACCTGGCAGTTATGCACACCAAGTTGACCACACTGCGTATTTCGAAGACTGTGAAAGACATTAAGCAGGTCGAGCAATCCAAGGGGGAGCAGGATGAGCCACACACTCTTCATGTATGGGGTGGAGAGCACACAGCAAAGGCTTCGAAAACGCCACAAACTCAAAACAAAAGTACCTTTCTCTACCCCTGCACCTTCCAGCACATCAGCCACGACTCGACCCTGATGCCTCTTTCACAACTTATGAAAAGCCTGGTACTCCACCTGCCTCATTCTCTCAGTTGCTCTGTGGCCACATACAGGCCTCTTTCTTTATTAAATGACTATTCCTAAACCATCGACGAGGGTTATATGGATCCGCAGTTTTGGAAGTTGCGGTTTCGCTAAAATGCAGTTGGCTGGTCCCTGCAGCATCCGCCGAACTCAGACCTGCAGAGGTACAGCAGGTATTTGGTCGTTTGCTAGTCGACAAGTTTCTATTCTGTGGTGAGATCTGCATGGAGTTCAGCTCAAAGCGGGAGAAGCTCCCGTTTCACTGTCCACTTGCCAACCATGCACTCATCGGCCAAGTCAACAGGTGACCTGGAGTGCTTTTGTTGATACAGGTATGTTTCCTCATTAAATGACAAGGGTATATCAGTCATGGAAGAAACCCTGGGCCTGGGGGGCACCCCCCCCCCATTCGTCAGGTCCTTGTGAATATGCAGCACAGCAACCACATCCACCACAACTCCCACACCATAAACAACCCTCTTGGTCAGAATCACCCAGTGAGAATTCTCGTAGCCATTTACTCGACTCACCTGCTCACCTAGCAGCAGAATCTCTGTGCTCAGTCTGAACGGGGATGAGAAGATGCAAGGTTGGGCCAATCTTCCAGAGGCTGCTGTCCCACGTTTGCAACAGAAGAGCCTGTTGGAGCCTAGTTGCTATTTGTGCACGTTTGACTCACTGTACCTGCTACCTATGCTCTACTTGATGAGTGCAGCTGTATAGGAGGGGAAATGATGTTTGTTGACATAGCGTACCCCCTCCCAGCCTACCCTTCTGTTGCTGTAATGAGGTCCTTCTCTTCAGAACCATACCTCAGTGGAGAGTTCTACGCTCATCTCTTATTCCTTTCGACAGGGTATATCTTTCAGCCATGGGCCACAGCCCGTTAGGCGCTCTGAACATTCGTTTGAAGCAGCTGCACTGGTAGTTACTTGTATTGCAGTGAAGAAGAGGATGGGGAAGGGGAAGGATGCTGCTGAGGTCTCTGTCCAGTGTGCGCCGGGAAGGCACATCGGCTAGGGTCCCACCCTCATTCACCAGAGCACCCGTTCGACCGTCTGAAGGAGGTTGGTGGCCTCACTACGACACTACTGCGCCCTTTTAGGTTGAACATACAAAACGTTTTCCCAAATCGTGTTTCTTTGGCTACGAAGCTCTGGAAACGCAAAGATCTGACGAAAAATCTCAAAAAAATGTCAGCCAATTACATAAATTTCCTTCGTACTCCAAAAAGCTAAGGAAATAAAAAACGGCTATAAGGAATCATGTTCATCTTGAGAAAAGCCTTCTTTAGCACAAACCAGTAACGAAATGATGAAGATGATATTCTTAAAGAACTCAATCGAGGGCTACAAAATGGTATAGGATTACTGGTGTTGTCTAGGAACGAGTCCTTCATCAATCTAATCGTGTTGGAATGAGGAGGAAACTATTGGTCAAAACTCTAGCGACGTTCCGTAGAGGCACAGTTGGAACTAATAGATGCGTACGAAATGAGAAATTAACGATCACACAAACTGCGCAATAGAGTATCATGATATATGTATTAGCCATAATTACGTGAGAGTTTGCCTCAAGGTTCCGGTCTTGATGCCAGCACCTGCCGCGCGGGAAGAATTATAAATATAGGGAAACGACGGAAAATCGAAAGGAGACCTCTTCTAGACCCCCCCCCCCCCATCGTTCCCCTCGTACCTTTTCGGGCTGTATGGTGGCTCCCAAAAAATAAAACTAAATCAATAATAACTAAGGAAATGGTGGGGAGGGGGCTAGCCGAATTTAGGGATAGAAAGATTGGTAGGGGGATGGAAGGAAGGATCAGAGGATGATTTAGGATTGAACGAATGCCAGTGAAGGTACGAACCGAGCAACATAAGGCTGGTGATTCCTCGAAGAACGCCTGCTAACGCATCTCCTCAGCACTTGTCTTGCATCATACATTTCGCCAGGACGCTGCCAAAGATGCAACTTTGATGTTACCTGCCTCATTCCACGAGTTTCTAAGGCCTCAGTCCTTCTCCAGAGATAACTCAGTAGTGCCTATCTCTGCATCTCTACGTGCATGGTTAGTACAGGCATGAAAGCGAGCATTCCCGACATTACAACCCCTGCCTCTTGTCAGGGTTTGTAATTGGGTCAAATGCATCGCTTCTTTAGCTGCATCCGTTAAGACCATGTATTCAGCTTCAACTGTTGACAAAGCGATGGTCCTCTGCTCCCCGAGATTCCCAACTTATTGGTCCTCCACAGTAAATAAAACAGAAGCCAGTGAGCCTTCTGTCAACGGTTCACGATGCCCAGTGAGCGTCAGACGGACCGAAAATAGGCATCCCAGATTATTTAAACAAAAGCCTTGGAGGTAGCGCAAAACTCTTTGAGCAGCTCTTCAGTGTCGTGACAGAAGACAGCAAACGCGACGTCCGGACGAGTTGCTACGGCAAGATACATCGATGAGCCAATTAAATTTTGATAGAGCAGGTTGGCGTTTTTCTCAGAAGTCGATTTTTGAGCTTGAGCCTCGCTTCCATGGGTGTAGAAACTGGCTTGCAATTTTTCATGTTGAACTTTTCGAGAAGTTCATCGATATATTTGGTTTGGCTCATAAAAATTTACTTGTAGAAGCGACAACGATATCGTCAACGTAGACTGAAATGATCATTGTTTAATTTTCCCTGGTCAGCGTTGGACGGTTTGAAACCTATTATCTTTAAGAAGTCGTCTAGTTTCTTAAACCATCGTTTCAGACCGTAGAGAGCCCGTTTCAAAACACAAACTTTTTCTTTATTCCCTTTTTTCATGTCTGATAACATTTGTTTCGTCTTTACCAAAAATGTTTCAAGACAGGCAGGTTTTTGCATATAGATCTCGTCTTCAAGTTCAGCATTGAGGTAACCTGTGAATACGTCCATCTGCGTGACTTGAAGGTTTTCTTCGGGAGCAACACCAAGGAGCATGCGAATGGAACTCATTTTTACTTTCCTTGGCTCTACAAAGTAGAAAGGAAAGTTATGTAATCGGCTGAAAAAAAAAATTTTGAGTTCCCTTCAGATCTTTACGTTTCAGACCCCACGGAGTCCGAAAAACACTATTTGGGAAAATGATCTGTGTGTCTGTGGACGATTTTTAGAGAAAACCACCGTACCAAATCAGCTCAAACTTCAAAATTTTCGACGAAATCGATTTTAGCGCGGTTTTTAGAGAAAACCACCGTACCAAATCAGCTGAAACTTTATGTCTAGCCTACAGGTTACCATGGGACGCAAAAATAAGGGTATGGGCAAACTCCACCGAAAGTTAACTATAGTTATCATAGTGATCAAAACACCAAATTTTTTTTTTTCTCAAAACATTGCTCTAACGATTTTAATTAAATTTTTTATATAGATAGCTCTTAATAAGATAATCATACCATAAAATTCCCATTTGTGGGAAAATGACGAGAGCAACACAATAAATTATCAAAATTTTCGACGAAAAGCGTTTTTGCCGCGCTTTTAAACTCCGGTGGAATGTTACTAGAATGTTTAAAAAAAAGTCGTGTTGTAGCCCAATCCAATATCTATAGGGTGAGTCTTTAAAAACGCTCATGAGATACATGGGGCTCACTCCAGAAATTCCTGAATTTCAACTACCGCCGTGTCGCCTAATACCAGTTCTAACAGTTATTACCCAATAACTCTGCAAAAGTGATTACTATCGTTCTTCAAAAAATTTGTGTTTACAGCCTCATTAATTATCTGTGTACCAATTGCTCAATAATGGTCCTGCAATGAGTACGAACAGCACAATAAAATCTGGAACTGTAAGCGCTACCGCTTCCTGCTGCCGTAAAGCGTTGTTTGACCAAGTTCAGAGGAACTGAGTGATACATGAATCGATTAAATAGAATTAGCCATTTACAAAGCGAATTGACGTAGAGCTAAGGAAAGTTGTGTGTTGCAACGCACCAGATATTTGTAAATGGTGCCAACGTTTTCGAATAATCGACGTTCAACCGCTGGGTATATCCGCAAGCTACAAGACATGCTCCAAAGCACCATCTGGATTAAGTTTGTCTTTGAGAACAAACTTGTATGCAATTGGTTTGTGTTCTGGTTTCTTATCCACGAGAACACATGTTCCATGTATTGAGTGGGACTTAATTTCTTGGGCTACAGCTTCATGCCATTCAGAAGCATTTTCTGATAAGAAATCGCCATCCCCAGAAAGAAAAGAAGTGTAATCGTCTGAAAACCAATTCGGTCGGTTTTTGTTTCGTTGAGGTCTTGTTTCTTCACCATCTTTGCAGGTTTATCTGTAGTCATTGACTCTTCAATGTCTTCATTTGTTTCTTCGTCTTTGGATTCTTCAATTTCAGAGGCTGGTTGGTTGGTACTTTCATGAAGAACAAAAACGAAGTTTTCCAACATTTTAAAACATACAAAAATCTCTTTGAAAACATGACAGGCAAGAAAATTAAAATATCTCCAAAGTGATAATGGCAGAGCCGAATACTGCAATAAAATTTTTGACGAATTTCTCAGGCAATCTAGCATCCAACGGAGACTATCGGCTCCAGGAATACCCGACTGGACCGCGCCAAGTGTTAACTTTTTGAAGCAAAATTACCTGTAATATTTTGGGCTGGAGCTATAAACACGGCAAATCACTTGCTCAACCTCCCTATCACGATACATAGATGGAGACACGCCTTTCCACGAATGGACTGGGCGTACCCCTTCCGCTCGACACTTCAACGTTTTTTGAGCCAAAGCTTCTGTGCACAACAAAACCTTAAACAAGAGCAAATTCTCTTCCAGAGCGATCGATGGAATTTTTGTGGACTCTCTATCAACTGTTGAGTCTGTTCAACAGAGGTTACGACAGCTACTCTAATTTTGAGGCTTCAATCGAACGAAATACGGGAAACTTGGCATGTTTTAGGTCTTTAAAACTAACAACTCCCACGTTGTAGAACAATCCGGTGGTTTTACCTCGCGTTTTATCGGTCTCACTAACCATTTTCACTTCTCAGAGTCTTCGTCTCACTTTGAAAAAGCCGCCACGTCTCAGTTCTTTTGTTTAAGAGTTTTCCATACCCCTATTACAATTTTAAATTGACCTCGAACGCCAAGCTGGGAAGGAGTTAGCGATTGAAGGACGAATATTTTGCTCCTATAATTATATGATCGGTTAGCGTGTTGACGTAAGTGAGCTGGTGGAACGCTAGGAGTAATTTTTGTCTCCAGGCTAAATCATCACGTTTTTACTTCCTGAAGTTACTCGCGTAATATAGGGGAAAAAATAATCGACAATACGAACGTGTACACATTTAATTACCATGTTTCCTCACAATGAGGATCTTCTCGTTTAACAACTTGACTACAATCACTAATAGGAGCCAAGGGATACGCAATCATTATATGTACAACGAGCAGGGAAGGAAAATTGATTGTCTTTTACGTATTCAAGGCGGCAATTAAGGACACGATGTTCGATCGTATGTTGATTAAATCCCCCATCGCAAGCGATCATCCGTCGACTTGGCCATTGAGTTGGAGAGTGAGCTTCCCCTACTTTGACACGAACTCTGTAAGGACCTCTCCACAGAACGAAAGTGTGCCGCACTAAATGAATGGGCATTAGATAAATGGCAAGCGAAATGGGGATTCACGTCAAAAGGACGTGACACGTATGAGTTTTTCCCAATATCAATAACGTCTTAAGAGAAAGTGGATTGAGCCAGACCACTAGACGAGCCAGTTCCTTATGAGACTACAATGAGCGACTTCACTTCCTTCGTCTTTCACCCCCAATGCATTGGAAACAATAAACCACATTCTGCTCGATTGTAGTCCCTGCAGTAGTGAGTGGCTGTGTGCTGACTGACTCCTGTTAAAGGCAAGCGGTTGATCGTGGTCTAGTGGTTAAGACAGACGATTCATAATTCTCGACGTAAGTTGAGGATTGTGGATCGAATCTCCGGCGCGATCGCCGTAATTTTTGCCTGAGTCAGCAGCTCTTCAAAAGCATCTCCTAACTACCTCAGTACATCTGGAAGGTTATCACCGTTTCACCCAGTTAGATACTTGCCGCTGAAGTAAATTGGCAGATCAGGTGAGAAACCAGATTAAGAACTCCTTCCAGAGGTCATAAATTGGCGTGGTGATACATGGGCAACAGCTCCCCACTGGCTGGCTAAATGACAACTTGCTGTATTTCCACAGGTATACACAGCGCTGTGCGTGGGCCCGGGATTAGGCATGTCAGCGAAACCGCATCCATTACTTTCAACTGATATAACTCTCATGAGTGTTACGGAAACAGATCTGTAGAGTCACTACTGGATAGTATACATGTAGTACGTTTGTATACAGTCTACAAAACTGGGGCTCATTGAGCAGATTGCACTGAGTACTACGGAACTGGGGAAGCGCTCCTTTACACGGATAACTGACTGGACTATCCACTGTATCAATTTGTAGAGGCTCAAGAATGCCATCACTGTATTCTCTTTGTGACCATAAAATGATAACTAATAGAGTGTTATAACTCCACAAGCCTCTCTGGTTCAAGCCCCTAAGCGTGCATCTAAACGTTTTCCTCGTCTAATCCTCGTCACGTGATTCGAGATTACACACACTGGGCGGAAGCGTATTACAGGTCGTGCTGCTGGTCACATCATGCCGAGCTTTCCCAATTCTGGTACGTAAACTCCTAAGAGATTCCGCGAGTAAAATCGTTTGAAAATATCTGGTGCGTTGCAACACACAACTTTAATTCACTCAGTTAATTTGAACTTGGTCAAACAACGCTTTACGGCAGCAGGAAGCGGTAGCGCTTACAGTTCCAGATTTTATTGTGCTGTTCGTACTCATTGTAACACCATTATTGAGCAATTGGTACACAGATAATTAATGAGGCTGTAAACACAAATTTTTTTGAGAAGGATAGTAATTACTTTTGCAGAGTTATTGGGTAAAAAGTTTAGAATGGGTAGTAAGCGAAACGGCAAAAGCTGAAATTCAGGAATTTCTGGAGTGAGCCCCATGTATCTCATGAGCGTTTTTAGCATGGACTACAATACTAATTTATTTTAACATTCTACAAAAATTCCAGCGGAGTTTATAAGAAAAAAACTGCGCTGAAAACGCTTTTCTTCGTCGAAAATTTTGATAATTTATTGTGCTGCTCTCGTCATTTTCCCACGAATGGGAATTCCATGATGCAATTGTCTTATTGAGAGCTATCTATATAAAAAATTTAATCAAAATCGTTACAGCCGTTTTAGAGAAAAAAAATATTTGGTGTTTTGATCACTATGATAACTAAAGTTAAATTTCCGTGGATTTTGTTCATACCCTTATTTTGGCGTCCCATAGTGACTTCCGGGCTACATATCAAGTTTGAGCTGATTTGGTACGGTGGTTTTCTCTAAAAACCGTTCACAGACACACATACACACACAGACCATTTTCCCAAATAGTGTTTTTCGGACTCAGGGGGGTCTGAAACGTAAAGATATGAAGAGAACTCAAAATTTTTTTTTCAGCCGATTACATAACTTTCCTTTCTACTTCGTAGAGCAAGGAAAGTAAAAAACAACACGGTTGTTTTCCCTTCGTTGGAAAAAGGTTTACGTCAGGTCGGAGGTCAATGATCTTCGTACTTCCTGCCGGACAGAGTAGTAAGGAAATCCTCGTTTTACGTTCATACATGTGGCTCTTAAGGTACCAGAAGAGAGAATAATATGCCTATCTTTATTACCGAGGTTCGACCCACCAAGATTGATCCGGGGTTTTCAATCTTGTAAATAAGGGATAATTTTTTCGTCCCACGTTGACCTGCAAACTTTTTCTCGCAGTCGCGCTCCCGCACACAGCACATTTTCTCAAATATTGCTTCCTGAACGCCGAACGTATAATCTTAAAACTTAAAAAATATTTCAGTTCTGCTCCTTAGGGGTAAAGAACCTAAAAACGTACAAAGCCGTACCAAGGTAGAAGAAGAAAAGCATAAACATTTTACGAGTTACAACTCAATACAAAAATGTATTCTACACGGCTTAACTCACATTCTTATGGCACGTCTAAGGAACTCACATAGCTGCATCCAAGAACAAAATATCATTACAATTAATTTAATATCGTTTAAATAAAAATATCTATATCGTACTTTTCTAGCTTTTCCTGGAAGGTGGTGTACATGATCGTGGAACAGAAGATCTGGGAAATCAGAAAAACTATTCCTGCTAGGGTTTTTTTGACTTACGTCAAAAAACACCCCAACAAAATTGCCTTTCGACATCAAGATACATCTTGGACTTTCCAACAGGTAACGTTTGAAAGCCAGGAGTAGTTTTATTCTCTTTTGATATCATTTTGATTACACTGTAAGTTATTAACGAGTTATTGGAAGTCTGACAGGACGGGTGACCATAGAATCAACTATTGGTACGTTTGCAAACCCTGCGTTTTGGATTATTATTCATTCTGAATAATAACCCTATGTTTTCGGTCACGAAAAAGTTTGTACAACCCCCCCTCAAAATTTGATACTTTACGTTTCAAGACATGGGGATTCCAAATCTGCAATGTCCGTCTAAAAAATTCGATCTTTCACACAAAAATCCCATTTGGTATCCGTCCGCCATCCCCCATCCCCGGTCTCCCGTCCGCCGTCCGGGCCGTTTTGTGCCTTTAACATGGTCTAAAAAATTCGTTCTTTCGCACAAAAATCCCATTTGGTATCTAGTTGTGCCCGCCATCTCGGCAATCCGATCGGACGAAGCCCATGGTTGTTATAGGCAACAAATGGTTAAAAAAATTAACGAAACGCAGTATAATCGCAAATAAGCCGTGTTTCGTATCGTTTTCAAGGCCCGCTCGACTCGCAGCGCCCTGCCAATTGCCGTGCGAGGGTTCACTGGAAGCCCTCGTCCCACCCCTCCATTCAGATGTTTAAGGGCGCCTGGCGCCGGGGGGAATATTTTTAGTTGTCGCAGTTCCATTGTAGTCAGGTTATGTTTCGTATGGTTTACGAGTATTCAACGCTGAATCGAATGGGATGGGTGAGCAGTAATACTAGGTCATGCTGTTCATGAGAATAATAAACCACTGTGTAATAATTTGCAGGGTTTTACATTGCAGTGGTTGTTACTCAAATCCACTGTGCACGTAAAATTTTAATATTCGAGGTTCAACAAAAAGAATTGCAAGGGCACTTCATGTATGAGTTCGTGTCGTCATAATATCTGGTGAGATGCATAACAATAAGTAGGACCGCAGCGTATAACCCAAAGAGGAAGGTTACCGTGTTAACGGTATAATTTGGAAGACTGTACGAATCTCGAGACTCTCCCTCGCCCGCCTTGCACTCTGTACGTTGACGAATGCGACGTCAACCGAAAGCTTCGACCCTCGTCGATATTCAGCACACAACTCCGGGCAGAGTGTTGATAAAAAAAATATTTAAAAAAGCGCGTAACGTGCAATTATGACGAGGCGAGTTGATTGAAGCGCAATTCCCGATTATTCTTTCGTGAAATCGATAGGTGAGAAACTACGGTTTTTAATTCATTGCTCCCATGGGGGAACTGAAACTTTCAAAGCCAGATGGAAGTCATTCGCTGGGTACTTCAGGCAATCTACCGACAACCCTAAGCTGGCAGGTTTTAACAGCACCTGTGGAGGAGGCCATTGCCAACGCCTGACATCGGCACAAATACTGGCGTCACATTCGAGCTTCCTCGACGTTCAACTGAACAGGGGGATAAACGCTATTTAATCGTCTAAACTAAACTTGTTTTTCTTCCCATCTCGTCGCCTGCCGTATGAACGAATCACTTAAAACTCTAGCGAAGAACCTGCCTTTATCGTACCGTTCGAGGAATTCCCTCGGAGATTTTCCATCTTTCAACCTATCAACAATTTTGGAAAAGTTAATTTTATTAATTTTATCAAGAAACTCTCTTTTGCATCTTCAGGAAATTTTTAGTTCACTCGTAGGATCACCCTCAGAAAACGCATTTGAGTTTTATTATTTTGCTGTTTCAGAGGTATTGTTTAATTTTATTACTTTATCACAAGTTTTCCTTTTTACATTCCTTGGCTCTTGGAAGTTTTCTTGAGGCTCATCCCTGCCCCTTTTTTGCTATCTTAGAAAGTAACATAGAAATAAATCATGGCTCAAGGTTCATTTCGAAATTGGCTACACATGGAAATATGGCTGTGCGGAAATATCTTCATCGTTAATTGATTCATTGTGTAACAACAGCCCACAGATTTCTCCCATAATAAGACAATTATTTCTCACATTATTATGGCATAATAATTATAATCATATAATAATAATCGTATAACTATTAACTTTTATACGTTATCATCTTTTATCATTACCATTATGATAAAACAACTCTTTCTAACATCTTGTAACTATCATATCACCATATAAGTATTATCTTTCATACATTATTATTATGATATGACTTAAACCCTGCAAATTATTACACAATGGTTTATTATTCTCATGAACAGCTTGACCTAGTATTAGTGCTCCCCTATCCCATTCGACTCAGCATCGAATACTAGTAAACCATACGAAACATGTCCTGGCTACAATGGAACTACGGAAACAAAACGTCTGACGATTTTGCCCCGTCAGGGAAATTGGAACGGGGGTGCTCGAAGCGAACCCACCCATTCCGAGGCGAAAGGGGAGTTGGGAGGCAAGCGAGCGGGAGGCGTATATATAATTAATAGTACAAAAATAAATATGTACCTTGAATGTCGAATTAAATCTTCGTTGACCGTTGTTAGGTTATTTGGAAACAACCACAGTATGAGTGTTCACTAGAAAATGTCGTGATTCGGGTGTTTCGCCACAAAGCAATGAATGCAATGGCACTGGTTAAGGAGTCAATAATGACAATTTCAATTTGCCACTTAGGCAGTATAATCCTGGGATTTCTCCGGAAAACTTCAATGCGCCACAATACTCATAAACCAACGTTTCCTGGTTCTGAGCTAACTCTACATCAATTATTATTATTATTATTATTATTATTATTATTATTATTATTATTATTATTATTATTATTATTATTATAAGACAACTCTTAAACAATCTTCCTCTTTTTAACTATCCGTCTTATCATTATATTTCAACTTTCCTTGGCTCTACAAAGTAGAAAGGAAAGTTATGTAATCGGCTGTAAAAAAAAATTGAGTTCTCTTCAGATCTTCACGTTTCAGACCCTACTGAGTTCGAAAAACACTATTTGGGAAAATGGTCTGTGTGTGCTGGTTCATGATCATCTGATGGCTGGGAAGTGGAGAGAGAGTGTTGGAGCCTGACATCGTCGCCATTAGCCCTGACCAGTCTGCAGTGATCCTGGATGTCCAGGTAGTATCTGGCAGCCGGGATCTTGCGCCATCTAGGCAAGCCAAGAAGCGCAAATATGAGAGGACGGATCTTCGTATGGTGGTGTCGGAAGCTCGTGGAGTGGAGGCAGTTAACAACAGGGTTGCAGCATTGAACGTGTCCTGGTGGTGTGTGGTGCAAGAAATATGCTGAGAAGATGCGTTGGCTGGGTGTATCAGCAGCCGTTCCCGCGGTATTACCACCTGTGTATTGCTCGGGTCGTACCTTAACTGGTGGTCGTTCTATTGTGGAACATCCTCTTATCCTTCTTTCCTTTCCCGTTCCAATCTTTCCATCCCTAGAGCCAGCGTAGGGTAGTCAGGGCGCCCTCACCATTTCCTTACTTATTATTCATTTAGTTTCTCCTTTTTTTGGGTGCGACCATCCCTTTTACTAGAGAGATTTTTAGAGAAAACGACCAAACCGAATGAGCTCAAACTTGATATCTAGCCCGCAGATCATCATGGGACGCCAAAATAAGGGTATGAGCAAAATCAACCAAAAGTTAACTATAGTTATTATAGTGATCAAAACACCAATTTTTTTTGTTCTCAAAAACGGCTCAAACGATTTTGATTAAGTTTTTTACATTGATAGCCCCCAATAAGGCAACTATACAATAAAATTCTCATCCGTGGAAAAGTGATGAGAGCAGCACAATAAATCACCAACATTTTCGACGAAAATCAATTTTAGCGCGGTTTTTTCTAATAAACTCCGCTGAAATGTTACTACAATGGCCAAAAAATTGGTGTAGTAGTCCAATCCACTACGCTCATAAGATGTATTGGGGGCCACTCCAGACATTCCAGAATACCGCAGTTTCGCTTACTACCAGTTCACCCAATAACTCTGCAAAAGTGATTACTATCCCCTTCAAAAAAATCGTGTTTACAGCCTCATTAATTTCTGTGTACCAACAGCTCAATATTGGTCCAGGAATGAGAACGAGCAGCACAATAAATTCCGGAACTCTTTGCGCCACCACTTTTTGCTGCCGTGAAGTGTTGCTTGACTAAATGAACTAAGTGATAAATGAATTGACTAAGTAGAAAATGCCATGTACACAAGTGAATTGACGTAGAGCTAAAAAACGTTGTGTGTTGCAACGCCCCCGATATTTTATTATTATTCTTACATTAGGTATCTTTCTAATATTCGTGATGATTCCTGCGAGGGGTTCTAATTGTTTAAGATGGGATTACATATTGTTACTAAGACTTATGTACTTTACACAATGATGCTCTTCATTTGGTCAGACTTCTTTTTGATATGCTGTTTTTTTGTTTGTTTTTGTATATGTTACCAATTGGAATCTTGTAGGTGGAAGATTGGAGTAATCAAGTAGCTCATTACTTCAAATCAATCGGCTTGAAGAAAGGAGATTGCGTCGCCATTTTATCAGAAGGGCGTGTGGAGTATCCTTGCATATGGCTAGGCCTTTCAAAAATTGGAGGCGTCTCTGCTCTGATCAACACGAACCAAGTTGGAACGGTTCTCAAGCGTTGCATACAAATATGTGAAGCGAAATGGCTCATCTATAGCAACGATTGTGCACAAGGTAACTGAGTTCTTGTGAATCATAAACCGCAGTATTACAAGCTCTAAGAGATTAAAATTAAATCTAACTTCTAAAATAAATTGGGATCTAACTTAAGGCACAGTGGAATGAGTATCAAGAAATAGGTATCGTTTGATGGATTTACGAATGACTCCTTAAAGATGTTCAGCCAACTCTCATACGGTTCAATGCAGTTACTCATGTTAGAACATGATATAGCAATTGATACTTACTTCATCTCCTTAATTTCCAATTCTATCTTCCAAATTTATGATCCGGCTGCCCTTTGACTGGTTGGTAGGAAGACTACTTTTTTCGCTCCTGATTGAAGAAAGTTTTCAAATTGTGGGTTTCTTGTCGATCTCTGCTACTATCACGGAGTAATTTTCAGTCAGAGGCTCAAGAGCCAATTCTTAAAACGGTTTATGTAGTGCACATTCGTCACGTCTCAAAGACAACTGAAGGGCGATGATATACCAAGGTGAAGGGTGAGAAACAATAACACGCAGGTGGGAGGGAGGGGAAGGGTATTACACGAAAACCCACTAAACGATTGAATGCACATGACCTCAGAGATGCTATTCTATTAATAACTTGGTAAAAGCTGTAGTAAAAGTTGTTCTTGCTCGAATTCAGTTTGAGTCTGCCCTAAACTGTTTTAATGTTAAGTTTGAAAGTTTCACTCTTTTTTACAGTTATCTCTCAATTTTGTGGTTGTGTTCAAGTCCCGCCAGGATTCTTAATTTCTCAGGTTCGAATTTAACCTTTTTTGTCTAATTGTTGCGCCATCCTGTTTCATTTGAAATATTGGCTCAATACGTCGTGATGCGATTTGAAACTTGTAGCAAAATGTGAGTGTGTGAGAAGGAGGAGACTTCCTTAACTCAGCCCTTGGCGCATTTCAGTTGACACGAATAATGGTCTAAATGACTCTCAAAGTTAAAGAAGTAACTAATAATTTATTGGCACAGCCCTGTTTTGGGACTTACGAGCGAGGGTCTGTTCCCAATGGTCCCATGAATTGACTCCTGCAGTTTAGCGCATTGTATTAGATCGACACTCGCGCCTTTCTGCGCCTTCTTTGTCCTCTTCACCATCACGAGAACGTTGGTGCGTGCTGCCATTCCTATACATCTTGCCGTACTGGGCAGCCTTCAGTGGTTCAGGAATAGCCTTCCATATCAGTCTCCATATCTTCGTTCTTCATCCCTGCGAGTTATTGGCTTTTGATCAACTTCATCTTCTTCCGGCAGACTAATGGCTCAAGTGTGAGCTGGTTGAATGTTCCCTCCACTGTGCACCACCAGTCACCATTTGGCACAAGAATATGGCATAAGATGCAGGCATTTTGGACTTACAGCCATACCAATGCAGTGCACGTATGCCTTAAATGCTCCATGTCCTGTTAGAAGCTGGGTAAGGTGGAAATCCACCTCACTGTGGCCCCCCTGAGCCATGGACAAAGTGCTGGAATCAGCTGACTGGTCCACCCCCCTTCTCAGCAGTGTCCCCTCGTCTTTCCCCTCAGCTGCCAGAAGATGAATTGAGATAACACCCACTACCACCAACACTGCCTCCTGAGAAAATTGGCACGGCCCATGGCATCGATTCTATTGGGTTCGAACTCCCCATTGGTCTCAATGATTAATCTTGAATTTTCAAGCATATGAAAACAATCAGCTTCATAATTTCCCATATCCACTCACAATCTGTTTCAGCTGTCATAGATATTGAAGAAGATCTCACCAACGTCAGAAAATTCCATTTAGGGAATGGGAAATCAACGAAAGATTCGACAGATTTTGCCAAGGCGATTGCCTCGTCTTCCACTTCATTACCCGAAGAAGACATGAAGAAACAATCGCTTCTTGACCGTTTTATGTATATATACACTTCAGGAACGACAGGTCTTCCAAAGGCTGCCATTATGACTCATGCAAGGTAATATTTTTTGCTTCCTGCACATCCTCGTAACCATATTGCCAAAAAAGTTTTATTTTCTGCAGATCCTAACGTATCATGCTGTTATAAATCCGGTTCTGGCGAGTGCTCTGTTTCATCTGATTCGTGAGAGAACGTCTGATCTGTTAAATCCCGTTTTCTGCTTTTTCGTTATTTTTTGAAGGCTTGAAATCATCACACATTACTACAAGGGGGCTGGAGTTGAGCCCTACTCGTAGTTCCACTGGCGGACCTAACCAATTTATTCGCAGAGTACGTTCAGCTAAAGAGTGGTTACATTTGGTACCCGTTGAAATGCATTGAACGAAGATATGGAAGGCAGGTTGTTGTGAGTGTTTCATAATGACACACGACTAGGTGTAGATCATGGTGTACTTCAACACTTAAATGGCCCTCTACACTACTGCAGCCCATTGCACGTTGCTCTCTTACCGGGTCAAGTTTTTTGTTTCAAAACCTCACAAAACAACCAACCTAGCTCAGAAATATTTACACTGATTACTAAGGTTGCAGTATTCCGAGAATCAAGAGCAATACGCACATTTTTCTGGGTCGAAATGGCTAGATAACCTCCAAAGTGTTCTAACAATGTCTATAAACTTGACAGAGGCTCTCAGGTCCTTCTCAGTTTTGCATTGCATAGTGATATTTTGGTGGTAGGTTCGTTGCAATGTCGATGGGAGCCTCGCGAACGCTGGGAATATGCGAACATGATGTGCTATACACAGCTCTTCCACTTTACCATACTGCAGGAAGCCTTCTTGGATCTGGATGCGTTTTTCTCAGAGGTGCGACACAAGTGATCAGGAGCAAGTTCAGCGCTTCAAGCTTTTTCAAAGATTGCATCCATTATGAGTGCACAGTAAGTCGATTTTCACTCAAAACATTTAACCTACATTTTTTCGTACATTTGAGACCTTTAACATCAACGCCATGAACACTGCTGATTTAACTTTAGTGCGCTTAGTCCTTCTGGCTCTCGCTGCTGTAGCACCACAATTTTCCGCACCTTCAACGCCAGGTCTCCCTGGCTCGAGTCTACATTCTGGAATCATTCGAGTCAACTCAGACCTTTTTGTTCTACTGTTGGGGAAGCTGATGATAATGATCGTAACGTCAAATTCCTTTTACTCTACTTTGCCCTGCTAACCAACCTCCAATTGATCCTCAATGTAATCTCCAGTGTTGTATACACAATGAAATAATAGGGCGTGGTCTATTTAGGTGGCCCAGTACATTGGGGAAATATGCCGTTACCTTCTCGTAACGCCGGAGAGCTCTCACGACAGGCAACATAAAGTCAGACTGATGCTCGGCAACGGGCTGAGGCCGAGTGTTTGGAAGGAGTTCGTTAAACGTTTCGGTATTAAACAAATTGGAGAATTTTACGGAGCGACTGAAGGAAACGCCAGCGTAGGTAATCGTAATTTTTCATGCGTTACATTTTATGATGTATTTAACAATTTTTCGCTTCCGACCGAATTGGACTAAAAACACAATTTCTGTTGCAGTAAATGCCTGGAATAAAGTTGGCAGCGTTGGTTATATCCCTTGGTTTTTCAGAAGTTTGTACCCAGTCACCTTGATCAGAGTGAATGAAGACACAAAAGAGCCGATCAGAGATGAGAACGGATTTTGTATCCCTTGCAAAGCAGGTGAATACGTGCCCTGCTAATCTAAAATCTAACTTTTGCCACCTTTTTGTGGGAATAAGAAGACTGTGATCTTTCCGTATCCATCCATCCAGAACTAGAATCCACGTAGCTGGCACCAATCACTCTCCTCTCCCAGGCTGGAGAATCCAAAGGACCTTTGTGGTATATTACTGCACCACTCCCTTCCACAGGTTCAGTCATGAGGGTTGCTGAGGGCTCCTTGTATCGATACTGTTTTTGCCGTTTTTATTGTTTCTGTTGACAAATACGTTGTACGTTTTACTAGGAGTTCTATTGGTGAGAGCACTTTGAAATCACTATAGATCGTCACGTTTCCCCCAAACTGTTGGTCAAAGCATCCGGTTTTGTTGCCCTTCCAATATTCGAAATTGGGGCTGAGAGCAGCTACCCTAAGTCCTTCAGTACGTATCAGTGCGCAGCAATGAAAGTGAACGTGTAAATCATTTTCCGTCCCCTGCTTAATATTTCTCCCAACGCCGCCAGAGCAACCATTAAGTCGTCCTTCGAGAAACCAGAAAACGAAAAATTTTCCTATCGACCAATCTGCCAGCAGTCGCTTCTTGCCGAGATTCTTGAAAAACTCATTCTTCCGCATTTTCCAACCCTCACTGAAAACCTATAGCCTGATCGACACTTTGGATTAATAAAAACGCTATCTTGCACTCTGCATTTACAAAGTTTCACTTGATACATAAAAGATCCATGCCATAGAGGAGAAATCTGCCAGGCAGTTTACTAGGATACAGAGCAAGCACTTGACATGGTTTATCTTAACCCTTACCGCCACAGGTGCCAGTTTCCCCGTCAAGGCCACATGTATGCCTGTCAGGCACAGTACGTGTTTTCATCTTTTCAATATTTTTTTTTTCGAGTAAAATCAATCATATTCTTACTACTGTTTTATTTTTTACTTTTTATACTATTATATTGTTCAGATATATGTCATTTTATTTATTTTACAGCTACGCGCTCGACACAAATTAGGTAATATACGGGGTAAAAAACAAAATAAAACAATTATCAACGAAGAATACCTCAAATTTATTAAACTTTTAAGAAAAACAAATATTTTAAAGAAACTAAAAATATATTTAAAATTATTATATTATCTTCACTACCGAAGTAGGGACTAGTCGGATCACAACTGATTCCTTAGTAAAATCACAAGTTTAGTTTAGGTTTTAGTTTTTCACTATTTCACTTCGTCTACAACACAAGAGATGCATACCAAGCAAATCGGTTTCTTACACTTTATACACATGTATGCAGTTTTCCGATTTTTAGTGTAAGGGCACGGTGAACACGTTTTTCTCTTTCCCAACCTGTCATCATGTGTATGTTATTGATATGATGAAACGTGTGTGGGGTTCGCAATAATAATAACAACAATAAGCCAGAAGAATCCTAGTAAAACTCGTGCCGGTACAATAGTGGCTGGCATTTCGGCTTCTTACCAATGTAAAAAGCCACATGTGTGCCTGACAGACACATACTTAGAATGTAGTGCTAGCCACATGTGTGCCTGACAGACCACCTAAGTTTTGTAAACATATAGTTACGTTATTAATGAAAGATGGAGACACATCCAACCTGTACACTTGTTAATGATCGACTGAAGGACATTTACAAAGGTCATGCTTGAAGGGAGAAGGAGAAGGGTTGCCAACATTCGTAAAACAAATATCCCTACGTGCCTCACAGACCCGCCTGTGGCGGTAAGGGATAAGGGTCTGCTGTGGAAAAGTCATAAGTCAGAAGAATAGTTTCCCTTGGCTGTAAATCTTCAATTGCCACAATGTACCTCTCCCACCCGAACCTCACTTCTCAGCTCCCTGTCCTGATGACCTGATTTATGTCTGTCATAAGGACGTTGAGCAAGCATACGCACAACTACAGGTGCACACTTAGGAATTGGGTAAGTGGTGCTACAGGTTGAGGTTGAAAATGAATCCAAACTAATCAGCAGCTGTCAGTTATACCCATAAAATTACATTCGTAGAGCCCGCTCTGCGCTCCCTACAGCACCTGATTACCAAAACTAAATCCCATCAGTACCTGGGAATTATAATGAACCATCGTCACACGTGTGCAGACCATGTAACTTATCTTCTTCAGTTCCTAAGACGCTGATCTTGCCAACTCAATAACCCAAACATTAGGACCTGATATATCTATACCATTGTAGCTCAAGCGTGTTCTTGTGCTTTAAAGCCAAGTAAATATCATACATAACCGTGGTAATCGATAAATTATTTTCAGGCGAAGCCGGGCTCCTTGTAAGCAAAATATTGAAAGCGAGAGCGGTGAATCACTTCAACGGATACATTGACAAAGAAGCTACAAGCAAGAAAATAATTTATAACGTTTTTACTAAAGGAGATTCAGCCTTCAACTCTGGTAAATCCTCAATGTTCACGCTGTTGTTCAGTTAATTTCAGTGCATTGACTACTAACGTATTCTCATAACATTACTATTTGTGGTGGATTGCAGGTGACATTCTGGTAGAGGATGAATACGGATATTTCTATTTCAAGGACAGAACGGGAGATACATTTAGGTAGTACGATTTTTCGTTTCTGCTTACATTTTAAATACAACCAGATCAGCTCATAACTTAGAAGAAGCAGTTGTTAAGCAATAGAATACGTATCGCTTAAAGATCTGATTTTTTTCTTAGTATTTAGGGGCTAATTTAGTCGAGAGGTGGCGTTTCAGCCAACACCTCTTAATCTCTCAAAGGCACTATCTTCGCATGAGGTTTACCTCAATAGGGCCATTAGGGGTGAGTGGTACCTTGACATAATCCTCATGTTCAGGGCCATTTACTTCGACGCGATAGCCTATTGCCCTGGCAGTACTGCCCCAATCCCAGACAGGATGCGCTTCCATGTATGACAACAACACAGCATCCACTGAAATCCAAGTTACCACTGGCCAGTTACCAGTTAACTTTGCTATTTAGTGGTATGGTCGACAAGTGGAGAGTGAAAAGGGAGCTTCCCCCGCTCTGGGCTGAACTCTGAACCGAACGAAAACTTGGTGCACTCGAGAAATGGCAAGCGAGATGGGAATCCTTCTGGCCCGCACGAGTTTTTTCCCAACATCCCTGAAAGTTTTAGGGTAAAGAGGGTTGAGCCAGGCCACTAGACGAGCCAGTCCCATGCAGGACTTGGTGACTTGAATGCATGGATTCACGCCATTCTGCACATCTAGAGCCTCCAGTTGGGAGGAAACAAGAAACCACAAACCTGAACAGCGAGTGATATTTGTTGGAAGTGCAGCCACTCCTTCTAACTTTGACAGCAACTAAACAAGCTTATAAACATTTAGCCCAGTTTCTGAAGAAGGTTATAACAAAAAACGTTCGTAGATCAGATGAAAAACGAGATTAGGTACTCCTCGCAGATGGTACAGATTCATTGATAGCAAATTCAAACGTGTGCTGCGTCGCAATGCATAACTAATACCACCCTTGGTCTCAAAATCACAACACTTCTTTAAGTGTATTTGGTTATGAAAACCCACAACCCTTATCAGTACGCGCCTGACTGTTTGAAGGTAGACAATCCGCCAGGATAGACCAGACTCGTGTTAACTCATGATCTCCCGTAACCTTAAGTACTCAGTTTAGATATAAAACGTTTCGTTCTACGTTAAAAAGAGGCCGAAGTAATAGGAGATTGAAACTAAACAAGGCCTGCTCGAGCGTTGCTGGTTGCCTGCTTTCTCAGTTGAAGGCTCGCCGTAGAAATTGACTCTCTCCGACTGAGTGATGAAGTATGAGTGATTTGTGGAGCATTACTATCTCGAATGAAGAGTTCGTTCGTGTTGAGCTTTAGAAAAACGTCTGAATTTAAAAATATTTTATATGGCAGTTTTAAATTCACGCCCGGAAGATGAAAATAAAACCTTGTCCCACCTTAAGATTACGAGTGGCCAGAGGTCAGATGAATTGATAAGAATATCGACAGAACTGCGGCAATTTATTTGAGATAGAAGTGAAGGTAAGCTAAGTCATTTCAAAAAACTTCAATCGTCAAAGCTTCAATTTTAGGCGCAGAAGTCACATTTCCAAGGCACATGAGCGGCTTCTTCCTCTTCCCAACCTGAGCCTGGTTGGTTTCTGTCGGTTCTGTTAGAACGTGACGTTTTATATATAAACTGGTACGTAAGGTTGCAAAGTTACCAGGAAATTGGAAACAAACACGAGCTTGATTGATTATGGAGAATTGTTCAGTCGCAGCATAAATTGGACAGCGTTCCAAAAAATGCGGGAAATTAAGTTTTATAAGTATTCTAAAACGTGAAGTTATGTTTTACATGTTCGTATGAACTGAGTGAAAAATAGATTGGATTAGTAGCTAAAGCCTTGAAAATTTGCGAATGTACGAGGGGTTGAGTGTGATGTTGTAGACTGCTCTATAAAAAACTTTGTTTTCAAAAGCTAGGATCGAAACCACTACTGAATGGGCATTTGATTTGATTGCTCGTTGATTAAAATAATGCGAGTTACAAATTGTACGTTCATGGAATCACTTTCTTTCTAATTTTCAGATGGAAAGGAGAAAATGTTGCCACCACTGAAGTTGAAGCAATGATTTCTAAAGTGGTGGGAAACCTTGACGTTACTGTATATGGAGTCGAGGTGAGAAAGATTGAACGAATACAAGAACTAAGTCTGAATATTAAGTAGAAGAACTTGAAAGAAAGATTATGTTCTAGAGTGCTGGGCAGTTGGCTCCGTCTGGAACTCCTCATGAGGAGTTATACGTGTCTCCTAGCACATACTTTCCCTAGGTGTTAGAAGAGGGCAAAGTTGGTCCTCACTACAAAAGGCAAGGGGGATTCAGGCTCACAGTCGGCTTGCAGACCCTGGTGCACGCTAGATACTGCAAGGAAGGGGTTAGGATAAGATCCTGCTGGCACGCATTGCCATTAGGTGTGGGGGTGACTTAGCATGGTTTTGTAACAGGGTACTCAACCGTTGGAGCAATCCAAGAAGTGGTAGTGGCCCTTATCACAACACAACAGGGTAACGTCTCCTCACAAGGTATAAGGGTTGCTAGCACCCTGGTTGTGAAAAATGCATTCAACGCAGCACAATGGAAAGATGTAAAGGAGGCTCTGGGAACCTTTTAAGGTACTTAAATACTAACAGCAAGTGATGAGAAGCTGTCCATGATTGCACACTTTGAGACAGCCCAGGGATGATGCAGGAGGGATGTCACTGCAGGGATCAATCCTTGGGCTCTTGTGGAATGTGGCATACGTGGACAATGACCCGCTTTGCCTCAAGATGCCTGACAATGTGATCCAGCAGTGATTATTGCAGGTCATGGGCTGTACCTTTCACCGGCAAAAGGCAAAGCTAGTTCTGGTGATGGCACAAAGCATGAAGACTCTCCTCTACATTCCTGTGAAGACCACAGTGCTGCAGATGAGGGAGGCAGTTCGATATTTGGTTGTTTGGTTTCCACATCCAGTGAGCAGCAGTTAATGCTGCTACAGTAACATCAGCTCAATCCTCTATCATTTGAGGAAAACCCCAAGAGGCTGTAAGGAAGCACAAGATGGATGCTTGTGAGTGCTGTACACTCCATCTTCTTATATGGAGCGGATGTGTTGGCTGATACACTGAGTATTGCTTACCACAGGAATTGGATGGCAATGGTGCAGCGGAGGTGGGCCTGCATTGCTTGCTCGTACTACTTTCTCAGGAGCCAGTATGGGGGGCAGCAAATGTTATCCTAATTCACCTTCCAGTCACCAAGCGGAGGGAGCTGTACTTATCAAGAGGGCAACCAGAGTACAGTAACCAGAAGAGAAAAAAAGGGATGTAACCCTTGGGAGGTGGCAACACGAGTGGGAGGCAGCCCAGAAGGAGAATCAGGTAGCTGATTCCAGCACTTTGTCCATGGCTCAGGCAGCGCCACAGTGAAATGGATTTCTCTCCTTTTATTGAACCTCACTCAGTTCCTTACAGGTCAAGGAGCATTTAGGGCATACCTGCGCCGAATTGGAAAGGATGAAAGCTCAAAGTCCCTGCACTGCAGGATGGCGCTTCCCACGCCATCCTCTCATGCCAAAGGTAGGCAGGCTGGTGATGCATGGTAGAAGGAAAATTAGAGGTGCATTGCTCAATTTGCCAGGGCAGTGCTCCGCCAGAAGATAAGGGAACTTGCTGGTCCAGGGCCAGTACCTCATAGGGGTCAATACATGCCCCTGAACCTCCCAAATGGTTGGGCAGTATGGGAGGATGTATGGGAATGGTGGCACACTGCAAGATTCTCGTCAGAGTGAAGAGAACGTGAGGGCCAACCTGATACAATGTGCTAATCAGTTCCAGGTTGGTTCTCAATACGCAAGAGTAAATCTATGGGGACACTAGGAGCAGATGCTCCCTCCTACATCCAAAACAAAAACGGTGTCGTAGAGGTTACTTCAGTAATGTGAGGATTCCTCTAATGGTGGTCCAACAGTAATGGAAACAAATAAATGACAATAATAAAACAAATAGTTACTATTTTTCCAGTAAATAGGGGTTTATAAACAAAACAAGGAAATTACAAAGCAATATAACCTTTTTATTGAATCAAAATACTTCAGGTTATATCTTAAAGAGTTATAAATAAAGCATCAAGTACTCAATAATCGAGAAGTCCTTGAAAGGAAGTTACAATAACATAAACAGCAAACTCAAAAAGTAGATGGGTCTGCTTTTCTCGTGTCACAACTGTGTAATTAAATTAATATGTCGTCTTCCTTGAGGTCCAGAAGAATGCACAATGGCCTGTATAAGGTGCTTGTAATGTTCATCGTTGCGTTGACTTTTTTGTAGATTCCAAACGTGGAAGGAAAAGCTGGAATGGCGGCAATCGTTTGTAACGAGAGTAAAATCGACTTGGATGCGCTCGCAAAAGGAATTAAAAGATTACTACCTTCATTTGCTCGGCCGTTGTTTCTCCGACTTGCACAGGATATGCCTGTGACTGGTAAGAACGTAATGTATGAATGAAGGATACTGTTGTCACAGTATTGAGGAGCAGTGGGAAAAGAGGTTTAGTTAATAAGCTGTAGATTCTCGTCCTTGGGTTAAGCGCATTTGTAGTGATTTTGTGGGTGAAGTTGAAGGTTTCATGGGGTACCATCGTCTAACTCTACTGTATCGTCTTATATCAACGTTTATACTGTTCAGCACTTGAGCAGTCCCTCTCCTTTGGCGTTTTCCTTCCTCTTTTTCTCCCAATTTCGAGCTCCTTGGTTCTCGCCTCTTGTACTCTTCCCGAACAGCGTGCTAGCCGAGGCTTGCCCTAAAAAAGAACCAGCTGAGCGGTCTTCATTAGTGTGATCTGACCAATTGTGATTGCTGTGTGTAGACAACGGGAAACAGTCCGAACTACAGGCAGGCATTTTAAATAAAATAGGAAGAACGCAGGAAATGGTCGGCTCAGCCTTCAAGCTCGCAAAGATTGTCCTCAATGAATGTCTGGATCACTCAGAGGGACTGTGACTACCTCCCTCGCCGCCCTCCAGGCTTCTGTATCTAGTTCCTTAGAAAGAAGGGTTTCCAGAAAACCTTCGATGCTACAGGATGTGCGGCGTTGCATCCAAGCTAAAACCTGTTCTATATTCCCTTTCCTTATGGACTACTTATGATGCATGCTCCAGGGGTTCTTAGAGCTCTTTGCTACCACAATGTTGTCTTTTGACCCTTTTGTTGGCAGAAGGTCTCATAGATGAAAACGTTCAGAGTGTGTCATGACTCTGCTGGTACGTTCTTGTGGCAATATTTACACTCTGCTTGAGGGAATTACGTTCGTCAGTCCACCAGAAGGTCTTGTGCTTCTGTTTCCCAAGCAAGAAAGGCCAGCAGAGTGTGAACTGTGGTGACAATATCTACTTTGCCATCCACCCCTTCCGGTGAGTAAACTGGAAGGGGTGTTTACTGCAGGGGAGAGGTTTTCGTCATAATGACGACTCCAATCCCTACAACAGTTTGTATGTTCTCCATTGCTGATCTGTGTTAGGTGCCTCTCCTTCCACTTTACAAAAATGGTCCTTGCGCTTAAAAGAAAACGTGGCCCTTTGAAACTCGCCAGCCAAGTGATTAGTGGAATTAGGTTGAAAACCAGAATAAGAACTCCTCACCAATCGTACGTATTCTCCCGAATCACGCATATTGCGTGCCTTACATCCACAGTACTGTTTTCAGTAGATGCCGAGCGAGTGGCTGAGCTCTTATTTGCTGGCATATGCGCAACCTGGGAGACATTCATGGATGGCTCACTTAGCCTGAGAGTTTGCGAACAGGCAATATGAGAAGGAAACAGACCTGTGGCAGTACCCAACCTCCTCATCTTGTTTCCAGAAGCTCCTTCAGCTTTGGTCTCGCCAGGCTAATTGACTTTAGCATTCCTGGTTAGTGCCCCGTTTCCACTCTCTTGTCAATTTTCCTGGTTACCACAAGTACACTCGCCCTTTGAACAGTGCACTATTACTACATCTTTTTCTTATCTTACACCACATTAATTGAGTGTAAACAAACCATTTGATCAAAATGTTAGTGAACATTATTTAGAGCACTGATTATTGATATTGTTTGTAATTTTCAGGAACCTTCAAAATCCAGAAAACCGATTTCCAGAAGGATGGCTACGATCCTTCGATAGTCAAAGATCCGCTTTACTTTTATGATGACAAGCAATGTAAATTCCTGCTTCTCGACAACGATTTATTCGACAAAATACAAGCCAATGAAGTGCTTTTATAATAAATTGGAAATTGTTGGCTATCGCATGAGTCCAGTTCAAATTAGAATGCTCAAGTTCAGTACTTCGATGTAATATAATTTTATGATTAATAATTCATACAATGTAAATATTGTGATATGTACTATAAAACAGTTTAAGGACTAGTCTCAATCAAGAGTTTTGTTGCAAAAGTGAATCCTTCGCAGTTAAATGTGCCACCATTGACTTTGCCGTGGTAGGTGACTCCTTAGAGGGGTTCAGGACACTTATTAGTGGACCTTCAGGCAAGAGGTCCTGGTTTCCCCCTAGGGTGGCTGACTGGTGTCTTAAAGGGGGGGGGGGCTTAGCCAACAGGGTGGATTCCACACCATGAGTGATCACAATAACCAGCCTCATAGCCTAGGGCTTTTTCAGCGAGGGGCCTATCCCTTTCCCATTCCCTTCCTCTGTTTCCACTGATCTTGAGTGTCTTCAAGCTTAATTGATGAACCCTTTCTGACCAGTGTGATTTCCTGGCCCAATGTACGTAACCTAATTCATTCTTTGATTAAGCAAGGAACCTGAAAACCCAACTATAGGGATGCATGGTTGATAACCAATGTTAGCCATACGAAATTCAAAACTAATAAACTTACAATCATTCCATGCTTGGTATTTGAGCTACCATCATAATCCAGCAAGCTGTGGGTCATAGATCTTATAAAAAACTACACAGTTGAGAGCTGAGGCACTCGGTAGTGAGTTTTAAAACGAAAAGGTTTTTGGCTTATCTCATTGTTGCACACAATCTTGCTCCAAGAATGCCTTTAATGACTTCTAGGTTTGATCAGTCAGTATGCGTTTCTTTTCGACGACAATATAGATTGAATTTTATGTTACGGACACGATTGCAGCCTGCTCAATGGAACAAGATGGCGGGCTCCACCTGGGAATGTCCCTAACCACAAATTCGAAGTTGGAAGAATGGGGGGGGGGGGTTGTGGTGGAAGTGGCTACTATGAGCCATGCCATCAGCTGGTTCTTCCACTTGTACAGGCTATCGAACAGAGCGAACCTTTGCATAACACGTCGCTATTATTCAAGGAAGAAGCCATTTCCTGAGTGTTGACCCAGGAACAATACAATCGATTTCGATTTATAATGTTTTTAAATGTTTTCATGTTATGAATTGATCGTTCACTTCTTTCCCGGGAAAAAATAAAACATGAGAAGTGCACCGGTGAGCAGTATGATCCAGAGTTTAAGAGTCGATTCCCATCGCACAAAGAACAGCCCCCAATGCAAACACAAAATGGCAGATCAGAGCAGCCTCCCACAAAGAGAAGAGGCGTCAGTCTTGAGATGGTTGGGTCCGGAAGGACATGGACCCGAAGAATCGGAGAGTTAGTGAGAAAAAAAGGAAGGAATAAGATATATGAAATCGAAGGAAATTCGCACAACGTGGGGAACATGCAGGGGGATTAAGGAGCAGTAGGGGGTCCCTTCAGGAGCAACGGAAGGAGAAGGTACAAATATTTCATGTTTTCACGCCATGGCGCCAGAACTTTGTCGATGGCAAACAACTCTTCTCCCTGTAATTGAGATCAAGCATGAAATATTGATGAGCATAAAGAGCATCACGCTTGCATTCCTTACTCAGATGTGGCAAGGCGCACCAGGCGCACACAACAGGGCTTGTACAGGCCACTGCCAGGTGGCCATAGCGCTGGCATTTGTAGCACTGAGTGGGGGCTTGGTACTTTCGTATGGCGCACCGCTGCCAGGCTATTTGGAGGTGCCTTGCCCCCTCTAGTTTTTTGTATAGGCTGGGTGATACCTCAATCACCCAATCCTTCTGTCTGCCACGCTTTTTGGTGAAGAGAGGCCTGACGTCCTGCGGCTGCAAGCCTAACGCAGGGTTGTGCTCAACAACTTGTTGGGCCAAGTCCTCTTTTTGAAGGTCAGTCCGCACGTCGCACAATAGCAGGTGTGGGAAGCGACCCAGAGCGGCTGACGCTTGGAGCTTCAAGTCCTTCTTCGTGGAAATGTGGCTGGTAAGCGCCTTGGCCATTTCTGGCGTTTCCGTCTCAATGACGGTGCCACCTCCTACTGCAGTGCGGATGTCTAGCACTCGGACGCTTAGAGCTTGGAGGTCCGTAGCAGGGACACCCCGCATAAGCGCTTCCATTGCGTCAGGGTTGGAGGGACCAGCCTCTCCTTCCTCACATGTCCGCCTAACCACTACCACGTTTTGTCGTGGGTTTTTAGGGGGAAGTTTGGCAAGCGGTGGAGGCTTTTTATTTTTACTTTTGCCCTTGTTTTTGGGCAGAGGCGTAGGCGGGGCGCTGCCCTCGGCCTGTTTAGTTGGGGCCTTTTTATTCTTCCCTCTGCGCTTCCTGGCCCTGGCAGACTGCCATTCCGCCTCAGCTCCATGAGGGGAGGAAGGCGCAGTAGCGGCTACTGCCGCATATGAGGGCCTGGGGTACTACCTGGCTCGTTGAATCTCCTTGAGTTTGGGGGCTGGTGGCACTGGCTGCTGGGCAATTGCCCTACGCAGCTCTTCCTCACGACAGCCGCCACAGTTTCCCGCAGGGGAGTGGCAGGGGGCGATGTCGTTGGGGGGGCATTAGCTTTTATAGCCAGCTTCGAAATTTCGAAGAGGCAACTAGTGACGAGGTCCCGCATAGGTCCTGTCGCGTTGGCCCTCATCCGTGCCAGCTGGCCGTGGATGATTTGGACGTATGCGCAAATTTGCTCCATGTCCGACAGTTTAGGGTCCACGCTGTGTAGAGTGCTTGTAGAAGCCGCGTTGCCCGTGCTACTAGGGGAGAAGGGGAGATGAACGCGGTTTGCCCGGTTCTTTCCGCCCTTGTTTGTTTGGACGACGAGGAGGTTGCTCATCGTCCGAAGAGGGAGGGGTCGAGCTTGGCGAGCCCGAGGAAGAGGCGCAGGTGGCGTATTTATTACCTGCTGAAGTTTTAGTTGACTTTGTCATTTTATTTTTACTAATATGGGGGGGGGGGGATTAAAGAAGCAGACTGGTGTAGTGTATCCTTGTGAGTTCATTTGGTGTGTGTGTTAGTGGTATGAGCGAGAGGTGCTCGAGGCAGTGTCCTGGAAGCTCCCCTTCAGGCATATTGATTCTAGCCCCTTTCGCTGGTCCGTTGAGGGTCAAAGGGAGGCCCCCACATGCGCCGCAGCTGCCAGTCCGGCCACCCACCGGGACTAAGACGCATGAGGGATTTTTCGGCTGCTGCTCAGAGTCAGCCCTCGGCCACTAGTGATGTGGTGAGCGGGACACACGCTATCAGCCGCCCCAGGAACGCTCAAACCTGGTTTTTCCCTATATAGGGGATCGCTCAAAGGTGTTAGCGAGCTACTTCCAGGACTGTCTTTCGCTCATTATGAGTGTTTCAAGTGTATGTGTTCTGCCACGCAAGCCGTTGCAGTGTATTTAGTATCTGGAATATGTTGTGTATGTCAGTGTCGTGAGCTTTAAGCCCCTTTAAGGCCGGATTTAACGACCACGCAGAGGATACGGCAGGAGAATTCTGTCCCCCTTCCTGCGGGGGGTGTGTTCTGCGATCCCAGCTAAAGGTAGGGGGTTCCCAGTGTGTCATGTATGTGAATGAAGTGTAAGTTGTGTCCCTTTTAGTCCGGCTTATACGGACACGCAGGGAGTACGGCAGTGGAATTCTGGACCCCCTACTGCAGGGTGAGCACAGTGTGGCGACAGAGTACACTGTGACGCCCAGCCACAGTTAAGCCTCGTTGGATGTAATCCTGCGGGGACCTCATAGAGGTGAGGTTGTCTTTCAAGCTGGGCCCACCCGGCTGTCCCTTTTAGTCGGCTCATACGACACGCAGGGAATACGTCAGCGGAATTCTGGACCCCCGACTGCAGGGTGAGGTGACTACAGACACACACACACACACACACGGACCACGCGCCGAAATTAGGTTTTTTAGACTCAGTAGGCCTCAAAACGTAAAGATCTGAAGAAAACCCAAATTTTTTTTTTTTTTTGGGCCGATTACTATACTTTCCTTCCCTTCGGGTAGCAGAACGAACAAAACAAAACAAGAACCAGATCAGTCGGTTCAGCCACTCTCCTGCAAATCAAACTACAGACACACTGTTTTTTGTTTGTTTTTTTCGTAAATGAGACTGCGGCACCCAAAAAGGAGAAACTAAATAAATAATACATAATAAATACCCTACCCTGGCTCTGGGGATAGAAGGATTGGGACGGGGAAGGAAAATCGGATAAGAGGATGTTCCATGATAGACCGACCACCAGTTCATACTCGACCCGAGCAACCTTGCCAGGACAATGCTGCAACCCTGATGTTACCTGCCTCCACTCCATGAGCTTCCGACACCACCATATGAAGATCCGCCCTGTCATATTTGCACTTCTTGGCTTACCAAGTTAGCACAAGATCCCACCTGGCGATCCAGGATCAATGCAGACTGGTCTGGACCAACCAGACTGGTCTTTCTCCATAGGCAACTCGGTAGTGCCACTCTCTCTCCACTTCCCAGCCCTCAGATAACAATGCACCAGCAACCTGTTTACAGAGCACATGAGTACGTGGATGACAGCGAGCATTCACAACATGATTCAGGCCTCTTGACGCCTCATCGCTGTAGGCAGTGACACCAAACGAACAGTGTGGAAGTGCTGGTAATCCTTCCCATGAATGCCGACTGAAGCCCACTCCACCCACGCAGAAGAGTAGGGGGAGTAAGACACTGCCTGAGCTCCCAACCATTAACCAATCCATAAAGAGCATCCGCAAACTCTGAAAGCTTACTGGGCTTGGGGGCAGATGTAGTCGCCACATCACACTACCTCAACTGATCCCTAGAACGAATCCCTCCAGGGTGGACAACTGTGGTCAACACAAACACGGACCACGCACTGAAATTAGGTTTTTTAGATTCAATACTTTTCTTTCCCTTCAGGTAGCGGAATGTAAAAAGGTAGGAATAATTATAAAGTAAACTAAAAACCGTTTTGAAAAGAACAATTTTTATTTTATAAGCACTAAATCCCGGCTGGTACTTCGTCGAATGCCTGAGGAACATCAAGGAATCAATCAATCAAATCCAGCACAACTATGCCCTCCAGCAGAATAGCCTTGACTCCCTCACGGACTGGTCACCAGAGCTTTTCTCAACCCTGAGAAATAACAGCTAACATTCTTCCATCACTCCCCTGCTCTTGTGCTCCAAACGTATCTGTAATAAAGACCCGTCTCGTTTTCGGCCGGGTTGAAATACTTTTGTACCCACTCACGCAATGCGTTCCCTTGGCTTTCTTTAACGAACTTCTCCCATTCATAAATACGGGTCTGTCTGGCTCGTTTTATGGTTTCTCGTCAAGCGTCATTCTTCGCTAAATGGCCTTCAAGATGGGAATCACTTGTTCCAGCATTGATCACCTGTCACTGTCCTGGACGCTATGTCCCCTGAGGCCTTGCTGGGCGCATAGTCCGCTATTGGGCTGGCTTGTTGCTTCCAGCCTCCTTGCTCAGGTCGACTTTTTTTCTGTTCCTTTTCTTCCTACAAATTACATGAGCGATTGGGTGATCCTCCCCACAACCGGGTTCGTGTCATTGATTCTGCTTTTGTCCAGTGTGTCCGCTCTCTCATTTCTTCCATCTGGAAACTTATAAGTATAATGTTCCCTAGTGTTTTCACAGCCGACTGATTTGTTCTAAAATGATAATATCCAGAACATTTCTCTTTCCAAGTACCTTGATACAAACGGTAACGACTTGAAACCCAAGGGAAGCATTCAACATGAAAAATTGATTACGATGAAAGGGTACAGTCAATTGGCTGGTACGATCTGTGAGGTCTGAAATATAAAATAACTTTAGGGATAGAGAAATAAGCCACTTCTGGTCGCGACTTCGGTCACTGTTCCCGTCGCTGAACCTTTAATTTTTGTTCTTCCTCCCTTGTTTTCTAGCACCCGTGCAGTCGAAACTGGACAGGGAAACGAAAGTAATTTAACTTTTTTGCCAGTAAATTGGTTCAAAACCCCGTCGTGACGTTTTCTTTTAAGTATAGTAGTGGCCTAATTGTTTAGTTGTTTCCAGTAAAATGTTGTCGATGACTCTGTGCAGTCGGGTCCCTGTAGTTTCTCGCAATTTATTCAAACGGGTAAGTTGCGGTTGTGTTAAAAAGGTCTAGTTTGACAATGTACTGTAATAATATAATATGATACTATGCTGATGCCTGACAGTATTGCCATTTTTTGTTTAGGGAGTTCACAGTCAGAAAAGTGAAGCGTCCAACCGTATCAGTGGAGCAACAAGATACGGAGTTCGACTTCCTTTGCATCCTCCTCCGAATTTGAGGAATATCAAACGACAAGATGGGATCGGCGCTGGGTATTTACTTCTGGCAAGCTAAATCTAAATTATTACTAGTGATCCTTTGCGTTACCCCGCGAAACTGAAAATGCGGGTTATATTTAGAGTAAGCTGGGCAGTTGTTTGTGTTTTAGATTCCTTCCTCTAAAATAATCACAAAATACGTTGCGGACCCAACCTTACCTTGTGTTTTCGACTGCAGACGTCTACAGGTGCGTCCACACTAGTGTACGGTATATGGAGTGAGTGCTTATTGTCCGATTGCAGTACTTCAAAGATTTGATTTGCAGCCGCACTTCCTCGCCTCATCATCCTTCTACAACTTCCTTACAAGAACTGAGAGAGGATGTGTAGCGAATGGGTGAATCCTGTCTCATTTGTTAGTCAGGGGTCTCTTTGTAGTGGTGTGAACGCTGCTTAAGGCAAAGGGTATGCTCCTAGTGGCCCCATGAATTTACTGTCCTCTTAACCCTCATGAGAATCTTGCAGCGTGCCACCATTCCCATACTGTTTAGCAGTTTGAGAGGTTCAGGAGCGGTCTTTCCTCCATGCCTTCATCCAAGCAAAATACTGGTCCTGCATTAGCAAGTCCCATCCTCTTGAGCGTTGCCCGAGCGATTCCTGCAAATTCAGGAATGTACCTCCAGGTTTCTTTGAAATTCAATTTGTTGCGGACGAATGCTTCCAGTTCGAGCTGACTGACTTTGTCTTCCTTTGTGTGTTGCCAGCCTGGACACCTTTGGCAGTGAAAGCATCATCCACAATTGTCCAGCAGTCCAGGCAGTTTGAACTGGCATCCATTAACTAAGTGCTGGAATCAGCTGCCTGGACCACTGCCCCTTCTGAGCTGTGCTCCATTTGTCTTGATTACTTTGATATATGAGTTATTTGTTTTCAAGTAGCAGGATTTTCCTCTGCCGAGTACTAATCTTGCTGGCTTCATTATATTTCAGATAGTTCCCATTTCAACCTTTTTTTTGGGCTGCTGGCAAGTAAAGAGAAAGAAATGGAAGGAAGCGTTGCTGGAATCAATTTCTGAAAGGACCAAAATACCTGCTATACCTTTGCCAGCTGAGTACGTAGCATTGTAGTTCTGTAGTTGAGCATTACGTGTTTCGTACTTAATCAAGTCTTAATTATCACTGCGTATTTTTACTATTGTTGCCTGTTTCGAAGTGGAGTGTATCGAGAAAGTGACACGTCTAAACATGAGTCCCCAGGACGTCATGTTTACAATAGATGTGCTGGGAACGCAAAATTTAAATTAAAAGAACGAAAAGAAGATATTTGGGGACGAACCTACGTGAATAGCTCTTACGGAATATGTATAATTCGATAGTAATTGAAAGAAAAGGCTCTCAGAGCTACACTACAAGTAAATAAATAAAACGAAGAAAAAATTAACTAAAAAAATATTCTCAAGAAGTAATTGAGCTCATCACAAACGAATGAAAAAAAAGTTAAAAATAAAGACTTCTCCAATGGCTGGTTTATCAATGTCATTTGCAGGCTGGAATAAAGGTCGAATAATGGAAGACCTGTTCATCAATTCAGTTTGCCGGCCAGCTAGCGCTCTGAAACTCCTGCTACTTCCACTCACCGAATATCGATGGCTGCTAATTCTATGTTTAAACCGACCTTGAATGGATGAAACAGAAACCAAGTTCACTAGTGCACACCCTGGGAGGAGAGCCCATGCACACAGTTTCGTATAGCTGGCAGTAGAACAGAATGAGGGCTGCATCCTGTACTGCTCCAATAATGGATGGAGTGGCGTGGAATTCGCACTGTGGTCCTAGAGTAGTTGGCTCGCCAGGTATGTCGGGTGCCACCATCCACGTCATAGGCATTCTAGGACAGGGCTGTGCTAAGTTTGCTACGGCATACACTGGCTGCTAGGGATCTATCGAGCTAACTCCAGCCAGCCCTTCAAGCTCCCCCCCCCCCTCCCAGCTAGTGCTCGGTTCAGGGAGTGAAGCTTGACATCGTACTGTAGCCAGTGTATCCTTCTTTATGTGGAACCTTACAACGAGGTAAAATGGCAAGTTGCAACGTCCCAATTACCAAAATGACGGAAAGCCAGGGTGAGCCATCTGTACCCATCAGTAGTATGCTCCAACGCACACAAAGTAAAGAAGACCAAAATAAAGACGAAATGAGTAACGGGATGCTGATGGCCCAGCAAACTACTAGTTCGTCGGGATTCTGATGAATCATATTCGAGCTGAAGAGAATGAATCGGAGCTTTGAGGTTGCAGCCCATCCAAACGAGTAGTACATACGTTAATCGTTATTTCTTCCCCTCTTGGCAGTATTGGTTCTTCTCCGCTCCCTAATGGGACCCATTGGTCAATGTCACGTAAATACAAAATAAGAAGAAGAAAAACAATGAAAATAATTTTTCAAGCATACACAAACATTGTTTTGTTTTGTTAAATATTATCAAATGTAACTGGAAGCAGTTTCGATTTTTTTTTAGTTTGAACGAGGTTCATCAATTGGAGTACAGGAGGGTGGCAGTGCGGGGGCACTTTGATCACACCCAAGAGCAGTATCTCGGCCCGCGCTCTTGTTTGACCGAAGGAGACTCCACTTACGGTGGCAAATTGTTGACAACCGCTGCTAACACCTCGTCTGGTTACCTGGTTGTCACGCCCTTCATTTTGTCCGATACAGGGTGCGTGTAAACGAACATGATGTTTAAGTAAAGATAACATTCTCTCGCCCTGCGTAATTGTCTCAGATTGTCTCTCTCTTCTTTTTAAAGAGAGCGAATCCTGGTCAACCGCGGGTGGGTTCCTCTGATCAAGAAAAAACCTTCCTTGAGGCTGGAAGGTCAAATAAACGACGAAGTTGAGCTTCAAGGGGTTGTCAGGTTGACCGAGCCCCGACCCCAGTTTGGACCTTCCAACAAGATGGATGTTCGCATTTGGTTCCACAGGTTTGATCGTTCAAAATATCGTTATTCTGCCATTATGTTACAATTGTGTGATGCGAATCCGTTTATTTTACTGTAAGTGGGCACACTGAATAACACTATCAAAGACGTACATTTCCCTTCCTGTTCATGTTTGTGAGCATGAGATTTGAGCTGAATGAAACAACTATTGACTTCATCGATTTCGGATTATTTTGCATAATTGTTTCTGTAAGGTACTTGTTTTATATTCGGTATCACAACTTCCAGTTTGTGGAAATAATCAAAAACGTACGAAGAAGATGGTTTTTTTCGAGATTTTGGAGTTAACATGAGTCCAAACATCCTCCCACGAGGGGGCGCAATCGGAAGAAGCTTCTTAAGGTATGAACAGCGTTGGTTTCTTCACTATTCGTCCATACGGTGCCTTCTAGCCGTGGGTACTACACACTCACCGAAATAAAACTGCTGAAGCCTATATTTTCTTTGAATCCAATACATTCTTCGCTGCTCTCAATTTCGAGCTTGTGGATCTTTTGGAATGGCCTAGTCAACTCTCCTCATGCTGCCTTGATTATAGCCACTTTGGCTTCTCGATCTTTCACTATAAATACTTCAAACATTCGACCCAAAGGCCAATTAGTCCCCTTGGCAGGTCTTGTTTTTCCTTGGGGGACGAGGAAAGCTAATATTCAATTCTAAATCGCAGTCGCAAGTTGTTTCAAGAAGTGACCAAGTACCATAGTCTTTTATTGAGTTATTAACTATATACTGCACCTAATTTCACAGTGTTTGTGCAGAATGTCGGCTGGAATTAATGGAGTTCATGGGCTGCTTCGTTTTTGCAGAGCAGTGTTTCCTTATTCTGATTCTGCCATACCTAAATTTCGCTTCACAATTCCCTGATAGCATCCTTAAGCATCCCGGGAGGGTCGCTGAAATATTTAAAATGACGACGAAGCTTATGCGTGCGCAGACGTTACTTTTGTAATTATTAGGTAATCTGTGTTGACAAGCGAATGGTTCAGAAAAAAAACCCCATCGATGACATTTTCGTCGAAAAGTAGTTAATGGCGCTGTCTGTAGGAAGTTGAGGTGAGGCATCAGAATATGCTGTCAGTTTTAGAGAAACCCCACGCCATTGCCTTCAAAGAAGGGCAGTGCTGGGGAAAACCCCCATTGTTACGCGCGCTAGTAGGGAAGAACCCCATGCTTCCAGTTGAAATGTCCTTCGCTCATAATTTCGGTAATTCGAAGAAAAATGGACAGCAGTCGTGAAGGAGAAGTCCAAAACAAGAATGCTGCAACAGAAAGTCATGAGTTGCGTCCAGACTGCAGCTGCAAAAAGCTGATTCTCGAAGACTGTCTCCGAATTATTTAATGCGCTAGTGAATAGAAACAAGCAACATTTCTGATAAGCAAAAAGGTGATCTTTCACGCCCTTATTTCCTAATCAACAATAAATCTTGATCTTTCCTCCCAAGGATGTGTTGGCAGATAGTTTGGGAACACGTTAGAACTTTATCCGGGTTTTTAAAGCCCCCTATGCATTTTTATTCTTATAGAAATGTTTTTGAAAAGGCAGAGAAGTGGAAAAAGAATGAAAAATTAAACCTAGTCAAAGTCGTTGAACAAAATTATAATTAAAATTAGAAAAAAGAAGAAATTTGAAGCTGAGAAAAAATAAATGCACTAAACGAACGAACTTAATAAATCAAACACTCCTTCCACGAGAAAATTAATAGTTCGGCTGTGACGAGAAAATTCGAACGATCAAAAAAGTCTGACCGTGAGGCTGATGTTATAGTTGACGATAAACTCTTTCTTTCGATAAAACGTTGAAAACCTCCACTTGGTATGCTGGTAGGAGTGGTGCACCAATGTTGGCAGAAATAATTTGGATGCTGCTAACTTGATGATGGCAGAAGAGAGAAGAGACGAGGTGCGTGCAGCCCCATGCAACTGGCCAGCTTCGACAGGGGTGGTGGACGATGAGTCACTGACTCCTGTCTGACAATCAAGACCGTGTTCAATTCCCTTCATCTCTCCCTCATTTTCTCTAAATCAGCTTTTTTGCAATGATGGGGTTATTCCCCTGTACCCTTCAAGTGGATTGTGTTTTGGACAACTGAACCCTCGTTCACCTTTCTACAACTCGTCATCACTTCAAGACTTGCCTTATCGGCTCTTCTCCTCCTCTCTCCTACCAGTGACCAAACTTTTTCCCCCTGTCCTGTTCTCTCGTCCAAGACGCTCCTTTTCTCCGCGAGGAAGTCCTTATTGTTTGCGTCAAGTGATACATGGGCAATTTGTATTACCTACGAGTTCTGCACGCATTTCCGAACGCACCATCGGAACTGGTCACCTCCTTCCGTTTAACTGAACAATCAGGTTTAATATTCCATTGTACAGGCATATATCATCCCCCAACTTTTTTTTCTCTTACCCCCGACTCATTTAATATTCTTACAATACCAGCTCTTTTATTGAAGCGAAGAAATTTGTTAATTCTTTCAACTCTGCGTTTCCTTGACAGTAATTGTTTCTGTAAAGACTGGTAACTATTTTATATTTGGTGTTAAAACTTACTGTTCGTGAAAATAAACATAAAGATATGAGAAAAAAAGGGTTGTTATAAGATTGGGGAGTTACGAGTCAAAACACAAGCCATTCATCATTGTCTACGCAACCTCGATTCATTCTGAAGACGTTTGTAGGTGAGATCACTACGTCGCCTTACCTTGTCCCTTCTCAATATTTTTCCTTCATTCGCTGCCAACCTGTAACTACCTAGTTCTTTCCGACGTTTTATTTTACTACCTCCAGGAGGCCACGTGTGTAAAATCATTCAGCATTTGGCCACTTTAACCGCCTTTCATTCTGCAACATCACGCCAGAACGCCACAGCAGTTCATACTTGTATTCATATTAGTTTCATTTCAATTTATAATACCTAAAGTCCACTAACAACATTTTGGAACGTCTTTCTTGGGCGTATCATTCGCTCCAAAAGCTCGATCAATATCGCCGGAACGTCGTGTGATAACTGCACACTTCCCTCTGAGCAGCATGTCATTGTGTTGTCTTAAATACAAACCCATACATGTTCAGTCTACTTTGACTAATGTTTCTAAGAATGATGGTTACGTTGGGGGCAAGTGGTTTTCTTGGTTGCCAGAATAAAACGGTTCAAGCAATCACTCTCTGTAAGCTGCTGCTCTCACACAATTATTTGAACAACCATTACTTTTTTTTTAATGTCCATTCTCGCGGAGTCATTTATTTGTCGAGTGATTACTTAAATGGCGTGTGGTGCCTTAATAACTGTCGTACTTCTCTAATTATTCGTCGAAAGAAATACATCCCACCTTTTGACGACATTTGTGTTCAAATGATCAAAACGCATCTGTGTGATTGCTTTCAGGGACGTTGAAGGGATGGCTGCCGCGAGCGACTGTTCCCCGATATTCCTAGACGCTTGTGTCGAATCAACTGTACCCGGAGGGCCTATTGGTGGACAGACGAGAGCCTCTTTTAGAAATGAACATCTGTCGTACATCATGACGTGGTGAGTAGAGACAAGAGTCAATCAGCGTCTTCACTCATTTGAGAAATAATCCTGATATAACGCCTTTCGATTGTTTAGGTTTTCTTTGAGCGCCGCCACTTCGTTTATGTGGCACATGAAGTACATTAAAAAGGTCTGGTGAGCGAATGGAGACAAGTCTTACTCTTTTCATCGCCGATGAACAGTTTCGTGTGCGTATGAATGTTTACAGTTACGCAGTTACTTTGGTTATCCTCAGTTCCACCTACTGTATTAATTTCCAAATACATGAATGTGATAAATGCTTGTTTTGTCTTCGTCCCGAACTTGACTTAATGCCGTTCAATGACTATTTTTACAAAATGGGGGAATGGATCTAATGTCTTGGCCCTAGGTGAAGTTTCTCCCTTTGCATCTCCTACAAGGTAGTGAAGCTGTCATCAGCTGGAGGAGGGAAATGTGAGGGGTGTCTCAAATCATTGATAAAAGCAAATCCCTTGACTATTCAAAGCTTGAGCCACTGACCGGGAGAGGAATTTCACTTTCAAGTATTTGACAACAATCCTTGGAACATCTCACAACTTTGCTTCTGCTTCACCGTAAGTGGGACAGTCGCACCCAAAAAGGAGAAACTAAATAAATAATAAGTAAGGAAATGGGGAGGGAGCCCAGACTACCGTACATCGGCTCTAAGGATGGAAGGGTTGGGACGGGGAAGTATAAGAGGATATTCCATGATAGAACGACCTCCAGTTAAAATATGACCCGAGCAATTCGCGGGTGGTGGTACTGCGTAGAATGCCTGCTTACACAACCAGCCGACGCATCTCCTAAGCATTTTTCTTGCACCCAAGAGAATACCTGGACATCCAGGATCACTGCAGACTGCTCAGAACCAACGGCGAAGATGTCAGGCCCCAGTCCATCCCTAGAGACAACCCGGTAGTGCCACTCTCTCTCCCCACTTCCCAGCCCTCAGATGACAATCCACCAGTAACCTGCTTGCAGATCGCGTCATGACGTGACAAGGCCCTCATGAGTACACAGACACACCTGCACCACATGATTCAGCGAACCCAACTTTTTTTTACTGGATTACAATACTTTCCTTACCATTTTGGTAGCTAAAATCAAAAGGATGCCGCTCTTTGAGAAAAAACGTGTATCTTGCGGAACCTGCGCCACAATATGGAGCAGCTTGGCGCAATGATCGGGCGATTTTCGTCCACTCCGTGCTACGGACTGGTAAGCAGGTCTGGGATATTTTCTAGTTTCTTGGGGTACACTCAAACCAGCTTTCTTCTCGAGGCGGCACAGAAGCGTCGAGAACCGTTCTAATAAAAATATTTTAACACAACAAGGGAACCCTTCTGAAGGCCAAACACCAAGGAGTCCCATGGCACATGAACGAAACAGCGAAGTCAGCACAGTTTGGTAGGGAAGGAAAGTGTATTGTGGTAGTTTACTTTATTCAAGATTGTAAACTGTTTCTTCGAATTACTTCTAGAATCTTACAGAAAATCTGATTTACGAAAACTTTGCAAAAGCCTCAGCACAGTACACTTCCTCCTTCATGAATCCAACAGAGTTAGTTCGGGCAGATAAGTTCTTGATTCAGCGGTTTGTTCTTTTTCCCCAGCATCAGTTTGAAAACATTTGATTCTCATTCGCGGGAGACAAAAGAAATGTGACAGGAAGTTCTGTTTGTGGGAATATACGGTAAATATTTCGCGACTTCGACGAAAACGCTGTTGGTATGAAAAAACTCATTCTCTGCATAACGAGAAGTTCCATTGCTTTTCTCGCATACACGCTGGTCCGAGGATCCTGCTGTAGTATTCTCTGCTCATTCATATGAGCCAGACATATAGGGACGAACATACAGTTAACCTCACAGTCACAACATGCTGTGGTACCCTCTCCTTGAAGATTTATAGCGCAAAACCCATTCACAGCAATCAGTGGGCAGAATTCTCCTTGACCAGTTCCACCTTTTAAATGTCCGTCCAAAAACTCTCATAAAAATGTGGTCATTGTCATAGCATTTCAAAGAGGGAGAAGCTGGTTACGCCTTAAAGTAGCCGTTAGAGGCACTAACGCGAGAAGTTTACACAGTAGATCCCCTAAGTCCTTAATCTCTGTCTGCAGCAGGGGGGTAGGGCCATCGCTGTAACAGACCCCTAAACTGGCAAAGGCCCTAACGAGCTACGTCTCCACCAAAACGAAGTTGAAGTTCGAAACCTCAATCCCTCTAGGCAGATTCTGGCGCCTGCACTCGTGCGACAACGGACCTATCCAGGGAAAAAGTTGGCCGAGTATCTCAACACAAATTTAAATTACAAGTTGTTTCAGGCACGAGCAAGTGCTTTTATATTAAAATTCTAATTGAGTACTGTAGCTAGTCATATACTGTCAATGGTGAAACGTGACTGTTAACCGCCGAATGAAATGACAACTGTGAAACTGCTCAGTCAACCACTAGTCTTCACAACCAGTCCGCTACTACATAAAACTACATCTTCTCCCCATGTTTTCTCCACCAGCTCAATCCGTTCTCAACTGGATGAGCGTCATTCGTTACTCAGAAACGAGACCTTCTCGCTTTAGAGCTTTGTTCTGGAGCGCAATTAATTGCTAGCCCTAACGATCAGTTCATTGAGGTTCCGTCTTCTCACAGTCTCCATTTTCTCCCAATCACAAGACCTACTCACGATTCCACCATTTCGTCTGCCTTCTGGAAATTTTTCGTATGACCGGTACGTAGAATTGATTTTCGTTATTGGCACTTGACACTATATCTGCACTAGCGAACTGACAAGCTGTGTATTCTCTCAGTTCGTATTTTCGGACTAGAGTAAGTTGAGGTCAGAAGCACCAACGAACGTACTGTTTCCACCGTAGTTTTGTTTCTATCTATTTAATCGTATTATAGCCCTGAGAGTATTTTTTTTTTTTAGTACAGCTTGACGAAGTCTCACACCAAGGAGATCCATCTCATTTGATTCAGCATCGCAAAATACCAGACTACAACGGAACGACGAAAGCTATAGGCAATTGGCACGACGTGACGAGTTGACCTGGCGGGCGTACAAATAATTACGAGTATTTTAGCTTTATTGTCCCGCGAGTTCTTACAATTTGCAGACTTTGTCTCACTATAGTTACCATAGAATTATTTATCGAATTTTGAGGAGGGTTTGTAAAAACATTTTCCTGACCGAAAACATGGGCGTATTATTGAGAATGAATGATAAGCCAAAAAAGGCAAGAAGTGTTCTCATCTCGCGGGTTCATCCCCGCATACTTCCTTTTCGATTTTCTTCCAATTTTTTCCGCTTATTTAGCACAACGCTGGAAAAAGGGCTTCTCAGGATTCCTTCACCTTCCAGTCCCCTCTAATCACCATGAGAGCTGTTGGCTCGTCGAGGTGTCTGCCCCCACTCAATTCCCAGGAAATCTTCGAACTGTAATTGCGAATAAAACTCCGTGTTCCGATTGCATTTGGTTGTCATCGTGCATATTCCCCTTCCACACTTAGTACGATATCGTAACATCCAGAAATGTTTTACAACCTACCAAAATCAACGATGCTCATCTCGAACCTGTATGTATTCACACGCAGCCTGTTAACCAACCCATTTTACTTTCTTCAGGACTGGCTGCCTCACTACTCACTACCGTCCCCTGCCAGACATAGTCCAGTGGCTTTTGGTCATACCTTTCCTTTTGGTTTTGTCATTCACTCTGAATAAAACAACTATGTTATCGGTCAGGAAAATTTGTTTACAAAATCCGTAAAAATGTTGATAGTTTACGTTTTAAGACATCGGGGCTAGGTCCGTACGCCGTCCTGCTATGTTTTGCGGCTTTAACGTTGTCTAAAAACCCGTTCTTTCGCCCACAAAAATCTCATTCGGTATCTAGTTGTGCCCGCCTGCTCGGCATTCCGAATGGACGAAACCAAGTGTTGTTATGGGCAAAAAATGGTTAGTAAAAATTAACAAATTTCGGCAGTTTTGTCGCAAATATGTCGTGTTCGGTATTGTTTTCTAGGTATTTTTAGATGCTAGGTCAAATCAAACAATTCTCAGAGGCGAACGAGTGCGTCTAGACCAGTGGTTCCCAACCTGGGGGCGATCGCCCCCCGGTGGGCGATTTGGGTTCTAAGGGGGGCGATAAATTTGTGGGGGGCGACAGGGGGGCGATCAGTATGAAAAGGCAGAAAAAATAAACTAACTCTTCTGTAGAGTAGAATCTTGAGTGTCGCAGAAACATGGTAGCGTTTTAAAAACAAATTCACTCGTTTTAAAGAAAATTATGGGCAAAAAAAAATTAAGTGGTATACGGCATGAAACCCTTCAACTAGTAATTAATGGCGTAAATGAGATAAAAGCCAGTGCCCTGCATGACCGTCTCTTCCGACAACTGTGCCACCGAAATGATGAGGAATTTGAGCGGTTGCTCCTTCACACGGCCGTGAGGTGGCTTTCAAAAGGAAACTGTTTGCGGCGATTTTTTGAATTGTTCGAAACAGTGACTGAATTTCTCGATTCTTGTGACCCTGAATTGAGTCAAGCGTTGAGACTTCGCAAATGCGAGATTGCATATCTGACTGATATTTTCGAAAAACTCAATGAGGTCAACATGAAGCTGCAAGGAAATAAGATGAATCTTATCAAAGCAAAAGGCATTATCAGTTCGTTCATTGCCAAGTTTGCCAAGAAATCAAGATTTGAAGACATTGCCAATCTTAAAATTCCAGATTGGGTTTTAGATCCATTTTCGTTTGACGCGGTGGACACCCTTGAACATATTTTGCAGACAGAGTTTTTGGACCTGAAATATGACTGTGAGGCAAAGATGATTTTTAAGCAGCATGGTTACGAGTTAGCCTGGGTAAAACTCATGGAATCTTATCCAAAACTGTGGGAAATGGTTGAATCCCTCTCATTTCCATCCACATATTTAATGGAAAAAGGATTCAGCTCTGTCGTCCAGCTCCTCACAAAACAAAGGAACAAATTGGATGTTTGCAGCAAAGGAGACCTGCGCCTTCACCTGACCAACATACAGCCGGATATTCAGGCTTTGACTGCAGTCCACCAATCACAAGGGAGCCATTAAAACGGTAAATTAATTAATTGAAATAATAATAATTGTATATAATAATAAATCATTTAACATAATAATTCAGTCTATTATTTTTACAACAACACGTTTCTTACATTTAAATAAGGGTATACCGTACTAAGAGAAGGGGGGCGACAGGGGTGAGTCGTCTTCCACTAAGGGGCGATACCTCATAAAAGGTTGAGAACCACTGGTCTAGACGTTAGTGAGCCAATGTCTACTAATTGAAAGAACTCGCAGGACAATAACTACAGCATAAGTCACCAATCAGCTCGACTCATGTCATGCCAATTGCCTGGAATTCGTAACGTTTGTCGTTTCGTAGTAGTTAGGTATTTCGTGTGGTTTACTGGAATTTTTCAATGCTGAATCGAATGGGATGGGTCTCGGGTGTGTGACTCGGTCAAGCTGTTCATGAGATTAATAAACCGTTGTGTAATCATTTTCAGGGTTGTGTTTGTACTTCGTATACAATTTTATTTTCGGATTTGGCTTCAGCAGTTACTCATTTCATAATTGAGAGCTCTATTTTTATCTTTAATTTATAATTTATCCAGCTATTCCAGTTTGTTTACTTCACTCGATAGAGTGGACTCCTGGGCACAAAGGGATCATAGGAAATGTTAGGAAGGACCATTTGGCCAGACCCGGTTCGTCTTATGTACCTATTGGGCCACCTCCCCATTGCGTGCCTTCTCTGCCACTAGTCAAAAGTGAGAATATGCCAGAATGCTGCAGGAGTTAGGTACTGAGCAAACACATGAGATAAGACAGAACCTTGTGAGGATGGACCTAAGGCAGACTGAGGGGATAAACGAACACATGTATGTTAAGGGCATAGTCGACACCCATCGGTGAAGGTGGCGCTGCACAGATGAGGAGACTCCCGACCACGTCCTGGCCAAAGAATACTCTCGCGAGGCAAGCAACGACCTGTGAGACATTTGGACTGGCATCTCACCTGGACTGCTCATCCTACCTGAGCTTTCAGGCAGAAAGCTATTTATATTTCCTTCAGTACAACTCGGTGGACTAGTTTTGCTTCTATTCAGTTCGTTTTCTTTCCACATTTTCTTCTTTTCAGTCAGTTTTATCTGAATTACGCAAAAACGATAAATTTATCGTCGCTCAACTGCGAACGACACCCTTCACGTCACAGTGCCCAGCCTATACCTCCCGCTAAATGGTGCTTTTGTACGAGTGCTCACTCCAATTGAACTCTCTTTTTTCGAATAACGAAGGTTTATAATAAAACATTAATTTAAGACAACGCAATTTCAGTGGGTGAGTGGAGTTTAGTGTGAACGGAAATAATTTTAAGCCTTTCAGTGCGTCGTTTTTAGTGATTTGAATTTATAATGCGCATTTCAAATCAAAAAAACATAAAATTCATTTGCGACATAAGAAGCAGCGTCAGGATTATTTCTGCTCTGTACAATAATTTTTATATAAATTCAAAAACGTATGTACAAAATTTTAAAATTTACAAACAAAACAACGAAATAAAATATCACTCTGTTCAATGTACACAACTAATCGTATATATATACAATATTGGTCCAAAGGTATGTTTTGTGGTTACGAGAGCCAACTTGGTACAGAGAGACGATTGACGAGAAACTGACGGTTTCAATTCAGGTACTTATTCATTTCTTGTAAATAAAAACGTTGAGGGCGAAGCATTGCACAACATTCCTCTCACCCCGCAAGGACATTCGATAAATGTACTTCCCCCGACCGATCGATACATTCGAGGAGACTCGTCAGACACTCAACTCAGTACATGTAAATAACGCGTATTAATAGATACATTTTGACTAATTAACCGTATTCCTGTTCGTGAGGACATGAGCAAAGAGTTGCGGGGGGGGGGGGGACAAGTTTTCAACATTCAACATTAAAACATCACACAACTTTTCTATCACGATGGTAGAAAGTGATAGCGCGTAAGGTTGCACAAATTATTGTGTAAAAAATGTGAGAAATGGTGGTGGTGAGTGGAATTACGGAATTTATGGAGCATCTCCTATATATCTGTGATGAGCATAATCAGACTATCGTAATTTTCTGAAGATTGCACGAAGTTTATAAGGAAACAACAGCGCTAAAATCGATTTTGGTCGAAATGTTTCGTAATTTATTATGCTACTCACATAATTTTCTCACGGATGACACATTTATCGTGTTATAGTGTCATTTGCAGCTGCCCATGCTAGAAATGTATTCAATATCGTTAGAGCTGTTTTTGAGAAAAAAAATTTAGTGTTTTGATAACAATAGTTAGTTTTGGGCGGATTTTTCTCATACTCTTTTATTTTGGCGTCCCATAGTAACCTGCGGGCTAGATATCAACTTTGAGCTGATTTATTTCAACGTTTTTCGCTCAATCGCGTTCACCCACAGATCATTCTCCCAAATAGTGTTTTTCAAACGTGGTAGGCCTTAAAACTTAATGATCTGCAGTGAACGCAAAATTTTTCTTCAGCCGATTACATAACTTTCCTTTCTACTTTGCAGAGCTAAGGAAAGTAAAAATAAAGACAACCGATAAAACCCATCATCTTATTTTGTTCGTACAACTTTTAAAACTCATGAACCCAACGGCTATCGCAAGATTAATACTGCCAAGTTAAGTAAAGGTCTTGAATGGCTGTTAGCTGCATTGTGCGTGTCCGTAGAGCGTACAAAACAGTTTTCCTCGCAAAGGATGTACTCGAGAGCTTCTCAGAATTGAACATGGAGGGTTGCAGGATCGAGGGAGACACGCTTACTGTGCGAGAGGATCTCGATTACCTTGTACTGGAATAATGACACGATGGGGAATGATGCCCTGGAAGCTCATTAACGCCTTCAATGTGACCCAGAACCTTTAATAGCACTAATAAATTAGACATTAGCGCTTTCATTTCGGGATACAGCGCACCAAGCAGAAAATGGTGCAACCTGCAGAGTACTGTGCGGTGAGGGGTGTCTAATGAAAGCAAATAGAATCTCTCAAATTTCACAGATTGCGTCGACTGGTTGATAATATGACATCACTCGTGAGTGGCAAAAGAAAGAATGATGTCCTACAACATCCTGGTTGAAATAGTTAAGAATGTCACTGTAGAAAGGGGGTCAAGCGACATCCTCAGAACAGCTAGCTTCTACGGCTTCAAGATGCTGTTTTACAGTTGCTGAGTAGCTAATGAATGGGGGGGGGGGGATATGCGTGTTGGAGGCATATCTTGACAGACGCTATTCCCTGAGTTGGTCACACACAAAAACTACTCTCACTCCTTTCACAAGTTCATGTAATCTGTAGAGAGATGCACCTTTCCTACTTTAATACCTGATACCAGAACATATGTATAAAATATCGCTCTATCTGAGAAGAAAATGCAGGAGTGGGTACAGAGCGCTTGCATACTATGCCTGGAAGCAATGGATCACTAAGAGCAACCATTCTCAGAGACAGGTTGTAGGTGTATTAGATGCGAGTCTAGTCAGGAGGGGGTTAGGAGGGCTGGAGCCTGCGAGTCATATCAGTCGTCAAGATTGTCAATGTTCAGATGCTCAGCTATAAAAAAACATATTTATGAGTGAAATGTAGAAGTCATCAATTTACAACATTTACTGACTGTCAGCCCACGGCTAAAGCAGTTTCCCTGCTAAAAGAAAGTGCAGATCTTTAGACCTTGAAATGACCCCCGTGGGTCCCCCTAAGTGATAAGGTACAGTTTAGGTATCATATACTATTTATACGGTCCCTGTACCAAGTTAGCTACAAATTAAGTTATTCTCGTTGAGCGGAATGAGTTTCTGCCCTGCAGAAGATGAATAATTTTCTCTATCGATGACGTGATGTAAATAAAAAGTTAAAACGATTCCGCGTTACTCGAAATTAAGATAATACAATGGGACGCGAGAACTCCCCGAACAGGGTCAAAGTCATTTGCTCACGAGTCTTGACGAGAGCTCAAGGCAGCTATAACCACGAAGGTCTGTTGATGGGTGAATGTATTCCAAGATAGGCAGCAGGAGATGGATACCCTGGCGTCGGTGGCAGAACTCCGTGGTGCAGAAGGTACTCTTGGTATTGAGCTTGAGAAATAAACGGATGATGAGGAGGGTAGGCAGCAGCTCCTTGCCCGAGAAAGAACGGCGGTTTACCCGGTGAGCTGTCGTAATAAGGCGGCTCGAGGAACGGAGCAGTCCCATAACCGCCTTCTTTCAAACTTTGAGGGGTCGGAGGACCGAAATTGAAGGCACTCCCTGGCACTGTGGGCGACTCTGTATTTGAGCCCACGTACTGTTGAAATCCAGACGTGGAGGTTTCAACTTTTTTCTTCCTGTTTTTCTTTGGCGGTTTGTCTGCCAGCTTTGGAGGTGGTCGAGGTGTAAATGGAACTTCTCTTTCGTTCACTTTGCCAGGCAAAATATCAGCCATTGGCCTAGCAAATGTACTAAGATTGCTTTGCATCATATTACCAAATGAAGCTGCTTTGGTTTGTATCAGCTCCTGCATTGGGTGATTGTACACTGATGGACTCTTGCCTTGGATCATTTGATGATAATTATACCCTAGATTCGCCATTTGGGAGTAGCGTTGGATTTCAGATTGATGAAGTTGTTGAAGCTTGGACAGATCTTGACCAGAGGGGAAGTGAGGTATATCAGTCAATGATCTGTTAAACTGTGGACTGACTCTATCTTGCAGCATCTCTTCAATTCTACTTGTACTGTACGCTAATGTCGAGGAACTGCTAACTTTAGGTAAATGTAACTCGTTCGTTGTAACTTTAGCATAATTCAGTGAGGGAGCGTTAACGATAGTTGTTTCTTTTTGAGGAGTTGGAGATCGAGGGGGTTCCTTGCAACTAGCAGGATTTGAGTAATTGATCGGAACTGACGAAGGAGAATTGGGCGGATGGGGAGTGCTGCTCCTGCTCGAACGGTCTCCTCGGTTAATGAACTGGGGAGCAAACATCGACGAAGCGGGTTGCGGTTTGTTGAAAACGGTTTCTGTTGGGTAAAAGGGAGACGATATCCTTCGACCTTCTTCCGCAAATTGATCCATGATGTGCTGTTGCAGGGGGTGATGAGGTAACCCAATTGGGATAGAAGTCGTGGTTGAGGGTCCAGGGAGCCGTCCCGGGGTAGGAGTGAATGTCCTCTCTTGTTCCATTGCTCCTCTCGTGGGCGTGAATGAGCCTCCACTCTTCAAAGGCAAAGGCGGTTCGGGAGAACAGGCAGGTGAGTTGTTCACAATTTCATTGTACGCTCTCTTTTTGACCGGATAAACTGGAGTCTTCTCCAAATTAGGACGAAACTCTGCAACTTGCTTGTTAGCTTCGAAGTAAAGGTGCGAAGGATAAGGTGGAACTCCACTATATATCGGTGTTGATGGACTTCGAGGCGCATTATACGCTTCGTACTCAGGCCTAGGAAGTTGACATTCATCTTGTGGGTGAGGACTAGACAGAGCCTCCCTATTTACTGGGGTTCGTCTTAATTCCCTCGGGCTACTTGGAGGTGGGTACTCTCTAGGACCAACAGGCTCCCGATATTCTTGAAGAGTTGGTGGATTTGGAGAATACTCTCTAGAATTAGCAGGAGGATAATCTCTAGGACTAGGCGGGGTTCTATATTCTCGGGGGCTGGCAGGGCTCGTGTATTCTTGTGGGCTAGTGGGATTAGGGTATTCTCTAGGGCTGGCAGGAGGAGGATATTCACGAGGGCTCGAAGGACTAATGTACTCTCTGTGGCAGGCACTAGGCGGATATTCCCTGGGGCTCATAGGAACAGGGTATTCTCTCGGGCTCGCTGAAGGGGGATACTCTCTTCTCATCATAATATCATTGTTATACTCCGTTCTCGGGCTAGCAGGATAATCTCTAGGACTTATCATCAAAGTTCTGGAGTAGGGAGTGCGAGGACTCGAACTTGGATAATCCCTGGACCCGATCGGTGTGTTGCGAGGGCTGCAGTACGGAGTTCTAGGGCTGACGCTAGGCAAATCTCGAGGCGAACAACTCGGTGGATCTCTGGGAGAGCTGCTACTCTTTTCAGAGCTCCCGCGAGGGAAACAGGTATCTTGATAAAACCCAACCTTGATTGTCCCATTAATAGGTGGGTGGTGATAAAGTTTGAGTTCTGGTTGAGGAGACTGATAAGGCTCATCGAGACTCGGCCTTGGCGAATTACCATCAAGTGGCTCTTGACTAAATGAAGATCGTTCAGAAACACTACTCCCAGTACTTGTTTTCCTCTGGCGCCTCGCAGGAAGTTCCATCTCTCCTCCCTTTTTCTCTTCATCGACCATCTCATCGTCTTTCTTGTCATTTCCTCTATTTTCATCCAACTCTGGTTTTCTTTTTGGAACACTGGTTGGCTTTGGTGCTCCGAATGCTTTAAACCATGCGCTCAGATTGGGCGTTGGCTTTTCTTTCTTCTTCGCCACAGGCTCAACAACTTTCTCCACAACTTCTACGTCTGGTTTCTTCTCCAAAATTTCTTCCTCTTTAGGAACCAATTTCTCCTCTCGAACTTCAACTTCTTCTTCAATTGTGAGCTTATCCTGCGTCAACTCGTCCTCAGATTCTTTCTTCAACGCTGTATTTTCACAAATTCCAAAGCCCAACACGTCAGTTTCGAGGACTTTGCCCAAACTGATGCACGGAGTGCTGCTGTTGTTATCGGCAACTTTAGGTTCTCCGGCGGGATCTTCTTCCACTTTCTTGTCTTTTGAAAGTAAATTGCCTTTGCTTTTGCCAGGCTGAAGACGGTCGATTGTTCGCTGTATTTCTCTTTTCCGTTTGATTCCTAATTGTTCTTTGTAAAGGCGTCGGCGGTGGATCTCGTTGGAAAATCTATCTCTAGGACGATTAGAGTGCGATATCCGTTTTCTAAATTCACCCTCCATCGTGGAATCATCAAGGACGTACGACGGAGTGTGAAGAGGCGAGTTGGAGTTGGATGAAAAGTCAGAAAATATTGGAATGTCTTCCAACATACGAGTGATATCCTGAAACGGGAAACATATTACGAGTGAGGAAATGGTATGCTGAAGGCTATCGTAATCAGAATATAAAACGTTATTGTCGCAACGCTATAAATGTTTCTTACCATAAGAACATCCTTAGTGACTTGATCGAGTTCCTCGATAAGTTCTTGGTTTTTGAAAACACCGGCACGTCGAACGATCCTCTTGATCTGACCGAGTTTGTTTTTGTTTTTATTGTTGGCGGTAAATGAATCTTCGCTTGAATCCGTCAACAAGTCACTTTCACTGGTATCTTCTTCCTTGTAGTTCACCTTCGGTCTAGTTCGTTCAATTTCGTCCTCAAACAACCTTTCCTTCTCCTCATCAGTCTTAGACCGTCGTTGTGAGAAACTTCTCCCCTTGTCGGCACTGCGATCGTAACTGCCATCTAAACTTGAAACGTTCCTTTCATGCCTGAAAAAAATCCCACAAATTAACCTTTTTCGTTGAACGATTCAAATTAATTAGTAAATATTGACTTGATCGTCGGGGGTTTACAATCTCATTTACATAGCAGATTTACAGAAATAGCCTAATATTAATACTTATCTCAATGGTTGAATGGTGGAGTAAGGGTTGTAAAGAGCGCAACAATTTATATGTACTTAATTAGTTAAGTGGATATGGTAGGGCGGTTCACTTGACAATATATGGTCAGTAATATAATAATGTATGATATCAATGGAACTAAAAGTCGGGCTGTTGTCAAGAAGGAACCTAAACCACCCATAAGTAGTGGAAACCCTTTTTAATGATACAACGAAGTTAACACCATTTCACAATGAAATATCGATTTCGACAGTTAGGCCATCATCACTAACAAGAACGCTACCTGTTCAATCGATCGTCATTCATTCTCTTCCATCGTTCAGATTTTGCTTTGCCAATTGGCGTTTTTCAAATGTTTCGTGTTCAATTCATTATTTAGTTTAATATTTCTTGTGAAAAGGTCTGTAATATATTATTGTCATTCGTAACTATTCGTTTGGCTCATGAAGCCTGAGATTTCGATAAGGGAGAGAACAACATATATACTAAACAGCGCAGGTCCAGCGACTGGATGGTGGGACAGGAGGAAGAGATAAAAGGATAGGGGTGTTACAACCAAGTAATTACAGAAGTGAAACCATCAATGGAGGAACAGCTCTGTTTTCTTATCAAAATGACTCTGTTCCTCAACACTCACAACGGAGTTATATCAGTAGAAAGTCATGGAGGTTGCAGTTTCACTACCGTGCAAGAGCCTGGACATTCACTCAGCATCCACCGAACCAGAACCTGTGGAGGTACGGCAGATTGTCTGACTCCTGGTAGAGAGCTGTTGCCCAGGAGTTACCACCTGGAGGTATGACACAAGAGAATGTGTACCATGTAGGAGTTATTATTTGGTTTCCCACCTGATCCAACTATTTGCTTGGGTGGCATGTTTTAAGGGGAGAGATCAATCGTGACATTTTTTCGTCATATCTTCTCAGCAAAAGCTTACTAAGTAGCTATCAAAGCTGGATGGTTTGACTGCTCATCTAACAACCATCGCTCACTGTTGTAGGAGCTACAATGGAGCAGCAGTGTTTTCCCTACAGTGAAGGGAAGACGTACAGAGTGGGGAGTGTTTGAGAGAAAAGAAGCGCAGCTGCACATTGAAGTCGTCACGTCCTTCCCATAAGGAACTGGCTCCTCCAGTGGTCTAGCTCAACAGGCTTTCTCCTAAGACGTTCATGGATATTAAGACAAAATTCATACATGTTACGTCCCTCGAGAAATCCATCATTTTTGGATCTTTACTGCACTCCCTCACAGACCTGTGGTTGCCTTGTGGAACATATATTCAACACGTGGGTTCCATGTGAGTAGCTTGTCCAGTATCACCTTCGAGATATTTTACTTCTGACACTAGCTGGAGTCTCGCTCCTTGCATGGGTGATGAAGCGTTCAGTGACTTGAAGGTTGGAAATTAACGACAGGAGTGACCAGTTGATTACATCAACTGGCTAATCCGTGTCAACTAAAACGGGTTACAAGTTTATTGTTCTTCGCAACGTGTTGTTTAATAACCCATTTACACGAGTTAATACTAAGTTGAATCACCCAGTTATATGCGCACGCCTCGTACAACATAATTTAAATTACTCCGAACACCATTTGAAGTATTAATCACATCAATTCAAGATCAACTTACCTAATTGAAGTTCTAGAAGCTTCCGACATGGAATCCGAACGTGAGCTAGAATCAGATTCACCGCTCAGCTCTGCTTGTTGGCCCCTTCTCACTTTTCGTCTTTTCCTTTTTCGACTGTCATGCTCAACTCTGCCTCTTCCGGGGACGTACTCGTCAATAGTCGCGCTCGAGCCATCTGACATGACTATGCTTTCTCCACTCGAACTGACTACGCTTTGTTTTCCAATGCTATGATGAACAAACCACAAGGTTTTCATAATGAGTCAAGTTTCTTACAACTCGAACGCTGCTAAATATTAGGAATGTGCACAATGTTTGTTGCTACAATTAAAACGTGAAAATGAATTACGTCACATTTGTCGGCTAATTACACGATTCAATACGAAAGTTTTTTCTAATGGCGTCACTGACGATCCTGTATCTGAGTTTTTGTCAAAGGGCTGGTAACCAGCCAACGTGGTCACTCGCTCCCAGAGCTTTGAGTCGAGGGACATACACAATCACACAACCTGTCTCACACTCTATAATCCTGTTGCACTGGTCCCGTGAAAAGTCAAGTTTTATAATTTACATACAAATTTTCTATAATCAGCAGAGAAATCTGGATGCGATACCAGAAATCCCATTTGACTTTCTTCTTCCGTAGCTACGATTGCCCATCTCGACGCTCAGACTGCAAAATTATCCAAACGGTCGAAGTCCCTCACCCCCATCCAACTATACTTCCTAAAACGATGCTATTGACGCTCGAAGAGAGCTGTTTTACTCAGCCAAGAGCTTGTTAATGATTTGTACTGACTTGAGACTTAAATTAGACGCCTTTCTCCAACATGTATCGATGACTGTGGATGGACTGTTCATCAGAGGGAAGCAGACTGATTGGCTTCAAACTGTGAGCTTTCATAATGCGTGGGTGTGTGAGAGATTGTTCATTAAAATCGTGCAGGAAAATTAGATTGGCTGCTACACTATCGTACTGTAAAATGAGCCGACAAATAGTGAGAGGGAACTGCTGTAATCTGATAACAAACTGTCAAACAGTGGTACCAAATCTCAAACGCGTTTTCTACAATTTGCTTCCACGTAACTCATCGAATTTCGTATATCTTCTGTTAATTCTCCTACCCTGCTTGATCTATGAGATCTTCAAAGAAAGTGCTCAGCTGAAGAGATGGACGTGGCTTTGACACCAATCCCTTCAAATGAATCTCTTCTCCGGATGCTCCCAATAATTTGCTAAGATATTTTGAATCACAGTCGCCATTCAGAGCAGCTGAGACCAATTCATTTCTTTTCAACGTACTAAGTTCACACTGGGAATAGGTGTGAAATCAATGGGTAAGAATGACAAAGTGAGAATTGTTAACTATTCTTTACCATAAACCTGGATCAATGACTGAGATTGAGGTAGGTTTAATACAAGTCAAGTAATACATCTGCCCTCTCACCCGACAGCTGCTATTCTCAAAGCAAGTTGAAGCGATTGGCCAGACTTGCGCGGAAATTGACTGAATGTGGAACGCTCATCAGTAGTAAATAATAATAAATACGTCGTGACCAGAACGTTTTTCTTCAGAAAACCGAATTGAGGGGAGCCAGGAAAACGGGACTCACATTTTCCTGGGCAACCCAACATTGTCATAATCATGTGTACATTTGCGTGCATTGGAGATGTCGCCCAACTCCTTCATGAGCCTCCCACACGCGTCACAGTCGTGCATACACGGAAGACAACGAATGCGACCATCAAACAGCAAACGGTTTGGCAGAATAATTTTCTCCCTGGGCGCTGAAAGCAAATGCGCACTAAGATGAGAATATAAGCCACACACACAGTTGCACCTTCACTGATTTCGGAATCATTCATATTCAATTGTTGTGGATAATGCCTCATAAGTGCTAAAATGCTCACAAAACAACTCACGAAACTCATACCTAGTGACTATGGAATGAGGAAGTTGAAGATGAGGTCAGCTGTCACACACCACGCGTTGGCATCATCAGGTCTAAATTCGGGAACAATTACTTGCTGAGAGGCAGGTCTGGCATTTGGTTTGTCGGACAATTTCTTCAGTACTTCTATTACTTGAGTGGACTGACATTTCTGACCAGTTCGTGGAACATCTCTGCATTGAGAAGAGTACACTAGCTAATGATGAGTGTCATGAGTTTCGCCGTGAGTCGATTGACTCCTTTAAAAAGACATCACACTCATTCAGGGGCCATTGCACTTGTGATGTAGAAGGAGAATGGAAAGTGGTTTCTTCGAGACTCGACAGTTCACCCACCTGCTTCTAGGACTCCAGGGAAGTACATTCTAACACTGACTAAATATTGGCTTTATTCACAATAAGGGGGTATATGAACACTTAGGGCCGGTTTATTAATTCTTCAGTTAAAACGTCGAATTGGTAGCTGTCGGTCAACGATATTCAATGAGCGGAATACGGGGCAGCCAGCCGTCAAAGTGATTTGAGAAACGATTCACTGGGAGTCATTCGAAGATTTGACTTATTCGACCTTCATTCGGGCCAGAAAATGACATTGATAAACTGGCGCTAAGACTATAAGGGTAGATGCAGCGAACTTCTTCAGAAGATATTCCAACGACCTCACATGAACGCCCAATCAGTAACTGATCCCCTTCCCAACCATGCTGGCGAACAAACTGTGTTGTGCTCTGACGTCACAGTTTTAAAGGGTAAATGCAAGGCTGTGGAAGGTTGTAGGCGAAGAAACCCCTTCTCAGACAGCGGCAAATATAACTACCACATTTGATTCATGTCAATAATTTGTTTAAAAATGTCTAACCTGGGGATTCGCTCGTCAGGAGTTAAAGAGCTACCCAAAGAGTCTTCATCCTGGTCTATGTCCTCGGCTCCGTGGCGCCTGAGGGGAGGTAGACTATCATCCGAACTGGGCTCAGCTTCGAAGAACCTTTCAGCACAAGCCTCAAATAATATTTGCAGCCTTTTAGCCATATCGGTGTACTCTGGAAATGAATCAAAAAGCAAGCATGGGATAATTTAAATTTCAAGTCCGTTGAACAACAACTTTACAACATTGTTATTACTTCCTTTCCTTCCAGCATCTATGACGTAGCGCTGAGTATTGTTATTCTAGGGAAGAGAACTTCTGCAGAGTGAAACTGAGGCCCGTCTAGTTCACTCTTCGCATCACAAAGTCCAATATTTCAGCCTCTCAAGTCGTGGCTACAATGATAGTGTATGAAATGAGACATGAACCTCGACGTGGAGCTCAGCATATAGCAGCATTTCATGTAACAGTTTCCACAGGTCAGTGCTAAAGATTGATCACTGTGTCGCATTTGCAGATAGATACATGACCTATGACCCCTCATCTGGGAATAATAGACTATTTCCAACAGGACTCTGAATATGAGTTTAACCCAATGTCGCAGGCAAAAGCTTATTACACGAGGCAGTCTCAAGGGATCTCTCCTGTAATACGCGCCTTCTTCAAATCCCCCCACCCCTCCATGTGGTAAAGCCTTATACAAGGCTTTGTCGGGTGGAAGAGACATTATTCCTTCTAACTCAAATATGTGACAAATAATTTTTCCTAACCACTCTGTTTTGGAGGTACTAGAAGTTTGGTTCTTGTGACACTCGACATAAACACCAGCATTAACTCTGCCAGTTGGTTCTTAACCTGTTCAATGTGCCTCAATTTTTCGAAGCCCTTCCCAAAACTTTCTTTGTTGAGCCCTTCTGCTTCCTCAATGACTGACCCCCATTATTACCACCTTTATACCTAACTGAAAGAACCCATAAAGTTATTGAACGACGAAGTTACATTAACGGCCCTTAACTTGCAAATGATATTTTATGCTCACCATTCCCTGAGCCGTTGTACTGTCTGCAATTGTCGACTATAAGTTGAAAATCAGCCCTGAACTCCGGCAATGACCCATATTCAGCATTATCCAATTTATCTTCCATCGTCTGGAGATCCATAGGACGAGCTATCACGGCGTAATACCGAGGAGCGAATTTCTCATCAACAGGAACTCGAAAGGGCCACGCGTCGTCATGAGCTTTAACTCGATCCAGAATTTTATAAAGGCCGGTCATCAAGTCTTCGTGCGTTCTGCGGAATCTGCAAGATAAAATAATGTTTGTTATGGAATCGTAGTTAGTTTTATAACTAAAGACTACCATTAACAGCGGTAATGGCGTACAGGGAAGTATTGATCGATGTTAGTCAAACAAGTCACAGTTGTGAGGGTGGCAGTTGACACGCACTTAACGCTAGAAGCTGAAAAAGTTGCTACATTTCAGTGCGTGGTGATTCAACTACTTCTAAGCTATTGCTTCCAAGAATACTAAAAGGTACGTAAGGTAGGAGAGAATTGCATATCCTTTGAACGTCTAAACCAGGCGCATGGTGAGGATCCGTTCAACTATGAGAGCAATGATACTACTTGCCTTGAGAAGTCCTCTCACGGCCAAAGAAAAGATTATAAGGAAGCTGCTACTGTCCGTCCAGCAGGAGGCATCAGGAATAGGTTAGGGCCAAAGAAAATGAGGCCTCCACATTAATGAGAATTCTTCCTTTAACCACATAGGTGTCTACACACAATACAGATAATGTGCCACGCATGTCTGTTTGGCTTTGGTCGTCTGGAAATAGTAGCCAACACTGCCAGAGTCGTTATTGCGTTTGCCTGGGGAGGGGGGGGAGATAGGGCAGTACTAGTAGTATCGTACAATAGTTAGTATTAAAGTTAACGTACCTGTTAGGTGAGTCCGTCTCCTCTGGCTTGTGAGTTACTGTGGGCAAGCGCTTTCGATGTAAAGACATCATCGTCTGGCCGTTTAGTCAGTACTGGAGTCCGTCAGTTGGTCGTGGTCTTTATATACAAAGAGAAAGGTGAAAGGAGTGATGGAGCGTTGGGGAAGGGGCGGGGAGAGGTCTTGTTGGTCAGTCTTGTTAGTAGTACCTTAGCCGGACTGGCTGTGTTAGGTATTAAAGAAATTGGGTTGTGTCCGCCAGTAGGCAAATACTAAAGTTAACGTACCTGTTAGGTGAGTCCGTCTCCTCTGGCTTGTGAGTTACTGTGGGCAAGCGCTTTCGATGTAAAGACATCATCGTCTGGCCGTTTAGTCAGTACTGGAGTCCGTCAGTTGGTCGTGGTCTTTATATACAAAGAGAAAGGTGAAAGGAGTGATGGAGCGTTGGGGAAGGGGCGGGGAGAGGTCTTGTTGGTCAGTCTTGTTAGTAGTACCTTAGCCGGACTGGCTGTGTTAGGTATTAAAGAAATTGGGTTGTGTCCGCCAGTAGGCAAATACTAAAGTTAACGTACCTGTTAGGTGAGTCCGTCTCCTCTGGCTTGTGAGAGGAGACGGACTCACCTAACAGGTACGTTAACTTTAGTATTTGCCTACTGGCGGACACAACCCAATTTCTTTAATAGTTAGTATTCATCTTCCCTTTCTAACAAGCAGCTGTCATAGGCAGTTGAATAAAAAGATAGGCACTCTCGCGTTATCCTTGTTACAGGCACAATGGGAACTGGCAGAGACAATGGAATGGAACTATATCAAGCTCTATTGGAACATCTAAAGGAACGTCGACGCAAATGTTGAAGTTGGAAAATAAAGCACAGAAGGGGGGTTATGGACGCTTTGGCCACGTGGTCAGTCGACTCATTCTGTGAAGGCCATCAAGTAATACTCCTATTATTTTATGAAGCAGCCTAGTATGGTGTACTCAACAACCCAGGAACCCAATCACTCCAATACAACCTCTTAGCGAGCGCGTTTAGTCTATTATTCAATATTTCAGCCAAGTAGGTACGGTACTGTCTCACAATTGATCCCATCATAGGTCAGTTGTCCAATTAGACTAGTTGTGAAGGATCTTTGAAGGTATTCGAATCAGTACTGCGAATTCGTTGATTTTTCCCCAACACGGAGTTGCTATAAAGCTGAGTCCTTTTCAGATTCACTGAAAATGCAGAGTCGCTGGCTGATTTGGTTGAGCGAATTCGAAATGTGTTTAGAGCGGAAAAATACGTTAATGTTGAATTTAGTCGGCAGTGAAGTTCAGACTAGTTTTCGAAATTTGCAGGATAGCCTTTCTTACGAAGGGGCGAAGGAAAAGTGGACCAGCCCCTCCACTTTGCTCCAAATAAGAACGTTTTATACGAAATTGATAGATGCTTCGGATTTGGGCCAACATGAAGACATTGTGTACTCACATTTCCTCTTTTTCTGGACCTGGTTCTGTGCTGGTCTAAAATACTACTCGTTCCTGTTTCAAAGAGAGGGTGATATTATTTCACACAAAAGAACCTTGGCAATATCGCCTAGCTATGGGTACACTTTGCAAGGCTTTTAACAATTATAACCACCTCTCACACACCAAAAACTGTTCAGCTTCTCAGAAAAGCCAACAGGAAAGGGTAAACAAAAAACAAAAACTAAAAAAAAAAAAAAATCGTACAGGCTGTAGTCGACACTTTTGAATCATTGGTAACAGATTCTGATACCAAATTATCCCTAAATTTATTGAACGTGGCCAAAAATAGAGGCATTCGAACAAAGAGACTTAAAACGTGATCGGTTTAGTGATTTATTAATAGACGCTGGGCGTTCAGTAAATGTAATTTATCAAGCAAATTATGATTGATGCGCCCACTTTGAAACGTACTCGCTGTTTTCTCACAGCTTATCAAAGCCTAGCTGCAAAGTTGCTCGGAGAATGGAGATTTTGTACCAAAACAATTGATCAGTGAGTGCTAAAACGACGCATCACACAACTTCACTTAGTGGCACGTGCATTCAGCGATTTTCAGGGGTTTAGCTGATCTAACCTATTTTCCACTCGGTTCATTTGATTTTGGTATAACGTAACTTCACGTGGTAACAGTTAAAGTTCTGAAATGTATTGAGTAGCAGTCAGCGTGCGTGGAATTCAACAGAATGTCAACTTGACTTTTCTGAGAACGATCGTCTTTAATGTTTTGGAATTATCAGGTACAGATAGTGAGAAAAGTGAAATAACGGAGCGTTGAGTTCCGGAATTTCGTGGGTTGCTTGATTATGTTAAGGGTGTTATCAAAGGCTCATCGTGTAGGTAGTTTATTTGACTAGTATCAACTAAGCAGAATTTATAAAGAAAAACTACGTGATATCGATTTTCCTCGAAATTTTTGACGTAAGAATCAATTAATCGATTTTGATCGCCACTCCTATCATATTTTTAGTAATGGATTTCTTAGTTCAGCATCACTGCCTCACCAATGCAGCCTAATGAAGGATATACAATACGTACGATTCATGAATTGAAAAACAGAAAACTAAACTAACTTTATTTCAAGTTTATACAAAACTAAGCACTGTTGCTAAGCACAAATGTTTGTAGCAACAATAATAATATTTTTGATGAAGCTAAATCCTATACCTAACAAGTAATTATTCGTGGTGTTTGCGGTCTTGTCTTTTCGTAGAATCTAACATTGTTGTCACAAGTGGGATCTGAGGTGTCATGTATTTGAGGTGTGGCAATTACATGTTGGAACGTACAGTTCATAGCAACGAAGGGGATCATGGTGATAATGACACAACCTGTGTCTGTTACAGATGTGGATCATGTTGTGTTGTTCGAAGAGTGTTGAGCTGAAATGAGGCTCCAGGACAGATTGGGCGCCGTGAAACAGTGGCGGTTGGAAGAAATGGCTGAACTAATTGCACGGGTAGAAGAAGCCCGGATCAAGTGACCCATGTTTGACATTAGCACAGTTAGAAATCATTTCCAGTGGACGAGGCTGATGAAATACTCAGAAGGTAGAATCCCTCAGTAGCTATACAAATTCTGGCACAACATCCTCCTGATCGCAGCTATTCTGAATAGCTTCTGGTCCACATTCTGGGTGTGGAGACCAGACACAGGCTAGCCTAACCTAATTACAGGCCCGACTGCAACACAATAATGCCATTCGATCACTTGCATGGAAAAGCAAGGCAAAGAGTCAGAGGAGGACCAGTTGAAGACACAGCAGTGTTTCATTTCTCAAGGAGGCTGCGAGATGCTAGATTGAGAGAAATGGCAATGGTAGCCAGACCAAAGTACATGGGCGCGGCACTACAGGAATATCTGGTTCGAAACAGTACTATAGATAAGTCAGCCACACTCAACTCAGGAAGTTTTTTTAGAAGAAGTAAAGGGTAGAGCCGTGCACATAAGGACCAGTGACCAGCCTGGGCACTGAGTGAGGGAATGTCACCACGACTGAGACCAGGGAAGGAAAATTAACAGTCAAGCAATAGCCAGCTTTTAGCTAGGAAAGACAGAGCCCTTAACTTATCATTGTCGGATGAAATTTTCTTCTTCTTCGATGATACAGAATATGGTGTATTTATTGTGAATACAAGAGCTACAAAAATTATAGTCAATCCTTTCATCTTAGAGAACAAGAGATTGTTAGACAAGCTGGGCATCAGCTGTTTGTTCAGCCAACATCAGGGGAGCAGTTACTGCTAGATTGGACAGGTTGAAGTAAATAGAGGGGTATGGCATGCAACAACAGGTAATTATTCTTGGGCTTGAGCTTGACAGATTCTTGGTCTTATCATAGAATGTGACAGTATTTCATCGCCCACTATTTTGCTCATATGGTCTATGACAACATCTTGCCATCACCATGTTTTTCGATCTAACGATTTTACTTATTTTTCAACCGATTATTTTTATTTAAACAATTCATGTTCTGAGTACATTTTCAATGTTTAAGGACATTTTCGAGCGCTGCCTCATCCAGAGGAAGACGACCTTGGTCATAGCTAAAACCAGCAAACTGCCTAATCAATCACTATGAAGTACTGTTGTTTTTAGGCTTTCCTTCCTATATGAATCAATTAGCCTGTTTATGACTATTATCTTTTAATGAAAGATGCAATCAGTTCGGTTTATTTGAAAAGACCTGAAGTGATCACAACAAATTGCGTTGTTTTTGTAGTCCAATGATTGGTTTGCCCTATCTTTAATCGCCTTATTACAAAATGTGTAGATCAAGTGCCCTTATTTAGTTGCCCTTCGGTTTTCACAAAATTATAACTAGTTCCAGATAATTGTCAGTTGAAGTAATCACTGCGGCAAGGATGGTCTAGGCATCGTAGGACTCAACTTCAGCCTTGCCAAGCTGCTGGGAGAGTACGCCACGATATATCAAGCAGAAACTGTAGCCATAAGGATATTCACACAAGAGATCCTGACAAAAGGACTCAACGGGTAAGTGGATATATATATTCTCGGACAGCCAGGCTGCCCGAGCTTACACCTTCAGATCCAGGCTGACGTGAATGTCTTCAGGCGCTCAAACGACTTAGTACCCATAATAGGCTTTCCTTTATTTAGATACCAGCTCATAGAGGTCACGAGTACAACGAAAAGGCAGGCTGCTTTGAGAAAATTGTCACAGCCCACGGGGCCTGAGCCACACATAGAAGCGACAAAAATCTTCAGGTGACCCAGTGGGAGACACAGGAAGACTATTCCCGTTGGCACGGCCAGTCACGATCAAGACAGGCGAAAATGCTTCCTGTTGAAGGATGAGGGCAATGTTCACACTAATCAGATGGGAACTTACAAGCTTCCTCGCCAGACTCTGCCCACTTAGATATCACCTCCACAAGATGGGTGGTACACCAGAGGCAGTTGAATGCAGATAGAGCAACGAGGACGACACAAGTAGCCTGTTTTAGCAGCCAGGCACTTAACTACTATTCTTAGAGGTTAATTGAACCCCTAACCATGCTCAGCTTCATACAATGGGTAGGTATGTACGACGATTTTATTAGGGAAAGGACATCGTCAAAATAGGCTTAATGTGTGGCTGCAGTGGGTAGAGGGACTTCCAGTGCGCCCTCTGTTCAAAAATAAAGAAAGTAATCACAGCACGAAAAAATTCAACTGGTAAACCCATGGCTCAATGTGGTAGCGATCGAAAATTTCCATCGTAAGAGTAACATTTAAAAAAGGATGTCAGATTTCAGAAATAACTGATTATTTACATTTTGGAATGTGCGATGGTGCATGAATTTGTACTGTAACTGCAGGACTACATAACCCAGCATGCAAACTATATCTACGATTGAGCCCCCCCATGTTTCATAAAATCATACCACTAATGAACCAGAACAAACGCTCACTGAAAGAGTTATTGTCAGTGTTAACATCCTACTCTATACTCAGTCCCGCAAAATGCAGGCTGATAATGGAACGACTCACTTATGGTACAAGTCACCCCAAAACACTGATAAAATGTCTGCACACCACAATCGAATAGGGAAGCCAAACCAACGTCATCGTAATTAACACAAGGAGCACAAAAAGGAATGTAAACTGTATATAAGAAAACTGCAGGAACGGGATGAGTGCATAACCATTCATCACAGGTAGGTTACAGAGGTGCCCAGATATCTATGCGTATTGTCCGTGCATCAATTCATATAAGTTAGTCCATCTCAACCCCTCTGCATACAAAGAGTATACATCAGAGAGGACTGACGACGAACGCAACTCCTTTCTGAGCTCGAAATAGTAACTTTTGCAGTCTTAAAGAAGCGTGCAAATGGGGGAAACAGCATCGAATTAGCTCTGAAGTGACTCAATAAAAACAAGTATTCGTCGAACCTTCGGGCAGTGGCCTCAAAGGCCACTCTAAATTCTGGGGCCATTTTGTAAAACAAGATCCAGCACAGTTGTGGAAGCGTTTATTCGAGAAGTTAACAATACAAATTTAGAAAATGCTCATAACTTACAACGCTGATCTGAATTTCTGTGAGTTATTTGTCTTGATGTAGATTTCTCCAGTAGCGGAAGCCAATGAGTTATTGGTTTGTCTACCAGAAGGGAGGACGTTATTCAGGCTAGAGCCGCTTTCTGAATTACTTCTCGATACAGATCTCTTCCGCCTGTTTTTTTCCGCTCTCCTGAAACACGTCGACAGGGATTCAAGAATGGGTAACCAATACAGCCGAGGGCATCACTCTCTTCTACATTCGTCCCAAGGTTCTTGGTCAAGAACGTGGCAGTTCCTGGTTAACACAACGAGCCCACTTCAAAAAAATACCTGAAATGAGGTGGCGAAGGGTTCACGACTGACTTCGTGCCAATTACGAAAAAGAGAGCTATTATGAATAACAAATTCATTCTTCGTTGTTGTACAGTTGGTTCTACTTCACTGTCACCCTAAAAGTTGTACCCATTCGAGGGCACAATCATCCAACAAGCGATGTTTCGCACTTAATTGGATTGGCCTCGAGGACTTAGGTAACAACTGTTGGAGTGGCTCCCATTCAGCATGGAAGAAGTGAAGGCTGAGTTGAACTACCTACTCATCTCACTCGCCTCAACATCTCACACAAAATGGTGCAAAATTGTGATTTGTACCATCCTAACTTCCCCTTAAAGAGTTGCGTAAATTCCACCCTTTCATTTCACTCAAAGTAAACACGTTACACTAGTGACGAGTAGAGTTGGGTGAAATGAGTACTGAACAAGTAGAGTACGTTTCAAGTGGCAGCAGTTACCCTACTAACAAAGAAAAGAAAAATATGCTTGCACTTCTTTTAAGAGAGATGAAGGATCTTCCACACGAGAGAGCATATAACGTATAACTATCGATTCAAATTGATGGAAATCAACCAAGTATGGGAACATTCATGCAAGTCCTTAGTGTTGCCTACTGGTCCAGGGAAACGGTAATCCAATAATCCGTTCAATTACGGTTCCTTATGTTTTGGCAGCAGTGAACACAAATCAGAAAGAATGAAAATGAAAAGTTCATTTCCACCGAACAAATAATTTATTTGTAAGTGGTCTTGGTGTTTTAAACCATTGTCAGTACAAATAGGACGAAAAATATATAACGCCTTTATATTATTTGTAGTAAGTGCACCAAGAAAAGAGGAAGAGAGAGAGAGAGAGAGAGAGAGAGAGAGAGAGAGAGAGAGAGAGAGAGAGAGAGATAGAAGTACAAGACAGGTCAAAAGAGAAAGGAAAGGATGTTATTGAAAAAATAAGGTCTCTAATGCTGTAAGAGGCAGACATTTTGTGAGACGAAGCTGGCACCATTGTCACGTTCCTACATATGAAACGTCACAGTAAAATTATATCATTGATCGTCCGCAAAAAATTGTAGGCAAATTACTAAAGTTAACGTACCTGTTAGGTGAGTCCGTCTCTTCTGGCTGGTGAGATACTGTGGGCGAGCGCTTTCGATGTAAAGACATCATCGTCTGGCCGTTAAGTCAGTGCTTGCCCACAGTATCTCACCAGCCAGAGGAGAAGGACTCACCTAACAGGTACGTTAACTTTGGTAATACAATAGATTTTATGTATGAGTAAGCGCTGACGAGCATATTGAGATTTTGTAGCCCCTTAGGCCTTCCACTGTGCCCTGGAAATGTCAGGTATGTTTCATCTTATCTTAATCTAGTTTCCCACATAATCTTACTATTTACTAGGTGGCAAGTTTCAACTGGTCACGTTTGCTTCGTTTTTTCGTATAACCTTCTTCATAAACTAAATGAAACAGTTATAAACTGTTGTAAGCGTACTTAGTAGCAGTTAAAGCTGGAAGGTTTGGCTGCTATTCCAACAGTCGCCGCTCAGTGTTGTAGGAAGTACAGAGGAGCACCACACTGGATGCACAATAAGTGCAGGATGAAGCGTCTTGGAGAGAAAAGGAGTGGAGCCGCGCCTGCCCCGAAAGGAACTGGCTCGTCTGGTGGTCTGACAACCTACTTTCTCCTAGGACATTCACAGATGTTGGGAAAAACTCATACGTGTCACGTCCCTTTGACAAGGGTTCCCATCTCACTTGTCAATTAATGCTGATTCGCCTAGTGTGACAACTTTTCGCTCTCCACTTCTTCACCACGTACTCAACAGCCAAGTCAACGGGTAGCTGACAAGTGATCACATAGTGTGCTTCAGTGAATGCTCTCTTTTAGGACTTGGTGAGCCATAGGACTACAGCTTTCTCGGATTGGGCAAGTACTTTCCTTTGACTGCGTAAATTTGTTACCCCAGACTCTGGCAGTAGCCAATCACGCCTTGGTAGATGGCCTTGTACAAGAGGATCGTGTTATGGTAACACATTCCCAAGTAGCCTTACTGATTGCTCTCTGTGGAAACACACAGCAAACCTTGCAATGGAAGTACCTTTGAGGGACTCGAGGCATTGGCTAAAACTCTACCTCTCACCTTTATTGACTCTTAAGTACTTGATTTGCTCCTCAAGAAGGAGCCTGTGGCTGCCAAAGTGTATTGTCAGTTTGCTATTTACTTTTCCCTTTAAGAGGATTAAATTTGGTTTTTCCTCAGCCACCTGCATCTTAATGTGTTTGCACCATTGGGTGACAGTTACGAGCACTTGATGGGTTTTGCCTCCATTTGGTAAATAAACTGTGCACAGATGAGCACAGCCATGTTGTGCACATGGAGGTATGGTTTGCAGTCAGATTCCAAGAAACTCCTGCGAAGACGTTTGAAGAAGATGTGGACTTAGCCTTCTCCATCGTTCTCCAGACTGAGACGTGTACTGCATTAAATTTGTCAGGTAACTTCTGATGATTAAGTTAAAAGAGATTCCTTGACCTTCAAGCTCTTGGAGGGGTGCTGCCCACCATAGGTTGTCAAACACTCCTCTGATTAGTTTCTAGTCAATCTCCACTCATATAACATCTCGGTATCCACCTCAGCAAGGACAGGTTCCATTCAATATATAGTGCTACTTAGCAGAGGAGTCATCTTCTTCGAGAATCCTCTTTAATCAGCCCATACACATAACTTCTGTTCTTAATTGACAGAGTTCTAGAGAGTAGGACAAGTTACGATATTCATACTTTTATATTAGTAATTTATGTTACAGTAATATGGTACAAGTAAATAGTTTGGTTGAATAGTTCTTTGCTGAAACTTTGCGACTCACCCTTTGCATCGATTGGCTCTTTCTTTATCTCTCTCTTGCCGGGTTTTGGTTTGCAATTTTGACAGTTCAGACGAAGAAGAGGAAGAAGGTGGGGCAACTTCTTTCTGTGATTTCAGTTTCTCAATGCGTTGCGACTGTCGACGAGGCTGATTTTCCAACAGCCGCTTCCTTTGTAATCGCTCTTTTTCTTCAAACAGACGGGGTATTTCAGGAAGAAAGTCTTCCGAGAGGACTGTTGAGGAAATAAACGTTATTAACGAATAACCTTCAATCGAACAGCTAGCAGTTTCAACTGAACATGAAAAGAGGTTGGTTCATCCCTCGAGGTGAGAGTTGACTCAAGTGACTTTTCATAGATGTTAAGTGAAAGGATAACTCGCTATTAGAGAGACCAGCCCCCCCTCTTACTTAGATATTTCCAGGTAAGTCCACGGGAGATGAGATTTGTTTTCTCTCATATTCACAGTTCCTAGACCCTCAAACAGATTATTTTTTTATTACCTTTGGATCGTACGTCTGTACATTCTATGAGACGATTGTGAAATGTGCACTAAGAAATGATAAATTGATTTTATTAATATAACTCATACAGGTGATTCTGTTTTAAACGATGTTTGCTGCACCAGTTATGTAAAACAGAGAAGTTAAATTTGCTTGAATTTTCCGTTTCACGCAAAATCAGTCCAGCAATTCACACGATGCCGTGACCACGAGAAATAGGGATCCACGAGTTTGTTTCCTTATTTGATGACGACGAGAGTTGATTCAGTCATGGAAGTTGTGGTTTCGCTAATATGCAAGAGGCCGGCCCCTGCAGCATACAATGAACTCAGACCTTCGTCTGCCCACCGAACGAAACGCAGTACAACGCAGGAACTACAGCGGCAGTCAACGTTTCGTCGTTAGTACTCCCTCCCTCCCTCCCTCCCATCTCTGCACGCCTCGCAACGCTGCCCGCTCAACTCCCCTTTCGACTCGCAACGGGTTCGCTCGAAGCGCCTCCGTTCCAATTTCCCCGACCCGACGGGGCAAAATCATCAGACGTTTTGTTTCCGTAGTTCCATTGTAGTCAGGTCATGTTTCGTATGGTTTACTAGTATTCGATGCTGAATTGAAAGGGATGGGTCTCGGAGCAGTAATACTAGGTCAAGCTGTTCATGAGAATAATAAATCATTGTGTAATAATTTGCAGGGTTTTTTGAATTCAGTAGGTCTGAAAAAAATTCAGCTTTTCTTACACGAGCACAATGCTTCCCTGACCCTAACGTAATATTGTGATTGTAAATCATTGATTCTACAGCCTAACAAATGCTCTACTGAAAAGTACTCCGTAGGATATTTATGGACACTGAAAAACTGCACCTATTTAAATATTGAAATGGATAATTTATGAAAGGACGAGAAAAAGAATGTGCACGAACGGTCAATTTTGGCCACAGATGGCTTTGGTTCAGGTTTGGTCTGGGCTTTGGCGTTCAGAGGCCAAATATCTTCTCGGCTTCAGTGAAATCAAGAAAATGTGGCCAACAAACATACAATAAACAGTGAATCTATTTTCTGGTGTAAAACGTCCTCAATCGATTCAGCCATTCCATTCAAACACACACACACACACACACACACACCATTCACCTAACAAGAGAGGATAACAGGGCATAAGCCAAGGCCGAGGAGGAACAGTGACCAAAGTCGTGGCCATTTGATGCCCATTTCTCATCTCCCTAGTTTGTGGCCATGGTACCTACCTTCATGGTAGTTAATCTCCTCGCTCACGTTGTCCCACATTGAGTTATCCGTCGTTCCTTTCAATCGTTGCATAAGCGAAAATGGCTCTGGCCTGCCAAAGTGTTTTGTGGATTCTGCTTTGGCCAGTTCGTCTGCTCTCTCTTTCTACAGGTCTTTGTAAACACGTATCCATTTTAGGGTAACTGTGTTCACTCGATGATTGAGTTTCCTAGCATCGTATTTTGTTTCCTCATTGAGGTAACTTATGATGATTGGATCACTCAATGTTTTAATAACAGATTGATCATCAGTACAGATGGCTTTACTGGTATCGCTAATGTTTCTCGATTCAAGCTCACTGATACATGAATTTACTGTGATGAGCTAGCTTTGGAACATTAATATATATTAATTGGCTTTTAGCCAATTGGCTGTTAGCTTTGGAATATTAATCTATTTGTACGTAATGGGACTGATTCTTCCCATTGTAACATTGTGGACAGATCCCCCTGTCCAGCATTGCCCCTCAGGTTTCTGGAGCCACCCGAGTAACAGATGATCTCCTAATTATCTGCTCTGTGGATCTACTACCCTACATTTCACTGGAGCCTATCTTAATGTTGAGGTTTCTATGGATATATCACATAAGCATGTTTGCCTGTCGTATATTGCTCTAATGTTCGTCCACACAGATCCACATTTCATTGGTAGTACTCCTCCCATTACAGCCATTATGATGTTGTTGCTGGGGAAAGCCCCTGCAATAGACGTGATAATGATCCTGTCGAGTTTGTTCAGGGCACTATTCTTAGTGACACCTGGCCAGTAGACCAGCGCTCCATATACTACTCTAGGTATCACTACTCTTCACTAATGCAGGGTTTTGACCCCACGTCGTTTCACTACTTGAACTTTCCATCGTATTTATCTATCTAGTAAGACTCTTAGGACCATTCACCTTCATGAGGCACCAGAAGGTGAAGATCTGATTTCTGAAGATCATTTTACCAATTACAATACCTTCCCCAAGTAAAAGTGGCATTCTATGGGGTCCAACTTAGTATTGTTGAGTATCTCTCCGACAATCCATTAGTTCGCACAAAAATAATTACATGTGCGTGTTGTTGGATGAAGTATAATAACCTACCTTGGTACAAGGCTTTCTCTTCCTTACAGCTCGAATGTGCTAAAGAGTGAGCAAGTTTGCGCCAATCTTCTTCAGTGTAACACATAACTTGCCACGATCCCAAAGCTGGTGGCCAACCCGTGTCTTCCTCTTCCTCCTCCTGTTCTTCTTCATCTTCACTAGAGCTGTCCTCTTTTCTTTTCTTTTTAGCTTTATATTTATCTCTATCTTTTTTCTTTTTTCGTTTCTGCAACAAACAATGAATAAAATGTATTGCCAAAGTTGAAGTATTTTCCACATTTGTGTGAAACAGACACTCATGTTTAATGGAAGCATGTTGGTAATTACTCTTCTACAGCCATGAGTGAGAATAAACGAACAAGTGCGTTTACATACAAAAATAGAATAAGGAACTTACTGTTAGGGATGTTGTCACCTGACTGTTGTTATTGAGTTGTTTTAGTTACCATTTATAGTCGGTTGCAACCTAAAAACCCGTTGCTAATAAAAACAGTTCTGTTCTGTGCTTAGTTCCATCGTGATGGCGTAATATTTCGCGGATTTCGTAACAATTGGAGCAGAAGATGCCGTAGTAAGGCTTACCAGGACACAACCTATTCAAAAAGACTGGATAAGAGCTTGAATGGGCGTCCTACTACTGAAGCTGGAGTACCAAACGGTGCAGGTGGGAGTACAGCCACAGTGGCAAGAAATAGCTAAGCACGGTGAAAGAGAGACCTTATGGGCAGCCATGGCGACGTTGAAGCTAAAATATTGTTGTTTCAGAGTGAGATCGTTTTGCAGACACAGACTGGGGCACTTCGGGCAGCACAGAACGCTTGCAGCTCTGTAAAAGAGGTACTATTTGACTGGTATAACAAAGGATGTTAGGTTAGCCTGCAAAGCATGTGAAGTGTGAGAAAAAAGGGGCGAAACCTGGAAGCTGAATCAGTTTTCAGGGGTTAGTGGACAGCGTAATTGCCTGGTTTGGAATACCTTGAGTACTGCATTCACACCAAGGTACCCCATTTGAGTCACAAGTTTTAAAAGAAATTTGAGAACTCTTGCAGATTCACAAGACGAGAACAACACCGATGCACCCTCAGATTAATGGTCAACCTAGCAGGTTTGGCGAAGGACAAGCAGGAAGACTGCGACAAGCATCTATCGGAAGGAAGCTGCTGACGCTACCTGTGCGTATACAGTACATTGGAATGCCAGACACCATGCTGTTCAATACAGCGCACTCCAAGGCGCTGAAGAGCCAGATGGAAGAGGCCCACGACATGTCACGTGTGGAAATGGGTAAGGAATTGCCCGGCACCAAACGGCGGTATGACGTCCATGTTCAGTAACCACGATACCAGATGGGGAATGAAGTTTGGTACTACTACCCAAAACGAAGATGTTCGAAAACTACATTCATTGTACAATTTCTAAGCCCAACTCAGATGTCATATTTCGTATCATAACAACAAGCCAAAGGAAGATAGTAGTTCACACTGACAAGCTAGTGCCCTACATTCGCAAAAGAGACGTTTCAGCCACAAATAGGGAGGGAAGCAGTGTTCGGGATGTTGTCACCTGACTGTTGTTGTATTGTTGTTCCACTTACCGTTTATAGTCGGTTGCTACCTAAAAACCCATTGCTAATAAAAACTATTCAGTTCTGTGCTTAGTTCATAACAATATGGTTCCCTTTTACATCTATCCTGTAGTTATTAATATAACCAAATTCCACATGAACTCTAACGAAAACAAACGATCAAAACTACTGTAAAAAGTGAAACAAACAGAACGGCATACAAATCTGACATGATAGAGTTCCTTCATGAAAATATAATATAAACGAGCGGTGCGTAGCAACACCCACCTTTCCGCCACCTCTTCAAGTTCGAAACCAGCTACATATGCGGGTGATATATCTTCAACGCATTTCTGTAGAAACATTTATGTAGAACAAAATGTAGGCACTAGTTAGCTGAGAGTACTCCGTAAGTTTGATCGATATCTTTAGCAGCGTTTTTAAGAAAATTGGAATACCGATAAATTACTATTCGACAAATTTCCTTTTCTGAGTTAGCTTAGCTTATAACTCCGTTCAACAGATATATACAGAAATAATTATAGAGAACGCAATGTGGGTATGGGTGGCTAAAAGACACTCTGTAAGATTGATTACATCTGGTGAAGCAGTTACAAAGGAATTTACGGAAATGTTCGAAAAAACGTTATTTTCGGCCCATTTTCATTTCTATCTCTGTTTAATGGACTGTCAGAGGAACATTTATCGTGAACAATATGTAGGTATTAACTATTCGAAAACATCTTGAATGTTTGGTGATAATCGTTGAAGCCGTTTTGCCAAAAAGCGTAAAACCCCTATTTTTGCTTCATAGGCTTATATCTCCGTTCACCGTATTTTCATGGAGATATGTATAGAGAAGTTAGGTATTGATTAGTAGAAGATAATTTGAAAGTTTAATCAAAATCGTTAGAGCCGTTTTCGAGAAAAATTCGAAAAACCCTTGTTTTTGGTACAGTTTCGTCCCCCCCCCCCCGCTTCCATCGGCTGAAATCGTCCATAACCTTATTTTGGTGTCTACAAAAAATAACAAACAAAACAAAAAAAGGACCAGCTCAATCAGATCAGCCGTTCTCCCGCAAATCGAACTACAGACACTCACTGACCACGCGCCGAAATTAGGCTTTTTAGACTCAGTAGGCCTTAAAACATATAGATCTGAAGAAAACCCAAATTTTTTTTACACGATTACCATACTTTCCTTTCTCTTTGGGGTAGCGGTAAGTAAAAACATCAGGTGCGCTGTATAATGATAAGATGTGTCTGTGACAGCAATCGTCGCCACAAATGCAGTAAGGGTTCGTAGCACTCTTGCAGCATAATTACTGTTGGCATTGACTGAAGGTAACCTATGCACAAGCATAAGCATTTTGCTTGTATGCTATCTAGGATCGAAAAGGATTCCATCTATTATATTTGGACTTGCTCTCAGCCAATAACCATTTTGAGATGGCCCTGAACCGCGTCGATCATGCTGTGACTGCGGCAGCTACTTGATGTGTTTGATAGGACCCCATGGGTACGTTTGATCAATAAGTGAAGTGTAGGTAGGAGTACAGGAAATTGTAAGCTTCACTGCGACACATGAGGACTGACTGAAGAGAGGTAGGACTGAGAAGATGCCGCCATACATAAAAGTGCTCGGAAGAGCCAAGAAGCGGAACTCTGGAAGACAGGTAAGTGAATGCCTCTGGGCTGAGGTGCAGCTTCATTTATGTCAGTCCTTCTCTCGTAGTTTCATCCTCCCTCCAGGTTAATTACAAATGATCAAAGCGGGGTCTGCATCCTTGAGCAGGTAAAACTTTGCGAGACTCTTCAAAGAGTTTGTATCTATTATCACTGATAGCTCAACAATCGAAATGAGAGTTAACGGCATTTAGTCGATGTTCGACTGCATTCGGCTTGATACTGTTCAGTTTACAACGCGTTGAGTTCTCAGACTGGGAAACGTGAATCACATGAACTAAATACCTCGTGAAAATAACGTGTGCAACGCATCACACTGTGCAAAAAGTTACACAGAGAGACATTTGTTTTAACTCTGGAATTTATCAAGCTGCGTCTAATTATCTTACAAATATCGCTAGGCTTTCACCGAATAGGCAACCCACTGGACTAACAGCACGATTTTTGTGGAAACGCTAGCGTGCTGCGAGTGGGATTTATGAGCAAAAAACTGGGACAATTTAGACAATTTATTGTGCTGCTCTAATAATTTTCCAAAGGGTGAAAATTTTATATTAATCGTATTATTGTTAATTTAATTGGAATCGTTGAAGACGTTTCTGATGAAAAACTTGGTGTATCGATCATACACCAAGCTATAACGCACAGTTGGTTGGAGCCATGTAGATCAGCTACTAAGTATCGAATTTGAACAGATTTGGTTCGGCGGTGCTATCTCAATCACAGGCATAACTCACTCACACAGACCATACACATGACGCTTCTATGAAATCTAGAAAATTAGCTACTGATACCTTTGGGTAGTCTTCCCTGTACAGGCGGGTTCCATAGAAGTACCAATAAGCAGATCTGTTTTCATCATACCCCAATGGATGGACCCTAAGGCTGTCAGAGTCCAGATTCTGAAAATGCGAGGGAATATAAATCGTTAATTCTCGAGTCTATAAATCGATTGAACAGTCGACCGTATGATAGCCCCACCAAACTCACCTTAAGAACATCAACAACGTCATCTGCGTCGAGACGAAAGTCACATAACACATGTAGAATTTCAACTTTAGTTCGAAGAGGAAGGAATTGGAAGTCTATGTCCGTGTTGAATGGGTTTTCTCGTCCTTGTTCCTAAATCAGAAGAAATAAATAGGAGTTAAGTATTAAAGAGATTGGGTTGTGTCCGCCAGTAGGCAAATACTAAAGTTAACGTACCTGTTAGGTGAGTCCGTCAGCCCACAGTAACTCACAAGCCAGAGGAGACGGACTCACCTAACAGGTACGTTAACTTTAGTAAATAAATAGGAGCTCGTGCACGGATGCAAGTCACTTTGGAAAACACGAAAGGAATTATTTTAGGTACTTACTCCCCTCCAGTTTCTCATTGACGAGAGAAGAAAGAGTTGAAGATGTTTTAACCTCCATACAAGTGGCACCCCAAATTAACCACCAGTTCAGCATGACATAAGCCTATTGTGTAGCGTCATCCTCATGTCATCTTGATCCCCCCCACTAGGTCTCATGAAGCCATGCAAGCTCATCCAGCAATAGCAGAGGCACACCAAGCACTCTAGGCGCGCCACAGCCAGCCAACTGACTTCAACTCTGCCTCGCAGAATCTGCAACTCTGTATCTCTGACTTGACTATCTTGGCCAGGTGGTACCTTAGTGGACGGTGTCTTGTGAACCGGCCACATACCATCTCCCTCCAGAATGAGGACCTCTCTTGATCACTCTCTGGAGAGCCTAATAAATAACATTAACTGCCTTTGGCCAGAATATCGCACTAACAGGCAGCTCTGCACTTCTCATCCCTCTTACCAACCTCCTCACTCAAGCAGCCAGGTTCAGGTTCTACCAGAACCAGTGCCGTCTCTTGCCAGTTTGCTGGCCTCTTCATGCCCTTCTATCCCTGTATTACCTGGCACTCAGCATGGTCAGTGTCTTCAGACTAGTCGGGCATTCCAAATCTGCTCTGACGAAATGATATAAGTGCAGCCTAACTGACATAATATAGATCTGTTTCCGATTCAGCCCCTGCACAGGAAGTACTCACAATCACTGCAAAGAGCTCTGTCTGGAAAAAAGGGCAGGCCCAGCAGGACCTATAGTGCAATGGTGTAGGGGTCATCTGCATACAACCCGTCAAAGCCATGCAGGACCACTGAGCTACAGCTGCACAGTCTTCTTTCTAGTTGTGGTCCACCAGACCAAGGGCACTATAGGTGACCACAGGCATAACAATTGCCTACCACATCGACAAAGCTGTCCTCGGCTGCAGCTTCCACATCTTCCCAACAAGTTTTTTTGTTTATAGAATTCAATTCTATACTAGAACTATTCTATACTTTCTAGAATTCATTTTTTTTTTTAGAGAAAAAAAATTCTATAAACAAAAAACTTCAATAGATGGATCATAAATGAAAAAATCAACACAAAATGATACACCACTCAATTGAAAATAACCAACTGACGGATTTACAGACCACCCTATACAAAAAAGACTTGACATTGTCAATCAACAGACTATTTAAGACCAACCCTCCAACAGGTTTCCCCAAGGTGCATGACCTCCTTACCCAATACAACACCATCCCGTTAACCTTTCTCTTCAACCACAATGAACTACCTGACTTTAGTATTGACTTAATGCCTTTACATTGCAAGCGCTCGCCCACAGTATCTCACCAGTCAGAGGAGACAGACTCACGACGGACTCACCAAACAAGTACATTAACTTTAGGAATTTACCTACGGGCAGAACTAACCCAATCACTTTAATACAACAGCAGAGGTCACATGACCAACGTAAAACACCAGTTACCAGACAAAAGTCCCCATTTTTCAAATCTCCAGAACATAAAAGTTCACCATTCTTTTTAGGGCTGTCACCATCACCTCCCACCCTTTGATGTGGTGCCTCTTGAATTATACTCACTAGGGAGTGTGATGCTAAAGAGGTCCTTTACGTGCACAGAGTACCTATTTTGACGGCATCATCCCCCCCCTCCCCCCCCCACGTATCACGCAACACCAAGTAAGCAGTATCATCTTAATAACGATAGATTACCTTGCATTTTGTTCTAAACAAGCGTCGAAGAAACATTTGGTAATTGGACGTTGAAATGCCATTGTGACCGAGACATCCTGACAACAAACGGACGATGAGCTCTTGCAGAAGGGAACTTCCATTGAGTTCTGTACCATCAGTGAGAAGGGCTTCTTCTAATTCCTACAACACCAAAAATACAATCGTCAACATCAACAGTCCTCTAACTGCCCAGGGTCCACCGACCACACTTTTTATACATTTCAACCAGGCCTTCTTAAAAAGGATCATTTTAACCATTGTGTTAAAGAGTGTGCCAAAGGGAGGGTCTGCTCTTAGCAGCCCCATGAATTTATTTACTTATCCTATAGCGTGCCAGCACTCAAATACATCCTACCATACTGCCCAGCAGACATGGTCTTTCTTCTATTTCTTCATTCATCATTCGTGCAATATACTGACTCCGGATAAGCAAACATCATCCTATCCCCTTCTGGTGGAGCACTGCCCGGGCAAATTGAGCAATGCATCTCCTCATTTCATCGGAATTCAACACGGTGTGAGACAATTGAGTGAATTCTTCACAGTGCGCTGCCAGCCTTCCCACCTTTGGCACGAGAGGGTAGCACGGGAAGCATCATCCACATAATTTATTGTTTACAAAAAATTTAATTAAAAATCATTAGGGCTATTTTCGAGAAAAAAGTTGTTGGTGTTTTAATCACTATGACACGTAAAGTTGGATTTGTGTTGATCTGCTAATACCCATATTTTGGCATCCACGGCGACCTGGAGGCTAAATATACTATTTGACTGGGTTTGGTCCTGTCGTTGTCTGTCAATCACGTTCTCGTACATACAGATAATTTTCCAAAACCGGAATTTGGTCAATTGCGTCACTTTCCTTCCCATTTACCTAAGGAAAGTAAATATCTGGTGCGTTGCAACACACAACTTTCCTTAACTCTACGTCAATTCACTTTGTACATGGTTATTTCTACTTACTCAATTCATTTGAACTTGGTCAAACACCACTTCACGGCAGAGCAGGAAGCGGTAGCGCTTACAGTTCCGGAATTTACTGTGCTGCTCATACTCATTCCCGGATCATTATTGAGCAATTGTTACACAGAAAATTAATGAGGCTGTAAACACGGTTTTTTGGAAAAGGATAGTAATAACTTTTGCAGAGGTATTGGATAAAAACTTTTAGAACAGATAGGAAGCGAACCGACGGTAGTTGAAATTCCGGAATTTCTTGTGTGACCCCCATATATATTGTGTTTTTAAACGTTCACCCTATTGGTATAGGATCGGACTACTGCACCAATTTTTGCCACTACCAGCACCAACATTTCAGCAGAATTTATAAAGAAAAAACCGTCAATTTTCCGTCGAAAATTGTGGTAATTTACTGTGCTGCTCTCGTTATTTTCCCACGAATGGGGATTTTATGGTATAATTTCCATATTGGGAGCTATTAATATGAAAGATATAATCAAAATCGTCAGAGCCGTTTTTAAGAAAAAAAGTATTTGGTGTTTCGATCACTATGATAACTATAGTTAACTTCCGGAGGACTTTGCTCTTATCCTTATCTTGACGTCCCATGACAACCTGCGGGCTAGACATCGAGTTTGAGCTGATTTGGAACGGTCGTTTTCTCTAAAAATCATTCACTGACACACAGACCATTTTCCCAAATAGTGTTTTTCGACCTCAGTAGAGTCTGAAACGTAAAGATCTGAAGAACACTAAAAAAAAATAATGTCCGCCGATTATCTAATTCGTAGCCAAGGAAAGTAACGAGCGGTTGCGTAGCAACACAACTTTCCCCAACCCCCGGTAAGTTCGAACACCAGCTATATATCTTCATTCAACGCATTTCTACAGAAACTTTTATGGGGAACAAAATGTAGGGACTAGTTAGCTGAGAGTACTCCGTAAGTTTGATCGAAATCGTTAGAGCCGTTTTTGAGAAAGTTGGAATACCGATAAATTAATTCGACAAATCTCCTTTTCTCAGTTAACTTGGCTTATATCTCCGTTCAACATATATATACAGAAATAATTATAGAGAACGAAATGTGGGTATGGGTGGCTAAAAGACACTGTAAGATTGATTACATCTGGTGAAGCAGTTACCCTGGAATTTACGGAAATGTTCGAAAAAACGTCATTTTTGACACATTTCGATTTTTATCTCTGTTTAATGGACTGCCAGAGGAACATTTATTGAGAACACTATGCAGGTATTAATTAGTTTGGTGAAAATCGTTGAAGCCGTTTTGCCCAAAAGAGTAAAAACCTATTTTTGATTCATAGGCCTATATCTCCGTTCACCGTATTTCTTAGAGATATGTATAGAGAAGAAAAGTTAGGTATTGATTAGTAGAAGATAATATGAAAGTTTAATCAAAATCGTTAGAGCCGTTTTCGAGAAAAATTCGAAAAACCCTTGTTTTTGGTACAGTTATGTCCCCCCCCCCTTCATCGACCGAAATCGCCCATAACCTTATTTTGGTGTCTACAAAAAATAACGAACAAAACTAACCAGCTTAATTGGTTCAGGCGCAAATAGAACTACAGAGACACACACATACACACCGACCACGCGCCGAAATGTGGTTTTTTACTCAGTAGACCTCAAAACGTAAAGATCTGAAGAAAACCCAAATTATATTTTTTTGATACGGCTACTATACTTTCCTTTCCCTTTGGATAGCGGAAAGTAATAACAATGCGGCGAAATGGGAGAGCGGCCTCAAGTTCCGCGTCAGTAACATCTGCTCCTTCGGAACGGAACGACAACGCGAGAACCGGCTCACGGAACGCCGCGGTAGAACCGGTGGCGCCTTCGCGGAGAGCTGCAGAAACTGACTCATCCGGAGCTGCCGGCAGCTGTTCGAGTTGAACCCCGTCAGTTGCTTGTGCGCCATCGATCGATTTGTCGAGTTGGTTCGGGCAGTACCTTCCAAACCCTTCGGGAGTCGGAACGTAAAAATCCCATTCGCTACCGAATTACATCGCGTTGCGTTACGTTCCTCCTCCAGTTGATCGTAACGTACAACTCGTGTCGCCAAAAACAAAGCCGTCGATTGCGACTCCCTTCAACTAGTTACCATCCAGAGGATTATGACGATAACAATGTCCGAAGTAAATACGTCGTTAGCCCTGGAAAAAGAGGCTTACGTGAAGAAATTGAAACGGAACCTCGACCGTTGGCGAGAGCTCGTTTTGTTCCTCCACTCAGTTCTATTGTGGAAGAAAAAAGCTTACCCGTGGATCACCGTGGCAGGTATCACCTTCTTATTTATCGAAATCGCCTACTACGATTTGTCCCTCGTCACGATCGTAAGTCTCTTCTTGTTGGTCGTCACGTCGATCGATTTTATCGCTCCGATAGTCGCCAACGCTTTGTGCAAAGACGAATGGACGGCGAGCAAACAAAAAGAGTTGGAAGAAGTGTGCAAAATTTTGGCGTCGATAGTCATTTCCGCCCGAGTCTACTACGCCAGTCTTCTCGAAGTGAAGGCGACCCGCCCCAATTTGTACTATCCCGTCACTTTGGCCACTTTTTGTTTAATGGCCTATATCGGTAACGCCGTCAACAATTTGTTTATCACTTACGTCGTCGTTCTGTTGATCCTCATGCTCCCCGGATTGATCCGCCTCGGCGTCTTGCAAAAGTATTACAAATCCCTCGTATCCCAAGATGTCGACTTCTTGAAGAGCTTAAAGTCTAAGGCTCAATAGAATAGAAACCGTGAAATCTTCGCCTTGTGCCGCTTCAGTTGAATGTCAATAATAAAAAATGTTCGCATTTCAAAAGGAAATTAGTGTTTGTTTGACGAGTGCACCGTCGAATTCCACGTGTTTTTATGTACAGCGTACAATGTTCCGCTTAGTTGTAAATATTTTCTTATTGATCTCTCAAATTTATTGTGTTTGTGATTACATTTTCCACTTTGTGTGATAATACGAGTCAAATTAAACTTACTGCAGAATCTTGATACCTCCTTGTCATCTGTAATTCACCTAAAGAGCACAGAAATTGTATTCTATGTTGAGATAATCAGCTCAGTTGAAGCCTGAGTCAATGTGCCGTGTTTACTCCGTCTGGTCTGTTTGGACTCGTAACACTGATGCCAAAGCCACACTCCAAACTGCCTTCCACTTCCCCATCAAAAGACAAGGGTGACGGAATTTTGAGGAAGCATTAAGTCCTCCACAGGATAAACTAATGTAGAACAGGCTGCAATGCAATGTGGCAGGGCCTGGCCTGCAACATAGGTTTGCTGGAAACCCTCCTTTCGAAGCATTTCCCGGCGACACTACAGCTCTAGATACAGAAGCCCAGAGTGTGACAAGAAATCATGGGGCCTCTGAATGAGCCAGACATTCCATTGTGAACAACAGGCGTCCTTGAGTGCCCAACAGATCTCCCAGCCTAGATGAGATAGCATGAACGTGTCTGCAAAAGGGAGACGACTGCTACATGGAGACCTCTCAGCCTTCTTAAAATATTTAAAAAACCGTTAGAGATCTCGATACTGCAGTCCTTCAGAGGAGTTTGGACTCAACCTCACAGGCAGATAATATGGGAGTACTAAAAGGGTGTCATTGTCGAAATCCTAAATGTTTCCCTGGATGCACTGTCTAGGCAGTTTCAATTGACATCAGAGGACCGTTTGATAACCCATGGTGGCCAGCGCTCCTCAATAAGGTCGAGGAATTCCTGACAAATCAGGTTGTTGGATGAGTAGCCAAACCTTCCAGCTTTGACTGCTACAAAGCAAGCGTTATAACTGTTTCGTCCAGTGTGCAAAAGAGATTACAACAAAAAAAACTGCGTCCATAGTTGATCTCTTCCTTCGAAACTTGCCACCCAAGTATATCAAGCAACATACCAGATTGAGAACTCTCGAATGGTACAGAATCCTTTGTGTGGTACCATATGCAACAGCTCTCCACAGGAAGACTGGCAAAATGACCATACCTCTAGATTCGGAGGATGCTTAGAGAGTGCCTGTGCTCTGACATGCTAGCGGAACCGTAGCCTCCGTCATTTTCGACTAATATGTGTGTATGTGTTAAGGCACTCTCATTTTGATGAAGAAATATACCTGTTTGGTCTCTGTTCACAGCTAGAGGTGGCTGATAGAAATGTGCTGGTGTGGGGAGAGCCACTACACCAGTCTTTTTGGGGAACGTGCAATTAGTCTCAGGTTCCCTATGGAATGGCTCGTTGGTCGCAAGGGACTACAGTTTTGGAGATGATAGGAGGACTGATTGGAACGATTTGGAGACCTGAACCCTTTCGGTGAAAGAATTAGGTCTGTAAATCTGTGATTGTACAGTGTCAGTACCCTTTCAGGGAAGTGTGGGCCACACGTACTAAACTGCTGCTGAAGCCAGAGAGAAGCAATTTTTGGTTGAGTATTCCCCCACAAATCTGCCGCACATCAGCACGGTAAATTCAGTTCAGGTGACACTAGCATCGTTAGAAAAATTAGGGGTTGTAATCCAAATAACTACCAACACAATGAGTGTTTGATAATGCCCATAAGATAATTAGAGCAACTCAGAATTTCGAGAATTCTAATCAATCCGTTTCTCTTACTACCATCTGTTGATTCTAGATCAGCAAATGCTTTCCTTCTTTAAAAAAAAAATCACGTTGATAGTCCTGCTAAGGTCCAAGATGCCTGCTCCAAGTCCTTACTCTCCACCATCGTAGCAAGGCAATGTCTTGTGTGGGTTGGTCCTTAAGATGAAGCGTTTGAAATGCCTCACTACTGCAGGCTTCGAGACAGTCTGATGCATTCTCGCGGCATATTCTCTCACTGTTCTGTTGACAAGTGACATGACGCCCCACAATGGGGACGTGGCCCTATAAGTAGAGTAGACGAACCGAGTCTGGCCAAATAGTCCGCATTCTCATTCCCTTATTGTTCAAGAAGCCTTTATATCAAGTCTATTGGAGTTTGCTAAAGAGATGAGCTGCATCCTGCACTCCCTCGTCAGATTTTTTGGGCAGTAGTTCTGCAGCGTCATGCAAGACGCCAGACGGTCAATCATTATGTTGATAGTTTTATTGTGATACCCTGTTTCTTGCATTATGACGACTGCAGCGATGATAACATAGATCTCTGCTCGAAAAACTGTTAAAATCGAGACCAAAGGCCACTCCTAATGGGTTAACGAGCTAGGCCAGTTTTGACCTACTGGCTCCTTGGTCTGATGGGGGGGGGGGGTTATTTAGAACCCCCCCGGCCTAGCGGACGCAGTACTGCAGATTCCAGCACTGGGAGGTGTGCTCTGGATGGAGTATAGCACCTTGTGCGGCAAGAGGAGCTAATCGGAGGGGCCACTCCTCCCAGGGCCTCACTCCATCAGTGGTTTAGATCCATCCATATACTTCCTGTCGAACTCATACTTGACCACCATCATGTTGGTGACCAGGCTGAGCTCTGTAAAGGTTTCCAAGTTCCTAAATACCATTAATAGCCTAGTTAAGTCTGCAAGATGCCTTCATAGCCTCTGGTGTTTGCACCAATACAGAGGAAGATGGTCGAACACTCCGTAGTCCTGGTAGGTGTGGTTGCATCACCTTTGGCTAAGCTGCTACAGTTCTCTCCAATGACCACTCTGGTTTGCAATCTACTCATTTGAGATGATTGGTCTCGCAACGACTTCATAAAGCCACATTCCTTTAGGCTTTGAGCTCCACATTCTCCTGTGCATTCTTTGACACACTCACAAAGCCTCCATCGCTTCCTTGGTCGAACATATCGACCCCGACACGAGGGGGGGGGGGGATTTCCGTGAATCACAGAGCTTGTTATTCTGCCGTCAGTCGTATCAGACAGATGATAACTTTCATGCATCATACGGAGCGATAATCTTACGAATTATGTTCATCTAGATCATCGAAAAATAATTGACGGACATATCAGAGATGATATATTGTCAAATTCACCTTTACATAGGGAACAATACGCATATTGCGTAGGAAAGCCCACGAAGGGCAACACTTCTGCATAACCCAAAATTGGTTACCAGAATATTTATTTATTTATAACATATACGGGCAGTGCCCAATTTAACAGTGAGAAACAAAGATTAATAAAAGTAGGACAATATTAACCACAATAAATAGCACAAAACAATCAGCAGCAATCCCGAGCCAATTAATGAAAATCACAATAGCCGTCGAATTTTGGACCTAAAAGAGTCTTTCGACAACAACAGGTCGAACAGGTAGGTCCTCTGAAACACCGTGTGACAACCTATTAAAGTTCATCCTGGAAACGGAGATAGTTGGTCATCATGGTTTTATTGCGGAGATAGTTGGTCGAAGAGGTATAGACATAGAAAGGCTGATGGAGTCTGGTAGCGTATGGAGGGACGTAGAAGTCCAACTTGGAAAGCAGATACGGACAATCCAGTCGACCCGCTGTCAACCCATGCAGGAGAAGCATGTCCGCCTCACGTCGCCGACTCTCCAACGAGGACATGCCTTCTCTCCTGAGCGCCACTGCGTAAGAAAAGTTCTCCCACCTATCGCCTCTCTTGTAGGACACATAGCGCAGGAAGTGGCGCTGAACACGCTCCAAGGTATTCTTGGCACTGGTATACCATGGTGACCACACAGGGGAGGAAAACTCGAGAGGTGTACAGACAAGGGAGGTGAATAGCAGCTTGAGGGCGTTTGGATCCTTGAAATCCCTCGTATTTCTTTTGAGAAAGCCCAGTTTTCTCATTGCACCCGAGCATATTTCACCAATATGAGCCGAAAACGTAAACTCTGAACCGATCAAAACTCCGAGATCCCGCACCAGGGTTTTACGCTGGAGCAGCGCCCCTCCTATCGAGTAGTCATGCTGCAGGTTGGGTACACCTCGACGGAAAGTGACCACTGAGCACTTAGCATTCAGTCCAAGCTCATTCTTCAAACACCATCCGTGCAAGGCTGTAAGTGCATTCTGAAGAACCAAACAATCGCTCATTGAGACCACTCTCAAAAAAATCTTCAAATCATCAACGAATAACAGATGTTTCACAGTCCCCTCAAACAGTTTACTCACGTCATCAATGAAGATGAGAAATAGTAAAGGGCTCAAATGTGATCCCTGGGGCACACCTGATGAGGCAATGAACGAATCAGAGACCACATCCCTCAGCCTGACAACCAGACGACGACCCAGCAAATAATTCCTCAGCCATGCAAGTAACGACCCAAAAAAACCAAAAGCCTCCAGCTTTTCAAGGAGAATCTCATGGGAGACCCTGTCGAAGGCCTTAGCAAAGTACGTATAAATACTGTCTACCTGGACACCATCAACAAACGCTTCCATGACAGTATGTTGAAATGTCAACAGATTTGTTGCACAAGACCTGCCAGACATAAACCCGTGTTGGTGCAACGATAGATGGGGTCGCAGCAAAGGTGCAATCTGTTTCACCATAATCTTTTCCAACATTTTAGGTAATGTGCTCAGAGAACAAATTGGACGATAGTTTTCTATTCTAACTCTGTTGTCACTTTTCCGAACAGGAGTCACATACGAGCACTTCCAGCAGTCGGGGACCACACCCAAATCCAGTGATCTCATAAACAAAGAGGAGACGGGTTCAGCTAGCGTATCAGCACATTCCCTTAGAAGAGAGGGAGGCACACCGTTAGGACCCATTCCCTTGGATGGATCCAGCGAACGAAGTTCAGCCCTAACCATATCCAAGATGATGCCGACAGAGCTCAAAGAAAACGAAGATTGGGATGGGGGCGGCACCCCACCACAGACAGGTCGCACTATAGCAGAGGAGAACACGGAAGAAAAATGGAGAAGTGGAATGGAGAACATGGAAGAATAGAAGAGAAGTGTTAATAAACAAAGAAGTTGCTGGAAGCTTCTTTGATATCCAGGGAGGAGCCTTCTTAGGAATCAAGCAAGCATGGTAATAGAATGGTGCACACCACTACTGAATAGCAGGGAAGTGGTATGCTCGGCGGGAAATCTAAACTTACAGTACCCTACTACAAGGGGAACACCGCAAGGAGGCTGTCTTTCCATACCTTTCTGGTGTGACCTATTTAAGGCGACAAGTATGATGGGGTTATATTGGCACCATGCTCCACAGCTAGCGAAGTATTAAATATAATAATGAGTTGGTGCCTAAAAAGAGGCATGTCCTTAAACCTAGGAAAACAAATACGGTAATTTATAGCAGAAAACACACTTCAACAATTCGGCTTTAATGGATTCATCAAGCAGAGCTAAGACCAAGAATAGTCCTTGGGGCAATCACATGGTGACCAGGAGCAATAATTGCGCCCTTAACGAATTAGACGGAATAGTAATGAGTCATCCACAGCACACTTACTATCATCTTAGTGGCGATTCTAGGAGTTAGGAGTTCTAGAAGCTATGAGGGGTACTATCAGACTGAAAAAAAAAACGGCGAATGGAAACAGGTCACCTGGAAGGAACATGGATCCATCGGGACAAATTCCAGACGTACATCAATACGGAAATATGTCCAAATGAAACATGGGAGAATAGAACGTTTGCAGAGGACAACGCTGACATATGTTACACAGATGGGTGGAAGAACCTAATGCAGGAATAGGGACATTCATCGGATTGGGAGGAATCTACACTACTAGGTATAACCACAACAGTCTTTCATAGAGAATTGTTAGCAGTTAACTGCTGTATAGACAAACTGATGAAGGAAATAAAACAATTACGATATTCACGGACAACCAATCGTCGATGAATACACTGGCCAATCCAATCTTTAGGAGCATACTAGTTGAGGACACCACAAACGAAGGGAAGATTCTGGAACCCATTCTAGGAGCCAAAGCCAGCTCCCTTTTTCATTTGAGTGATGGGAAATGGGCCCAATGTGGCCACGACTTAGGTCACTGTTCCCTCAGCTTTGGCTGGTGCCCTGTAGTCGTCTTCAACCATCAACCAGAACGAAGAAAAAGAAGCAGAAAGGTTCGCATGATGAAGTTGTTCAGATCATCGGGGAACAGATTCAAAAGCTCTCAAAGAAAGAAAGCAACATGAACAATGAACGTTGATGAAGAAGCTTGATGGTGTGTTTGAACGTGTGTAGCAGCCTTATGGTGTGCCCTTTCCAGCTGAACTATTTTTCCCATCACTTAGAGCGGTCTCAGTCCCAACATTTGTCTTTGTCTAGTGAATGGCACTATGGCCGTGCTAGCTGAGTTAATGGACGGTCCCATAACCCTGCACCACATTCACACTGTTTGCAGTGCTGCCTCCATTAGCTCGGACAGCACACTTTGCACCCTGCCCTCATACAGCGACATCATCAGCCATCAGCTCCGCCGTAGAACCCTGCCTTTCTAATCCCCCAAGAGTTTACCTTCAGGTTCTATAGCAACGGGGACAGGACACCTCCATGAAGACATCCCGTCGCTGTTCTCAACCACAGGAAGCAGCTTCCTAGCGAGGTCTAAATCGCTCTGCTGTTCTTATTGCGCAAGTATAAGATTGAATGAGTCGATCGAGTCTCAACTCAATCAAGAGTGAACTTGAGGGCAAGCGAGCTGTGTTTTTTAATCAGCAGGTTCTCTACATCGAGTATTGTTTACAGTATTTCACGCTAACGTTTTATTCCTATTATTCCGTTCGGCTTTATTCCTGCTATTCGGTTCCCTTTTATTCCCATTTTTCAATTCGCCTTTATCCCTATTATTCCTCACATCCCTTTCAATGTCAACAGTGGCGACGGAGAAGAAAAGAGTTTTCCACCGAGGCGATTAATGCAGGAAATGGGAGGCCTCTTTCTCTGCACGCTTTTCCCAAAGCAACGATCGGCGCAAGTTATTTGACAAAAGCGTCTTTCCGAAAGCGAGAATTTCTACAGGATTTTCAGACTCACGTGTTTTGCCAGCCGCCTAAGCGCGCACGTTATCATCACACTCGCTGATAAAACGGAATTGGGACGATAGTCTATTTCCACTGAATTTGAGACAGAATGTTATATCGATTTCGACGGTTAGGTCAAGCCGTGATGAGCAAACTGTATTAACTGATCAATCAAAGCGTGCTTACAACTACAAGTGTAGTTAGTTAGTAAGCAGAAACGGCTTAGTAGTTACGATTATTGTCCACAAACAGATTTTCTTCACCTGTGCCACGGCTATTATTGAGCAATCGGTGCACAGGATATTCATGATTTTTACTTCGAGTTCTCCCCAAATCTTTACGTTTCAGACAGCTCTACATAATAAAATAATACCATAAAATTCTCTTTCGTGGGAACATTTCGCCGAAAATCGAATTTAAGGCAGCGTTTCATTCATAAACTTCGCTGAAATTAACTGTAATCTTCAGGAAAATTGGCGAGGTAGTCGCACACAAGGGTTCATCAAGTACCAATACGATGAGCGTTGGGTAACGCTCAAAAGATGCATAGGAGCCAGTCGGCAAATTAATTCAGCGACTCAAACTGGTAACCACAGACATGACAGCGAGCATTCACAACCTTACGATCCCGCCCTCTCATCGTTATAAACAGTGACGCCACACGTACGGCCTTAAAGTATCGGTAATCCCTTCCACGAATGCCTTCTGAAGCCCATTCCACCCACGCAGAAAAATAGTTACGACTATGATCAACCGAACCATGTGTAGAGCAGCCACAAACTCTGAAGGCTTCCTTGGCCTTAGGGGCAAATGGAGTCGCCATGTAACGCTCTCAGCTGATCCTGAACGAATCCAAGACTCCAGATGCCTGCAAAGCAACCAGGGGCTTATGGCTCAAGAACGGAATAGTGGTAGAGAGAGATGGAACACCAAGTCCCCCAGATTGAACTGGAGCGTGAATGTACGCACATGGGACGCTATGTGAGAGGCCTAGCCAAAGACTCAGAGCGGAGCGCACCGTACCACGGAGACTTATTAGCCTTTGGACGGTCAAACTCCCCAAAACCAGCCGCAGGCCAGCAAGTACGTCCGGAGCAGCTTCTGCTGTGGCTTCTGTGGAGCCTTGGCAACTTTCTGCACGCACACACACACAGACCATTTTCTTGAAGAGAACTCAAACTTTTTTTACAACCCCCCCCCCAAAATTTGATACTTGACTTTTCAAGATATCGGGATTCTAAATCTGCAATGTCCGTCCGCTGTCCGGGCCGCTTTGTGCCTTTAACCGTTTTGTGTCTAAAAAATTCGTTCTTTCGCACATCCCATTTGGTACCTAGTTGTGCCTGCCTGCTGATCGGCAATACGATCGAACGAAACCCATGATCGTTATGGGCAAAAAATCGTTGAATAAATTAACAAAAGCGCCAGTTTGGCAGTTTCGTCGCAAATACGCCGTGTTTGGTATAGTTTTCAAAGTATTTTTAGATCCTGGATCGAATGGAACGAGTATCAGACGTGTGCAACTGCGTGTAATGAAATTGCAGTAATTGTAGTGAGCCAAACAAAGTCTACTAATAGAAAGTACTCGCGGGGCAATAACTACCGCGAAACTAATCGTTTCATCGTTAGTACCCCCCCTCCCCCCATCAGGATTCGCAACGTCGTGCCAATTGCCTACAGGTGTACTGGAATATTTAGTTTTCGCCGTTCAGTTGTAGACAAGTCATGTGTCGTATGGTTTACTGGTATTTTTCGATGGTGAATCGAAGGGGATGGGTCTCGGAGCTGTAAGACTAGGTCAAGCTGTTCATGAGAATTTATCAGAGTTTTTCAGCCGACTTCATAACTTTCCTTTCAACTTGGTAGAGCTCCGGACAATTAATAAACTAGATGTACCTAATAAATTAACAAAATGGTTGACAATGTGCAAGTTCAAACTTACAATCCCAGCCAGAAATAGTCTTTAAAACGAAAGGCCATATAGAGGGGTGTGACACAGGGAGGGGGGTTGCCGTCGGGGGACCCGAGCTGCCTCTCGTCGAAATGACGCAGTTCGTAGTCGACGGTGCGAACGAGGGTCCAGAGCCTCACACACTAGAACGCCTCGCTGCCTGAAATAACACTGAGGCGGGAACTCAACGAACTCGAGAGGGAGAGAGCGACCAACGAGCGAGTAGAGCTCTTCCGATGAGCAGCTTCGGCTAACCCCCGAACCTTAACGACTTTTACCGAAGCTTTTCACCATTTCTCTCGCCCCCCGATGAAATTTCTTCTTCTGGTGTTTTTCGCGCTCTCGTAGCAAAAACAGAACGTCAGAGAGAACATGGCTCGATGGTGCGACGCATCACATAACTTTCCTAAGCCCCACGTACATTCGTCGTGTTTCACGGCTTCAACAACTAATCCACACAATTGTTCACTCAGTTCATTTGAACTTGGCCAGTTTCGAAATTTATTGAGTTGCTCCTACTCATGGCACGACCGTTATCAAAAGATCTGTAAGACTCTCAACACGATTTCGTTTACCGTTTTCCAAATATTGGGTAGAAACTGTGAGAAGTCGTAGCGAGACGGCGGCAGTGGTGGATTTCTGGGGTTGCTCCTAATTATTTTATGAGAGTTATCGAATAGGCAAATTCATTGGACTACCCGCCTAACTTTGCTGAGGATATTAGTGCTAAATGGATTTACACGGAGAACGCGGCCCTAATTCGATTTTGTCCGAACCGTTCAATAACTTATTGTGCAGCTCTCGTCATTTTCTCACAGGTGATAATTTAACGATACTGTCTTGTTATTACATACCATAAGTTTGGCGCCTGTTGAATAATTATGAAATTTGAAGCGATTTAGCCATTCCCGAATGGTGTTTTCGGACTCAGTTGATCTCAATATGTCAATTATATAATCACAATATTTGCTTTTCTACTTCGTAGAGCTAAGGAATGTGAAAACTAACGATATTATTTGTCAGTTCACGGATGACAACGAAGCGAACGTTCGTTCATCCCAAGTACTCGATTTTACAATTGCTCACAACGGTATGGAAATCTTGCTAAACCTGCAGAGCAGAGTAGAAACTTGAACTCTTTCGACCGACAGACACACGGAGATAAGACAAATTGGGATAAACACTCGAACTGGAGGCGCGCCATTTAGCATGAAGGGCTGGCTGAAAAGTTTGACCACCTTGCTGAAAAATGCTGAACAACTGCTACAATAGAAAAAGAGGCGAGCGGCAAAACTGCAGATCCCAATTGTGATGCCAAGTAAGTCTCCCTGCCGTTCAATTCCCAGCTCTTCCCTCTATTTCGTATTCGGCTGGAGCTAATGGCTTTTTTTTTGTTCTTCGCTCCTTCGGAAAATTTTTCCAATAAACCTGTTTTCCTTTCGCAGTCAATTTTTTTTACAAGTCTGGCCCTTGATGATTTTGGCCAATTTTCAAACAGACAATTTCAAATAACTCTGCAGCAATCCGAACTTGTCATTGCAAGGAAAATTGTCAATACTGCGACAAAATAACAGGTGCATCACACAACTTTCCTAAACTCTAAGTCAATTCACTTGTGCTCATGGCTTTTTCTACCAACTCAGTAAAACATCAACTTCACGTCACGGCGGCAGAAAGCGATAGCGCTTACAGTTCCCGAATTTATTGTGCTGCTCGTACTCATGCCCTGACCATCATTGAGCAATCGGTACACAGCTAATGCTTGAGGCTTTAGACACGGTTTTTTAAAGAAGGATAATGAACACTCTTCCAGAGGTATCGGGTAAACTTTTAGAAATGGTAATAAGTGAAACGGCGGTGATTGAAATTCCAGAATTTCTGGAGTTGCCCCTGTACGTTGTACGAGCGTTATTAAAAACTCGTCGTGTAGGTACTTGATTGGAGTACCACCTGAATATTTCTTAAGACCCTAGTAACATTTGAGCGCAGTTTACAAGGAAAACGGCGCTAAGATCGTCGAAACGTTTTGGGTAATTTATTGTGCTGCTCATTTTCCCATAGATGGGAATTTTACGGCATCGTCGTCTCATTAGGAGCTGTCGATATAAAAAAGTTAATGAAAATCGTTAGCGCCGTTTTTGAGAAAAAAATTTTTGGAGTTTTGATCTCTATGACAACTATAGTCCCATGGTGACCTGCGGGCTGAATATCAAGTTGGAGCTGATTTGGTTGGGCTGTTTTCTCTCCATTGCGTTCACAGGCACACAGAACATTTTCCCAAATACTGTTTTTCGGGCTCATAAAGATCTGAAGAAAACTCAAAAATTGTTTTTCAGCCGATACCGTAACTTTCCTTTTTACATTGTAGAGCAAGGAAAGTAAAAATAAGAGTTTGGTACAGTTTTTCTTCATAAACCCCACACCAGAAAGCAACAGCTTTCTCACAAATATCTCCTATGACACATCGTACAACGTTCCCCAACCCCCATTCACCTAATTCCAGACACCCGAGAATGTGGAATGGAGCTACATCGAGCTACTGTTGAGATTCTGAAGAAATATGAGCAAATATCCACATGTGTGGGATTGTTCGTGCGTTTGATAATGTGTCAAGTGGGCCGGCTGAATAAAATTAAAAATGATCTCTCTGGCACTCTCTACAGAATCCTGTAGTCATAAATACATCTCAGAACGTTCTCAGTTAGATGTCCCAGTGACACGTCCCCAATATCCCTTACGTACTCTGGCGTTCTGCGAGGTAGCGTTCTGGATACGTGTTCAAACACGCTTTACTCCTCGGGCTTTTCCTCATCTCTCGTAAAATGAACGCAGTTCGCAGATGGCGTCCTAGAGCGTCCAGTACACAGCTTAGAAACTTCAAGAAAACATGCATCTGACTGAGAACAGGTGTAGTAAATGGAGAATTACACAAGTCCACATACATCACGACTGATCATATTTACGTAGAACCGTAATGCCCCGCACACTGCAATAACCCTTAATGGCCATGACGTGCCACGATCACTCAGTTAAATACGTGGTCCTGTATTTAGATTCGAAAATCACCCAGGGCTCTTTCAAAACAAAGAGATTTCGCATCAGATTGCTCAAACTCCTCGTTTCCAGCGAATCCCGACGTCCTCTCGACCTGGGAAACCCGCTGTACCTCGCACTGCTGGATTTGGAGTTCGGCCTCACGATCTCAAATTCATAAAATCCCTCCGAACTGTCCAAATCACATATCTTCGGCTCATAACTGACTCTCCTTGGTATATTCCCATTAGAATCCTGCATCCTGGCCACCAAACGCCCTCAGTGTCCACGATTCCGTTGAACTCGTGGTTGACCCAAGTTTTCATGGCTCTAGCTGAAGGATGCAGTAGCTTCAAGTTCCAGAATGTAATGGGTTGTCCCTACCCACGGTGAGGCTATTGTTGAGCAACCATTGCACAAAATTCATGGCGCTGTGAACACAACATTTTTTCTCGGAAGGACCGTCTTTTATGTTATGGAATTGTCGAGTAAAAACAATGAGAAATGATAGTAAGCGAAACGGCGGTGGTCTGAATCTCAATTTCAAAGTATGTCAAATCGATTTTAGCGCAGATTTTTCTATATAAATTCTGCTCAAATGATAATAGCGTCCTCACAAAATTAAGATAGTAGCTCAATAAACTACCTGTACAATAATGTTTAATAGATGATGAGACGCAATTCCAGAAATTCCAACTACCGCCGTTTTACTTACTATTTCTCACTGTTTTTATTCGTTAATTCTGAACCAGTGAATGGTCTCCTTAAAAAAACGTCGATAGTCTCATAAATTTCATATTAACTTATGTTAAGTTATGGTCGTGGGATGAATAGGAGTGCCACAATAAACTCCGGAACTTTGAGCGCTACCACTATCCAGTTAAAATGTGAAGTTACGGTACACCTAGTTCAAACAAACTGAGTGAAAATTAAACCGGTAGAACCGGCGAATGCATGTAGAGCTACGGCAAGTTAGATACCTCGCACCAGATTTTTTTTCTTTCGAAAACGGTTCTAACGGATTTTGATTACATTTTTTGTACGGACAGCTTCAACAGCAGAACCTTTAAAAAACACTTTCGTCGATAGTCTCATAAATCTCAAATTAACTTGACCAGAGCAGCGCAATAAATTATCCAAAATTCCGAAAGAAAGTCGATTTCAGCAAAGTTTTGCCCCGTACTTCCTGAAATGCTACAGTTTTTCGGAGAAAAATTAGGATGGTAGTCTAATAAACTACTTATACGATGCGTTTGACGACGCTCATGAGATAATTAGTAGCAACCTCGCAAACAGTGTCTGATCGCTCAATAATGGTCGTGCGATGAGTCCGAGCGGCAAAATAAAAAATTCCGAGAGAAATAAGAGAAAGAGGGAGAGCGCGCGAGAAATTCGTCAAAGGAATAACAAGAAAGTTGCGATTATCAGATATACCTAGGGAATGCGATAACCCATGTGTAGGCATTGCCTGTATTGATAGGCTAGAGACTAGATAACAAATTTAAAATATCTGGTGCGTAGCAACACACAACTTTCCGCCACCCCCGTAATTTCGAACACCAGCTTCATATGCGGGCGCAATATCTTCGTTCAACGCATTTTTACAAGAACATTTATACAGAACAAAATGTAGGGACTAGTTAGCTGAGAGTACTCCGTAAGTTTGATCGAAATCGTTAGAGCCGCCTTTGAGACAATTGAATACCGATAAATTAATATTCAACAAATCTCCTGTTCTGAGTTAACTTGGCTTACATCGCCGTTCAACATATACATACAGAAATAATTATAGAGAACGAAATGTTGGTATGGGTGATTAGAAGACACTCCATTAGAATTTATCACATCTCGTGAAGAAGTTACCCTGAAATTTACGGAAATGTTCGAAGAAACGTTATTTTCGACACGTTTTGATTTTTATCTCTGTTCAATGGACTGTCAGAGGAACATTTATTCAGAACAATATGTAGGTATTAACTATTTGAAAACACCCTGAGAGTTTGGTGAAAATCGCTGAAGCCGTTTTGCCAAAAAGCGTAAAAAACCTATTTTTGCTTCATGGGCCTATTCACCGTATTTTCATGGAGGTATGTATGGAGAAGAAAAGTTAGTTAGTTAGTAGAAGATAATGTGAAAGTTTAATCAAAATCGTTAGAGCCGTTTTCGCGAAAAATGCGGAAAAGCCTAGTTTTTGGTACGTTTTCGTCCCCCACCCCCTCCCCATCGGCCAAAATCGTCCATAGCCTTATTTTGAGGTCTTCAAAAAAATAACGACGCTTCTGAGGATGCACTTAGCATTCACTGGACCAAGGCTCATCAGCCGGGAGAAAATTAATTTCTTGTAGGCAGTACCAGACTAATTTCGGGGTCCGTTGAGAGCCAATGGGAGCAATAGACTACACAGACCAAAGCTCGCAGAATGTACGAGGGGCCAAGGAAAGTTACACGATGCGTCGCACCAGATATTTTCTATACTTTCAAGCCTCTAAAACCTCAAAATAATCGTAAGGAAAATTCGTATCGACGATTACGTAACTTTTGTACAAATAGTGCGTATGGCGAAGGAAAGTAGAAACTGGTTGAAAAACGAAACGCGTAGGAGGCGAAGAAGACGCCGACTCAACGGTCGAGTTCTAGACGAACGGAAACTCGACGACGACGAAAAGAAGGGAAGCAGAAGCGGGAGGTGGCGGACACTGCGCAGGGTACCTCGACACGACTCGGCTCGGTCGAGGCAGGAAAGGCGCGTTCGAAGAGGCCCCACTGAGCGGTGGTGAGTCGGCGGAGGAAGCGGAGGAGAGTCGACGAGCCGTCGTCGTCGGTTTTCCCCCTCCACACGAAGTAGAACCCGAGTCTGTTGCGACTGACCGGGCAGGAGGCCGGTTTTGAAGGCGTCGGTACCTTTGAAACCTTGAGCCAGTCGAGGAAGAAATGCGCGGCTGGTTGAATGCGCCGCCGCCCGCTCGGCCGAACGCCCGGCTCGAGTTCGAGGCTTCGGAGCGAAAGGCGGGAGAACGCGGCCTCTCAAGGCGGCAGCTGTGCCTCGAGCAATTGCTTCGTCGAGTCCTCCACTAACTTGACGAACTCCGCAATACTCCACACCTACCACTACAAAATTGCGGAGAATACCATCTGTAACCTAACACCACTCTACTTAGACGATTACAGAACGTACGAACAACCAGGCACCACACAACTTTCCTAACAACCAGCCTGGAGTACTGCCAGAGCAAATTATTACGAGACGAGGATGCAACGCTTAAAAATTCTCATTCGAGAATCTCGAATGACCTTTCCTAGGGAATTTAGTGGCCGTTTAGGTAGCTATTGCAATCGTATCAAAAAGGTTGTGTGAATTTTCCAATTTTTGCACACAATTCTTCCTTCTTAGATACCCACGTTTCTGAATATACGCATACATAGTTCATTACGCTCCATAGCGGCTTTCCATAAGAAAGAGACGAGTTCAAATCGGCACAATTTTTGTAATTCCATTGAAGTTCGTTGACTAGCAAGATCAGATAACGGCAAGACTTAACATGTCAGTTTGAAAATTTCAAAAAAAAAACATATTTGGTGCAACGCATCACATTTCTTGGCCTTACGTACAGTCAGCGATTCACTTGACTTTAGTAACAATTAAATTTGTGAGTTAGTAGCAAAAGCCACAAAAACTAGTGAATTTACGTAGAGCTAAGGGGAGTTGTGTGATGCGTCGTACTCGATGTTTCCTGATAAACCCCGCTGAAATGTTACTAGAATCTTCAAATAAATTAAGGTAGTAGTTCATAGAGTACCTATACTATGAGCGCTTAGTAACGCTTATTTGATATATATGAGTTTCACATACAACTTTCCCTGGCCTCACGTGCATTTAGCAATTCTCTTGACTTCAACAACTAATCAAATATGTTTTTCGTTCTGTTTATAACAACGTTTTACATGACAGCAGGAGGCGCATATAGCTCTGGAATTTATTGTGCTGCTCACACGCGTGGCATTTTCGTTATTGAGCAATCAGTTCACAGGTGATTTAAGAGACTGTCTACATGATTTGTTCTGAGAAGGATCGCGTTCATCGTTTTGGAATAATCGGGTAAAACAGTGAGAAATGGTAGCAGGTGAAACAGTCGGGGTTAAAACTAATCATTTCTGGAGTAGCTCCTACGTCGTAAAGGTTCTTGATTGGACTACCATGTCCATTTCTCCGAAGATGCTGGTACCATTTGAGCTAGACTCCGCTCAGGTGCGCAGAAACACACAACTTTCCGCAACTCCGTAAATTCGACGACCTCCTACATATCCGCTACATCTTCGTTCAAAACATTCCTACAGGAACATTAAGGAAGAACTACATGCAGGTACTAATTAGTTAAGAGTACTCCGTGAGTTTGATGGAAATCGTTGGAGCCGTTTTTTGAGTTAATTGGAAAGCCGATAAATTAATATTCGACAAATCTCGTTTTCCAAGTTATTATGTTATATATTCAACAAATAGAAACATAAATAATTACGCAAAACAAAAGTGGGTATAGGTTGCTAGACGACACTCCGTAAGATTCATCAAATCAAGTGACGCAGTTAGTCGGGAAAATACGAAAATGTTCAAAAAACATTATTTTCGACACGTTTTCATTTTTATCCCATTTGATTGGACTGTCAAAGGAACATTTATTGAGAACAATGGATAGGTATTAACTATTTAAAAACATTCTGGGAAGTTTGGTGACCTATTTTGGCTTAATAGGCCTATATATCCGTTCACCGTATTTACGGAGTAAACAAGCTGGGTATCAACGAGTAGAAGATAATTTGAAAGTTAAATCAAAATCGTTAGAGCAAAAATGCGAAAAAACCTTAGTTTTTGGTACATTTCCGTCCCCCGCCCCCCTTTGCCGTCGATGGAAATCGCCATACTCATATTTTTGAGTCCAGACAAAACAAACCGATTATATAACATTCCTTTCCGCTTAGCAGAACTATGGAAAGCATAATGAAATCCGATACACGGCCAATAACGTTTCAATGTATTTTTATTTCCCTTAGAACTACAGAAGGACAGTTATGTAATCGGCTAAAAAAATTAGACTTTCAGATCTTGACTTTAGAACGTCTTCCGAATGCAAATAACACCATTCGAGAAAACGGCTAGCGCGCGTAAAAATTATATCTGTGTTCCTAAGAAATAGGATCGATAGAGAACGGGTGAAAATCAAATCAGCTCAACTTGAAGATTCAGTCAGCAGATGAAACGTGGGACATCGAAATCATCTCACAGCGATCAAAACACGAGCACAGGTCTATTCTAAACCCTGAACACGAGCTCATATAGTACGTAGCATCACACAACTTTCCACAACCCCCGCAAATTCGGCGACCAGCTATATCCGAGAATACGGGCGCTGTATCTTCGTTCAACGCATATGTACGGGAACATTTACGGAGTACAATATGCGTGTACTATTTCGTTGGAAGCCATTTCTGAGCAAATTGGAAAAATCATAAATTAATATTCGACAAATCTCGTTTTCCAAGTTACCACGGCTTATATTTTCATCCAACTGGAAGTTGCAGAAATAACTGCGTAGAATAAAATGTTGATGTAGGTTGCTAGAAGATGTTCCGTAAAATTGATATCCAGTGAAGCAGTTACTCTGAAAATGAAAGAAATGTTCAAAAGAACATAATTCTCGACACATTTTGGTTTTTATCTCCGTTCGATGGACTGTCAGAGGGAATTTTATTGAGAACAATATACAGGTATTAACTATTTAGTCATCCTGAGAGTTATATGACAATCAGTGAAGCCTAATTGAACTGTACTTCTCCATAAAATCAGTGACCAAAGATGTAGGCCAACGATGAAAAAAGGTTTTAACGTGTTTTTTTTTTTCAAAACGTGTCCAACGATTTTCATCCGTCTGAACGGAGATAAAAATCAAAATGTGTCTTTCGTAATTTTCAGAGTAACTGCTTCGCTAGATTTGGTAGATTTGGTGAACTTACTGTCTTCTAGCAGCCTATAGCCACATTTTGTTCTCCGTAATTAACTCTGTATTTATCTATTGAACGGAGATTTGACAAATAATAATTTATCATTTTTTTCCATTCTGATTAACGGCTACAACGATTTTAATCAAACTTACGAGGTACTCAAAACTAACTAGTGCCTACATTTTGTTCTCCATAAATGTTCCCGTAGAACTGCATTGCACGAAGATACAGCGCCCTTCTATATAGCAGGTCTTCGAATTTACGGGGGTCGCGGAAAGTTGTGTGTAGCTACGCTCCAGAATTTTTGTACACGATTTCATTACGTTCCTTGCCCTTTGCGTAGTGGAAAGTAAAAATCATGCTCATCAAAACTGTAGTAAAGGTTTGAAATACACTTTTGAGGAGGAACGTTCCAAATAATTAAACTGCGTTAGAATGATTTCGCCCGTGGGAGCAAATGATGAGAGCAGCGCCGTGAATCATTGAACATTTCGATGAATACGTATTTCATTCCAGTTAATACATTCCTTAAAGAAATTGAATGAAATTGGCGAAAGAAATTGTTTTTTTCGAGTTCCACTGTTCAGATCGTTGCTTTCATTTATGGGCATTGAGTCGTAATTACGCCTTGGACCTTAGTGTAGTATAGTGGTTAGTATATCCAATATTGAAACGTCGAGGCTTTTTATTCTGGACTTTACATAGTGATTCATAGCACTTTTTTGCTATGGACCAACTAAATTTTCAAATTGGAAAGACTAACGACGAGAATATCGTGCAATTATTTACTAGTTACATAGTCAGTAAGTTAAACTATATGGAAATAACTTTGCTGCCTGCAGTACCAAAGTGCTCCCATTTCAAAAGTGCTTTTCACACTTTTTTACAGATTTTACTTTCCTTGGCTCTACGAAGCAAAACGGACACATATTTGATCGGCTGGAAAAACACTAGCTGTATTAGCGCATGCGCATGCGCCCGCATCGATTACAAGCGTACAGTTCTGCACACATTATAAATAATTTTATATCTTAATTAATCATAACATATGACAATGAAATGAATAAGCGCAAACGAATATAAACGAATATTATAACGAATAATAATATAAAATATGCTGTAGAACACACACACACGCTGCAGTAGACTTCGCGGCCCCTCCAGGAGTTGACAATCGAAAATCAAGTCCTTCCAGTCTTGACTAACGCCCGATTCCGAGAATGGGACAGTCAGGAGACGTGCCACCCCGAACCCGCTGAAGTATGACTGCGTCCCCCTGAGCCCACTAAGTTACTCTAACTGAGCACGCCCTCCAAGGAGTGGGCATGCTCAGCTTCAATCGGTCTTTCACTAGACGCAAGAACTCCCTTGTACATCTCCCGTCAACAATGAATGCCAAATACGCTCCCAATCGTTAACGCTTCTCATTTGAAACTCTCTCTTCAACACTTGGAACGCGACAAGAACGAGAACTGGACAGGGAGACACAAATCTGTTGCCACTTCCTTCGCTAGTTTGTCTGCCTTCTCATTCCCTGGAAGGCCTACATGTGCAGTCCATTTCACCCCGATCTTCGATCCTCCCTCCTGCAGCTCACAGACAGCCAACCTAAACTCCACGACGGTCGGCATATAATTCCTCTGGTCGGATAGAAAACTGGCTGCCCGCATACTCTTCTTTACTCGCTGCCACAGCAGCCAATAGATGCCTTTCAGCAATGTCACAATTTTTACCTGGTTATTCGAGCACTACTCTCCCAGTTGAAACACTTAGTGGTAAATGGGTTGATCGGAAATCCTGTAAACGATAAATACGCACCCGACTCTACCCTGCACGAAAAGAAACGGCTGAAGCAAATGAATTAAAAATTGATATTTAACTTCCAGGTCACCCCACGGGGCGCCATAGTCGTCAAAACACCAAATATTTTTTACGAAAATAAAATATTTCAACTAAAGGCCATTTGTGCATGGTTCTTTCTTATCTCCCCCCCCCCTCCAAATAACGCTTTTACAAAATCGAATCTATGCGATAAGAGTTTAACAATGGTCGTAGTATAATTGGGAGCATCCCTACAAATTCCTCCTAACGTTGTTGACTAACCTTCACAACAGTATGTGCCCTATAATTCCAGAACAATTAACACCTTCCACGAAAGTCACTCAATAAAGGTCGTGAAGTAGGAGCGACGCAATAAATTAGTTATATAGAAAGTTGAGTAGAGACCTGAAATGCTCTAATAACCTTACCTACACGACTAAAGCTAAGTATGAGTTCCGAAATTCAAACAACTACCGTCCGTATGTTAAACGTTTTTCGCATTGTTTCACTGCACTGTAACCTCAAACGTTTTCTAAAATAAAAAAAAAGAACGCGTAAGGCTCTTCAATTTACGAAGGATAAGGCTGGTTACCCGCCTCCAATATGCAACGGAACGTTCTTCATGAGCACTGAGTGAAAAACAAATGTTGGAAAGACAATAATCGCTGAATAAAATCCGCAGAGAATGTCCGAGGAGCTGAGGAATGTTGTGCGCTGCGCCCCGACAGATACTTTTGTGGCCAATCGAATAAACCCGTTAGCTAGAAGCGTTCAGGACTTGACGCGATTTTTACGTCTCTACACGTTCATTACAATTATTAAATGCCCCGACGAGGCTTGGCCGCCTATTAACCTCTCCCTAATTTATACGACGCAGATAATGACATATTTCCACGTTCGTAAAATCGGCGCCAAGATGCGTTTTGGGGAGAATTGCACCGAATCCCGGTTTCGGTATACTGCGGTCCTCTAGCCGCTGTACCCCTTCGCGACAATTTTATTTTCGTGACTCGTATATTACGAAAAAAACGAAGAAAATAATAGTAAGCAACAACATAAAGTAAACTAAGTAAGCAAAATTCAACCGTCCTTGAAAACGTAGTAAGATTTTTAAATTTATTGAATAATAATAGGTTTGAGGAAAATTTGGTGCGACTGATCACACAATTTTCCTCAGCCCCACGTGCATCTATTGATTTTTAGTACTCAAGCTACTAATCCAACCTGTTTTTTACTCAGTTTGTACGAACTTGACTTTTAATGAAGACTCTGGTAAGTCCTTCACGTTCCAGAATGTGAGTTGCTTCTACTTATGTCACGACATTTATTGAGTAATCAATGTATAAGTAACTTGTGGGATCGACAACAAGTTTTCTTGGGGAAGGTTCATGTTTACAGGTTTGGAATTAGAGTGAAAACAGTTTGAAATAGTCGTTTCTACGTCTAACTTTTTCAGCGTCTGGTGCAACGCATCACAGAACCTTGCTCAACACCACACTATTTCGGCAATTTTTATGGCTTTAGCTTCACGTTAAGTTAAGGAATGTATTGAGCTACTTATGGAACGATATCCACGTAGAAATCATCGTATAGGCAATAGATAGAATTGTTCATCTGATTTTTTGGAGTGGATGGACAGTTCAGAACTTGTAGGTGATAACTACAAATCAAATTAATGAAAAAAAAAAACCGCCCGTTTAAGTTCTAAAATTTCCTAGGTTGCCTTCGATTATCTAATGGCCATTTTCCCATGACCGTGGCATAGTACATTATCGAACTATCACCCTGTTTTTTGTTTGTTTTTGTTGTTGTTGAGAGAGAGCCAGTTACATACGAGCTATGATGAAAAACCTGCATTAAAATCTCGTTTTCTGTCGAAAATTGTCTTAATTTACTGCACGATTTAACTATAGTCACATCATTAGGAGCTACCCACAGACAACACGTTTTAAACCCCGTTAAGAGCCGTCTGTGAGACAAATATGGTGTTCTGATAACTATAGTTAATCTTGGACGGATTCTGCTCATGCCCTCATTTTAGAGTCTCATGATAGCACAGACTGAAAGCGAATTTGAGTCGATTCGGTTCCGAACCGTTTTCCCTAAATGGTTTTTGTGAGACTCAGTAGCCCTTAAAACGTAAAGATATGAACAAAACAAACAAAATGTTGTCCAGCCCATTACATCACTTTCTTTTATACTTCGTAGGGCTAAGGAAATTCAAATTATCAAATAAATAGAATAATTATAGAAACTCTACATTTTTACGCAAATTCTCATTTCATACTAGTTTTGTTTTAGTGTCCAGCACTATTATTCAACAATTATTACTCCATTCGCACTATTTTCACGACAGCGAAAACCAAACCAGATTTCCTCAACCATTTAACACAATTTCGAAACGTTTTACTCAGTTATCTCATTGTAACACAATTTCCCCTTTTTCTCACTGTTCCTACAGTATTTCAATTTTTACTCAGTTCTTTCAAGATTTCCAGCGATTTATATAGTACCCGATTGCCAAAGAAACCTTACTTAATTTCTCAACATGTTTACATGTCTCCAACGTTCAATACTGAACTCCCAACAGTTTTTACTCCATTTGCCCACAATTTTCAGTTTCTAATCGGGTTCTCAATGTTTAACTAGTGGTTCTTGAAGTTCCAGAATTTATTTGAGCTGCTCCTACGACTATTATTGAGTACTCAGTGCTTAAGTGATTGGCAACTTGATATTTCGAGAAGAATTATGTTTTTTGTTTTGATACGATCGGCAAAAAACTATAAGAAACGCTAGTGAATGAAACGACAGTTGTTCAAATTCAGGAATTTTTGGGGTTACTCCTCTAATTATCTTATGAGTTTTATTAAACTCTCATCGTATCATGTGTTTCTCTTTCTTATAATATTAGTGTCATATGAACGGGATTGAACCGAACGAAACGGTTATAAGCTTGCTTAGTAGCTGTCGGAGCTAGAAGTTTGACTGCACTTCTAACGACCGTCGCTCACTGTTGTGGGAACTACAAGCCACTGCCCACGTAATTGTAAATCCATTTGAGAAGACACGAACGTTCCCTAACCACCGTGTTGGTAGCTCGAAAATACTACTAACGCACCAACAATGCAAAGAAGGAAAGGACAACCTAATTTGTTATGTAATTAAATTACGAGTGTTGCTCCAGATCGTTGCGTACTATAATAGCACTAAAAACGGGAGAAATTTATGTCCAACTATATCAAAAGATTAAACTGCTCGGTGGGACGTTAAATCTCACTAGACATACGTGAAGGTTGTGTGATGAATTATCGCACGAACATTTCTGAGTTCCCATAGTAACGAACGCTAGAAAACAAGTTATTTTCACGGTTGTCATTCACTACATACCAAATTTTGCGGATTAAACGACGCTACCATCAACGATTGATCGGTAAAACGCATAATTATTTAATCGATATTTTTTAGTTCATCGACCGCCGCCGATTGCTACCCGCAAATTAGTTCAGTCGTCAAGTATAAATAAACAGGTCTAAGATTCGAACTCTTATTTCAATAATAAAGTAGAAATACGTTACAGAGCGGAGTGTACTGGGTTATTACAATTCAAAATTGCCATAAAAATATATTTTATGCAAAATTTGCAACATTATTGCTCTATTTCTCACAAACTATGGAGGCACATAATAATCAAGACTTATGCATGGAAAAAATAAAAAATCTAGACGGAATCATTCAAAGTTCTGTCGCTTCAGTCACTTTTTGGTTCATTTCTATAAAAACCTTATTGGGATACTTCATATCAACACAACTGGCGAACACGACACAAACTCAAAGCCAATTACACAACCTCGTTGATCAATTTTGTCGCTCCACCAAATAGGAACTCCATGTTTCACTCAGCTAAACTTGACTTAACATTTTACATAGGAACTGATAGTGTCCGAGGCATGTGTCGAATTTTATTGGGTTACCGCTATTTATATCACAACCCGCATTGTATGACTCACGTGTAGATTATAGCGGTTGAAACATGAAGAAACTTTTTTGCATCTGATTACAAAACTTCGTAGGACTAAGAGCATTAAAGAGCTATTTTAAAAGTTTAATCTATTTTTTGAGTGACAGAGAGGGAGAGATGTGAAAGCCAGTGATGGAAATTATAAGTGGACGAATGAGGTGAGTGCAAGAGAGCGGACTATACTGCTACATTAGCTAATTGAACATTCACTTGAAACACGATGAAGGATTCTGAGCAGAGTTCACGCAACACATACGAACATAAATCTATGGATAGGTGAGGTGGAAAGTGAGTGAAACTGTTCAAGTGGTAGGGTACTGTCAGGACGAGATGAGACGTTAGATGTGGGAAACCGTAAGATGGAAAATACGTTGTTTGGGGATACCTTGTCTTAGTACGGCTTGAAATGTCAAATAGAGAAGTTGATATACATCAACACATCTAAACATTCTGGGATTAGCAGCTACAGATCGAGGCTAGGGAAAGCCCTGGAGCCAGACACTGAACTGCTACACCAATTCTTGAGGTGAGCCGAACATTAAAGGCTCTAGACACCCATCCGTAGTTAGCCTGCTTGGACTGTTCGGTACAAGAAACTTTCATTTCAACCAGTAGTTAAGAACAGGAGCTAAGCGATGTCTCGCAACCGATTTTAAAATTGCTTGTACTATTTCGGTACCGCATTCGCTTCATATTAACTGTGCCACATACTGTGCAGATCGTGAGATGTTGGAAATGCGTAGTTTCTTGAAATTGTGCATCATCAAATCTCTAGGCGGTTGTTGGTAATTCGACCATACAGTTGTTAGATCCAAAGTAATAAATGTCGATCAGAACTGTCGACTAGCGACATAGTTGATTTCATGCTTTCCCACTAAGTCGATACAAGCACATAACATCAACCCCCAATAATAATGGATAATTTTTACCCCGCTGTTATTCTCGCCGCAGACATATCGCCACTTCAATCACTTGCACTATTCGTTTCTGCGTGCCGAAATTGCCGGCGTCCGTTGAGCATAACAGTCCACAAGCGATGACTGGTGCTTTCATCCAAATTTGAGGTACTACAATTCGACGTTATGACCTCTAACGAGATTCGCTGGAGGTCACATAGAAACAAGAGCTACTTTATGTATTATCTACTAGTTAACTACAATAAACCAAATACTCAAATGAAACGATGGCAATTAACGTAGCGAAGAGATCCGTTTAATACTCAGCTTCTAGACACTTTGCGCGAAGGACAACAACAACACAGGTTTCACGAGGTTCATCAAGAAGAGAACTTGAACTATTCTCTCACAATTTTCATATGCCCTAAACGTTTTGCAAAATTTGAGGTTGACGTTGAAATGATCAAAAGCGCACACCTCATAGCTTATTCAGGTAGGAACGGACGGCGAGAGAAACTTTTACTTAAACCAGTAAAAATAGCCTCACAATCAAACAGAAAAACCTGCAATGAGATTCGCGCGTTTATTTCTATCATCACGGATTGATCCGCAACTTGTGAAATAAGAAATGACCTAATCTGTGACACAGCATTCGTAACTCGGATCAATCCATTTATAAAAGATCAATCCATCTCTAGATAATACGTCAATTCGTTTTCATATTTTCCAACTCAGACCGTAAGTATCAATTTTTTGGAATCGGACGAAAGTTTCAGATGTTCTTTCCGCGCTGTTTAGTGCAATAATCGCGTGGAGGTAAGCTGCTACTGATGGAAAAACAAACGGAGTACTGATTATTCACCTATAAAAGTTGTTCGATCTAAAAGTCGTTTGAACATCGGGTAAAAAATGCCTCGAAATTTGAAGCCAGACAACGCCAAAACTGACGCCTGCAACGTGTAGCAGATAAAGGATCTCCACTTCGCACTCAAAATTACAAGTAGTAAGAAAAGTTTGAGCCTGCAGGTCACTATGGGAAATGCCCCAAAACTAACTATAGTTATAATAGCGATCAAAACTTTTAATATTTTTTCTCAGAAACGGCTCTAATGATATTGATCGAAGTTTTTGTAGGAACAGTTCCTAATAACCCCAAAATACATAATTCTCATTCGTGGGAAAACAAGCACTAAGTATCAAAAATTAGGAAGAAAATAGATTTTAGCGCAGTTTTTACTAAAATTCTCCAAAAAATTAGCGAGGTAGTAGAGCTATCTATACGATTTAATAACTCTCATAAGATGAGTAGAATCGACCACAGAAAGTCCGGAATTCAAACCACCGCATTCTAATATTTTTACAGTTTCTACCGGAGAATCCCTAACATTACATTAAACACGACGATCCTTCCCAAAAAACCTCGTTTAGACAGGGTCATGAATCGCTTGTGCACTGACTTCTCATTAACGTTCGCCACATGAGTAGGGGCAACTCAACAAATTCCGAAATTTGAACGGCTACCTCGTTCTATGTTCTACCAAAATCAAATGATTTAAGCGAAAAAAGAGACAAAAGATTAGTAGCTAAAGTCATGAAAATTGCTGGAAGTACAGGAAAGTTGTATAGTGCGGTGCACCAGACATTTTATTCAAATTTCCGTTATTAAACACGAGCGCTATGGGTTGGGGGGGTTCCACTTCGACTTTAACTTCAATAAACGATATCTACTTTAACAGCTTCTTCTCAAAGTACTACCCAGGCCCTACCTCAGTAATTTGGAGTTCAATGCACTCCAAATGCAATGTTCTCTATTTCATCTATCCCCTCCACATCCCTTAACCCAATTTCAGTGAATGCATGCCATGACCATCCTTTAAATAGCCAAAAAATGCTCATCACCAAATACCAATCCACGTAAACGCCTCCTCTGTGGTCATTGTTGCTGAGTAGGACCACCTCATGAGATCTGCTCAGCACGTACGTATTCATTAGCGCTGTAATGCAGCTCCCTCAGACACGCACATCCAACCTTGCTGGTACTTCCACCTTCTAGATCTCAAGGAGCAAGGATGGTAAGGCATAAGTTTACAACATTAATTGTACTGCCACAGGTCGAGGAATCTCCAAGGATTTCCGGGTGAACTATCTTCTTCGACCAACGCTGTCATTTTAGAGAAGTTGATGCTCAGGCAAACCTCTGCCAGCCCTTCCCACGTCAGTGTGATCGTCTCTCCTAACGCTACACTCAGTTTAAGAAGAATTTCAATTCAATCCCTAAGACCTCTCACTTGCTGCCTTCTTGCGGGTAAAGTATCTACTCTGTCTGAGTCTACCACAAGGTCCAGTGCAATGGTACTATTCACACTGTTCAGGCCTTGGACCACACTCCGTTATTGCAGCGCTGCTGACACACATCGTAGTGGGGATGCAACCAGCCGCCTAGGTCTACGCCTATTCAACATCTAACGCCACCAAAGGGAGCACTTCATATGCCAACGCCTGGCGCCCATTCTCAAAAGGTTTTAGGGATTTAACGGCACCCCCCAAATACCAACCCACTAACAACATTCCAGCGAATTAAAGACGACCTCCAGCGCATGGCACACGTTGGATCGCACCCCATGAACACTGATTAGATAAACATTCACAACAAACCGTGCAGCACGAAGCCTGGAGAACCTAAGACATCCAGCCACATGAAGTCGATTGTGATGATGCTCGAGCAGTTGCATGAACTGAACTCAAATTTTCAGTAACTAAAGAACGAGTTCTCTCTGATGCAATTTGAATGTACTTGTACAAGAGTGTTATTTAAGTAGCGCAACTCGGCACCACGCGATGTGTAGTATTTTTAAACCGGAATATTAGCAATGTTACCGGCAGAACTACCTCATTCTCAATTCAGAGGAGGCGTGAGAATTTGTTTTGTTGAGTTGACAGGTCAATGACTTCCGTAAATTTACACACGTACAGTTCAGTACAGTATGGTGCAGAACTCTGGGCGTGACTCCCAATTATTTACTGTGACTTACCTCAATGTCGAAATCTAATAAGTTGAAAGCCACACGAAACAGAGAACAAAAGTGTGCGATGCTCGGGACCTCCCACCACGATTGCAGATCTGGGAAATGAAAACAATGCCGAATGTGGAAAAGCGTAGTCGAAGGGGTTCAATATGTTAACGTTTAAGCGTTTTAACGAGAAGAAACAATTAACGGTTTGAGTTTTATTTTATTTTTTTTCGTGTTATGTTAACACGAAAGTTAGCATAACCTTATGAGCAAAGGTTATAGTCGTGTTAATGAAAAAGAGTTGGCTCACCAATGTTGGACGTGCTTGCGGAATTCATGCCATCAGACGGAACATCACAATATTTCAAGTGTGAAGTTCACAGTCGCCACGGGCGGGGCGAAAAAACAAACGGGGAGACGAGTGCCCGCCATAACAGTTCACAACCCCATCAAACCGCGAGACGGGCCGCACGAAAAACCTCCGGTCGGCGGAAAGCGAAGGAGTCAAAAACTAAAATCCCGTCGACGGGCCGCCGTTATTGTTTGAAACGCGCGAAACAACGCGAAGGAATCGGGGCCCAACGATTGAAAAATATGTCGGAGAAGAAGCGGAAAAGATGACTCGAAGTCGCGGGGACGAAACGTACGTAGAAGCGACACAGAACCGACCTCCCAATCGGACGAATTCCATCGAACTGACTGGGGAACTGGCTGATCTCCGGTTGGGGGTGTCGCGAAGGGGAAGGAGGAGGGAGCGTTGGAGCGGAAGAGAGGGGAGTGGAGTGGGCTGATGACGGGGAGGGGAGCGGGTTGATGGTGATGGGAAGTGGTGAGAGGAGGAACGGGTGGAAGGACGGAGGGAGGAAAAAATTTTGAAAGGAACAGTACCAGGAGGACGAGTCGTGCGACGCGGCCGCTCCTGATAAACAAGTTTTATCGAGCGCCGCCAGAGCGCAGAATTGAACTGGTGTTGGAGCCGTGTCACGGTTCTCACAAGCACTGTGACTCGTTAACTAAATGCATTCTAGTTCATTTACGAAATATACCTACTGCGACGTATCATACAACTTTCCTGATACACTCCCCCATTTTCTTCACTCTAGCAATTAATAAAATCTGCCTTTCATTAACTTTATAACGACGTTCGACGTAAAAACTGGAGGCGCTTAAGGTTCCAAAGTCCACGCAATCAGTGCACGGGAAATTTATGAGACTGTCAAAAACAATTCTCTGTTTTGAAATTATGTAGGGGAGAGGTGGTATACTTGATCCCTGCTTTGGTTTTCTTTTAGTAATTCGAAACATTTTAATAAATCTGATTTTTTTTAAATACACATGTATCCCCGTTCCATACTATGGATTATGCACCAATACAGACCTTCCTATTTATTGAACAAAAACGACAAAAAGGGTTTTTTTTTTAAGTCCGACACAAGGATCAACTAACCCTCCCTATGGGGATACTTGATCCCGGTGAGTGGGTTGTATGATCCCAGAGAATCAACCATCCCACCCGCCAAAGTTTCAGTCGTAGGCCTTCCTAAATATGGAAATTAAATTAACTGAGGCATACAATTAATAAGTTGTAATTAACTATTTGAAAGGTAGAGTAGGTACACAACGAAAAGAACATAAAAAATTGAAAACACAGACAAAAATGAAAATTATTCGAGCAGCAGCACGGAATAAATCTCACGTGTTTTTTAGAATTTCGTCGGCTCCGGTAAGTGTCCCAAAATGTCACCCCATACATAAAATATTTCGTCTTCGCTTGCTGGCCACTTCCAAAGCCGCCCACTTTTTTCCATTGCTTTTATTGTAGCCCCGTTTGCATGTATTTTTGTAATTTTTCCTGGGTATGACAAACCATAGTAAATTGCAGCTACAAATTCCCCTACTTCTTTTCTGATGGGCTTAAAAGCCCATATGAACATGATATGCTCCCAGTTCATCCTCGTCACGTTTGGAGAAAATTTGTCGATTGGTGAAACCAGGTTGAACATAAGAGTCCCGACAGCATAGCCTTTTAAGTGTCATCACATTAATTTTAAATTCTCTTGCTACGGTTTTGTACCCAGCTCCATCTTTAACTGCTTGGACCGCATTTTTCAAGGCCTCCAGATCGTACGGTACCCGCTTCATGGCCCCTTGCTTCGATACATACTTCCATGGCATGTAAAAGAACGGAAGAAATACTTCGTATTGTAGGTGAAAACAAACAAAATAATTATAGGTGGGATACTTGATTCCGGGATCAAGCATCCCCCTAGCAGAAGGGATCAACTATCCCGAACCAGCAACTTTTGGTTTATTATTCATTCGGAATTCCGTTTTGTGCCTTTAACGTAGTCTAAAAAATTCGTTCTTTCGCCCAAAAATCCGATTTGGTATCTAGTTGTGCCCGCCATCTCGGCAATCCGATCTGACGAAGCCCGTGGTTTTAATGGGCAAAAAACAGTTTAAAAAATTAACGAAACGCAGTACAACGCGGGAGCTACAGCGTCCCTCCCTCCCTCCCGTCTGAATAAAAAACAACCGGTGGCGGGGCGTCCTCGCCTCGCGGGCGGGCTGCTCCCCTTTCGCCTCTCAACTCCCCTTTCCCTTTCGCTTCGAGCGCCCCCGTTCCAATTTCCCCGACGTTTTGGTTTTAATACGATTCAATTTTTTTAGATTCATTCGTATCATTCTCATTTTGGTTTTTTTCATAGATTTTTGGTTAAATTTTGATATTAGTATTTAGCGTGCATGTTTCCATATTAAAATTCAGTTTTTCTAGATACTTTCGTTTTTTTTTTTTTTTGTTTACTTTAATATTACGATTCAGTTCTTTTCGACCTTTTTTTGGGTTTCATTATGATATTTTTCGATGCTGAATCAAACAGGATGGGTCTCGGAGCATTAATGCTAGGTCAAGCTGATTATCCGAATAATAAACCGTTGTGTAATAATTTGCAGGGTTTTTTTAAATGGAAAAAAAACATCAACAAGATAAAAACGTTTGAATCGGAAATAACTGAATTTATACAGCGAAATAGACACAATATTTCATAAACGCAAACAAAATATTATAAAGCACACTTACCAGAAGTTTTTCTATTTGCCTTACACTAAACAAAACAAGTAGGATGCGGTGAAAAACATAAATTACCAATTATTTTTTCAACAAGCTATTGTTTCTGTATGATGTAAACACTTTGTACTAGCCATCATGGCGGCGTCCCAATATAGCCAACAGCCAGAACTTTAAACACGTTTTGGCGGTAATTTTAGATGGGGGATCATGTATCCGCGGGATCAAGTATACCACCTCTCCCCTAGTAAAAACTGTGAGAAAAGGGAGTAGGTGTAATGGTAGTAATCGGAATGTCTGGGGTTGCTCCTAATTACGAGGCATATCGACAAAGTAAGTGTACTCGATTTTTTTAGGGATCAAAAAAATTTACTAAAACAAAAAAAATACGTGCTTACGTAGGTATACATTTAAGCTATTTTTCTACGTAGTCGCCATTTCTCTCGATGCAGGTAGTTAGGCGGGGGATCAATTTTTTTATGCCTGCCTCGTAGAAATCTGCCGCCACCTCCTTCGTCCACTTGTCGACCTCCCTCTTCACCTCCTCATCGGTTGAAAATTTTTTTCCACCCATGTGCATCTTTAGAGAAGTGAAAAGATGATAGTCTGAAGGCGCCAGGTCGGGGGAATAAGGGGGGTGGTCTAAAACATCCCATCCAAAAGAGTCCAACAGTTCCTTCGTGACGTTGGATTCAACTTGTGTTGTTCAGTCAGTTGTTTTGGGACCCATCTTGCACACAGTTTATGAAATCCGAGGTTTTCTGTTATTGTTTTGTGCAGCAAAGATCTGGATATTTCAGGAAACTTCGTCCAGAGTCAATCTGCGATCGTCACGGACCGCATTCTTAATCTTTTGTCAGTTTCTCAAGTTTGTCAGTCACAATCGACGGTCTCCCACTCCTCAATTCGTCATGCACATTCGTACAACCGTTCTTAAACTCCCTACACCACTTGTACACACTCTTACGATTCATGTGTCCTTCACCATAAATTGCCTTTACCTCATTAAAAATTTCAATCGGGGATTTCTCCTTAACAACGAGGTACCGGATGACCGCGCGGATTTCGCACTTGGCGGCAGAGTCGATCGACATCTTTCACGAGAAATGCTCCTGAGACCACAGTTTTCAACGTACTGACCTCATTTTGGTCTTGTTTCGGAGGGGAGGAGTTACGCATATACACGATAGTGTGCCCAGCATAGCAAAAAAGATTCCCTACGGCCTACGAGAGCTTCAGTACACTTACTTTGTGGATATGCCTCGTATGTTATGAGTGTTATTAAATGCTCATCATATAAATAGTTTATTGGACCACCATTCTAGTTTACTGAGAATGATAGTTTCATTTGAGAGGAATTTGCCGAAAAAAGCTGTTAAAATAGTTGATAATTTATTGTGCCCCCCCCCCCCCCACAATATTACTATAAGCTGTTGTCAGTACACTTTTGGCTAATACACGATTGGAGGATACCCATGGTTGATATGGCCAAAAAAAAATTGTGGTAGTTTTATTGCGCCCCCACTTAGGTATTGTTCGATGCTGAGTCGAATAGGACATTCCTCGCAGGTGGAGGATTCCATTTAGATGGAGAGAAGTGAAATTGCAGTAAATATAATGCGGCAAATTCTACTGTTTGACGGAACTCACGGGGCAATATAGTGAAAGTTGTCGTTTCTCCCTGGCTAGCGCTTATGCTCACCACAACCACCCGTCAGTTTGACTCGTCATGTCGCACCAATTATGTGGTATCGCCTAGAAAATGTTAATTTCCGTTGTCCCGCTGTAGTGGTCGTGTTTCCTATTGTTTACTTGTACTATTCGACGCTGAATCGAATGGAATGAGTCTCTACAAATATAAGAGTTTTCGTTTCCCAGATTGTTGCTATAGCCGTTACATTCTTAATATTTTTCATTGGATGGAAAAGAATAGATCCCAATCATGCTTCGTTCAAGAGAATAACAAACCTTTGAGTAATTTGCAGAGTTCTCTTTTGTCAATGAAGCGCAGGTAATTTTCCTAAATAGTGTGTTCGGACTCAGAATCCCTTAAAACGTAGACTAAAAAAATTGTTCTTAGCAGATTACGTTACTTTCCATTCAATTTCGTAGAGAGAAGGAAAATACGAAGCTAATTTGGTTTTTAAACGTTAAAACTTTAAACGACTTGGCGCAGTCTACTTCACCCTCATCTCCTTTTCCGTATTTAGATCCTGTACTTCAACAACAACTGTTTTCACGTCATTTGAAGCTGTGCTGTTCAATCCAACATGACTAAAAATATGGAGTAACGTGAAAATCTTATTTAAAACATTTCGTGAATGTGATGTGTAGTGAATTATTCACTGACTTGATTGGTAAAATATATCAATTGCAACATCAAACCCTTAAGCAAGTTCGTTGCCAAATACTTAAGCACCACTTACTATCGTGTCTTTAAACTGCTTCAATAAGACGCGATCCAATCTGAGACGATGAATCCAAAGAGATTAGCCAGATCAGAAGATAAATTCCAAGAGAGCCTTGAATTACAGCGATAGGATAACTAAACGCACAGTAAAGCTCGACGAAGGATGACTGGAATTAATGATATTCAGATTTGAACTATGAAGCCAATAATGGCCGCTGGCGAAATATTGAGGTGTTGGCTGTGTTTCGATATTTGTCAATTGGTCGGGAGTGGCGAGACCTATGAGAAGTGTTGGGAACGAGTGGATCCGCGCCAAGTGGACGTTATGAACTAAATGGATACTTAAGTTAACGTACCTGTTAGGTGAGTCCGTCTCCTCTGGCTGGTGAGATGACTGTGGGCGAGCGCTTTCGATGTAAAGACATCATCGTCTGGCCGTTAAGTCAGTACTCAGGAGTATATAACCCAATTGCTTTAATTTTGGTCCGTTCACAAATGATACATCTCTAGTTAGAAGAAGGCCAGTTTTTAATTTCCTGTTTCCAAATAATAAGGAAAGTATTGATACCAAAAATATTTTTACATTTCGCAGTCTCCTGAGCTTGACTAGCAACTGTGTAGTGTGACTGTCGACCTAAAATGGTGCAACTTGATCTAGCTGAGGAGCATCTGTCTATCCCCACCACTTCCATTCTCTTCTTCAGAGCTTCTCTGAATGCAATAGCGAAGCTCCCTCAACCCCGAATTTGATTCCCATTCGTCAGGTTTAGAAGACAGTAGTTACTGGGATGTTCTCCACCGCATCCATTACCTCGGCTAGTTAGTGGCCTAGTGCAGATCGTTTATTGGACCCAGTCAAATCTTCTAGAAGAACTATCAGGTAGAATGGTCCACAGGCAACGCTCACATGCCGACATGGAGCCAAGTGAGCGTAATGAACTAAATGGATCATTGGAGGGTAGTGGGCTCTAAGGCCCTGTGCAAGTACCTCACATCACAGAAACAATAACCTGACACTCAAGACAGGAACAGCTCTCAAACATCCTCTATAGGCCATCAGGTGCAAGTTAGCTTACAAACAGAAAAAGGATGGGCACAATTCAAAGGGCAGACCCAACACCAAGCCAAGTGAACTGCAGCGAATCTGTAAAATGGTCAGTCCAGGGGCTTTGCTCCAATAATTAATCTGAGCTGCATAGAAACGCCTCCATGATTGTGGCGTCCAAAACCTCTTCCGTGGCTACTGTAGGGCATTTGGGAGATCCTCAGCGATCACTTATCTTATTGCCCAACGTACTCCTTAATGTAAAACCCCCAAGGATATACAATCTCTGTGATCCCTTCAATACGAATCAAAAAACCATTATGCGAGTGGTCTGTGAGGTCGATTTTTCTATTAAATTACGACTCATCATTGACTAATAAACATCTCTAATACACGCGTAGAGGCTCAGTATTGTGGAGTTCCTACTTGTCCTAAGACCATTATTGAGCAATCATACACAGAGAATTATCAGAGACTATAAACGCCTCTAACGTCGACATTAAGGCGTAACCAGCTTCTCCCTCTTCCAAAAGGCTATGACAATGACCACATTTTTACTTTCCGCTACCCGAAAGGAAGGAAAGTATAGTTATCGTGTCAAAAAAAAAAAAAATTGAGTTTCCTTCAGATCTTTACGTTTTGAGTCCTACTGAGTCTAAAAAGCATAATTTCGGCGCGTGGTCCGTGTGTGTGTGTCTGTAGTTCGATTTGCGGGAGAACGGCTGATCCGATTGAGCTAGTTCTTTTTACTTTCCCTGGCTCTACGAAGTAGAAAGGAAAGCTATGTAATCGGGTGAAAAAAAATTTTGAGCTCTCTTCAGATCTTTACGTTTCAGACCCCCTGAGTCAAAAAAACAATATTTGGGAAAATGGTCTGTGTGTATGTGAACGATTTTTAGAGAAAACGACCGTATCAAATCCACTCAAACTTGATATCTAGCCTGGAGGTTACCATGGAACGCCAAAATAAGGGTATGAACAAAATCCACCGAAAGTTAACTATAGTTATCATAGTGATCAAAACACAAAATATTTTTTTTCTCAAAAGCAGCTCTAACGATTTTGATTAAATTTTTTATATTGGTAGCTCCCAATATGGCAATTATACCATAAAATCCCCATTTATGGGAAAATGACGAGAGCAGCACAATAAATTATAGAAACTTTCGACGAAATCGAATTTAGCGCGGTTTTTAGAGAAAACAGCCGTACCAAATCAGCTGAAACTTGATGTCTAGCCTACAGGTTACCATGAGACGCCAAAATAAGGGTATGGGCAAAATCCACCGAAATTTAACTATAGTTATCATAGTGATCAAAGCACCAAATTTTTTTCCCCGAAAACGGCTCTAACGATTTTGATTAAATTTTTTATATTGATAGCTCTTAATAAGGGAATTATACCATTAAATTCCCATCCGTGGGAAAATGACGAGAGCAGCACAATAAATTATCAAAATTTTCGTCGAAAAGCGTTTTTAGCACGATTTTTTTCTTATAACCTCCGCTGGAATGTTAAAAAAAATTGGTATTGTAGTGCAATCCAATACCTAAAGGGTGAGTGTTTAAAAACGCTCATGAGATACATGGGGCTCACTCCAGAAATTCCTGAATTTCACTTACTGTCGTTTCGCTTACTACCAGTTCCAACAGTTATTAACCACGAGCTCTGCAAAAGTAATTATTATCCTTCTTCGAAAAATTCGTGTTTACAGCCTCATTAGTTATCTGTGTACCAATTGCTCAATAAAGGTCCTGGAATGAGTACGAGCAGCACAATAAATTCCAGAACTGTAGGCGCTACCGTTTCCTGCAGCTGTGACGTGTTGTTTGACCAAGTTCAAAGGCCATGTACATATGGATTGACGTAGAGCTAAGGAAAGTTGTGTGTTGCAACGCACCAGATATTTTTGTTTTGTTTGTTATGTTTTGTAGACACCAAAATAAGGTTATGGGCGATTTCAGCCGATGGGAAGGGGGACAAAAATGTACCAAAAACTAGGGGTTTTCTCGAAAACGGCTAAAACGATTTTGATTAAACTTTCAAATTATCTTCTACTAATCAATACCTAACTTTTCCTCTGCATACATATCTCCATGAAAATACGGTGAACGGAGATATAGGCCTATGAAGCAAAAATAGGTTTTTTTAATGCTTTTTGGCAAAACGGCTCCAACGATTTTCAACAAACTTTCAAGATGTTTTCGAATAGTTAATACCTACATATTGTTCTTAATAAATGTTCCTCTGACAGTCCATTGAACAGAGATAAAAATGAAAACATGTCGAAAATAGTTTTTTCGAACATATGCGTAAATTCCAGGGTAACTTCTTCACCAGATGTGATAAATCATAATGGAGTGTCTTTTAGTCACCCATACCAACATTTCGTTCTCTATAATTATTTCTGTATATATATGTTGAACGGAGATATAAGCCAAGTTAATACAGAAAAGGAAATTTGTCGAATATTAATTTATCGGTATTCCAATTTTCTCAAAAACGGCTCTAACGATTTCGACCCAACTTCCGGAGTACTCTCAGCTAACTAGTACGTACATTTTGTTCTCTATAAATGTTCCTGTAAAAATGCGTTGAACGAAGATAGCGCCCGCCTATGTAGGTGGTGTTCGAAATCACGGGGGTGGCGGAAAGTTGTGTGTTGCTACGCACCAGATATTTTTTTTAGAACGATTATAATCACTGTTCCAGAATTACCTGGTAAAAACAGAAATGGTGGTGAAACGGATTCCGGAATTTCTAGAGCATCTCCTATATATCTTATGGATATTATGAAATGATGATCATATAGGTACATTGGACTACCACTTCATTTTTTCTGAACGTACTAGTAACATTTGAGTGGAGTTTACAAGGGAAAAAACTGTACTAAAACCGTGTCGAAATGTTTCGTAATTTATTGTACTACTCTCGTTCTTGTCCGATAGGATAGAATTTTGTGTTATTTGGAGCTGTCTGTACAAACAATTTAATCAAAATCGTTAAAGCCGTTTTATAGTAAATAAACTTGGTCATAGTAATAATTATAGGTTATGTCGGATTTTGCTCATACCCTTACTCTGGCGTCCCAAGGTAACCAGTGGATTAGATATCAAGTCGGCTGATTTGCCTCAGCCGTTTTTGCTCGATCGCGTTGCGTTCACAGACCTTCCCGAAAAGCACTTTTTGGATTCCTAAACAGGATCTGAAAGAGAACTCAAAAGCTGACTCGATTGAGACAACGGCCATCAACTTCCAGCTCAACCTTTCACATAGAATCGTTTTACAACAGGAAAAATAAACCATCGTTCCGTCGATGAAAAAAAAAAGAAAAAATTTATTTACAAATACGCTATATTAAACACTGATCATCAAAAGGTGGAAAGTGGCGTATTGTGCACAGATTCAACAATTGCAAAGTTCAGGAGGTTTCCATCGTTCCATCAGTTACAGCCAACTTTATGTACAAAACAGCCCATAAGAATGGAATATGTTTCATCCTCAGCCATAGATAGTCGTGAACTAAAAACGTTCAATTTTCTAACGGCCAAATAACCAAACGTTAAAAAAACGCGTAATTTGATGAAAAATTATAGCAGTCTTTTTTAATCGAGAGAACTAGCTACGAGAATTCAGCATCAGAAATTTTGCAAGTGCCATCTCACTTTTCTAGCACGATGTGCGGCTCTTGAGCCCCAAAATTCGAATCAGCTTTGGGCTTTAGTGTGGGAAAACGGGGGAAATAAAGGAACCAAACATAAATAGAACTCCGCTTGCAGTATTCTGGCAGCGAGGGGCTGATCCATGAAACAGCCTTATGTGCCAGCAAACAGTACGAAAATTCCAAAATATGACTAGAGTAAAAAAAAAAAAGAAGTGGTTTTTGGTCATTAGAAGACAGATTTTATTCAACAAAGAGAACCTCATTATTTTACATAATAAACCAATCGCTGTTTTGGAGGAATCCACACCTAAAAAACTCTTCTAATTCCAAAAATTTATAATTCAACTATAATAGATACATCTATTTTTATGTACACACGTAATCAGCAGTCTAACTCCTTTTCATTTTTCCTCGAAAAAAAATAAAAAAATAAAAAATGAAAAATTGAAAAATTCGGTACTTTACGCATTGCAAACATTTAGACTTTTGTTTTCTCTAATTAATAATATGTACAATGTAGGAGTGAGCCTGCCTTGAAGAAACCTGGCCCACCCGAATATCACAGGGCTTCAGCGCATTTTTTCGCGCTCACTTAAAAACAAAAAAATAAAATAAATAAGAAAAGAAAGCCCAGTCTGGGGGGCTCGTTTTCAATCGCTATACAAAAATACTTAAAAATTCGTTTCATTTTACCAGACAAACGATAAAATATGCACACTTGAAATCCATTGGGCCAGGCCATACAACCGTGTGCAGAGTTTCCTTTTCTAATTATCTTAATATATACGGCGCAAAAAAAAGTTATGAAGTCGTTTAGTACATGTACAAAGTTCATGTAGCAACAGCTTGTGAAAATTCTCGAATTTGAAAAAATTGAACGAACGCCGCTTAAAATTGAAACGAACGGAAGCGACTTTTTACTTTTGAGCGTCGGCCCAAAACGAAACCAAAAGTTGGCGGGCAACAACAAAATCTAGGCTGATCGGAGAATGTTCACAAACTTTGCAAATATATAACGAGGGCTTTCGTAAAAGAGAAACCAAAATGTATTTTACACACGATATATACAATTTTTTGTCTTCTCCCACGAAAAGGAAAAGTAATCTGCTACAGGCAAATGTATCAAGCGCCGTTGGTGTGGTGGGGAAGGGGAAGAAAGCCGCCTAAACGATGCCAGCTTTCTCGAACTATCTTCTTTGCCATAAGTTTTAAAATAATTCCACAACAAATATGAACAAGTAATGTACATCGCTAGAAGCCTTGTTTAAAATGCGACGGAAGTTTCAGTATTGCCAGTAATGCCGTTAACATTACATTTCAAAAGCGAGTCATTTGTTTGTTATGGATTCACTTCAATTTGTTGAAGTAAAAGAGCGGGGTCAAAAGAAACGAACCAGGCCAGCCTGAGAGAAGAATGAACGCAACCTTTTGCAAGGCATTGTAACATGTCACCAAAACAAACCAAGAAGGGCGGTTTCTGTTTATGTAAGTCTCACTAGTGAAATTATACGTAGCGGTTCTGGTATTATTTCTTCATTTTCTCTATCTCGGTTGCGTTCTTCGTACAGCTCTACGTATTTTTCTTTCTGGCATCTCCACGCTCCCGGCTGCTGGAGGGGCCCTGTGGAAGAACAAACGCTTGAATGAAACACATATCGGCAGTAAATGGCGAGACATGACAACAGTTGACTCGCTTTTACGCCGGGAAGCATAGTTTTACCCCATGTTTATAGGTTCTATCGACACTGCCCGAACCTACACGAGTTCTGGAAACAGTACGACGTCGTATCTGCCGCTCAACTTCCCCGCTGCTCTATCAACGAGTCAACAATGCATCGGAGTCGGGGGTTCGAACCCACCTCTGAACAATAATTTTTTTGGGTTATTTGCTTGACATTTTGTTTTCTAATCGAATTTCTTTCCAGATCGTGCTCGCATAACTAAACTAAAATTAAATTGCTTAATCTAGGGTTATTTCCTTTTTCCGACTATCGCCAATTTATCGCAAAATTTTAGTTGTTCGAAGTCTTCTAAATCAATTTTACTCGACTGCAACGAGTACTATACTATCTATCTTTGTAAAGAGTGAAAAAAGTGAGATTTTAGCAACTTACCCAAAAGTAGGAGTAGGCGCTCCTCCGGTGAAATTGAAAGATGGCTTGATATTTGGATCGAAAGTTGGAGGTTGCGCAGGCGCCGAGTTTGGTACATTAAAGCTAAATGCAGGAGCGGCCGCCTGTGAAAAGAACTTTTGTATGAGACAATTTCTGAAAGTCAAGCCAACGAAAAAAACAATTCCTAAAAAAAATAGTGCCACATAGCCTCCTCATGATTGCAAACACCAACGCACTGCGCTGTATTTTCGTGTTCCACATTTCTACGAATATTGGTAAAACGAAGATGAAATGTAAATACTGGTTTGCTGGAATGTACACTGGGGTGGATCAATTGAGAAAATGTGAAATATGAACCATAAATGTTTGGTGAATCTAATTTTCTGAAGTGCACTACTATCTCCGTCCAATTGATACACGTGGTAAGAAGACACTCCTCCATATTGATCAAATTTAGGGTCCTAAATTTGATTAACCTTCTTTAAGGCACACATTAGGGTTAACTTGCGCCAAATTAATATATAAAGGAAACATATACACGAATTGACTACATGAAAACATCATATTGGGTACTAGTTTTCGAGAAAAAGATTGAAAAGCCCTAATTTTTGGCACATTAAAATTTTAGCATTGTACAACTTTAGTATTAAATTAAAAGAACCAAAATGTTTTACGTGTTTATCAACATACCTGAGGTTGTTGAGGTGCAGAAAAACCAAAAGTTGGTGCAAACTGTTGCTCGTTTTGTTGAGCCCCGAAGGCAAATGGCGTCGTGGTTGGATTAGGTGGAGGATTGTTGAAGACAGGAGCAGGGGCTGCGGGAGTTCCAAAAACGGGCGTCGGCTGAGAACTTCCCATACCCTGAGAATTTTGTTGAGGAGCCCCGAAATTTGTGTCAGAGTTGAAATTGAACGCATTACTGGGAGGAGCGGGAGTAGGCGCGCTGAAGGTGAAACCAGAGGGATTGGCATTGGGCGTTACTTCTTTCCCTTTGAACATGAAATGGTGGATTGGATTAGTCGCACTTGGAACCGCCCCGAATGCGACGGGTTTCGGCTCTGTGCTGTTTAGAATTGCAGTTTGACTGCCAAAGACAGTTGGGGCGGCAGTTGCTGGGGACGCGGTGAAAGTGCTTGCAATGTTATTCACCGTGGCAGCAGGTTTCATGTCAAAAAGTGAATTCGATGCCCCGAAATTAGGTTTATTCCATTTATCTGTAGAAGCGGTGCCTCCGAAAATGTTTTTACTTTCAGATGATTCAGAATTGAAAAATCCTCCTTTGCTTTCGGTTGCATTGAAAAAGCTGGTGGTTGACTGATCAGACATTGACGAATGGCCAAACAGTGGGGGTTTGGTTTCAGTAACGCCAAAAATGCTTTTGCCAATAGAATTTTTGGAAGTGTCTGCTGTGCTAGGAGCGCTTGCAGTCTCGATGCCTAATGGTTTTGAATCAGGTAGATTGGAGGGGGGGAATAATGTGTTGGTCGGTGGAGCACCGAATGGGGGGGCTTCTGGTTTCTTCTCTTGGGACAGGAACACAGGCTTTGAGCTAGGAGTTCCTGAGAAAAGGTTGGGAGGAGCGGCGCTTGGAGTTTTTGGCGGAAGGGCTCTAGACGTAGTTGCAGGGTCAGTGCTTGAGCTTACACCAGTCGAACTATTTCTAAACTTCAAAGTTTCAAGGGAGCTTTTTGCATCAGTCGATGATGACGCGACTACACTTGTGCTACCAAAAGGAGACCGTTTAGAACCAGCATTTGGGAGTAGAAATGTGGTACTGGGTTCAGTTTTTGTGGCGCTGGTGGTTCCTAAACTGAACACAGGCGCTTCGTTCTGTTTAACCACGCCAGAACGCTTTTGTTCTTCACCAGATGGCTCACAAAAACTGACTTTCTTCTTCGGCGGTTTTTCAGAACCATCAGATGCAGTCTCTTCAGAGACTTTAACGGACAGAGCAGAGGCAACACTCGGGCTTGCAGTTTTAGGTTTTTCTTTGCATTCTTCAGAAACCTTAGAGGTGGAGGGAGGAATGCCGAAAATAAAGCTGCTTTGTGGTGCTTCTGTTTTCTTTTCGTTCATGGTTGATGGCGCTCCAAACTTGAAAAGGGTTGATGAAGTGGTTGCTGCTGTTGCAGGGGCAGCGGGGGTCTTCGATGCAGGTGGCATGCCAAAACTAAACGATGGCGTTGTTTTAGGCGCTGGTGTAGCTCCAGGCTTCAAAGTTCCGCAGGCAACACATGCAGTCACGCGAGATTCATTTCCAACCATACAAACAGAACATTCCCAAGTGTCCGGGGGCTTCTTGAACATTTCCGACAATGGAACAGCGGCTTTAGAACTAGCCACTCCAGGTTGAGGAGACGAGCATGCCACACAAGCTTTGTCCGCCTTTTTATTGCTGACAAAACATTCCTTGCATTCCCACGATTCGGAAGAGTTTTGGGCAAAGTCTTTCAATGATTTAGACAGAGGCTGACTAACAGGCTTTTCTCCGCGTTTCAACCCGCACACACAAATTTCCGTAGTTTCCTTATTTTTGTACGAGCATTGACTGCAACTCCACAGTTTGTCGTTTTGAGGACTCATTGACAGTAGCTTTGGACATTCTTTCTTGTCCGACTTAGGAGTTTCGCAGCAGCAACATTTGGTGCTTTCTGGAGTATTAGGAACGAGACAGGAACTGCACGTCCAGCTCCCTGAAGCTGCCTTGAACTTGTCTCCAAATCCACTTTGGGGTTCTGCTTTGGAGTTCCACTCAGAACTACCTTCTGGTTTCTCCTTCGATAACGTTTTCAAAACAGGAGCGAATTTCCCTAATGGCGGTTCCACTGGTTTATTGGGTTTCGATTCAAATAGGAAAGAAGCCCGTGGGGCGGAATTCGACTTACCCTGACGTGATAAATCAGTGGAATTTTCACTTTTATTGGAAGCCTGGCTCAAGGCTTCATCACCTTCCCTATTTACTGCATCAACAGAATCAACCCCCAGAGGGGGGCGGAACTTTAAATTCAATTGGACTCCAACTATTGTCGAATCGTCCGTATTTTCAAGAATAGGCGAAGAAAATTTGAAAGATGGCGACACAGTGATGGGCTTCTTAATTGGAGCAAACGAGAATGTCGACGTGACAGGAGGAGTTGGTGGGGGTAAAGTGTTGAGGGTGGGTGTGGGGGCTGGCGTAGAAGGTACTGAGGGTGTTGATGGAAGACTGGTGAGAGTGAATGAGGGTAAAGATGTAATAGGAAGTGGAACGGAAGGCAAAGCAACCTTCTCTACCCTCTCGGATTTCATTTCTTCTGCGTTTTTGACCTTCATTACTCGCTTAGGCTCTGACACATCCTCCCTGCAACCAGAAGAAATGAACAATTATACACCTCATAACGCCAATTTGTGTGGCAGTTGTCATGCTGGGCTAAGGCATGCTGGTCCTGATCCTCCGCCTTGACAGAAAGTTGAAAAAAAACAAGCACAAATAAATTTAAATGACTTATCAGACAAAGGTAATGGCAAAGGCCCTATCACCGTTCTTATGGAACCTAAGGTGTACTCTATTCTTGGGAGATTGAATGCGATGGGACGCCCAAGGATTTACTGATGATGTTGCTATAGTCATTCAGGGAAGGGGACAAAGTGTGCTATCTGACAAGATGGGGGTAGCTCTACAAATGGTACAGGGAGATGGGACTGTCCAACTCAGTGAAAACGACCATAGCGCTATTAACAACACAAAGCCAACTGCCGGGACGACAGGCCACAGGAAATAATGGGCAAAGTATTTCTGCTCTGTGATCAGGGTGTGATTCCGGATCGTAAATTAACCTGGAAAGAGCACATCACATACTCGTGTACGACTAAGGAGGCGACAATGGCTTTCAAAGATGTAGTCGCGTCAAAGAATGTGGAGAACATGGGACTTGAAGTCTATAATGGCCTGCTGGTGTTATGTGGCTGTTGTGAGACCAATAATTTCAAATGGTACAGAGCTGCCATCTGAGAGAACTAGCAGCCTAGCCAAAGTATGAAGGCATGGGTATTTACTAATAGTGTGGACGATGAAAACCACATTACCAGTACCACGGAAACGCTTATGGAACAGCAAAAGTCGTTGGTGTCAGCCTCGAAATGGGATTACCATCTACACAGATTAATCTAAATCCTTGGAGGGCACTATCTTTGGGGCGTGAATAAGTGTCTCTAGGATGAGTGGGACGTGTATTACGCTGGGGCCAGCGCCGACGATTTTTCAAGCAGCAATTTATCACTGGGGCTCGCATAATGCATGATAAAATCTATAGCAATATAACTATGAACGTAATGACTGAGATTCAAGCGTTTTGCAAAGTCTACGGTACTTATATGACCCCTTCCCCACTGTGGGGCATCTCCTAGTTAACTAGTTAAGAGGACTCCCTATTATCCGCAGAAGTAACTCCCTATTATCCGCAGAAGAGATCCTGAACAAAGGCCTCAAGGGCAAGCGGATCTACATTTTCTCAGACAGCCAGCCCACCTTAAAGGCCATCGCAGCCTATAGTTTTAGGTCTAAGCTGGCATGGGAATGCCTCCATGCGCTCAAGCAGCTCAGCGCCCGTAACAGGCTCTCCCTCATTTGGGTGCCAGCTCACAGGGGGCATGAGGGCAATGAAAAGGCTGACCGCCTCGCGAAAAGGGGTACAGAATCCCTACCCATCGGGCCTGAACCACACGTGGGTCTGACGAAAAGTCACCAGACCCGTCTGGTTGCTCGGTGGGAGATACAGGAAAATGGCGCCCATTGGCATCGCCAGTCACGACTAAGACAGGCGAAAAGGCTTGTCACGCCTTCCTGTCAAAGGGCGAAGGCGATGCTGACACTCTCTAGACAAGATCTGAGAGTACTGATAAGCTTCCTCACCGGGCACTGCCCACTCAGATACCACCTCAGCAAAATGGGCATCTCAGAGGCAGTGGAGTGCAGACTGTGTGGCGAGGAGGATGAGACGACAGAGCATATCCTATGTGAATGCCCTGCCTCGACAGCAAACCGCTTTGAATACTTCGGTCAGGGGACCACTGAACCCCAAACTGTAGCGGACTCTGCGGTGAAGGACATACTCGGCTTCCTAAGGGGAGCGGGTATGTACGACGCCTTCTACTAAGAAAGGACCAGCGTCACAATAGGCCCATATGCGGCTGCAGTGACAAAGGGACTTGTCCCACACGCCCTCGGGACAGATAAAAAAAAACCCCTGGCGCAATGTCAGAGACTTGAAAAGAAGCGGCTTTCGGACTTCTTGCAGGGTGAACATTAAAGATGACTCTTGCAGGAACTAATTGGCATTCCTTAGGAAGCTAAGCATGGAGCTGTGAGGCAGGATTGGCACAACCAGACTTAAGACTGAGGTGCTCATTCCAAATGAGGGATAGAGTTGTGTATTCGAAAAAAAGAAGTAATGGCAAAATGTAAACGCCTCTATACTGTCACATATTTTGGTCCACATTCATCAAGGGCATATGCCAGAGGGAATGAGGGTCATCAGACATCTGACAGTGGAATAACCTACAGTAGTGAACAACAATAGTGAATATGACTGCTAAGCGGCTTCACAAAGAATGCTCCTAATCCCGTTTTGGTCTGTGCAGGGCATGCACTTCTAAATTGTACGCACTTTATGGGACTGCCAAGATGATTTTTGGGTAGGAATGGTTAGTGTTCACTTCTCTTATTCCCACGTGCCTACCATTACTCTACAGTTGTGTAGATAGCTTAATGGACTGACTGCAAGACTTTAGTATGTCGGCCAGCGCTATTAGAGAAAAATTACTAATTGGATATTGTTACTAGGTTTTTGTCAACTGTTTCATAATTTAACATGTTTCTATAGATATTTTCCTACAAAGTTGCAATCAATGAAAACCATTAGAGCAGTTTTTGAGAAAAACGGAAATTTGGTACTTTGATCACTATGGTAAGTACAGTTAACAAACTAATTTCAAATTTCAAGATTTATTACAGCTATTCTCTCTTGTGTTCACAGAAACACACACAGACCATTTTTTCACTCAACACTTCAAAATGCTTTTTCCAACCCACTCGCTCAACTTTCTTCCTTTCATTGTACAGCCGAGGTGAGTATAAAGTGGAATCACAGTCACCATCAAAACTGAAAGGCGTAGGGCAGACTCTGATTTGACATATTAAATGGCGGTGAACCTCCCCCCCCCGCCCAGGCAGTCCCGTTGTATTGAGTGTATTTGGAATGTCGCTTACCTTACAGATAAAGGTTGAACTGGTGGAGGTAAATGGTAGGGCTTAGGAGTAGACACTGTTGAAGGTGTACTGGGCGTCGACGGTTCTGATGCTATTCGTTGCTTCCTTTTTATCCTAAGAAGATCGGGTACAGTTGGAATGACGAGATCTTCAAATGGCTGCACAGCTTTCCTTTTACGCCTTTCACTTTCACTTTTCACTGGTATTTTTTTCGTGTCCACGACCTGAAAGAGTAACATGATGGAGTGACAACAACGTAAGAGAGAGTAAGGATGGAAGATGAACACCTCGATTTGGGTGTAAGTCATAGAAAATAATTTTCCTAGGAAGAATCGGAGACACTCCACAGCTCAAGTTTCTCGCCTTGAGCCCCCTCCAGGCTCTTGCGGTGCCTGAGAAGCAAAAGTGGGCCAAGCAAGGAACGGGCATACACTCTCCATGGACATCCTTTAGGCGCGCCTTCGTCCAAGTTGGATGAGGCGAAAACCCACGCATCTACAGTCTCAGTATCTTGGTGGAACAAGTATCATGCACTTGTACCACATGGCACACAAACTGCAATATATTCAGGCAAAGTCGGGCCGAGCAACGAGAGGATGAACGAAGAACCCTTTCCACACACATAGCGAAGTCAGATGAAGTGAGGTGGGAAAGAACAGAGTTTCTCGCTTCTCGGGTTACTCTGCAAGAGTCTGGAAGGGCCTTCAAATGCTGAGGAGGTACTGCTCTCTCTCTCTCCACGTCCTAGAGTGCAACAGAGGGGGCTGGGCCAAGTGAAGCAAGTTAGCCAGAGAGCCAATAGTAGTGGGCATCCTTAAATTTGTCGTATTTTACACCAACACACCCACCTGTGCTCATAACCAACAGTGGGTGTAGCGTCACAACTCTGATTTTAACTGGATCCCCAGCGAGACCATCACCTGATGATTCATCCTATGCTGCTACTATTTAGCAAGATCCTTTGTTCCGGACTCTGCACGAATCCTGACCAACCAGTCAGAACCGATGCAACGATCCAACAACATGCTAGTGCCACTCCCCCCATACCGCAGCCTTTAAGGGTGAAACACCATGAGACGTTTGCAGATATCATTTCATAGCCTCAAAATCTCTTGAGCACCTTTTCAGTGTAGCACTGAAAATAATTTTATTCAATGCAAAACGAAGATCAGCGGCAGGTTCGTAAGATATGACCCAACTGTGCTTTTGGTTATTGTTGTACTAACCATCTTATATAATGAGGTTGAATTGCTCACACTCCTTACTATGTAAGGCCTGAGGAAAACTTTAAAAATAATGAGGCTGTAAACACGATTTTTTTGAAGGAGGATAGTAATTACTTTTGCAGAGTCATTGGGTAAAAACTTTTAGAACTGGTAGTAAGCGCAACGGTAGTAGTTGAACTTCCGGAATTTCTGCAGTGACCCCCCATATATCTTATGAGCGTTTTTAAACGCTCACCTCATAGGTATTGGGTTGGACTACTACGCCAATTTTTTCCATATTCTAGTGACATTTCAACGGAGTTTATAAGAAAAAATCGCGCTAAAATGGATTTTCGTATAAACCTTTGGTAATTTATTGTGCTACTCTCGTCATTTTCCAACAAATGGGTATTTTATGGTATGATTTTCTTATTACGTGCTATCAATATAAAAAATTTAATCAAAATCGTTGGAACCGTTTCTGAGAAAAAATTGGTGTTTTGATCACTATGATAACTATAGTTAACTTTCGATGGATTTTGCTTATACCCTTATTTTGGCGTCCTATGGTAACCTGCGGGCTAAAGTTTGACCTGACTTGGCACGGTCGTTTTTTCTAAAAATCGTTCACAGACCAGTTTTGTGTGTTGAGTGTTTTTCGGACTCAGTAGAGTGTGAAACGTATAGATCTGAAGAAAACTAAAATAATTTTTTTCAGCCGATTACATAACTTTCCATTCTACTTTGTAGAGCCAAGGAAAGTGAAAATTACTTACTGGTGAGGAAAACTGCTCAATGGCTCGAAGGATTTTTAGAGCTGAAGTGCTAATAGTCTCTCTGCTCTGGGAAAGATTCGGCGTTGGTCGGACACTTACGACCTTAGGAGTACCAACTTTTGGCGAAGTCAATGATAAATTAAGAGATTCTTTACAACTTGCATTTCCTCCGTACATAGTTCTCCCACGGTAAAATGACGAATTTAGCGAGTCTTCTAAAGTGTTGTGCAAAGTTGAATTGAATGAAAGGCTCTGTAACAGAAATGGAAAATGGTAGAAATAATTCCCACATGAAATACCGTTAAATATGCACATCATTATGAAACTATTCGCTGTCTACAATGCAAGTTCGGAATCAGAAGTTCCTTAAGTCTGATAGTAGGACCATCTGAAACGGCACTCGTCCACTTAAAAATCTACAAGGGCTTCGACGCACTCTCCAACGTAGGTTTCAGAGATGTTTGTGAATTCAATCCACTCAACATTTTCTGGGACCTTTAGGTTCAATGTCAGAGCCACACAATCCATAATGAGCCGCTGTACAATTATTATTATTATGTGTGGGAGTCAATAGTTACAGTAAAAATAATTCTCTACCACCATGTAGACGCCATAATGTTGATAAAAATTTATTAATGGAAATATTATCCTACTCTCTCAAAACTGCTTGATGAAATCATAGTCGAAAGCACTGGGCAAACTTCACAAATAAAACACTTCCATAAGACCTCACGAGCATTCTTTTGCCGATTTTTGAACACTTAAACCGCGACAAGTTGCACGAAAAAGCTAGTTGCACAATGAACAAATTGCAGCCGAACTTCCCCAGTCTATACGTGCAGCACACGTCACATGTACCTGATAGCAAAAAGTAATATTTAATTAATTAATTGCTATTTAAAGTTTTGCTTAGCTGCCATTTGAGTGACGCTAGAAAATAAATAGTATTTCTATAAATTAATTAGTGACAATGATTGATGGGTTATTCACGGTGGAAGGTAGAGGAAAGGGGACAACGAGCTCATGTGCTTTGTACTCAATTGTCAATGAAAAGAATTATGCTGTGCACTGAGGGTTTTGATCAAACTCGAACCACTACCTCTTGTCTTCCTGCACGCTTCCAACATAGATAAAACCCAGCTCTTTAGCTGCCATTAGGTCACTGGTAACAAGTTTTGTCTGCTTTAGACATGCGAATAATTGGCTAACAGCTAATAGAGAGCAATCGCTTCTTAATGGCCATATGGCCCCCCATTAGGCGAATAATCGAATATTGATAACACAGCTTTCGCTGGTACGTAGTGACTTCTCCCTAAACCATAAGAAGTTCCAGCTGGGTAGCCTGGTCAGGCCAGTGAGTGCATTATGGGGGGAACAAATCTTAAGAACGCAAATTGAGATGGTCACTTTTTTTTCTGATTTGGTCATTTGGAACATTTACAATCGGCTCTTATAGAAAGTTTGTTAAAAATACACTTACTACAACTGAAATGATCAACACTGAACCTACAAATATCCTGAAGCTCTCGCTACACTTCATGAACTTAGACTCACTACACATTTAGTGGCCAATTATCCAGCTGTTGCACCATGAGAAGCATCAGTTTCACAGATACAGTATCACTTTCATCATTTTATTATCCTGAGTGACGTTCAAGGTGCTTGAGGTGAAGGGGTAGCCCCACCTAAACATTTTGATGCTTTCAGGCAATGGTTGGGACTCATTCTCTAACCCGTGGATTCCTTCAGATACATTCACACGGCTCAATAAGAATCCTCTACAGACCGAAAAGAAATGAACAGCTACACACATTAATTGTTTTATCATAATGAACTAACAATCTGTGAAACCCGCTTACCTTATTCAGAGGATTATTGAAGACATAGGCATCAAAAGATGGCCTACTCTTAGGCGAAGAAATAGACGAGTTCATCGCATGATTCTTAGATTTGAGTGACTGCCGACTGTTGTCTGTAAATAACACCGCAGATTAGTTTCCCAGTTGTAAAGTAAGTATAATGACATTTCTCTTGATTCTGTCGACTTACTTAAAGCAAAACTGTTCCGTGCACTAGAAACCTTAGGCGTTTCGAGGGATGCCATTTTAATATTAGGTTCAAAAGGAGCCGTCAAAGTCCTTTCTCCTTGTGGCACTAGAGAAGAACACCCGCTAGTGGACTCACTCCCGTCACTCCCCTCATCACCTGAGTCAACAATTTGATCAATTGCAAATACGTTAATAAGAAATTGAGCCAAAAAAAGTTATAAGTGATAAGAAGCACTTAACATTATCAGTTACAAAAGCTGTACAACTGAAGTATTTCAAAACTAAGGACAGCAAAACCTACTAAGGGCAATGATTCCTGAATAACAAATGATTGATTAAAAAATATCTATTTCCAGAGAAATAAGTTTTGGTTTCATCTCACAAATATTGTATGAAGACATTGGCTAAATGGTTTCAGAAAGTTAGTTGAACGATAGTCAACGATTTAGATGAATTACGGAAGGATCATGGAAAGCACTTTTCAAACAGAAATATCCAGTGCGTAGCAACATACAACTTTCCACAAACACTTGTAAATTCGCCAATCGCCTGTACAGTTGGGCGCTGTATCTTCCTTCAACGCATTTATGGAGGTACTAGTCAGTTGAGAGTACCCTGTAAGTATGAACAAAATCGATCGCGCAGTTTTTGATAAAATTGTAAAAACGATGTTAATATTCGACTAATCTCGTTTCCCTAGCCATCATGGCTTATATTCCCGCTCAACAGATAGATACAGAAATAATCACGGAGAACAAAATGTGAATAAAGGATGCTAGAAGACGCTTAAGATTAACCAAATCCAGTGAACCAGTTCCTCTGGAAATTACGAAAAATTCAAATAACATTTTCGACATATTTGATGTTTATCTCCGTTCGGCGGACTGTCAGAGGAACATTCATTGAGAACAATATAGTTAATAACTATTAATTATGGTTTTGTTCGATATTTTGCAACGCCACTAAAATAAGGTTGTGAGCTTTTTCCACGCATGGGAAGAAGGGGTTTTCGCATTTTCCCCGAAAACGTTTTTTTTTTATTTTTAATTATGCCACGGCGCGGTTACGGCAGAAGTGCCATGCGCTCTCGAGCAGCCCAGTATAGTGCAGCGGTTTTTTCCCACTTGCACTCAGTCATTGTCAGTGATTGGCGTGCATCTTCCAGTGCAGTGCACGTATTGAGATGGATGGACGTCATCTCTTCGTCGAAGTTGCAGAGGGGGCACAGTGGGTCATTTGCCAGACCAATGCGGTGGAGATGTTTCCTCAGGTAATCGTGTCCAGTAGCAGCGCGAAAACATGCCACTGACACCCTCCTGGAAGCGCTTGTTGGGGCTCTCTGTTTCGGGTCATTAAGGATGCTCCACTGTTTGCCCTCAGAGGCTCGTCTTAAAGTTTCTTTGGCTGAATCGGGACTTGAGCATTCTTTTCGAGGCAGTGTATGGTATTGCTGGGGTTGGCTGGTCCATCTCTGCTCCTTTTTTGCCAACTCGTCAGCGCGCTCGTTTCCCTCTACTCCACAGTGGGAGGGTACCCATTGGAAGGCAACAACCTTTCCCTGTGTTAACGCGCACTGGACGAGTGATCGGCACATTAGAACATCCTCAGAGTCGGTATATGAACTGGAGGTCACTGCCAAGATCGCAGCCTGGGAGTCAACCAACATCACAATGTTTGCGGTCTCCAGGCCAGGGATCCTCTCCAATGCCAATCGAATAGCCCTTATCTCGCCATCAAAGTTGGTAGCGAGGCGTCCCACTGGGCAGCAGATCTGGAATCTCCTACAATATACCCCTGCTCCTGCATTATTATTCGCTCCCGCCGCTGATCCATCAGTGAATATATGTAACCAGGTACAGAGCGGGAAGCGAGTGGCGATAGTTCCAAGAGCAAAGGCCCTCAGCTCTACAGGCAGGTACTCATCCTTGTTTCCTGGGTGCAGCAGGTCGAGGTAGTGTTCAGCAGTCATCATCGGTCGCAGACTGTCTGCACTGGGGAATGGTAGGTGAGAGACACCGTCCAAGTCCTCCTCTTCCTGAATTACCTCTGCTTTAGCTGTGAAAGTTTGCTGCGTGCTGAGCCTCTGATGACTGGGCCTGTAAGTGGTCCAATAAGGGTCTACTCCTCGCTTGACTCTCTCCATCAGGGATAAGGCTAGCAGGTCTCTTCTTGTGCCCATAGGTTCGAGGCCAGTCTGGAGCTGCATGGCAGCTATGGGAGTGGAGCGGGGGCCTCCAGTAATCACTCAAAGAGCTTTGTTTTGGACTAATTCCATCTTTTCTTTAATTGTGTTAGAGGATGTCACTGTCAGCTCCATCCCATACTCCATTGCTGGGCGCACATAGCTCTTATATGCAAGGGTGAGGACATCTTGGTTTGCTCCCCATTTTGTGCCTGCTAGTCTTCTGAAGAGATTTGAACGTTTTAAACCTCTTGCTGCCATTGCCTCTGTATGTCTTGACCAGGAAAGCCTGGTATCCAGTTTTATTCCCAGGTATGTTGCCTCTGTTGTCCGTCTCAACTCGATTCCCTCATACTTCAGCCGAAAACGGCTCTAATGATTTTGATTAAACTTTCAAAATATCTTCTACCAATCAGTACCAACTGTTTTTCTTCATACATAAACCCATGAAAATTTCGTGAATAGAGATAGGCCTGTAAAGGAAAATAGATACAGCGTTCTCTCAGTTTTACTTGTTTTTCCAAGATGGAAGAACAGGCGTTTCGAGCTGTTTTCGAAATAGCTCCAATGATACTAATTAAACTTATAACGTTATCTTCTACTAAGCAAAACCTATACTTTGAGATACAGCTACGCTGCGACGCCTAATCTTGGAACAGCTCAATGCTTACAAAAATGTATACATTATTCATTCCATGCCCACAACATACCTCCATTAATTTTTGCAGAAGGATCGTTCGCCGCTGAAGCTACGGGAACTGCAGGTGTGGATGCGACGAAATTGACCCCTCTCAGATGAAGACCACTCGGCCCAGGGATAGCACCATCCAAATGATCGGAGCGATTCCGCAGTATGGGACTGAGCTCATTGTCGTTTCCTATTGACAGAAAACTCACGCATTAAATATTTCCGAGTACTGTATACAGTAGATTACCAACCTGTTACTGTTAGTTTGACACTGTATGTACAGTTGTAACACGATCGACAACTAGTAGTTCTCAATGAGTTCCAGTACAGGCTGCTCTGTCTGAAGCAACCTAACACTCTTGTTCTCATTGAATAAAATGACAGGAATAAACGAAGGATCTATGCCACAGAATGAATGAAACCTTCGGATTATGAGCTTTTCTTCCTAGAAATGGGCGTGCTAGTTAGTTTTTTTCCTAGCCTACATGTCACCATTCTTGCCTCATACAGTTTTTAATTGAGGAGATCAAAGTAAGTATGTAGGTGGTGTGTAAGTAGTTGGCAAGCTTTTGTGCCGGCCAGTTGTTCTTTAATTGAGTTCTGTTGGAGGTAAGTCAAAACTAGTGAATGCAGTTTTCTTGTGTACACAGCTAGCGGTCATTTCATAACGTGAAAATGCGCAACTGCAACGTTGAGTTGAAGGACTAGGGGGACGGGGTCCCTAGCCATCACTTACAGTGAGTCATGAGATAGTTCTATAAACTGACAAAGTTGCCAGTAGGGTGCCACCCTGGAAGGTCCTGCTGCAAAGGATCAATCCACCAAACATAGGGAACTATGGGGAGAAACACTGTGCTGTAGAAGGGTGAGCACGTCTGATAGGAGGCACCCCAGATGGGACCCACTAGTGAACTGATATGTCCCATTAATGCTGAGTGGAAGGTAAGGCGGTGAGTGGGACAAAAGATGACCCTCAAGTACTTAGCTGTTGGTGTGAGCTTGGTTCGAACGTCTGCTGTGAGTTGAATAGTATTAAACAGCAGGGTGATTGCTGATTTTAACGATGAGATGAGTTGGGAGTGTGAGGTGGTTGCGATGTCACGTGTGCTGATGAAGGTCTTTATGTGCTGGACTAGTATATTGGCGGCTGGTTGTGTCAGCCCCTATCGTAACAGCGATGTCATCCACATCGGACCAAAACCATGTACTTCGAACAAGTCATCAACTATACTCTCATTCTATTTCAATTGGTCGGAACAGTAACGCTTAACAAGTAGCAGTTCTCAAGGATTTTGACACAAAATTGCTGGGAATCAGTGCACTCAACTAATTTAAAAACAGGCAATTCAGCGCCCTTGCCCATGCATGCTAGTTCGGAAATGCTCATTCCTCTCATCTACCAGGTTAGAGTTAGCACAGTTGCACTTTTATAAACCGCACAGTTGTTACAACTCAGATCTTCATCAGGTCTGTTTTCTCATTAGATGACTATTCCTAAACATCAGTCATGGAAGTTTCAGTTTCGCTAATATACAAGAGGCCGGGCCCCTGCAGCATCCAGCAAACTCAGACCTGCAGAGGTAAGGCAGGTATTTGGTCATTAGTCAGTCTACCGGTAGAGAGCTATGGCCCGTGTATGACTGCACAGAGGTGACCACCTGAGGAATCCCGTACCATCTGGGAGGAGTTCTTAATCTGGTTTCCCACCTGATCTAACTATTTACTTGGGTGTCAGGTTTCAAAGGGACAGATCAACTGTCACCACGTGTCTTGCCATCACCTTCTTCAGAAACTCAGCGAAACAGTTATAGGCTTGCTTTGTAGCAGTTAAAGCTGCTAAAGTCGCTTGACCTCCCAACAACCGTAGCTCATTGTTGTGGAATCTACAGTGGAGCAGCACGTGATTTATTGTTTCCTCCACACTGGAGGCGCAACATGTGTATGATGGAGAGTCTTTGGGAGAAAAGAAGAGAAGGGCGTTGAAGTCGCCATGTACACCTTCACTATTGCACTAAAGGTAGTTCAAACAGATCTACAGCAAGAGCACTAGTCGAATTTTTGTAATGGGATAATACAATTAATAGCCCAAAATAAAAATAAAAAAAGCAAACTGATTGAAGACTTAACAAAACCCTTGGTGTCAAAATGCTACCAAATTGATAGCAAAATAGGTTAGGAATGTTAAACAACATAGAAGCTGTCCCTTATTTTGTCACACAAACTACCCAACATGCCATAACTACCGAAATGTAAAAAAATTACCCATTTGGTTGTAGACATGGTTAAATAGTACAGAATTGTCATTGGTTTTTCGCAATTTTTTCGTTGGGGGTGGCAGCTGCTCTGCATCATTTTCTTCACTTTCATTGTGGAAGGATGACTGGTCCCCAGGGGTGAGCCATCGACTCAACCACGAAGAAGGTTGGGGCAAGATTTCAGAAACACGACTTGTTAGTCGGGCAACCAAAGAAGACTGAAACAAAACAGTGGGAAATAGTTACACACTAGAAAACGTGTACGTTCTAAGTTATGAAAAATATTATTTACTTAATACCGTCACAAGAGAATAGTGTGTCCACATGATTTAATTAAACAATTATCACCCCAAGGATGTCAAAAGGAGAGTTTTCCTTCTAGTTGTTTATGGCCAAGTGAACTTGATGTGTTCATAAAAGTACATGTCGTGAGGCTGATACACGGTGGCCTTCAATGGGACGTGGAGCTGTAACTCTTTAGCATCATCCTATAGTTTTGAACATGTATTGTGAGCTTATCGATTCACTGATAACGCGCGCGTGTGTGTGTAATGTGAGGTCTGCCTCCCCTCAAGATACATTGGAGTACCAGCCTTCCCGTGTGCTGTTTGTAAGCATTTAATTGGCCGAAGGGTATCAACAAAGAGTGACAACATTTCTATGCACAAAGATACGTGATAGGGCAGAAGGCACTCAGTATTTGTTACATAATGTGGCAACTATGCAAGAAGTGAGCGTAACTAGTGTACTGCATGTTCACTGGAATCATATGGCATTTGGTTAAAAAATGAACAGGCATGCGAATGGAAATGATTCATAGGGCGAATAAGTTTTTTTTTAATGGTGTGAGGGAAAACCATTGGAGAATAACCCCGTGGCAATAAAACACGCCTCGCCAGGTATCTAGCTCCCCTGTGCACGTAGTGTGTGCTGTCCACAGCCATTAACCAGTACAATTTGGGTAGTACCCTGTGAAGTCCCCAGCCGTTCTGTGGAACACTTATGTAGAAAGACTACAGACTAGTGCAGCCAGTGTGCAGCGAAGACCAAGCAACAACCCAATCATATGAGCACATAAAATGAAGTGGCTGAAGAAAACCACAAGCGATCCTTTTGAAGGAAGATCATGTAACCAGACGACGATAAATATAAAAGCAGATGGAGTGCTTAGATATTATTGGTGAGAGATGGTTTTGCAGAACACAACCCCCATGATCAGAGCCTGGAAGAGACAGCCCATGTCCGACCCACACCCTTGAGAGCTATAAATGAGATGTGCGCTTTCTAGGCAGAATCCCCAAAAACAAGACAACATACCTGAGAGTGGTAGGATACTGTTTCATTGAGTTGGTTAACCAAAACAATTAAGAGCCCTAATCCTCTCCCCCCTCCACAGAAGCTGAATGAGTTGTGAGGGAAGAGTCCTCAAAGGAACATGTTCACAACTGAGAATGTCTAAGGAGAAAATAGTTTGGGTTTTTCTGTTTAGTTTAGTTTGTCTGTCTGTTTAGTTTGATTTTCTCGACAAATCACTGTTTTGCTCCACCAGTTTCTACAATAACAAAATGAGTTGGAGAGTTCCTAGCAGTAAGCTTTTAGCCTTTACTCTTATAATCATTCCCAATTTAGAAAGAAAATAGGGGTAACGATCAAACACCCTTCATTAATACCTTGTAAGTATAGAATAAGAACAGGTACAACACGAGAGATTAGGCACAGGGCACTATAGATCATCATACTGCTGGGTTCGACTGTAAATCTAGACCAACAACTGGCACAAGTGTTGATGTGATATACAGGAAACACTCAATAAAACAAACTGGTGGCGCAGTCTCAGTGAGCTGATTACTGCTGGATCACAGGCATAATTGATGGTGTCCATAGATACACTGCACGTTATCACGTACAAATTGTTACCCTCCTTAGCCTCATGGAGTAAGATGGGAAGTTAAGTAAGCTGCTGGAAAAAAGGTCGCGTTTTACGCAGACATTCAAATGTTTAAGGCTTCTTAGGCCGAAGAGTATCAACTGAAAAACATCACATGAGCGTTAACGGAACCAAATGATTACGAATGTACTTTGATGTTTGACTAACAGATCAACGTGGGGCGTCAAAATAAGGGCACCCGTGAATTTGGTCCAAAATTAAATTAAGTTATTATAGAGATCATCAATATGCCTCTCTAAAATAACTCTAAAGGTTTTGATTGAATTGTTGAGTGAACAGATACAAGTGGTATAAGCGCAACGGAAAATGTTCGTTTCTGGGAAAATGACAAGAGCAACACACAACTAGCCTTCTCACACAAGTCAAGTTGGTGGTCCATCGACCGTTACGATGTTAGTTTGATATTGGTCATAAGATAATTAGGAGCGACCAAAGAAACTCTCGGATTCAAACCACTGTATGAAGGAAATTGACGTGATAGGCTGAAATTTCTTTCTAGTTCTCTTCACATCTTTGCTTTTCGAGGGCTACTGAGACCAAAATCACAATTTGGGATAACCACTGAATCAAATCGACTCAAATTTCATTGTTAGTCCATACCCAGGGGTGGCCAAAATGGGGATGAGCAAAATCGGTTCAGAATACTAATCCCCCCCACCCACAGAAACGCCTAACGATTTTGATTTAACTTTTTGGATGGACGGTTCCAAATAACACAGCAGCCACCATAAAACTTCTAAAATGATTAAGTTGAGTTAAAGCCATGAGAAGATAGTATTAAATGATCAAAAATTTCGAATAACATTAGAGCAGTTGTTACCTATTAAGTTCAGTTAAGAAGCTTAAAAAACTAGGATGATGGTCCAATGAACTATTAGTACAACGATTTAATAACGCACATAAGATGATCTGGAGCATCGACGGAAATTCCGGAATTTACACTTATAACCCATATTTCCGTTTGATAACCCCAAACAGAAAACACGATCCGTCAGAAAAATAAAGTTGAAAAGTCTCATGAATCACATGTGCACTGATTACTGCACAAGTAGGAGCAACTCTATAAATTCCGCAACCTTAAGCGCCACGAGTTTCTATGCGATCTACCATGCTCATAAAACATATTTGATTATTTTCTAGCGACGAAAATACCTGAATGCACTTGGAACTGAAGAAATTCCTAATTCCTGACAATGAACACGAACGTTCTCCCCCAAAAAAATAGTTATTGGAAAAATAATGTTGTCACATTAAAGTGTGTCCATCTCAAATTAGCCAGAACGCAGAAAATCTGCACCAAAAAACCAATTATGGTTCGTGAAAAGCGGGTTGGCTGCTCAGTGTCACACAATATACATTTCGTGCTGCAAGGTGCCACAAGGCAGCTTGCAGGAGAGCATCAATAATTGCGATCAACAGGGATGAAGAAATCTTTCAAACGGTCGAATAGGAGGCTCAAATTTAACAACTTAATGCTTGGCTGACCTCCATCCAGTCTCTGGTAGAACACTACAATACATATCCAACGATAGTCGCTATGCATCGGGAAGACCTTCTATACTACCAGGTTCACTGGGCCATTGCATAACAAGTGAGACGTTTAACCAAACATGATTGCTTGAGTGTATGGCCACTATCATCAACTAACTCAGGGTGGGTAGTGATTTTTTAAGGAACTCAGTATGACTGGAGGAGAGGGTATGGAATCTAAATTGAAGAAAGATTTGGGGGGGATTTAGTGCGATCGAATGGTAACAGAATTGGCTTTTTTCGAGTAGTGAGGTGGGGAGGCGGGCAATGCAGAACCATACCCAACGAGGAAAGATCATTGTCTCAGGCCTTTGATAGCCATAACTCCTCAGAGGGTACTTCATTCATTTGAAGAAGCTTGATAAAGGCGCCTCTAGTGTTTCCACCACATGAGGAAGGAGGGACTGTACTGCAGCCAGCAGGAAGTAGTGAAGGAGCTGCATACCTATCCACAGTCACAGGTAAGATGCTGGAGACCAAAATGAGTTGAAGGCTGTGGTTGGATGAGTAGTAGCACACACCTCTCCTAGAGATAGACAGGAACCACTAAGGCTCCACCCTTAAGTTATGCCAAGGTAGTCGACCGTAAGGTGTAAGAAAAGCCCATATCAACAGCCGTAGATAGTAAGTGCCACAATTTTTGTAGGCCTTTGCTGAACCTAACGGGAGGCTTCTGTATATTATTTGTTTACCTTCGTAAGTGCTCATCTGGGATGCTATCACTACTCATACTGAAAATTCTCATGGTATAGTAAACCCTAACTCGTAGTTCGAACTAGAGCACAGCTGTTATAGTGAAGGTACATCAGCTAGGCCAACTAAACTCTAGATTAAAACCTTCGTGAACTGGAGTAGGACTTCACACACTATTTCTCAGCTTTAATAAATTAGCGGAGCTGCGAGAAAGAAAAATTTCTACTCCTGACAATTTGATAGGGTGACAGATGAGCATTCATGAACTCTTTCAGCTCTCAAACAGCTCGTGGGTGTACCAAATCCAATTGTCAACGAAGATCATCATAAATATCTAAAGTTAACGTACCAGTTTGGTGAGCCCGTCTTCTCTGGCTGTTGAGATAGTGGGGAAGCGCTTTGGATGTAAAGACATCATCGTCTGCCTGTTAAGCCAGTTAGCCTTTACATCGAAAGCGCTCCCCCACAGTATCTCACCAGCTAGAGAAGACGGACTCACCAAACAGGTACATTAAGGTACTGGCAGAACTAACCTGATTACTTTGATGCCATGATAAATATCCCTACTATCATCAAATACTGACAGAGGGACGGTCTTCCTAGACGTATGTAGTGTTAGTGATAAGGTGCAGTGATAGCAGTACCCACACCCTTGTTCCCTTCTACCCAGCAACTGATTATCAATTTCATATGACCACATCTGAACCTCCCATGGCAATTAAAACTTCATTCACAACAAATGAATGCAACTAAGCTACTTTGAAGGTATCCACATTAATTTTTTGATTCATCTAATGCGGCTGATTTAAAGACATTCAAAGATCGATAAACATTAATGGTCTGGCTTGGGTAGACACAATGTACTAAAGTTCCAGTGAGGGGAAAAAATAAACCAAATAACATTGGAAAAAATCCAAAAACCCAGAACGGCTATTGTGCTGTATGTGGATACTTAAATTTGTACAATTGTTTTTCATCGAGGGTAATGCGTGTGGGCTCGAAGGCGCTAGATTTTCCTTCTACCCGACCAGTGTGTTGATGTTGACGGTTTAGCACCTACATTTGACGAAAGTAACTACTCATTTCCATACAAAAGTAAAATTCAATTAACCACGTATAGAAACCCCGCCAATATAGGCACCAGACTATGGCACTGTGTCAATGCAGTTACTAACTCTGTACACGGGTTCAGATTGGTGCGTACATCTCAAAAATAGGGAGATAAGTGAGGAAATACGGGAATTGAGAGATTCAAATGGGATTGTACGGGAAGAAACAGGTGGACTTGGGATTGGTGTCATTTCGTGGAGGGGATCGGGAAATAGTTGACCTTATTCCAAAATACAGCACTGACGCGTCACAATCACAACCGGTTGCCGAATCCATTTATTGATTGTCGCCAACATCGCTACAACAGACGAATTAAACGTAAAAGTTAGTTTGGCGAGCCAATTTAAAGAGACTGAGGTTTTGTGTCAATGGGAAACATGGAGGTACAAGAGGTTAGAACACGCACAGCATGGCTAAGACCCGAAATACAACTATCTACATTTTATTGCCAACACAGCGCCGCTACAGGTCGTCTCAAAAACCAATCTCAGAAGACTCCAACATTTCAAAAAATCAATTTTCAGGAACCGGGTTTAAAAACGGCCCGCTCGAAAAGATTTCAAGCTCTTACACAATCGTTTGGCGCCGAGTTGGAAAAAACGGAGGTACTTACGTTGGCCGAGTCGTACGGTTTGTACAAGTGGGATCGTTTAGGTTTAACATTGTTATTTCCTTTGGCCATTGTAACGAGATGGTGTTACACATATGCGAACTAAACGAGTCACCTCATAATTCACGGAAAAAACGATACTTCCTTCACTAACACTTTCCTCACGGACGACGGGAATGGCGGCACAACGCTAACTAGATCGTAACGTTGGTCTCCTTCGCCCTCCTCGAAGAAGAGACAGTGCTACCAACAAACTAAACAGCCAAATAAAGATGCTTGTAAAATGAATTTTACATCCGGTGGCCCACGGTTTTACAAGCTTATATCCATGTCGCGTTCAAGAATTTATTTACGAAAAGAAACGGAACCAAAATGAATGAATCTTGCTGAAATAATTACTTATGATAAGAAACAACTCACTAACGTAAAAAAAAAAAAAATCAGTGCAAACAAACGAATTAAATGAAATGACCGTGAAGTATGAGTTCATTAGGGTCACTGCTCCACATCAGTGGCTCTGAAGTCATAGCTTGGACATCGGATTTGTATCTATATTAAGATATGAACGTAATAGCTTTCGCCACTTTCAGAAATTGATATACCTATATAGGCAGTGATGTAATTCATCTCAGTCTGCATAACTGGGGCTGGTTATGGAGGACAGGTAGTTGGTTACTTGGTCACTCATTGGACCTGTGGCGTTCAGTCGCATACGTCGTTGACCATTTATCAGCAGGACGTATCCACAAATTTTTTTACTGCGCTGTCCAACTGAGAATTTTCTCGCATTGATTCTTATTACATGTAGGAGCCAAATTGGCCTAGTCTACTAGAGTGGGAAGGGGCAGTGCTTGTTAGCTTTTGTCCTGGCGTTTTGGGACGATAGTCAGTGTGCTCGTCATTCGAATTTGGAGTGGTCCAGGCTTGGCAAGTGGCGCTTTTACAACCTGTATTTTTTGGGCACGTGTTTTAAATTATTTTTCGGTTCAGTTGGTGACAGGGAAGAAAAGTGGATGGGGGTTTATTCCTGAAAGTTTAAAACGTTGTGTTTGTTAGTGATATGAGTGGAAGTTGCTCCTATCTGCTAGTCTGAAGAGGGTTGAGGAGAGGCTCCTACATCAGACTCCACTCTGGTCACCCACCACGACTGGGGCCCGTGAGGGACTTTTTGGCGGCTACTCAGAGCACCTCCAGTCCCTTAAAGGCACTACCATTGCAAGGTTTGCCTCACTGCGTGCCATTACTAAGGCCACATCTATCTAGGTGTGATTGGCTACTGCCCCGTTGTCTGTGGTAGCAAACTAACAGTCAATCAAAAGAGAGTATTGGCCCAATCCCAGAGAGCCGTGCTCCTGTGGATCACCAAGGCCTACAAGACTGTATCAACAGAAGCACTCCAGGTGATCACTGGTCAGTTACCATTTGATTTGGCTGTTGATTGCATGGTTGACAAGTTGAGAGTGAAACGGGAGCTTCCCCCGCTTTGGGCTGAACTCCGTGCGGATCTCACCACAGAACAGAAACTTGCCGCCATCGATGAATGGGCTCTAGAGAAATGGCAAGCGAGATGGGAATCCTCGTCAAAGGGACGTGATACGTATGAGTTCTTCCCCAACATCCGTGAACGTCTTTCTAGAAAATGGGTTGAGCCAGACCACTGGACGAGCCAGATCCTCACGGGACATGGTGACTTCAATGCCAGGCTCCACTTCTTTTCTCTGAAAGACTCTCCATTATGCACGTCTTGCGCCTCCAGTGTGGAGGAAACAAGAAACCATGTGCTGCTCCACTGTAGTTTCTACAACAGTGGGCGACGGTTGTTGGGTGGGCAAACGAACTTAGCAGCATTGACTGCTTCAAAGCAAGCCTATGACCATTTTGCAGAGCTCGCGAAGAAGGTGATGGCTACGAAACGTGGTTATAGTTGATCAGTCCTTTTGAAACTTTCCACTCAAGTACACAGTTAGATCGGGTGGGAAACCAGATTAAGAACTCCCCCCAGATGGTGCGCGATTTCTCAGGTGGTCACCTCCACGCGGTTACACACGGGCAACAGCTCTCTACCGGGAGAATGGCTAACGAAATACCTGCCGTACCTCCACAGGTCTGAGTTCGGTGGACGCTGCAGAGGCCGGCCTCTTGCGTATTAGCGAAACCGCAACTTCCATGACAGATATAACCCTCGTCGAGGGTTTAGGTACAGTCATAAAATAAGGAAACAGACCTGCTACTCAGAGCTAGCTCTCGACCACAGGTGACAGGCTGTCAGCCACCCCAGGAACGCTGAATCCCAGTTTTCTCCCTCGTCATTGTAAAGACCACACCTGCATAAGGGACCTTCCGTAAGTGTTATGTCCCCCCCCCCGCACAGAGCACTCTACCACCCAAAATTAAGTACTTTGGTTTCAGGAGGCTTCAAAACCGAAAGATCAGTTTTTTAACGATTACAGTACTTTCTTCACTCTTCGGGTCGAGAGTATTAAACTTAACTTTCCTTTCCACTTTGTACAGACCCGAGGAAAAAATGTAGGCAAGGGGATGAAGGGCCAAGAGCAACTCTAATACTGTACTCTAATCAACCCTTCAGTGCGAGCTTAATTCAAATTAGTTGCTTGGGGGTCATTAAAATCAGGTCTCCGGGAGTTCAAACACTAATGTTGGTGGCGCTCTGAAGTGCACCGAGGAAATTATTGAAGGGACTAGTCATTTCTGTGGGTTTTGGTTAAAATTGCGGCATTAACGCACAAATCTACGTGGGGATAAGCAATGGACTGAAACTAGCCATCAGTAGGAGCATTGATAACATAACATCATTACGTGGTCACAAAACCAGTTAGTTGCTCGAAATGCAAGTGAATTCTTCGAAATTGGAACACAAAAAATGTTCACCCTCTCCCAGTGAAAATAATACTCGCGACATTTATAGTCAGAAGCAAATTATTACGGGCAGACCCCTAGTTATTATTCGCGGTCCTCCTCCGCATTCCTATCCGATTCGAACCAATCTGACTGAAGTAACCCGATACATTATAAATGCCTGACGAGAGTAGGGCAAATTATGGTCGGTGTGCACTCGAGTCACGTTCCCTAACTGTCTCCCAGTTTACTTTGGTGGATCCTCTTCCGTCCTAGGAACTTCCGAGGCCGATTTCACCGGAGACCCAGCTCGACGGTACCAATACAACTCGTACAGTCTAAATGAACTGGTGAAAGTTCCTACGATACGAATAGGGAATTGGGAAACTGGCTGGCTTCCTAAAAGCCAGAAGTATTTTGATATGTAAATTGAAGCTTGGAATTCAAGGAGAGAACTGCTTCTGCACATGTATTTTGAAATTCATTTAAATAGTGCCCCTTGGGAGCAAAACGAAAAAACGACTGCATTTCCGACGAAGAGTAAAAGTGTATTACTTTCGTCAAACCAACGGATGAGGAAAACATTGCAATCGGCCAAGACAACGCTGACGTTTCATCAGGTTTTCTCGTTTTGTGGTCTCCCGAATAGGAAAAACCTAATTATAACTGTATCGATTGAGCTCGTTCCTTTTCGTTTTGTTCTTATTCTTTCGATGTAAAAATACGGTTATGAGCATCACCGTTTGGAGCAAGGTGAGACGAGGTAAGAGACAACGCGCTGAAAATGAGGGATTTTCAGATCAATCCTTACAATTCGTTTCTCTGACTGTAAAAGTACCGAAAACACATTTCACATTTCCAAACGAAAAATAGGATGTTCAGTAATTATTTTCTCATGGTATTTTTCTGTACATTTTTTACATCAGACTTTGTTTTATGACACCCAGCAATGATCTCTAAATCTCTTTCTTCGCTGGTTAGTATGGATATATGTGTGAGCGTGTGGGTGTGTGGTTGTTTCAAATGTTGGTGCTGGTTCAGCTCGCCACAGTAAGTTGACAAACTTTACTACGATGTCAATGAGAACTTCTACGACGGCTACGTGCGTCATGGCAGTTCTCATCGAAATCAGTGGAGCGTTTTACAACCTACAGTGGCCAGCACTCCTCAATGAGTCTAAAGGTCAGGGAATTCCACGTAACCCATGCTTGCTCGTTAGAAGTTACCTGACAAAAAGGACTACTGCGATCAAATGTCATGTCTCAGCTAAGAAAACGAAAGAGAAGGAGTGATCGCCGATCGTCATGTGATTGTGCTTCAAACTGTCACCCAATGGTGCGAGCACGTCAAGCTGCAGGTGGCCAAGGAAAAATCTAGCTCATCTGCCTCATTACAGCAATTATCGAGGTCACTAAGAGCGTGTGTTACTGTGACACAATCCTCACGTACAAGGACATTTACTTAGGCGTGATTGGCTATTGTCCTGTTGTCTGGGGTAGCAATATCTCAGTAAATCAAAGGAAAGTACTGACCCAATCCCAGATAGCGACCAAATCTGCCGCAGATATCTGCTCGTGTATGGCTGGCTTAAGATAGAAGCTAGATCAGGTGGGAAACGAGATTAAGAACTCCTCCCTGATGGTACGGAGTCTCCAGGGCGTGATAACGCATCTTTCAAGAGCTCTCTACCGGGAGACTTGCTAAAAGACAACCTGCCGTACCTCCAGGAGTCTTGGTTCGGTGGATGCGAGTGCTCGGGCTCCTTCATGCTAGCGAAACCTCAACTCTATGACTGACATGACTCTCTCTTATGAGCGTTAAGGAACAGTCATTTTGACGTGGATCAGTAGGTTGACGGAAGAGGGAGGAATAATGTCAGGTACATGTGTCCTCATTCGAGATGGTTTTGAGTGCGTAAGTCCTAGGAAAAAATTTCTTGAACTTGGGGAACAAGAAGAGAGTTAGTTATAATAGAAGCAGAGTTGAGAGGGGGGGGGGGGCTGAGAGAGAACGGCAAAACAGAATATAGAATGAAAAGACCCCTTGAAATTGACTTTTTAAAATACTAAAAAAAAAAGAAAACATTTTATTAATAAAAACATCACCAATCACAATGTCTCGGATTTTGCATGTTTATGTTTTTTTTCTAAAGCCGCGAGCCTTAATAGAACTATGTTTTGTTTGCCATTGAAGCAAATGCTCTGCGTAAGAACACGAGAGAGATCGCCTGAACCAAACCAACTCAAATTACTGGGCTGAAGTTGGCTACATATTCTAAATCGAAAGTTTGACCGTTTGCCCAGCCGTCCTGGAACAAATATATAAACCGATTTGAAATCAAGGGAAGAATTTCTTCAGTTGTTCGAAATTAGGTCAGTTTTAAAATTGGCCACCTAACAAGAACTTGACCGCTTTCCCAGCAGTTGATGGAGATACCTACAGAACGCAAGAAAACTCGTGGCGTATGTTGGGTATAATCTGAAGTGATAGCATCTAGTTGTACTCGCCTGCTCGACAATCCGATCGAACGAAACCGTTATGGGAGGAAATGGTACAAAAAAAGAAAGAAATCGGGGCAGTTTTATTGCAATTACGTCGCCTTTGGCATCGTTTCTTTGATTTGTCGATGTTGAATCCAGAAGGACATGTCGCAGAGATGCCTCTGGATGGAAACAGCGAGCAAATTTTTCTATTCGTGGGACAATATAGGGAATGTTATTGTTTCTCCCCGGCTCTGCGCTCATTTCCTTCAAACCTAGCGTCAATTTTCATTATTCCGTCGAAGTCAGGTCATGTTTTGAATCGTTCACTAGTGTTTGTCGATGCTGATTCGGATGCCTCAGAGGCGTGAGACTGCGTCAAGGTGGATAACCAGGAAATATTGATTGAAAGATCAGGTGCTCATTGGCTACAATATTGATTGAAGCAGGAGGTGTAGAGTCCGATGCTGCTGTGTGACATAATAATAAACCTTTGTGTAATGAATTTAGGTTTTTCTGCGTGAGGGTTGTCGATGGTTCTTACAGTCAAATTCAATAAATTATCAGAAGTTTCGCCTTTTTTGTGGAGCTGTGGCAGGTTTTGTGATGCGTTGGATGGTGAGGAAGTGAGGTATAGAACCAACTATTTCTTTTGTTTGTTTAGTCGTGAGATTCGGTCGTTCGCTGTTCTTAAAGACCTATCCTGTTGTAGCAGAGTACAACTCTCCTGACTGGAATACTTTGGAAGATTCTAGTATTCAGTGCGCGTTAGGTCATATATCCCTCCAACATAAGTCAGTGGACATAAGACGTTACATTCCTCGTAATAGCTCTGTGATCTACAGATTTGATTTACGGTGACTCTTATATAAGTTATGGGTTATGATAGTTGGATCCAGGATCTGATGATGGGAAGGGAAGGAATGTAGTGAACAGGTCGCAGCACCTGTTGTATCACCTCATAGTATCTTTGAAGGGAAGATAAGGAAAGGGGAGTTAAGGAAGGAGACGTGAACGACTGGTGGGAGGATTTCCCCCTGAGGGGAAAGTTGTGACGTCAAAAGGTAACAGTTATTCGGCTGCTCCTGTTAGCGCGAAGCCTTTCGAGTCAGTCGGTACTCGCACTCAATCGGGACGAGTGTTTTCCCTTCTGAAGAGAACCGGAGAACTCGTATTTAGTTTTGGACAGCAATTGAAAGAACTGCATATTATATTTTACTGAGCCGCGGAGATCACAAAGAAAATAATAACAGTGGTATATTCAACTCAGTGACATGAAGCCCCTCTTACCCCTCATCGTAGGGAGTCTTCTCTTCGCCGGCGCCTTTGCCCACGCCAGTAAGTCACCCTACCGCTCGTTCACATCACTACTTAATATTCCATTTCACTACCAACAATGAATATATTATGTATTGTTGCTGCTTCATGTGTATGTTCACCAAGTTAATTGCCATGGAACGCGCCACGAGCCGGTCCTTAAATAGCGATAAACCTCTAAAGTGTAATGTAAACTCTATTCATTCAAGCCACTCAATCCATTTTTAGCAAATTATCATAGAAAATAAAGATATTGCAATATCACCCTAACAGTTATAAAATACATTTTCGTTGAACATTTTGCGCCAAAATTCGTTTTATGAAAATTTTCAATCAATTCTAAATTTTATCATAAATATATCAGCTATCTGATTTGTTGGCAGTCCCAAACTGTGCACGTTTTCAGCCACATATTTATAATAGGAGTATATTGATCGTAAATGCGTACATAATATTCATACGGTGTTGTTTTGACTGTTCATAAAAACGCCCGGAGGTTCACGGTTGTTATTCTTGCTAAATTAAAAAACTAGTGACGTACAACATACTAGACCTATATTTAACAATTGATTTTTAATTAAAGGTAGTGGTATGAGCTCAATCAATTCTGGAACTTTAAGGGCTACCAGTGAGTCAAAAATGTATTGGATTTGTAGTCAAAGTCGTGAAAATTGGAAAGGTGTGTAATGCGTCGCACTCGATATGTTTCCCAACATTTTGATTAAATTGTTAGCGTACACAGGGCCATCATAACCGTACTACAAAAGTTCAGCCTTGGGAAAATAATGAGAGCAGCGCAATAAATGATCAAACGTTAAGACAAAAATCTACTTTAGTAGTTCTCTCCGCTTAAATCCCGTTCGTAGATTCTCGCAAACCTTGCCTTCCGTGGTGGTCTAGTGTCGCCTTCATATTGGGTCTCAGGAAAGGAGAAGCGTTGGCTAGACGACTGTCATGATACACTGTGTGGACTAGTTACTGAAGTGGCTTTAAGTCACTCCGTGTCCACTTTAACGCTATTGTCCTAGCTTCACCAGCTCTTGGGTTAATTGCTTCTCCATCACTCTAATGTAAGCTTTTCTCGAGCTAGGAGCGTGAGTGTAGTTTCGGTCACAGGTATGCGACAACACTTCCTGATTGTCTTAGACAAGTTCATTTGCCATGGACATGGATGCGAGTTTCAGCAGGCACCTACTTGCGGCGGCCTTCTTACTTGCAAACCATGAATCTTCGCGATGCTCTTAGGAAAGTCTCCAAGGTTGCACTGAAACCGCAATAGAAAGTAAGCTTCCACTGATCCAAACCACAATCAAAGTGATGGGCACATCACCAGCCTTCCAAAAAATCGTTTCGAAGTAAATCTCCTACTGCTTTGCGATGTTTAACCGTTCAAAGTTTCGTTGAATAATTGAACATTGTGCTAGGAGTGTGATGGATTTGTTTTTTTAAACTAAAATTAAACGAGTTTTGACACAAGTTCTGTTCTCTTCGCTGTGCTGGCTTCGTCAAGTCTCTCACGTATCATCTATTGGATAATCTGTTCCTCCCTTGCCCAGATTTGTCTCCTGCTTGTTCTGTAGCCGTCTCTAAGAGATGTCTTACAAGCAGTCGTTAGTGTTACTCAGTCTGCTGTGAACATGGCAACACGTCCGTCCTTGATATCTGGAGTTGGGGCTGGCCTGTATTGACGGAAGGGACCTCCAGTGGTGAGCTGAATCACTATACTGTACAATGTGGATGTGGTGAAAGTCAGACAACGTCCACGGAATAGACTGCTATGGCCAGTGACCTATCTCTACTGGTGGAGCTCTGATATTGTCGCTGGTTTAAGTACCAGGATGCATAGACAGTGTCCGCCGGTCGGAATATTGCACTAAAATCTAAAACTCACAATATATTTAGCATACATATTTCCCTAAATCTACTGGCTAATTTAATAGCCGATTTGCGTTACTGTAGAATATTTTAAGAAGAACTAAAGTTTCTATTTTCTTTTTTATACACTTCTCAAAGTAGGCTCACACGAAACTTGTTGGGTCGTTTGGGGTCCGCTGTGCTCATCCACCGTGACACTCCCCTACTGGCTTCCTTCCTGCGCCTAATTATCTCTCGCTCCTCTTCTGGACGTTTTCCCTTTCTACGGTTTAAGTTTGTAACTGGGTCATGAAAACTCGTACAATTGCTCTCCGCATAAGAAATAAACAACGCTGAAGAAATTGATGAGTGCGGTTTTCGTTGGGAGCTCTTTCAAGAGTTATAACGATAGGATATTTAACTCAAGTTCCTTTCCAGGTCGACCACGTTACAGCAGCAAGTACTTGTCACATTTTTGGAAATTTTGTTGATGTTATGAAGCATCTAGTTTTCTTTAGCTCTATTAAATCGAAAGAAAAGTCAATCATTTCATTTTTTGGTAAAAAAAAGTATGCGTTTCAGAGTTACGAGAGATTACAAAACAATGTTTAATGATATGATGTATTTGTGTCTGCGTGTATCGGTTGCTCATAGAAACCTTCTTGAACCAATGAATCACGCGGTGCAGTTCTGTCTTATGCCTCATGGACTCTTATGTTACGCTTCGCGAACCTCATGACGTCCAGAACTAGAGCTCAGAATCGATCGCTGGCCCGCGAAGAGGAAATTAACAACTAACGGATCTGCCAAAAGTACTCAAGGTGGAAGCGGATAAGTTAGTGTTTCTGTACTGGTCTGCTTCTACTGACCCCATGAATTTAGTTCTACGTATTGAGAACCAACTCGGAACCGTGTAGAATATTGCATCAGATTGGCACTCGCGCCTCTATATACCTTCTTGTTCTCTTCACCCTATGAAGTGCCATTCCCATACACTGCCCAACAGTTTGGGAGGTTCAGGAGCGGTTTTTGCTCCATGTCTCCATCCTTCATCCTTGCCAAATACTGGTCCCAGATCAGCAAGCTCCATCCTCTATTGGTTGAGAACTGACAAGGTGAAATTAGGAATGCACCTCCAGTTTTCATCGAAATTCAACATGGTGGGAGCCACTGTGACCTCCACCATGCGCCACTAGCCTGCCCACCTTTGGAGATGGCATGGAAACCATCATTCACCAATGCCCAACAGTGCAAGTAGTTTGGAGTTGCAGCCTTACCAATTCGGTGTAGGTACGCCCTAAATGCTCCTTGTACCGTAGAAATCCACACTGTGGCTTTGCCTGAGCCATGGACCGAATGCTGGAATCAGTAGCCGCCACTCGTCTTGCCGCCTACCAAGAGTCACAGCCCTCCTTCTTTTCTTGATGGATTCAGCTCTTTCTGCTCGGCTGCCAGAAGGTATATTGGGATAACGCCCACAACCACCAACTCTGCCTCATGAGAAACAATGCGGTATGAGCAACCAATGCAGACGGTGCACCCCCTCGGGACAGCTGCTGGTGAGGTTTTATGTGGATTGTTGTTTGTGTTGTAGCACTATCGCGCAGTGCTATGATTGATGACGAAACCTTTTTTCAGAGATTTTCCTACTAATCCACCTCAATTGGTAAAAGAGAAATTCAATTTAAATAGGGCCGAGCAAAAATTGTGTAATTTTCCCAGTGAACTGTTTCGGAAAATTGGGAAGAGTATACACGGGCTTAATAACATAGTGAGCGCGTAAATTTTCGGAACAGATGCGAAGCGGCCAAAGATTGAGTTCAGAGAAGAAAACAGCAGACTGCAGAGAGAATGTCGAGAGAAAATATTTCCATCAGCACCGAATTAACTGAACAGGCCATTGAAGGATTCAGCCGCCCAATGGTGAACAAATGCTGTAACACGAAGTACTCATTTTTTCAAAAAATCACTTTCTAACTCAGCTCTGATAGTAAAAGCTTAATTTTACAAGAAACACTATTAGCCAGCTATTGCGTATACACTCGTCAATAATAACGATATAATTAAAGCGTATCGAAATAATAAAACAAAAACTTCGTGAACCTTTTCAATGCCAACTACTTACCTTGTGACTGACAGTTTTTTTTCTACACCCGCTGTTTGAACTACAGGTTCAACAACTGTACCACTTTTTAAAATCGGCTTTCTCCAGGGGGAGAACAGGATCTGAGGACGCCCAACTGCTACACGGCCGTTGAACGGCTTGACTGGCCTTGGCAAAGAGACACATAAATGTCAGGCTATTCGTTCCAACTTGTACATCTCAAGTCTACGAAAACGGCCCTTTTTAGATCTCTTTGACCGTATTTACCCAGGCTCTTGAAGTCCCGATGCTAGTGAAGAAGAAACAACCCTCTTATGAGGAAGAAAAACGTTTATTACCAGAATGAAATGTGCCACGCTGGAGCTTTAAAGACAATTATCTTACGATTAATAACACAGTTTCATCAACTTAGATTTACTGGTGTGTAAATAGAGGCCAACCACTTTGACGATGCAATTCATTCATGTTTTGGTTTTATCGAATTGTCGATATTTTAATTTGATTTCTCACATTTTGGTATCCTGAACTTATTTGCACATGTTATCGGTTCTTTTTCAATTTCCTGTAATTTCCTTAACTTTTAGGAGAAAATAGGAAACTTGTTTGAAAAATTTAAGTTGTTTACGTCAAAAAGTTCTTTCGGTAGATTGGCTTGTGTGCTTGGCAACACGGTTGAAGAAAAAAGGCTGAACCCAATCGGATCAAAATTTGTTTCAGACTTCGTTGTTGAAATGGGACGCCTCAGTGATGTTTTGAGGTAGATTGAACGAAAATTTGTTGTCCCATCCCGTTAATATTTTTGTTCTTCTTACGTGCATACTTTCTAGCTGTTGTACAGGACTGAAAATTTTCATTTGTGGCAAAATGGCGACAGCAGCACAATAAACAATTAACTTGAATCCGATTTTTTAGATTGTTTCTTCGTAAACATAGACATAACCGTTTTCAAAGTACGATGAACATTCCAATAAACTGTCAGTATGATGAACATTTAATGAAGGTTTACGCTACAAAATTACGTGATGTTTTCAACTATCAGCTTATCGAGCTTGTGCCTTCGTTACAATTCCAGCTCAGTCAGCCGAAATATTTACGAAAATGAACATTGACAGTTCATTAAACTGCCAGCACATTGAACATTCAGTGAAAGTTCGGGAATGTTACCTCTATCTGTCTCCTAGCACAGTTGTAGGAGGTGTACCCATCAAATTAAAGATGCAGCGGTAGTACGGCTACTAGAAGAAAACGAGGGGTGTGACGCTTGGGAGGTGGCAAGACGAGTGGACACAGCCTAGAAGGGGTGCTGGACTAGACAGCTGATTCCAGCACTCGGCCTTGGGTGTCGTTATAATGTGGTCGCTTTCTACCTTACCCAGCTATCTACGGCACATGGAGCATTTAGTGTGCACCTGCATTGCATTAGTAAGGCTGCAAGCCCAACTGCCTGCACTGGTCGATGATGCTTCCCATCTTCATGTGCCAAAGATGGGCAGGCTGACCGTTCACCGTTGCACCATGTTCAATTCCGATGAAAACTGGAGTTGCATTGTTCAATTTTCCGGGGCAGTTATCAGCTAACAGAGAACGAAACGCGTAGATGCCTAGGTTGTGGTTTTCAATACGCAGGAGTAGATTCATGCAGCCACTAGAAGCATCCCCTCCCTCCAGCGTCCCAATAAAATAACTGCCTGTCTCAAAGTAAAAAATAATCTGGGATGTTACCTAGTTTCCGTCAACAAATCCAAGGGCTCTGTTGTTTACAGATGATAGGGCGAGAAAAGTCACATTATTGAGAAAAATTGGGAGTTAAGAAGCACCTGATGCCTTCACCTGGTAGGCTCTTGTAATGTCTAGTCTGGTTGGGGTATATTTGATATGATATCCTTCATCATAGGATGCTTCAGTCACAACAAAACAGTACAAATAACAAAAGTCAGCCAGTGTGTTAGGTTTTTGGTACATTATTAACGAACCATTAGGATCATTTAAAGTCGTGGTTTGCTAAGGTGATTTATAGCATTTAAACACGATTGTTTCAGCAAGGTTCGTTCTGCAATGAACCGACACTAGTTGAAATTGTGCTGTTCTTGAGAATTTTACATTTGAGTAACGTGAATTTGTTTACATAATTATTCGGGGTTTTGATCACTATGACATCTTTCATTAGTTTTGGACGGATTCCTCTCATTTTAATTTTGGCGTCACATCTGCAGGCTAAGTATCAAATATCGCTTTCACGAACTCCACACACACTTTTTTTTCTTTTTTTCGAAGCCCGGTGAATGGGACGGTGGCACCTTAATAAGAAAACCACATGAACAATAAATGAAATGGAGATGGCCCCCAGGCTACCCTACGCTGTTTCTAGGGATTGGACTGGGAGGGGAAAGGAGAGAAGAATAAGATCTGGGCGATGATACTCACACGTTTTTCGTGAGCACTTTTCTTGCACCACTGACTGCTTCAGGGCACAGTCAATGCTACAACCCTGATTTTACCTGCTTTCACGCTTGGACCATTATTAAAAATGTTGTCTATTGGAGTCTGAAGCGGATTTAAACGTTAAGATTCATTGAAATCTCAAGAGTTAATTTTCAACCCCTAACATCACATTTTTCGTTACTCTGTACATCTAAAGAAAATTAAATTCGTATTGAAAAAGTGTAAACAAAACCACGAATTTAAGTGATTCTAATGGTTCGTTAATAGTGTATTCTTAACACACAGTAGCAGTAGTTTCATTATCACACTTAAGACATTTAGACATTGCAACATCAACAACAGCCTTCCACACAGTAGATACGAAGTCGACTTTTTTTGCTTCCATCCTCTTCTTATGTGTGTTATTAGTCCTTGATGTAAGTACCTTAACCTAAGGTTACTACCCCTCCCCCCTCGCCATCCATAAATAATATTAATTTCATAGACTGCTGTTTCTAACAGTTGGATTTTTTTAGTCGTGTAGAACCCATAAGCAACCACACGAATAGGGCCAGTTCCTGGACGGATACGTCAGACAATAAATAATCTAACAAATTTGAATATTATTGGTAAATTAGGAAAACCTATATATTTATGGAAAGAGCTTCTTGTGCTTCGAAGTGTAAAAGGTTGGCTACGAAAAAGATAATGGAAGGGGTAGTAGTATAGCTAATGTTCCATCGATTTTTTTCTACAACTCGTCTCTTATCAATGTGATGAGTGATTTAATGCGGTTCTGCTGTTCTCTTAGAACTGTATGTTTAATACATATAACGGTTTTCAGCCTCTAACTCCTACAGTCAAGAAAAGTAACAACTTTCACGTGTATAATCGAGACTATATTTTCGACACAAAAGAAGAAAAATATAAATGTGCTGCGCACTATTCGGCTTATATTCTTCTCTCGTTAGTCCCTTGAAACTCACGCTCTTGCGATAGCGTAATGTTATGAAAGTGAGCAGCTCCGCGTATAAGCTAACAGAGACAATTTCATCAAAGGATTTAAGTTGCCAAGAGGTGAGCGCTGAGAAGCCCGCAGAAGCTCCGTTGCCCGTTTTGCGACTAGAGGCGTCGGTGGTGGGAACGTTCCTCAATAACTCATTAACACTTTTTCAGATTTGCTCAGAATATTGCGGCAAAGCTTGTGCTAATTTTCGAAACAATGCCCTTTACACGTAAACTGGAGGCTCTTGATTATTTGAAGTTCGGGGAGTCCGTTCACGCGTAGACGTTATAGGCCCGAACTCGTGCTGGGCTAATTTCACACGCTATGATAGTGAGGAACAATAAGTATGGACTAAACTTTGAATTGAGATGAGTAGCGAGCTAGTTCCCATTTTCTCAATCGTATGCTTGTCTTGTCCCCGACATATTCTCACGTAAAAGTGTCTCCATCATCGCTAAACAGAGATAACATAATGTTAAGCTACGAAGGTTTCTCGAAGCTTAATACATTTGTGTACGCTCTACCAACATCTAATTTTTTTTTCAAAGGCAAGGACTGAGTTAGTCACCAGTCCCTCGGATACGGACCTTTCGTGACACCAACGCTAACTCTGAGTAGCTACTAGGAGCCCACAAACCACAAACCATCGTTCAACAGCGAGTGAAGAGACCAATCACGACTCGTTAGACGAACATGAGCGAAACCGACTGCATTAAACCAAGCTTTAAATCTGATGAGTTATAGTACAAGTAGAATGGCCTATCCAAGTTCCTGCTGACCTTATACTTTCCTAACCGACCCACGAGAGAGATCTTGTACGACTAGTGATACTAGATCTTGTAGCGATCTCCAGGAACCTTTCCCGCGGCAGTTTTGTTCAAGAAACGACTGATTTGCGAAGAACGGTTTCAATAAAAAGGTAGTTGTCAAACGAACACCGCCCACCACGGTTGATTCTCAGAACACCTTGGTCAACGCATAGCAAGGGCATTTTGGTTTTAAGGTTTCTTAAATGAGGGAAAGCTTGCAGCAAATGGTGGCCAATCAAGAGAAAGCTAATGATTTGAAGTAAAGGTACACCCTTAACCTGCTACTTGGAATAACTCTTTCGCTTGTTTTGATCATGATGCAGTTTTAAAGTCTCTCTCTCCCCTCCCCCACCCTTATGTGGACGAACAACGTTATTGTTCGATCAGTAAGACACGAAGAGGCAATTCTGACTGAATGCGGAAGGTTTTGCCTGATTCAGCGATGTTTGGAAAGAAACGTCACCAGCACAACCGTACGTTTTCAGCTTGAGTCACAGGTTGTTACCTCAAAGTTCTGTATGCTGTAGGCAAAACCAACTCTCATCGTGCATAACATGAAGAAGAGTGGGTTCGTTATTGATGCACTCACCTTTCCTCGCTTCGTATTTTGATGCTCATCATCTAACGAACGTCGAAGGCCACTTGGTTGTCATTTGATCGAGCTTTATTCCACCGAGAGCGAAAACTAATAAAATCCTTGAGCGGGGAAAGTGCGATAAGAAAAGAACGCAGTATCCAAGTCGAAAGGAATAGGGAGAGAAACAAAATGTGGAACATCGTTTCGCTCCAAATGAGAAAGCTGGTAGAGCCGAGTTGCCTCTTGCACGGTGTACAGCACGTTTTGAAGTCTGAGCTTGGCGCAGGGCTGAAATATTAGATTTAGGTTCTAACGCTTTCATGCTGCTTTCACTATTGCGTAGCGAAAAATGACGAGTGAAAATTCATAAAAAATATTGTAAAGACTTGTACTGTTCAGATATTGTTCGTTTAAAAACTCAGTAAAAATCGAAAGTAAACCCAGTAAAAATTCATTAAAATGGAGAGTAACAAAACCTGTTGGGAAACATAGTAAAATATACGAAAATTGAGTAAGCATTGGCTAGTAACAGTGTAGAATTCCGGGAAGTACAGAAAAATGGAAAGGAAGTTTACAGCACAAATAATTTCTAATAAGTCATTCATTGGGAACGGCAGTATTTACAGAAGTGAATGGGTGAAGTGAAAGCTAGTAAGAAAATTCAATACAGCTCCTCCCTACCACCTACCAATATCAATTGAGGAATTAAATGAAAATGTTGCCATTTGTGAAGTAATAAAGAATACCCCTTTTATCTGCGCAATCTACCCACCGGCCAGTGGGCTCGAGACTTCGAAGAAAATGCTGAGACTAAATATATATACTCGTATATGTCGCTTCCATTCCAAGCTTCCTAAAGATTGTCAGGTATTTCCTGAAAGAGCCTTCGTTGATGTTTACCTTCAGGGAAGTGGTACCAAAATCGCTTCTATCAAGTCTCTGGTATTGCGACAGAACATAAGCAGTTTCCTCATCTGTACCGAGGGGTGTCGCTTATACCACATAACATACATGTGTTTGTTCATTTTGCTGGTCCCAGTGATGATCAACACTATTTGTCTCAAGTCCTGACTAAAGCGTTTGAAGTTTCACACTCCCACAGCGTTCCAAACAGTCTGATGTATTCTACTGGCAGATTCTCTCACAGTCCTCTTGACTAGTGACGGAGATGCGCCAGGTATAGTAGAGGGACCGAGTCAGGCCAGGTAGTCCGCCTTCTCATTTCCATCTTGTCCAAGGATTCAATATATGTTAACTCTATTAGAGTTTGCTAAAGACTTGAGCTGCATCCTGTAGTTCCTAACCTTTTGTGTTACTGCAGCAGTTCTTCAGCGTGTTGCAAGACGCTTGACTATCAATCATTATGTTTATAGTTTTATTGCTACATCCTTTTTCATGTATCATGAAAGATAGCATAAACCTCTGCTTGAAAGCCCGTTGGACTGGGACCGAGGGCAATGTACATCCCACACCTTCCAAGTTATCAATACCCCAGAGTTTTACATCAATCTGTGTAGATGTTAATCCCATTTCGACGCCGAATCCGACGACTTTCGTTCCATAAGCTTCTTCTGGAAGCACTTTGTAATTCCTGTCAAACCCGTATCTGAGCACTATCACGTCAGTGAATATACCGAGCTCAGTAAATGTTTCCTAGTTACTGAATATAGCCAGGTGCCCATTGCTAGCGTGTGGCACCTCAGCTAATCCAAGGCTACTTCAGTTCTCTCTGATGACAGCCCTATGTCACCAAACAATCGACCCACATGAGATGATTGGTCTCAAAACGACCTCATACTGAGTCCTGAGTAGCGAGAATAATTCCCCAATATAAATCACTCTAGAAAGACCTTTAGAAAAGGACATTTTAGAAGAGAATTCTACTCGATGGGAAATAAATGACACTAGTTAAGGAAGAAATGATTCTTTTAGTTACAAGATGTCCAATGTTTTTCCACAACTCAATAACAAAAAAAGTTATGTGTTCTGTAAACACACATTAAAAGCTCTCCGAATCGTTTGTGTTTGCCGGAAAACACACTTTAAAAGCATAACGAGTCCGTTTCATTTGGTTTGGTAAACTCCCGTAGACTTAAAAATATTTTCCTGGCGATGTTCGAGCAAGCTTGACGTGATTTCCCGTTCGTTACTCAACTTTTAACAACTTTTGCAATTACCGCTTAATCTTTCCACTATTTTTTTCTATAATCTGTACAAATTATTTTCTACATAATATTTTAACAACATTCACTTGATTTTCAAACAATTTTCCTTCAACGTTCCATCATGAACTCAATTCCATATGATTAGTTCAATTCTCTCGAATTTCAATTTATAACACGGATATTTATTCGATGGAGAGAAAGAGTGTTACTCGATTTATGAAAGATTTCCTTCGTTTCGTTCCCTATTTCAACACGTTTAATGGTGCTTGTCGTTTACACTTTTTGAAAATGAATTTTCCGACGGCTGTGGGTGTTTTCGTTTGTTGTGAGTGAGTCTAGCGAAGGGACGAGGGTGGTAGCACTGGAAACAGCTTTCACTGTGAAGTGCGCTCCTGTGAAGAAAAAAAAAATCCTATTGTTATTGGTGTCGCGCGCTTATTCCGGGTATTTGTCTTCCTGGCACGAACGGTCGCTCGTCCTGAGCTCCAAGCGAAGCTGACCAAATCAACTTTCGCCCTTATAAAACACAAAAATAGAAGGAAAGCGCACCCCTGTTGCTGATTAAATTAAACTTGATCCTTTTATCTGTGACTAGTACCAGCTAATCCTTCTTTTATCGGACTGGCCTTCATTCCGGTGGTCACCGTAGTTAATCAATCATACAGTTGAACGAACTGTTAACCGCTCGTAGTCCTACATTGGAAGGAAGAAATTAGTGTCATCCTCCCACATTCTTTTTGTAAACTTCTTTTCAAGTATCTGGTGCAATTCGTTACGTGACTTTTCTGAACGTCTCTTCAATTTGATGATACAAGGATAGAAAAATGAGAATACAAAAATAAAAAACGATGCAAATTATCACACGACGGTTTATTATTCTCTTGCTTTGCTTGACGCAGTCTTACACCTCCGAGACCCATCTCATTCGAATCAAAATCGAAAAATGCTAGTAAATGATACGAAACAGAAAAACGAAAATTGACGGTTTCCAGGCAACCCATTGCAATTGGCACGACGTGATGAGTTGAGGTGATGGGTGATCGTGGGGCGGAAGGGAGCGTGGGAAATAGGCGCAGGCAGGGATGAAACGATAACCTCTGGGACTCGATCCGTTTATCCCAGCATCGAAAAACACGTAGAAAATAATACCAAGCGTGACGTAATTGCGATGAAACTGCTGAAATTTCGGTTTTGTTCATTTTTAAAACCGTTTTTTGCCCACAGCAACCTTGGGTTTCGTCAGGTGGGCACAACCAGATACCAAATGGTATTTCTGGGCGAATAAACTGATTTGCTAGACCACGTTAAAGGCAAGTATGGCCCGGACAGCGAACAAGCATTGCAGATTTGGAATCCTGATTCCCGATGGGGGTTGTAAAAATATTTTCCTGACCGAAAACGTAGGCGTATTTATTCAAAATGAATACTAAACCAAAAGCAGAAAAGAAAGCGAAAAGAATAACATTTCAGCTGGAAGGTTGTCGTCAGACCTTATTTGACAATATTTTCGTTTGTGTACATATACTCGTATAAATGTGTATATTTGTTGGGGTTCAGTCAATAGTGACCATATCCAGAGCCCCATAAGTTAGCAGTGGTTGTTATTCCTAAAAAAAGATAAATTTCTTGAAGGAGTCAATCGGGGTCAAAGGAGGCAAACTAAAAGACAAGGGAGTGTTGTATTAGGGGTTGGGTTTTGCCAACGATTGTGGGGAAACCCTTGGGGGTCAATATTCCACTAGACTCTTAAATTTGAAATCAGCGGAAACGGGAAGGGATATTGTTGTTTATTGTTTTAAATAGTCGATAACCATGAAAGATTGGTCAAGCCAGCCAGATTGCTTCCAAGCAACCTTTTTGCCGTTTCGCTCAGAAAACAAACTTGCTGGGCAAGTACCTCGGACCCCCCATGATACCCAAAACTGCACCTAGATTTACTTACAAACAGCAGCGGATATACTTCTCTATGAGGGTACTATGATTCCTGTCTAAGGATCAATGCTTGTGAAATTTCGTGTCGAGAATTTCCTGTTCGGTCACTGGGGATATTTGATATTTTTGTGATCGATGTTTGTACTTACCTATTTGGAGGATTTACCTTTGCAGCTACTAATTGGAATATTGGCGCGTGTCCAAAGATGTTTACTTCTTCCCCTCAAGCTCTCTCCAACTTTTTATCTTATGCGATTTTCTAACGGAAATTTCTCTTATCGCATTGCTAGCTGAGGCTGGAGCAGGTTGAAAGCTGTCCGACGCGGGCTAATCATAACGGGAATGCCTATTGAATTCGTCGGCTGTTTCCTTCGTATCCCGTTCTAGGCCCTGAAACCGACAAGTTTTGCGGGGAAGGCCATCTTCTGGATTTTAAAGTCCCCGTTTTGTCGTACGGCCGAAGACTCCGAGGGGTAACGAATTATCACTTTCGCTTGTGTAACTGACATTCATGCGCCGTGCGGCAACATTCTTCTTCTTCGGTGCTTTTGGTGTAGGGGAAATGAAGCGGTGCTACTTAGCTTGAGCTTACAATTCTCATGGAGTGTAAAGAGTTCTCACCCTCAGTGCTCCAGATGGTGACTTATTAACATCCTAGAAATAATAAATAGCGATATCCGTATCCCTCAACTCCCATCCCCTGACGATACTAGTATATCTCTACACTTCACTTTAGGCGCTGCCCCTTGCCTCCTGTAACTCTGCTTCACGCAGCAAGTGGCTTCTGGTTCACTCTATCTCCCGACACCTTCTAGTATTTAAAAAAATTATATGTGGAGCTTATACGTAATTGTGAAATGTATTTAGCAACTTCTGTTGTTGTCAACAGATAAGGTTTCGACGTAAAGAAATAAAAACCTGACATTTTGCTTTCGCTCCTGTGAAGTTCTAAAAGAAAAAAAGTCCCCCCCCCCCCCAAACGCCCCCAATTTAGAATTCAGTAGAAGCAGTTTATTTATCTCTTATTTACCATCTAATTCTTCATGTTTGTCCTTATCTCCCCTTCTAAATACTAACGATAATCCATGACAGACTAACTGTTCCAGTGCGCGTACTTCCCCACTGTATCCTGTGATGATCCGGGGGTGTGATGTTCAGTCAGTACTTACTTAGTAACGACCTCTTTGCTGGGTTGTATAGGACGAAGTAAGGATGTTGACCAAAACCAGTGCCTATCTGCGTGTATCTGCCCGCCGGGAAGATTTTTAGTGCATGGACTTCTCTTGCGCTGGCACTGCTTACCCTCGTCTGCTTCCTGTCCTTTCATCGATTGATCACGTGAAATTTTTCATTTCGGCCCTTCTCAAACCGAGGCCCGGAAACAACCAATTGAAGAACCCAACTTAAAACGGTGGGCAGAAACGTTGAAATCTCTGTCCATAACAACTTCGCCGACTCGCGGACGTAGAGAACGTTAACTAGGCGCTGAGATCTAGAGAAAATTGCTACCTTCCGGAGATGGTAGCCGATGAGCGAGCCATTGGTTTTGAGAAAAAACGCGATCCGAATTTCTCTTATTCAACCGAAGGAGCAAGCAATCTGACATCCCTTTCCCACTTTAATGAGCAATTTTCTGGACTGCTGCTTGTTGCATGCCTTCGGCTCACTACGTGAAATGTGAACAGCAGTTGAAGGGGTCGTATCCCAGTTACACAACAACAAGCGTTTGTTTGCGAAGATCGTATACGTCCGTAAAAATAAATTGACGATTCAATTTATTCAAGTACATAAACGCGATTGCAAAACAACGTATACACGTGTGACACAAACATCGATTGTGGTGTCGAAATGATGTTATTGTTAATCAAAATGAAGTCCGAGGTGCGATCCAACGTTCAGTATACGTTGATGATAAACGCCCCCTTTCTCTCCACACAATCCCGCAATGTACCAGCATGAGACGAGATATGGCTTAATACAAATCTTCAATCAGTGCTTAGCTGCCATAGCTGCACGAATATTTAATGAGAACCCGCATTCCTTCGACCTCTCTGTGAGCGTAGGTCGTTCAAAAGCTCATACTAAAACACGCTCTAAGAAGAAAGTGATGTGTAGTGGAATGGAACAACTCCCGAAAATCGTTTATCACTCAGTATATGTAAGAGTACAATCATCCTGAAATGGCTCTTGTTTGTTTACGTGTTTCTCTTCATGTTACACTGCGCGAGGTTACTCAACTTTAGATTTTCTACCAGGGAAGATATAAGAGAGGGTCTTATGATCCTAATCCTACCTGGTTATTTGCCTGTTAAAACCCCAGGTAACCGCCGGGGCGATTGTCCCTTGTTGCATTTCCCAATTTCTTCCCTTCATCTCAGGTCCACCACTCGCTTTTTTGGGCCGTTTCACGGTACCTACCTCGGCAGCCTCCAAATTTTGGTGGCTTGGGGTTTCGTTCGCTCCCGCGTCCTGTTCTACCAACGAGTTCTTCGTTCTCTCTCATAGTTTTTCACAGTTTAACTTACGCTCAGATTGTAGTTTATAACTCTGTACGTTGTCCTTCTTCTGTTGAACAGCTCTGTCTCCTTATAAATAGTTATATAAGACGAATGTCATGGAGGTTGAGGATTTGCTATCATGCTCAGCATCCACCGAACCCAGACCTGTGGAGGGCTGTTGCCCTGGGTGACACTGCGCAGAGGTCCCTAGAGTATCCCGCACCATTTGGGATGAGTTCTTAATCCGGTTGCTCACCTGATCTGATTATTTACTTGGGTGGCAGCTTTCCAAGGGACAGACAAACCCAACTGTGGCCGCGTTTCTTTGTCATAACCTTCTTCGCAAACTGGGCTTTCTTCAGTTGAACTTTCTATCACCTCTCGTCTGGCCTGCGCTCTACTCTCCAACATGTGGTGGGCGGGCTCTCCTATAGTAGTCTTTTTGTCTCCATCGAGGTGATAAATTCGGTGGCTTGTTGAGCAAGTGAGTCGATAAAACGATAAAAGATAAAAAAGTCTGGCCTTAAAGGCCTTACAGGGTTTAGTGTACACGACACAAAATGTCACAGTTCTTCCCTGACAGTTTTAGTAGTTTAATTACGAACCTTCTATATGAATTATATCGATATTCCATTAAATTATCTACACTCGGTTTACTAATGAAGGATGATAGCTAGAGGTGATATTACACATTTCGAAATGTTAACCGAGAATTAGTTAGCTTCCCAGTCGAACGACATCAAGTTTTCATCAACCTTCACATGTGTTTTTTAAAACGCCAATTTCATGACTGCCTTCCCTCTCCCTCCTCTGTCTTTACACGAAGAGAATAAGATTATATTAGTTTACAGGGCGATGAAAGTCGCTAAAGTAGCCACCCATTTTTTAAAGATCTCTACGGCAGAAGATTCGATACTTTGGTGATTGCCTTCCTCCGTTTAGCCTAAGTCTTGTGAAAAGTGCTACTAAATGCAGAGAAGATACCAGAACACCGTGAGGCACGTACTTCTAGCTTTAGATAAAGACAACCAAGCGGAAGTGTGTCGTTTCACTTTCTCTATCGTCTCCCCTGATATTTCCCTCGACCCGACGGGACGCTATTTCGGGGGACTTTCATTAACTGGGCTGCCTTGCAAATAGGCGCGACAGTAATGTAACGAGAATTTGTATCATCCCGAGTTTACTGGGATCCAACGTGGAAAGTTATTGGAAGGCCTGGGATTTTAACGTTAGAAAGTGTTCGATTGCTTAAGGCAGCAGGGTCGAACTTTTACTCCTCTTTCTTGACATTGACGAGCCTAAAATTAAGTTGTGGGAACCCGAGTTGTTTCTGTTTATTTCGACAGTTACAAATACCTAAACTGATTCCTTTCCAGTCTTACTAATGACAATTAGACCAGGTTAATTAAACTTGAGGTTGCAGTAGCGGTGCTCGTTTTCGTGACTCCTCGCGGAACTCGCCTTAGGACCATTGAGTTTCTCTGCTCAGGTCAGGTGAAGAAAATTCGAAACATTCCCATCAACATCGAAGTAAAAATAAATTTTCTGGCCACTTTTAACGGAGAAGCGTTGTTTCTGTTAATTGGAAGGGACGTGAGGAAGAGCGGGAGGGGAAACACATATCGAAAACTGGAGTTTTCGTGTACTTTTCGTGGAAGCTGCTCTACCAATGATGGCTAAGCCTTCGCTGCGTATTTTGATAATCAATAATTTACTGATCTTTTGTTCTCATTACACATTTTTGTTAATGACTGCAACTAGGCAGTAAAATCGAATTTAAAAAATGTTTTACACAACTTTTTACTCATTTGGACCAAATTAACACGTCTTCAACTACAGTATACAGACATAAAAAGATGATTAATTTAATTTGAAACAGTTTCTTCTACATTCTGTGCTTTCATACTTATTCTCAGTACGTATTTCAGTAGCCATCCGTTAAACGTAGAAATAAATAGAAACGGAACAAAATTGAATCTTCAGAGTTCTTCAGGATGCTGAGTCTTAAAGAGAAAGAAGTGGTGACGGGCATTGAAGCCATCATGTTCCCTAAGGAACTGGCTCGTCCCCAGTTGATCCTAGGAGGTTCACAGATGCTGGGGAAAAACTGTTACGTGTCACCTCTGTTTGACGATGATCCCCATCTCGCTTGCCATTATCTAATGCCCAATCTAGCATGGCAAGTTTTTGTTTAGTGGATAGGTCTATATCGAGTTCGGTCCGGAGCGGGGGAAGCTCCTTTTCACTCAACGACTAACCGGCCAGTGATCACTTGGAGTGCTTCAGTGAATGCTATCTCGTAAGCCTTGGTGATCCACAGTAGCTGAGCTCTCTGGGTCACTGTAACACACACCCCAAGTGGTTTTGCTCATCGGGTTATTTACAAAGGCGTGTGAGTGTGGCTCTCAGTCTCCCTTTGAAGGATTCTGAGGAGTTGGACAAGCAGAGGCTAAGCTGCACAGTCACTCTTTCTCAGTGGATCACTAAAGGAGATCTTTCTGCTTCCGACTAGAGCATTAACTTGAGAGGGATTCTATGCTCCTTCGCCTATTGAGAAGTCTTGATCAACAAAGGCTCAGAGAGAGAATTAGATGTGTATTAGAATGGCAACTATATTTATTTTTATGTTCGTACTTCAAAAATTACGTCCTACGTTCACCTTCCGTTGAGACACGGGGATAGGCGTCTAGACCTAGAGTTTCTCCCTCTATCAGTAACAGGGGAGGTGAGCCGCTACAGTGGTTGAGGAAAGGTATATATAAAAAGACATAACAATGTGGAATGTTACTTGTTGGAGAGAAACTGGGCGTCTCGCATGAAAGCTCCCCATGAAACAAATCTACTGCAAGTCATGTGGTCTATTCAGCATTTTTTCGTTGCCAGTAGGCTCGTCATATCTGCTCTCCATGAAGAGAAGATTGACCGGCCATATTCCATTTGCCTGGTCGTAAATTGATGTCAGTGAGAGCGTGTGATGAGTTTCGAAGAAACTGAACGAGCTCACAAACAAAATGTTATTTGCGTGGAGATTCTTCGGAGTATCTTCGTGACAGGGTGCACCGAAAAGAGGTCGGTAGCCGCAACGGCAGCAGATTCCGTGATTTCCTTGATAGTCTTCAACCTCCCGACTTCATGACATGGAGTAGCTCAGTTATGACCTCCAACAGTTCTCTCCCTCTCATAAAAAAAGAGCCACAACTGAGTTGAAGGCCGTGGTCTGCTTGTTGATCGTCGCCAGAATTTCTCCCCTCGACTATAAGGGCTGTGCAAGGGCTCTAGCGTCTATCTCAGTTGTAGAGGTAATTCTGCAGCCCATATATGACAAGCTCCCGTGGAATGCGCACCGTAGAGAAGTACAATCACCATATGTACTGTACCATTTGTTTCAGAATACTAGTTGGTACCAAAATACATACAGAAACCAGGAACACTCAATTATTTACCAAGTATCGACAAACGATGTCTGTTCAGTGGTGTTTTGAGGTCCGCAGGGACGTAGCTATGATGGGAGGAGAGAAAATCGTTATAAAATCTGAAGAATTTTCCTGATAGTCAAACAACTACCTTTCTGGGTAGAATTTTCGTTTAGTGAGTTGAGAAATCAAGAGGCGTAGCAGGGGAATCGAGTAAAAAGTTATTACGACTATAAAAATAGAGAAGACCTGAAGTTAGTTACACAATTGAGTATCGTGTCGACCTAATTATATTATTCATTATACCACTCAAGTTGTCAGTCTAAAACAATACAACTTTGACGTATTAGCTTCCGGTTCTGTTTGAAAAATGTCCGGGCTTGCATTCTTCAAAACGAACTTCCGGATCCTCGTTCATTCACTCACACTAATGACACCGATGTGTCTCCGACCAAGGGGCTGACAGTACGTCTATGAGTAAAAGCATGGTAGTACCTGGAATTTGGGGAATACCGTAAAAGGTAGGGACAAGGCTGAAAACACGAGTAGATACATTTTCAGAGTATCAGTGTTCATCGCATATAACACAAAGTGCCTATCATTTATTTGTGATTTAGTTTGAAGCGCTCTGTGGTAGTTATTTTCTGTTCTCAAGCCTGACCAGATCGCCTTAGCCTTATGGCAGTGAGTGAGGTAGCTCCACTTTGACGTTTTTGTACAGATTTCACGATTTATTGTTCGAAGGAAAAAGAAGTCGAACGAAAGGAAGCGAAAGAGGTATTCGTGAAATGCTCGGAATATAATTGCCAATTGGTTGCTTATTTCACCTAGTTTTTCAAGATTTCGTGTTACGAAACCCGTAGAACCGCCCAGAAGCACGGATTCCATTGCGTCACTGGGCTCGTTATCCTGCGGCGCATCTTCCGTTGCGGAATCCTAGGGTGGGTTAAGCACAACAAAAATAGCTTTTTCAACTTAAAGTCTGTTCAGAGAAGATAAAAACAATGAGAGGAAACGAGCTCAACCGAAGTCACTCCGACAGTTTTACGGCAAAAAAGATAAGTTACCGACAGAGATAAGTTGTCCCTTTGTGATCTTTAAACACCATTAGACTCTTAAGGTGCGTAACCTAGGCAGGTCAGATACTACTTGGCGAGATCATTATTACGTTCACGAATAGAATTATCTTCGTACGGCGTACTTGTGTGTCTGCATGTTTTATCTGTACTTTCGAATATATTATTATTTATACGCACGTCATATAAGTTTAGAGCAAAGTATACGTGAACCCAACCATTCTTTGCGCCAACCCGTCGCTTTGCTTCAAAGCTCCAGCATCTATTGGTCAGTCGTGAGTCCGTCATTTTATGGATTTCCAAGTATTGTGTGAGTCTCGCCCCCTTTATCAAAGTCGATGTTTATAGTGAGTAGTTGGCAGCGAGATGAATTGACTCAGGAAGCCTCAAAACCTTAAATATCTGACGATGTGTTTTCCCAAGCGGATTATTACACGTTTCTCATCCATCGAATGGAGGAAAGCAAAAAAAGAAAAAAACCTGAGCTGAAAGGCGCATTAAAAAAGTTGCAGTAGCTTCAAGAAAGCATCCACTTACTTGCTACGCACGTGTTGCTTGTTTATAAACAGGTCTTTAAACCAGTCAGGACGTACGGAATAGAGTTCTGGAGCGGTGCGTAGCAAACGAATCTGAAAATTATTCAGGTTTTACCAAATATAGCTGTTCGGACTCTGTTGAATGCTCCGTGGTACATTCGTAATGATCTGAAGGACGAGAGTGCCAGTGAGATAAACAGGATCAGACTGTCTGCAGTGAAGCACCGTTCGCGCCTACGTTACATCGAAAGCATTATTCGACAGTATCGACTAAACGACCATTTGGCCGTGATTTCTTGCCTAAAGGTGCGTAGACTTACAAAGCAGTCAACTGGGCTTTTATTTTGATGCTTGTTGTTTGGCGTTAATATTTAGCACGTTGTACGCAGATGTTATATTAACCGTAAGTAAATGATCCACTTTATAAATAAATTTAATTTATAGTCACACAGTCTTCTCGCCTATTGCTACGTGATTTCAAAAGCGAGAAAAGTTGGGCACGGACCGTTTCGGCACCGTGAGTTGCTTAACGTTATACCCCTCCGAAACTCCAACATAATGACAATTAAGTGTTGATATGTACGTAACCAAATTTGTTTAGGAGGCCTAGTCAACTCGAATTGCTAGCAGAATCTTCGCCTACTATAACGGCTTCCATTGCGGAGGAGAAAAATACAGGGTGTTTCGCACTTGGCGTACCAGGAAGAATCGGGTATAAGACTTAGAATGAAGTAGAGTGCCGCCATCTACATTTTTCTATCCTAATCCGTTGCCGAAATATGATTTTTGTTTAGTTTTTGTTTTCAATAGAAAACCACAGTTTTTGCCATAAACCCACTTTAAAACAACTTTCTACGACTTGGCACCACATTTTCGAATTCAACGTTAAATGTAGAGCCCGTTCCAATTCCTAAGGAACACATTGGTAGTTCAAACGCCCACAGTTGAACAAAAAACTAAGTTTCTGAAAATTGTGCGTTAACTGCATTTCCAAATTCAGATGCACATAACGTTTTCGTAAGTAGTGTTTTCGGACTCTTAGCTCTCGGAATGTAAAGAACTAAAGAGAACTCAAAATTTTATTTTCAGTCTATTACGTAACTTTCCTTTCTTCCTTTCGCAGAGCCAAGGAAAGTAAGAAAGTGCTGTAAGCTGTCAAATTTCAGGAATATGTGCAAATTTAATTAACTTTCTAATGGTATGGTCAACTTTGCGTGTCTTCACCGATTTCATGGAGACACTTAAGTTCGAATGCGAAAAAACAATAGTTTAATACGGCGTCTCATAAGAACAAGCCGCGTGATTTCTCGAGTGAGGCGTGAGTAGTCAACGGTCTCATAATATCGTCCAAGTTGAATAAAACCTCACGAACGTTCAAGTCGATAGAATTTTACTCAGAATAACATGTTTCAGTTTTTTCCATGTCATTGTTGGTACTCGTATTTTTGCAGAGGCCCACTGTTGTTTTCGCATTCATATTCGAATTTATCTATAAAACGCTGCAAATTATTACACAACGGTTTATTATTCGGATAATCAGCTTGACCTAGCATTAATGCTCCGAGACCCATCCTGTTCGATTCAGCATCGAAAAATATCATAATGAAACCCAAAAAAAGGTCGAAAAGAACTGAATCGGAATATTAAAATAAACAAAAAAAAACGAAAGTATCTAGAAAAAACTGAATTTTAATATGTAAACATGCACGCTAAATACTAATATCAAAATTTAACCTAAAATCTATGAAAAAACCAAAATGAGAATGAAACGAAAGAATCTAAAAAAATTGAATCGTATTAAAACCAAAACGTCGGGGAAATAGGAACGGGGGCGCTCGAAGGGAAAGGCGAGTTGAGTTTAGCCGCCCGCCCCGCGAGGCGAGGACGGCCCGGCACCGGTTGTTTTGGTTTATTATTCATTCTGAATAATAACCCTATGTTTTCGGTCACGAAAAATTTTTTACAACCCCCCCTCAAAATTTGATACTTTACGTTTCATGACATGGAGATTCCAAATTTGCAATGTCCGTCCGCCGTCCCCGTCCCCGTCCCCGTCCCCGTCCCCGTCCCCGTCCCCGTCCGCCGTCCCCCGTCCGCCGTCCGGGCCGTTTTGTGCCTTTAACGTGGTCTAAAAAATTCGTTCTTTCGCCCAAAAATCCGATTTGGTATCTAGTTGTGCCCGCCATCTCCGCAATCCGATCGGACGAAGCCCGTGGTTGTAATGGGCAAAAAACGGTTAAAAAAATTAACGAAACGCAGTATAACGCGTTACGTCTTTGAAGTCCCTCGCTCCCGCCCATCAAAAGCGATCGTCACTGGTCCGGCAACACCGCCGCCCGCCACCCCTTTCCACTCGACTCACAGCGTTCGCCCAATTAGCGCCGGGGTTTTTTTTTTTTTTTTGTCTTCCTAGGAAGCGCTCGTGTTTCGTATATAACCTTTGGCACTACGATTTGTCTCTTTATCGTCCGATTGCCTTGTTCTCGTCTTCACCTCCACGAATGACTCTTTCTCTCCGTCTCAACGGTAGCAAAATATCTGTTATCTTCGATTGAACTTTTCATTATTCGCTTATTTTTGGTTTATTTATTAATAGTTCGTTCGTTTCATTTTTTTGTTTATTTTAATATTACGATTCAGTTCTTTTCGGCCTTTTTTTGGGTTTCATTATGATATTTTTCGATGCTGAATCGAACAGGATGGGTCTCGGAGCATTAATGCTAGGTCAAGCTGATTATCCGAATAATAAACCGTTGTGTAATAATTTGCAGCGTTTTTTATTCAGACGGGAGGGACGCTGTAGCTCCGCGTTTTCCTGCGTTTCGTTAATTTTTTAAACCGTTTTTTGCCCATTACAACCACGGGCTTCGTCCGATCGGATTGCCGAGATGGCGGGCACAACTAGATACCAAATCGGATTTTTGGGCGAAAGAACGAATTTTTTAGACCACGTTAAAGGCACAAAATGGCCCGGACGGCGGACGGCGGACGGGGGACGGGGGACGGGGACGGGGACGGGGACGGGGACGGGGATGGCGGACGGACATTGCGAATTTGGAATCTCCATGCCTTGAAACGTAAAGTATCAAATTTTGAGGGGGGGTTGTAAAAAATTTTTCGTGACCGAAAACATAGGGTTATTATTCAGAATGAATAATAAACCAAAATCGATGAAGACTCGCCATGTTGACCATACCATTAGAAAGTTGATTAAATGATCAAGTTTTCGTGAAGTGTGAACTTCCAGCACGTTTTTTGGTAACGCTGTTAAAGTACAACTATTTTCAGAAACTATGATTTTTCAATTGTATACCTTTGAATTGTAACAGCCGTCGTGGAGAGTTCGTTTTTGCTTTTGCATGATAGGAAATTTAACGCTTAATTCGAAAATATGTTCAAAAGTCGAAAAAAGTTGTCTTATTGGGATGAACCTGGGGTTTTATGGGAAAACCTGTGGTTTTCTTGGGAAAAAACCTTAAAAAAATCAACGGAGTGGGATAGATAGGTTGGTATCGAGAGGTAGAATGGAAATGGAATAGAAAGGTTGAGTGTTCGGCGGAATTCGAGTCCATTTTAAGTCTTCTTCCACCCAATTGGTTTGTTACAACAACTGCGAAACACCGTGTATAATCCACACTTAACGGGACTATCTTGGATGTTTTCATAATCATGACATAATCGACAAACACTACGGAGCTTATTGTTGCTGTTTTGATGATAGTGAGGGGTAGTTGGGAATGATGAATTGCCACACTTCGCAGATGTGGCAATTTTTTGCTCCAATAACTCAGTTTTGATCACATTTCGTTGACGGGGTTTAGCGCTTCATATCGTAGACGATCCCTTGCAGGTTACTGGTAATAGTATAGACTACATTTACATGTTGTACCTAGAGGTTATTTAGTTGACCCCGCCAAAATACCCCAAAAAAACCATGAAGCTTTTAATAACAAGGTGCCGATTTGAAAATGGATTCAAATTCGTAGATTCGTACCACGTACTCGGTCATATCAATTTAATTCTTCAATAAACACGTTGGCAACAGGTGCCATGCAGTGCTCCTCACAGCATCAACTGACAGAAAACAGCGAGGCACTTCTTCAATTCAGCTTATTTCGATAATTAGTATATTTTATTTATATAACCTACTGACGTTTTTGTGTTCTTCCCCGATGTTGAAAACGGTACCTGGATTTTTGGCTAATTCAAGTTTTCTCGTTGCAGTGTGCCGGTTCCCAGGTTGCCCGGCTCATTGTTCTGTACTTTTCTCAAACTCTTCCATGGAGGAAGGTACAGTTGCCACGTATTCGTGCGAGCGGGGCTTTGAGCTCCTGGGCCCATCGAGGAGAATTTGCACAACGAACGGAGTCTGGATACCCGAGGGCATTCCTTTCTGTGGTAAGCTTAGTCTTAAGTAGCGTTATTTGTAACTTAACATTGAAAATGTTGGGTAGAATAGTAACTACACGCTTCGGCAGTTAGGGAGAGTGGCACATTTGGTTTCAACTGCCCAGGCCACGTCGCGTATTCCCATAAGAGTAGATAAATGAACGTTAATGATTTTTATAAGATTTTTTTTTCAAAACCATCAGAGGATTGCGTTATCAGCCTAATTAATGTACAATAAACCTTCTCCATTCTCCAAATTACACAGTTGTTATTCAAATTATTATTGCCAAACACACGTATTTTTAACTAAACAGTAACTATCCATTGTTCTTCATAAACGTTGCTGTAGAAGGGCATTGAGCCAAGACACAGCGTGCATGCGTGTAGCCAGAAAAGTTACGCAATCGAGTGGGATTTGGATTAGTTTTCTTCGCATCTTTACGTTGCTCTCTCCTTGAAAATACTAATTGCAGCCATTTCTGAGTTGTTGAGTGAAGAAGGGTGAACTATTCTCATATGTAGTGGCAAAATCAATATATATTTTCAGCAGTAGCGTATAGAACACAAGTGGGACATCAATGCACGACCCTTCTCCCTGGCTGGCCCATCCTGGGTCGCCTCAGTCCTGGGATCGTATACCTGGCCAACCCTATTCAATGTCGGGGATCTCCACCTGGCGTTCGCATCTGCACAGACCATGCAGGATCATCCTGGTAGCCAAGCTAGATCACTTCTGAGGGGTCGCGAGGCTGTTGGCCACAGGTGCGCCGCTCAAAGCTCCAATGCTGGGTGGTGGGTGCTCCAGTTCTTGCTCTTGCCAAAATTCGTACCTGCGATACTTTCGGTACCCATGCACAATTCATGGACGGCGAGAACGATGCGGCGTTTTTATAATGCGTCTTGCAGTAAATCAGCCATAACCGGGGAACTCTAATATGTATTGTACTTGGGAATTTGTACAGTCGTAAATACCCATTCACCATCCACTCGTGACTCCTGCTGGGCGATTGTTTGCTATCGGATGGTACACTTGAGAGTGCACTTGGGGTGGAATGAGATTTGCTCTAATTTGCCTTCAACAGAGTAGACGCATATTTTGGAGTATCATACAAAGAACGGACGAAATAAAGAAAGAGCGTGTTTTATGATTAAACTTGTCAAGTTTTCGTTTGTTAGCTGACAACACAGGCTGTTGCCCGTGTGTGACAGCACGGAGGTGACCACCTGAGGAATCCCGTACCATTTGGGAGGAGTTCATAATCTGGTTTCCCACCTGATTTAACTATTTACTTGTGTGACAAGTTTCAAAAGGACACATCAACTGTGACGACGTTTCTTAGCCACCTTCTTTGCGAACTTAGCAAAATGGTTCTTCGTAGCAGTCAATGCGGCTAAGGTCGTCTGCTCTCTCAACAGCCGTCACTCACTGTTGTAGAAACAGTAGAAACTACAGTGGAGCAGCACGTGGTTTCTTGTTTCCTCCGCATTGGAGGCGTGAGACGTGCATGATGCAGAGTTGAGAGAAAAGAAGTGGAGCCGCGCATTGAAGTCGCCATATCCTGTGAGGAACCGGCTCGTCCAGTGGTCTGGCTCAACCCATTTTCATGGAAGACGTTCACGGGATGTTGTCCAACAACCTCATATAAATCGATCAGAAAATACCTATTTTTATGATAGTGAGTTAAGTAGTTCCAAGGTGTTATTATTATTATAATCACTCGTTATCGGCAAATATTTCTCACAGCACAAAAACCTCTCTAGAATGCACCTAAAAACCTGGTCGAGATGGCATTTTGCATGGTTCGCGAATTGCATCCCTGACACGTTGCCATGCATTCAGAAATTCAACAGGATTTCAGAACACCTTGGCCAAACCAGCGTCTTTCTCGGAAAAACAAAAGAAAAAACTATTAACTGATAGAAAACGAAATAAGCTTTTAGCGAGAGCCTTTTCCGCAACGTCAAATCATGATTTCATGACGAAGCGCTCAATCCACCGCTCTTTAACAACGTTCGAAAGTCTCATCTGAGGGGTTAATTTCGAGTGATTAATCTTCTCGCTGTATACCTAATGGAGTTTTCTTGTCAGGTTCTTCGCCTTCAAACCGACAGTAAGATTCTTCTTGGGTAAATCCTTCATAAAGGAGAAAACTGAGATAAAACAGACATTTACCACTTCCGAGGTTTCTAACCACTAACGATTACCAGGCTGGTACATGGGAGGTAGACATCCTTCTACCGGCGCTTGGAAGCGTTACGTCAGCTACATAATACTCTTCTTAATTACTCAAGAGTCTGCGTGTGGGACATTTGAAATACGGATGTTATTCTTGAATGAAAAGGAGTTGAACCTTTGAGACTAGGAGTGCTTTGAAAAGAGTGTTGACCAAACCGTACAACAAAGATTTTGAATTTAATAGAAATGCCGTTCAGGTAAGTACCATTGGAATCCCTGGTGTGGCGTTTGATAAAGTCATGATTCCTCATAGCCCAGCTGCATATCTCATCAACATGGGAATTAAAAGATAAATGATTGCCCAAAAGTTACGCCAAGGTACAATGTCAGTGTGGGAGACAGAGTAAAGCCATTTAGGAAGTAATTAAAAACAAGAATAGAATGCTATTCACTACATTTACTAACGTTCAGAGAGATATTCTAAATACAGTACCAAGAGTGACGACGATTTAGAGAGATCTAAACCTCATGACGGTCAGCGTTGATGCTCACTTTCGAGAAAAGTTTGCACCTGCAACAAGCAGACAGGTGATTCGAAGAGAGATAAACAGTAGAAATGAGAGTGGACTGAGGTGGGAACCCTGGAAAAACCGCAAGCGTTCAAAAAGGGAGGTGGGCATGCATATTTGAACCCTGAACACTGAAGATCTATCGGCAATACAGCTAGAACCACAGCTCAAAAGTGTGTGTGCTGCCTTGTCAAAAGCTTTAGCGAAATCAGCATAGATACCTGGCAGTCAGACTGAAATCCCCTTGGAACATAAGATTAGTAATAGTGGACCTACCAGGTAAAACCCCATGCTGTTAGGGCGAAAGAAAAGGGTAGAATGCCAGGGGAGGCATAACAGTACAGGAGATAGTTTGGGGAGAGTGAGGGACAATATTGATTTATGTGCGTAGAATCACCATCTTTCTTAGGTATGAAAGAAGTTAAATGAGAAACTTACCAGATTGTAGGCGTACAGCCTGAAGACGGATACCTAGTAAACAAGGAAGTAGAGGGAAAAGAGGCACTTCCAGAACAGTTTCGAAGCAAGATTGGAGGAACACTGTTGGAACCCGTCTGCGTTATTATTGTAGTTTACTTTATTGATACGCCTAGCATTTTCTTTTCCGTGCATCCCAATACACAATACTGTGCCATCGAACCCCTTGCCGGGGATGTATGGTTTTGCATAATTTGTGAAATACAAGCCAACGAACAATTCAAAAAATTGTCCGGATGTAAGTTATTGTCATGTCGGTAGCCTGTACATTTGGTCTAGCTAAAGATGAAGTGACATGGAATTGTCTCTACTCGTCAGATTGAGAAATGAAGAATTGAAGAAGGGATGCCAATTGACGATGAGCGACCATCGTTCAACATGTGTTCTGATATCACGAAAATACGATCAGTTCAGCTGTGCTGACATTTACTCGTACGCATGCGTTTAAACTCCAGAACGCATTGGCTGACGGCCGTTACATTTTATGTCATCAAGTTGCGGCTTTCACCTGGGAACCTGTATCAAATGACACTCCCCCCACACACAAAGCGATGAGCTGAGAAAAAAAAGAAGGCAGACGAAGACGGATGGCGAAAAGGAAAAGTAGGGCGCGGATGTTCCCATAACTTTCATCTTCGCTTCAACACCAGAGCACTTGCTTGTATCCGATATCGTTCTTTTAACCCGAAGCAACTTTACATCATTGAGAACGAACAATATTCACCGCATGATCTTAGCCCATTCATTGCCTTTCAATTCAGAAACGCAATTAAGTTGCGAGAATGCGATGCGTTGGACCCCTCATTTCACATTCAGTCTCTCAGGCACTAAAGGATGCGCCCGAAGGATGTGTAAAAGTAGTGAAGTTTTCACTTTCGTCAGAATCAATATTCGAACTATTCAACTCTGTGATTCGTGTGATACAATAGGTTACCTGTGGTAGCACTTCAATGTGTTGTTAATCCTTGAACCAGATTAACATCCACTTCACGCTTAATGTTCCGGAGTTCATTAGGTTGCCCTATATGTTTACTGAATAGGAGTACGAGTATTCTGCTTGTAAGCAGCTTAGAGACTTCCGATGTGAATTCTGGTAGAGCCGTCTGGTGAGTAGAGCATAATTTACACTAGAAGAAGTATTGAGTGTTTTGATCACTATGATAGCCATAGTTAGTTTTGGGCGAATTATGTTGATCCCCTTATTTTGGCATCCCATGGAACGTGCAGGCTAGATATCAAGTTTGTGCTGATTAGGCTCAGCCGTTAGCAGATTTTTTTTCACGGCTCGCCGTAAATGAGATCTTGGCAGCCACAAAAAATGGTATCTAAATAAATAAAGATAAAGGGAATGGGGAGGGAGCCCAAACTATCTTACTCTTCAGGGAAGGGATGGTAGGATTGGGATGGGGGAAGGAAGAAGGAAAAGAGGATGTTCCACAATAGAACGAGCTGAGCAACACGTGGGCGGTAATACCTCGAAGAACGCTTGCTGACATACCCAGCCTACGCATTTCCACGTTCCTTTTCTTGCACCACACGCTCTGTTAGAACACAGTCTTGCTGCAATCATGAGATTACTGGCCCCCACTCCACGAGCTTCCAACACCGCTTAACAAAAATCCGTTCACAACTCCAGGAAAGGCCAGTAAGTCCAAATTGTCTTGTCCTGGGGATGAGGAAAAGCCGTAAGTGCCATCGTAAGAGGGGTGGGCCAGCGACCATTCTGGCTTTAAGACTTGTTTCACACATACATAGTACCACTGGAATGCACCGGTGCCTTGCACCCGTGCATTATTGGTTTAGGCCACGACAGGTGGCTGCCTCTGCAGGGCAAGGTAGGTAGAATGGAGCAATCCAACTCCTACCGAATGCAAGGCCTGACAATGCTTGCTCTGCAGACATCGTGGTGGTCGTGGAGGGTAGTCATCCCATCCCTTACTTCCTTTCTAAACTGCGGGGTCTGAGGGTGGTGAAGGCCACCTTGTCGGAACTCCCACAGACATCCACAGATGCAGAATTGTAACTGTCATATTTGCGCTTCTTGGCTCAACAAGCTAGCTCAATATACCGGCAGCCAGATACTACCTGAATATCTAGAACCACTGCAGGCTTGTTGGGATCAATGGCGATGATATCAAGCCACAGTCTTTCTCCAGTACAGCCCAGTAGTGCCTCTCTCTCCCCCCACATCCGAGCCCTCAAATGACAATCCGCCAGCAACTTGATTGCAGACCGTGTCACGGTGTGGACGCACCTGCACTACAATATTCATCGACTCAAACTGGTTACCAGAATCATGGCTCCGAAGGCTTAGGGGCAGATGGGGTCGCCATGTCAACCACCGCCACTGATCGCACACATAGATAATTTCCCCAATAGTGTTTTTCGGACTCAGTAGGTCTTGAAACGTGAACATCTGAAGAGAACTCAACAATTTTTGTTTCACCCGACTTACGTAACTTTCCTTTCTACTTCGTAGCGCCAAGGGAAGTAAAAAACCGAACGGATCACGCGTAAAAAGAAACCAAATTCATACGCGTTTTGTCGGATCTTTAACTAACTATCCCTAATCTCAAGAGCGAATGCGTATACCCTTGCAGTATTGAGGCTCATGGTTGTAGCGTGTTTTCTCAAGTTCTTACAGTTCAACGGTTGGCTTGCTCAATGAGTTTAGGACTGGACTGCCTAGGTTTGTTTTGAGGGGAACGTACTCCAAGGTTGGCCTAATCCCTGTCATGCATTGCGCAGCATTTACAGATGCCTCAATTGTGTTCTTGAGCTCCGCGGAAACCTCCCTCGAACGCAGTATTAAATATGGAATTGTCGCTTGAACCAACGTTTTTCTATTTTTGGTGATTTATGAATATCATTTTCAACGAAACGGAAGCAAAGGTTCACTTGTAGTTTTCAACTTCACACGTTCGCCTTTGCTCCTGAAAAATATAGGAAACGAAAACAACGTCATAAACACCAGCCATTCTTCGTGTTATACACTGTAAATCAGCCAAGGCTCATTCAGTTCATTATTAAAATATCTGGTGCGTCGCAACACACAACTTTCCGCCACCCCTTTAAGTTCGAACACCACCTACATAGGCGGGCGCTATATCTTCGTTCAACGCATTTTTACAGGAACATTTATGGAGAACAAAATGTTGGGACTAGTTAGCTGAGAGTACTCCGAAAGGTTCATCGAAATCGTTAGAGCCGTTTTTGAGAAAATCGGAATACCGTTAAATTAATATTCGACAAATCTCCTTTTCTGAGTTAACTTGGCTTATATCTCCGTTTAACATATATATACAGAAATAATTATAGGGAACGAAATGTGGGTATGGGTAACTAAAAGACACTCCATTAGGATTTATCACATCTGGTGAAAAAGTTACCCTGGAATTTACGGAAATGTTAGAAAAAACGTTATTTTTGACACATTTTGATTTTTATCTCTGTACAATGGACCATCACAGGAACATTTACTGAGAAGGATATGTAGGTTATAACTATTTGAAAACATCCTGTGAGTTTGGTGATAATCGCTGAAGCCGTTTTGCCAAAAAGCGTAAAAAACCTATTTTTGCTTCAGGGGCCCATATCTCCGTTCACCGTATTTTCATGGAGATATGTATGGAAAAGAAAAGTTAGGTATTGATTTGGAGAAGATAATTTGAAAGTTTAATCAACATCGTTAGAGCCGTTTTTGAGAAAAATGCGAAAAACCCTAGTTTATGGTACATTTTCGTCCCCCACCCCCCTTCCCATTGGCCGAAATCGTCCATAACCTTATTTTGGTGTCTACAAAAAATAACGAACAAAACAAAAAAAGAACCAGCTCAATCGGATCAGCCGTTATCCCGCAAATCGAACTACAGACACACACACACACACACGGACCACGCGCCGAAATTAGGTTTTTTAGACTCAGTAGGGTCTGAAACGTAAAGATTTGAAGAAAACCCAAATTTTTTTTGGGCCGATTACTATACTTTCCTTCCCTTCGGGTAGCGGAAAGTAATAATTTCGGTCGACCTTAGCAGGGAAACTCTCGCGAAAGCTGAGCTGATGCGTGTACTACCTGAAGAAAATTCAAGTTTCTTTCAAAGGCGGTATTTTTATTTTGTAGTTGAATATTTCAAATTACTGACGAAGAAAAGCGTGTGGTATCAAAATAATTAGAAATTGTTTTTAATGAAATATATTCTCACTAATAACGTTGAAAGAATATAGTTTTTCTTTTTATTGTACGTGGTATTTATTTTTGCTCTGGTCGTGCACTTACGTTAAACGTATTTTGTCCTAGGTAATGCTCTAATATTAGTAAGCTTCTGATGACTCCCCCCCACCGCCCCCGAACTCGTTTCTCCATATAGGGAAAGTAATTTCCACAGTTTTTTCTTTCAGTATAATTCTATATAAATGTACCTATTAGAAGCAAGAAATTATTTTGTGTATACATTCAGTAGTGGAAATAATCCCAAAAAAGTATTCAAAAAATTGAGTTTTGAGTTAACAAGTTTTTATTTTACGAAATAAACATTTTCTTTTCGATTGTGATTTAATCGACGCTAAGAGTTTTTTCCCGAGTAGGATCATTAAAACGTCACAACTTTTTCAACCTCAGCTTTCATTATCTTCAGCTCTTTTTCACTTCCCCGGCGTTTTCACCGCAAATTCTTCTCCGAAATGATCTTCCTATTTAACGGTTGAATAAAAATCAAGCCATCCGTTCGAAAACGGTCTTCCGTTCTCCTCCGATCAATGGCAAAAGGGATTGGAATGATGAAAGAAGGAAGGGAGATACAGATTTTTAAACTTGCTACAATATTGTCTGAGTGAAAATACCAACTCCGAGCGGCCGCTGAACTTCAGCTTCCCATGCGTCGCCAAGGAGCAAGGAAAGAAAAGCGTGAGTCAGATCGGTGAATGTCACTCGACGACTGTCACTTCCAAGTGCGCTCGTTTGGAAAAAAAGTAACTGCCAGGCGCGTTTGTGCGGAATGGAGGTAGTTTTGCGAGACTCAGGTTTTACCGATATACTCGACCATGAAAGCAGTTGAATAAAATTGAAGGTACGGTCGTAAGCTGTTGAGAAAACGTGATGAGGGATACAACATCTATAACATCTATAACATCGGTTTTGGAGGATAGGTCATCGTGTGTGTGAGAGAGAGAGAGCGAAAGAGAGAGAGAGAGAGAGAGAGAGAGAGAGAGAGAGAGAGAGAGAGAGAGAAAGAGAGAGAGAGAGAGAGAGAGAGAGAGAGAGAGAGAGGGAGAGACAACTTGTTTTTCATGCTGGGAGAGGTGGGTCTTGATACAAAGAAGAAAAAGGGAGGAAGACAAAAATAATCATGATGAATAATAATGAATAACAATAAATAAAATGTTCATATAAATAAAGTACACAAATAATAGCAAAAACTAATAAATGTATAAGTGCATTATCAAATAATATAAATAAATTCGTGGATCTGAATTCGGGGCGGAGGACGGCATTTTAGAGCTTTTGAGTTGTTGAAGAGTCTTGTGGTTGTCGTAAACACTTTTCCCGACAGCTTGTTCTGGCTCAAGTGGTTGTTTTAGGCACTCGCTGACTTCATTTGTAAAAGGTTCTACATTCTATCATACTGCCTCGCACACGTTGTGTTCAGGCACTCGCTTACCTTGTAGTTGAGTGGGGGCTACCTCCAATACCAAGCTCAAACCTTGCATGGACAGTAAGTACAAGGGCGCTGACCCATTGAAGGTATGACTTTGTGGATTGTTTCGGAAAAGCGTGATTGTTTTCCATCAGAAATACTTGGTCAGGTAGTGAGTATTTTTACAAAAGTGTGCTTTAAGGATTTCTGTGCGAGAGAACGCGATGAATAAACAAAGGGAAATGTCTGGAACGGATTAATGACTACCTCAAGCGTGTCTCTGCTCGAGTAGAACCTGGGCGATGAATATATTTCCATGTTTTACAGTTAAGCACTGTTAATTGGAGTAACTGTTATTCTGTTACACGAATACATGGTTAGATCGTGAAGAGGAAAAAATATGAAATGAAAACGACAAACGGCGGTTGAGTCGGGCTTTGCGGTCGCGTTTGAATCGAGGCAAAGCGTAACGTGCCAATGACTGACGATAGTTATACGAGTTCTAGCGAGTCCGTTGAACTTGAGCCGATCTTCATCTTACTCCTCAACTCATGACTTTTAGAAATTGAACAATTTAGTCTGGTTCGAGAGGAAGGTAAACGGGATTCCTACCATTAGCTCGAAGGACGAGAAGGGGCGGCAGTAAAATCCGCAATGTCACTCCCATCTGCCATCAGGCTATGAAACTATTCGCGGCGTTGCATCTCTCTCTCTCTGACAATCACTTGAGACCAGCACGAGTGCAGGTACGGTCAAACGAAACGCCAAGTTTATGGAAGTTTTTTTCAGTTTTCCTCATATAAACAGGAAGGATCCTAAGACCGCTTTAGATTATACAGCTGCCACACAAGCTCTAATAGATCAACGTTAAGCCGAGGAATTCAATTCTCTCCAAGTAAATCAGTTTACACCGTACGCACAGCAACCATCTTGGGTAAGTTGTCTCACTCTCCCTAGCAGCGCCTAGCCCATATCAAATGACAGAATATTTCACTACTTGTGTTGTGAGACTTTTAAAGCAAAAATTATATAGATTAGCCTTTAGATAGTTAAGAGACTGGCAAATTAACTCAGTTAGGGAACATAATCCAAATTTAGACACTAAAGGTATCCAATCAGACCTTTTGTACAGTTTTGACATTGTTTCATTATCCTTCGATTTACAATGATGATCTAGGAAGAGGAAAAAACTTACTTGTATTTCCTGCTAACATTACTCTACCAAGGTCAGGTGCTTCCTTCCCAGGCTACCATCCACTCGTATACAAGTGGCGCATTAGTAATAAGCTATTTTTGGGCCAATTTCGTGAATCTGTAACACACTGAAACACTATTGCTCAGTTTTATTCTTGGCTTGGCATAGGAATGTACCTTCACAAAATGGAGAAGAAAGAGAGGGATCCCACTACAGGCACTGCGAGCTGATCCCTGTGGACAGTGCCTGTGTCTGATTCGCCTGACCCAGATGAGCCGAGCCCCACTACAGCCTACAGGAGGTAGTGGGGGAGCTCTGGCTATCCAAGGTCGTAGATAGATAATGGACAGCGAAGAAGGCAGTTGAGGGTCCCTGCTTTGTCAAAAAAGAGTAGAGAAGTAGTATGAATTTCGTCTCCCTAGGGGCAGATGGGAAAGCCCTGAAGTTATGCCGCTGAGTTGATGCCAGGGTGTCATAGGGTATACACAAAAAAATTGCTCACTCTGGCTGAAGTCAACAGCTGCAGTTTCCCCCATGGCGTAGTTGAGAAGAGCTTGGACAACACATTCACTTTGTGATGAAACAGTTGTGATAATGTCTGCAAGCATGTTCCCCTCCTTTAAAGCTCACGCTCTTTTACCTTATTTCCGTGCACAGGGAAGTTTCCTATGTTCTTCAGCGGCACAACCAATATTGCCCAACACGGTTTTCGGAAAATGTTGCTGGGCGTTTCTGACTAAGCGTCTTGACTTAATTCCCTTCTGCCTAGCCGTTAAGAGGTTTCGGACTGGGCATTCCTAGCAATTAATTTAAATGAACGAGCCTGAAACCGCTACAACTCAAATTGCTGCAAAGGGGCGGATTCGTCGACGAATAGGATCATTTCAGCGGCCCAAAAGGTGGCAATTGAACTTGACTGGAAACAAACCTCAAGAGGTGGAACAAGGTCTGGTTTTAACCTTCACTGGCATCCTCTGATCAGAATAACGGACCGCACTGGCTCTGGGTCAACGGCTCTTCAAATTCTCTAATAAAATACCGGATTCTTCGTTTTCTTCACCTTGAGGTCCAGGCGATGAATTTTAAATGATTCCCAGAGAGAATGCGAAACTAAATTCCTCGTTTTCTCAGTGAACAGTAGTTTATTTATTAGATTTCACGCCCGAGGATGAAAATGCATGCAAGCGGAGCATTTAATAAATAGGGCTGCTCTACGCGAAAAAATTGAGCGACAACACAAAGCGAAATCATCTTAGACGAACCTTCGACGCGTCAGTCTCCAGATTTTTGTGTGATTCATTATCCTCTGACGACTAGGTTGAAGAAATACGTCAACCCGTGGGAACCCAATCTCTAATCATAGCCTAAACTTGTGTGGATTCCCGTAGTCCATTAGGAATTGAGATCATATTTGTTCGAATCTCAGCAGATAAAAACCATTTGACTGACTAACTTGGAATAATTTAAATAATATGTCCGTTTTGCAGGGAAATCGGAGATTAGGAGTGGTTCAAAGGTTACACATACTAACGGTCCCTTTTCCTGAAAGAGCACGCTTGCTGGCTTAACGTAATGACTAAAGAGCGATTATCTGAGCCAGGCCGGTCAGTCTACCGAATTATTTTCGCTTCACGAGCTCAGAATCAGGGCCTTGATCACTTTTTGATGTTCTCGACTAACTACAATGCAAATTATTGCACAACGGTTTATAGGTCTTGCACAGCATCCTATTCAATCCAAAGCCAAAAATAGTAAGAACATAACGTGGCCATATTGTAGTGGTATCAACGTCAACGTTAATAATAAAGGTCTTTCCGTGAATAATAGAGAAATAATTCCAGTAGGACTCGTGCTGTTCCCAAGTCGAGCCCATCGTCTCATTCCATTCCACAGGTTCCAATCATGCTTGTAACAATATCAATAATCGACGACGATAATTGTAAACCATCCCTGAAACCCTTCCCAGCATCGGAAAATACTAGCAAACGATATGAAACACGTCCTAATTACGAAAACTGACATTTTTCAGGCAACGCTAGGCAATTGGCACGACGCGACGAGCCGAACTGACAGGTGGTTGGTGTGAGAGGGGGGGGGGCACACTATATCCCAAAAGGAAATTTTGTGGGGAAGAACGGATTGTTTAGGCTACGTTACAAGGCATTGCAGGTTTGGGGTCTCCATAAAATTTAAATTTAAATTTTGAGGAAGGGGGGAGTGGTAAAAATTTTTCTTGTTTGAAAACACAGGCGTATTATTCAGAATGAATAATAAACCCAAAGCAAGGAGCTTGTTGCAATTTGCCATAGAAAATGCTCTGGGGGTCTCTAGAGTCAGAAAATCAAATACGAGAGCGGCGTTCGTGCTTGGTTTTATTAATACCATCCTACCGAGATCACAAACTGTACGTAGATATTGGAACCGTGTTTTGACGAGGGGAGCCCTGGACATGTAGGTTGGTTAGACGGGTTGGGACGGGCTATTTTCAAGTCGAGTTTTTCTGGTTGGCTTGCACTGGGTTCACCTTCGCAAATGTGTCAAAGTCTTCACTGAAGTAGTTGCAAACAATACGTCTTCTCCAGTCATACTAGCTTCCAACTTTAAGTTGTATCTGTAATTGGGAAAGCTATGTGCTTCCAAACGTAAAGATCTGAAGAAAAAATGTTTACACGGTCTCAATGCTTTTCTTACCCTTTGAAACGGAAATAAACACCGAAACGCCCGGAAATGTTTTTTTCGAGGTTTTAAAATTTGTAAGCTGTTCCCTGAATGGCGAGTTGTTATTGATTTCACATGAAGCGTGGAAAACTTAGCTGTGAAGCAGTTAGGAATACGCTATTTCTACACTTGCTCTTCAGAACTTGCCGTTTTGTTTTGTAAGAGTTACAGTGCAAACTGTCAAGTTTTCGAATTATTAACAAATTCGTACAACCGCTTGGGGATATTCCTGGCACTTCTCATTGTTCTCATTGACAAAAAATGAATAGTTATCGCTGAACAAAGCAACGACATTAATGACGCTGATTAATTGGGTAACCAATGAAACCTAAGGAACGGTTGTTTCCATCTCAAGATGAGCAAGAAGTGGAAAGTGTTGGAACAGTGCACCTGATGGTTCTGGTTCATCTCGCATTTTCCAGCGTTGGAAACTACATTTACCCATCCATGTGATCGGGGCAGCGAAAACTGGTGCAGCTCAACTCAGATGGCTACTGAACCATGTCCACAACCGAATTAATCTGGGCGCCGGAACGGTTCTGTCTCCATTATAACATCTTCTTGATTTTAAAACTATCCGAACGAATCGCTTCGGCGAGCATTTCCGGGTCCTACGAGTGATGCAATAAACTACTGGATGAAGGATTAGAAGATAGTCACCGAGCTTTCCCCTAAGGATCTCGGACCCAACACAATTAAACAGCGTCACAATTCTAGGCACCAACTATAAATGTTTTTTACTTAACGCAAGAGTGAGATGGCAGCGTTAATTGGAATAATCGAGAAAGTGAGAGATAGATGTGGATACACTGCTGACATCTGTACTGTTGAGGGCGCATCTGTTGACTGAAATGCACACAGGACTAGAAGAATGCAGACTAGGGGCTGACAAATAAGTAGGTCCTTTCAGGAATCCTTCCAAATAGTTGACGGTTGTTTGGGTTTCAGTTATCCCCAGCTGAAAGCTGAAGCTCTAAGGCTAACTGAATGTCTAGACAATCATTGTTGGTCAATTGCGTCTTCCTGGAGTACCTGATTCAGGCAGTTAAGACGAAGAAAAATCGTGCAGAACCCGTTGGATGTGAACTGCGCATGAAAGAACAAACACAGAACTTATCAACGTCAAGGCCGAGCTTCTAAAAGGTTGTCGTCGATGGATTCGAATGCCATTTTCGATCATTCTTTCAGAATCATCGGCTCAATAGTGAGAGCACACCGAGCTGCAGGAGCCTGAATAAAAAACCCAGTCCGTCCTTTCAACGTGAAAATTAAATAGCCGTCAAGCCAGTCAAGTACTTAGGAGTCTATATATGTGGGAGGAGGCGTTTCCAGTCCCACAAAGACAGTACCCTCGCCAGATTTGCCTTTTTATAGGCAATTAGCGAGGCCAACTTCGGGTGTGTGTTAAAATGAAAAGAGAACTTCCCTGCTCTGGGCCGAACTCCATATAAATCTCTTCACTGAACGAAAACTTGTTATGCTAGATGGATGAGGATTAGATAAATTACAAGCGAGCGAATCGTAGTCAAAAGGAGTTTTTCCAAACATCCGTGAACGTCTTGAGAGAAAGTGGGTTGAGCCAGACAACTGGACGAGCTAGCTCCTTATGCGGGAAAAAACCATCCTGTCTTTAGTTCCCTCTAGTGTGGGAACTACGTGCTGCTCCACTTAAGTTTCTACAATAGTGAGCGACAGTTGCTGAAAGAGCATCCAAACGTAGCCGCTTTGACTGCTAGGTTAGGGAAACCATATTAAGCCCCTTAGATGGTATGGCCCCCCAGGGTCGTACTTTCGAGTGGCAACTGACCGAGAGTGAGACCGTGCTCACCGATGCAACTGCAACCTCTATGGCTTTCGACTGATGTAACTCGAGCGATCGCTGATTCGCTTGTCAACAAACACAACCCTAACCGTCCTTAACAGGATTATTCCAACTATAAAAAACTAAAAATAGTGTGTTGCACTACGAAAACTGAAGTGCCCACAGTACGAACCAAAATAATTCCTAATATATTTAAAAACTGTGGAGAAAACAAAAATTTAGACTTGCAGCATTTACCTGGATCGTATTTTACTGTAAAACTTATCCTCGGGAATTAAGCGCTATCTTCAAGCGAATTCTAATCCGCCACCTTCTCTGGTAGTACATCACTCATCATCCACTATTCCCATCCAAAATTGTGCAATTCTTGGATTCGTCAGAAAACGGGAAACTACATTTGGTGCGGAATTTTTGTGCTTAATTTTCATTGAAAAATGCTTAAAACTAGTTTGGTGTACCTTTAAGGGGGGGGGGGGTATTACGATCAAAAGGTTATTCCGCCCTGTTGAGGTTCCACATGAAATTTGGCTTCATCGTCGCGAAAAACTAAGACCATGTCTCAACGTATGTTTTATAATTTGTAGGTGTTGAACTGAAAGAACATTTACTTTACATTTTGGGTGTATTTCAAAATAATTATTTGAGTGGATGAGATTTGTTAATTCATTTGTATTTGATTTTATGTAACACCTCAGTTTGTGTCTTTGAGTGCGTTTTCGTAATTTTCAGCGAAGACGTGCAGTTGCAAACGGAGTGTGTCGCGTGTTGTTAACAAATATATTGTTAACCTTCGTTTTCCCAAGGTTTTATCTGAACCGGTCTGAAGAGGTCGACTTGGAGTATGAGCAGATTCACGAAACGCATATGATTCGACGGTAATACGTACCCTAAACGTGCTCAGTGCTTATCAACATTCTTGGTAGAAGGTAGGCAGGCACCTGTTTGCCCGGTTCAGCCTGTAAAAAGAGAAGCGCAAGTCGTCTCATTGACCCAGAATGCAGGGGGATGGATGAGGAGTGACAAACGGGTGTAGCCAGAGGTGGGGGCCTCGAAAGAAGACCCAGTTGCCGCTACTTTCGGTTTTGGTTCATCATCCTCTTATAATCCCAACAAATCCGCCTAGAGGCCTTTGAGCCCTTCCCCTAGAAATCTGGAATTCGTTTTTTTTTGTCGTGAGCTGGGAAACTAGGCTCAGGATCCGTCGAATTTCATGAATAATTCACATAAAATCATTTGAAAATTGTGTGGAATATCGTCAATCATCATTAGGCGGGTAGAGGCATTAAGCTTCCATTTGTTACTAAAAATTAGCTGAAATAGACGCGCTTACTGAAAATATTTCAGGAATCCATCAAATTTCATTTCAATGATTTTGTCGTGCACGTGTATGTCTGCTATTAACTCGTGGAACGATTCTATTGGTTCCTACGGTCTTTCTCTTCTTCAAATAAATAGTGGCCTTCCAATTCCTACTGGCAGTTGCGTAGAGAGCTAATGTAGTCCTAGGAGCGTCAGATCAGTTAGTGAGACTGTACAAAATTGATCCGATCAATAAGTGCTCCGAGGGCAATGTTAGTTTCATTTAATCCACTCAAAACCGACTATAACTGTTGTATAAAAATATTCGTACAGTTGGGAGTCCTCGTACAAGATTTAAATTGTGGTAATTCATCGTAACTATAAGATGTATCAAACTATATACGCAAACAGGGAAGAGAGAGGTTTAGATGGGAAAAAACAAAAATGTGGAATCGTGTGAGCAATTTGGTGTACAGTAAGGGTTTCAATGAGAGTCCACAGAGAAGAGTTCAGAGTAACTATTGCTACGTAAGTGTTGTATTCAGAAATATCCTTCAGCATCTTCCTCGGGGCCAACCTCTCTTTGGGAGATTTTCGAACGAAAACAAGGCACAACTGGAGAAAGGGGCACCGTCAGTAAAAGTGAAACGGTTATAGAGGAAGGGGTTTCCAGGAGCGATGGGATAGAGGGAGGTCATTGTGTGCTACGATAAATATCTGACCACTTTTACTGGTCTCTTCATATAAAACACAAGCGACGGTGTGAGAAATTATATATGCAAGGACCAGAAGAACGGACATACGTGGAGATTACTCAACGCAGTTACGGCTACAGTTGGGACTAGCCTAGTATTTCCGAAGGTTGCATACTTGCAGTTGCTAGGATGAGGTAAGCCACAAACCAGAGCCCATTAAGTTTCAAGGTACTCATAATAATCTGCTCGTTGTCGTCTTCATGGCCCTATTATTCAAATTCGGAGGTAACATTGGAAAAATGCCTTCAATGGGTGGGTTTCACAAATATCAATACTGAGTAATGGAAACTTGATGAGTTTCCTGAAGGGTTGTAGGTTGTGTACTATGCATCGTATGTTGGGGTAGTGGCTAATGTTTCTGTTCATGAGGTGACCGATCGCAACAGTTTTAAAGCCCTGAAAGTGTCAAGTAGGCAGAGGTAGGCGTCGGTGAGATAAAGATTTCAATGAATTGATGTTTTATCAGCCCGTGACTTGCGGGGAAACCATTTGCCTGTCTGCCGGTTGTGGTCTCCGACTACCGTCCACTTTCTTCCGGTATCGGTTCGTTTCAAATGGCGACCGCTAATTCTCGTTTCGTCGCCCTCAATCCGATTTTCCCTCCTCGCCGTCTGTCGTCATCGACTGAGTCCTCTGTCCGTAGAGTCCACTAATTTCCGTCTTGGGATTCAAAAACAGGAAGTAGAATGGAACACAGGCGAACGACTGAACTTGAACGTTGCCGCAACGAATTATGGCGAAGGGGGCTGTGGAATAACCTCAAATAGGCAACTTTTAACATTGCCAATTACTCTCTTTGGCGGAACCCTTGACGACAGCGGAACATTTTGTTTGTGGAGTGAGGGAGTTTCATTCCCGCTTGTGGACGGAAAAAGAACGAATTTTACAGAATTTGGGCGAAAACGTCGGCAGCAAAATCTTTCAATGTGCTCAATAGCAGCTTCAGCCCCAGGCGACAGTTTGCCTTCCGTCTCCTGAGTTTCCTTTCTTCCTTGTGCCTTTTGTCCATACAACGCTGAAAGGTAACGCAGTTAAGAGCCATTCCGTTCTCAGCTGTGAGCGCTCCACTCATTACGTCTCCTCCTTTCGGGTAATGTCAACAGTCCACTTTTATAAGATTGATGAAAATGAGACCTGTGATGGCGTTGCCAGAGAAAGTCTTATACGTACACTTCATCCAGAAGAACCCGTTTTTTGCACTGCATGCAGCATTTTTAATCTTACGCAGCACTGCGACTACCGACGAGAGTTCACACGTATCTTTCCTCTAAAAGTGGTACAGGTAGCAGTCCTCAGAAGTAACTGGCGTATGACAGCGTGCTAAGAAACTCACGTTAGTGCCCATTGTGGGGGTGGGAGGTGTTGGTTCGTGTAGAGGAATGGTAGAGGGAGTGTCCGAGATGATTAAAATTTTGGAATTTGGCTGAGCGATGAACAGCCCACACGTTGAATGAAGGAGATTTCTGTGGGAAGTGCTGAACATTGGAGACTTTAACAGGTGGTTGTGCAGATACTCGTGCCACTCAGTAGGCAGACTCAAATGGTGCCGGTTCACAGATTTGAGAAACATTATGGACGCTGTAGACTAACCGAACCAGACTTGTTTCTCATGTGATTGTGGCCAGACGACCAGTGTCAGCAAAATAAAGACACGCAAGTTGTTAACAACTGCGAGGTACGATGACTCATATAGTGGAGTATATACACCTGAAAGTTAATTTTTCAACCCCCATTTCTTTCATCGAACGTTCATCTGTTCCTGTTGTTTACCTGCAGGGTTAAATTCATAAGTAGAATTGTTAATAACTGAAATAGTACGAGATACTGCAAGGTATCACGAGGTATTAATGACAAATAAAAGGGAAAGGTTCATTGTGTAGTAACTAGAATGGGAAAATGCTGTGAATAGCAGGGGTTAGATAATCATTATCCTCGGTACGAGTAGTTTTTACCCATCTCAATCTTTGGTAGGAAGTGGAGTGACAGTATTGACGCCTAACGTGTCTGAACAAGAGTCAGATATGAAGAGCTAGAAAATAAAAGAGCGGTTTGCAGACACGTAGTCTTTCAAGATCTTTCAACGTTGCACTGGCAGGAACGTTATTCGTGACATTGATTTTCCTTTCTCTTTTAATAAGGGGGTGGGGGGAGGGATGTGCCCTCGAAAGTATAAAGCAAACAGTTCGTTGTGTGAACGTGTGGTGATGGTTTAACGCGGCTCACGTGCTTCCAATAGTGGACATCCGTCTCAACTTTCTAACGGAACTTGACGTTGGTTTAGCCTCAGTGTACTTTAAATTTCATTGGCGTTCAATTGGTGAACTTAGCACTTTCATTACGCTCCTGACAAAAAAGTAGAAGAAGAAAAAGTTTTCATTTGAAGGTCTTGAATTGATTCGCGGAATGGCAAAAAACTTTTACTTTCGGGGCCTGTCCATCTCCTGAGAGTTGCTCGGTGTTGATGAGTCCGCGGGTTCTGGGTCGACTCTCTCTGACTCAAGAGCCGGTGCTGGGAATAACAGCGAACTAGCATTCAAATGGCGGTTTCTACGTGTTTTCCTCTCAAAGCTTCGTGAACTTTGAGATTCATTGCAAAAACGAGAGTTACAGAAACTCGCTCAACTCTACAGTTTCCAAACGTACCGTAATTTACGGTATTAGATTATAATTTTGGGGCAGACTAGTACGTTAAAACGATTGCGGAGAGGGACGTCGTTAGGTCAAATTAATAATGAGGGTGAAGTATGGATGAGGAGCACATTACACCCTTCAGGAAACTTAACTCTGACGAAACCCTCGAAAATGGAAACCTGAGGATATAAACCAACCTACGAACGTTCTGCAGATCCATGACAGGAGCTGCCACAATAAAGTTACGGTGAAAACTAACTATAGCCCTAGTGACCAACCACCAATTTCTCTTTTCGTTTGGCGTGGAGTCAAAAGGAGATGTAAACTTTTTGAAAAAACTCCATTAATGATGTACATCAACTGTGTTTCCAACTAGCCAATTGTTCTCTACAACAGTATGTTGAATGGAGATAACAACCAAAACGTGTTACAAATTGTGTTTTTTCAAGTTTTCTGATTTTTCACAGTAAACGCATTACATAAATTGAACAACCTGACGGTGGGTTTTCCAACCCCCCACAACTTGTTAATCCCAACTACTTTCATTATTATTCGCTGAACCTAGCTATTACTAAAATACATTTATTAGCCATTTAAATACATTTATGCTTATTACCGTTTTCTATAAACGGTCGTTTTTCTCATTTTCTCCGCTGCGGCGGTAACGTTTTTGATCAAACTTATGGAGTAAATTCAGCCAACCAGTGGCTACATTTTGTTTTACATAAACGTTTACGTAATAATTTGTTTTCATGTCTTACTTTATTTCAATTTTACGAAGGCCGCTAGTAGCTGTTGTTTAATGTTTTTATAAGCCTTGTGATTCGTAGGTTACGTGCTACTTGTGTCACTCCACCCGCATCGTTTTGTACCTAGGTCCAGGGGTTTGGTACTATGCCGTTGTCGTATGTCCGCTGTTATTATCCAGGGGATTCTGTACTTCGAAGTTTGTGTGTTTGTGGATTTTATTTAACAGTTTCGGTTTATAAATCCAGCTCACTTGACGCGATAATTTCCAAAAATATTGTTAGTGCTTTAGTAAGCTGCCAACGTGCTGGTTATTCACGGAATGCCGTATGATAGGTAGCGGTGACCCAATAAGTTCAAGAATGTTGATTTATGCTCGCTTTGTGGCAACGTTCTAGAGCTATTCACACACATTATGTCAATCTTAACCTTAGTGATCTCTTGAAGTCCTAAAACCGAATTTTGAGCTGAGGAAAGTGGTGAATATTTGTGAAATTATTTCATATACCTGGCAATACGAGGCACGTATTGGGCGCTGGTTCAAATAAATTTATTGGATTTATCGTTTCATCGATCTGTAGGACGCAACGTTACTTTTTTCTTGGCCTACGCGGAACGTCAGCGGAACTTGAGCAAGATCATTTCTTCAAATACGTCCGAGTCAACGTCCCCCCAAAACGCCTTTGTGACGCAGCCGGTACTCCCCACACAAGTCCTAGTTATCCACTTTCTTCCGAGAGCTCCAGCTCCTTCGCCTCCAGGATCCCTCAACTTTCTATAGGACCGCGTTTGCGAGGGCCAAGAGTCATGAGTCACACACTTATCGCATTCCTCGAAGCTCTCAGTGAAATCGTATTGTTTGTTGCCTGCAGACGTATGATTTTTGTCGTTTTTCCATTCTCATTTCTTCAATTTAATTTGATTTACGCGTGAAATGAAGACTGAGGCATCAGATTTAAACTAGCTGTTCGGATATCGAGATCACCTTTGTAATTTTCGGTGTCAAAGTCGACGCAGGGTCGCGAGATGAACTTCACATCAAGTAAAGTTGTAACCAAATTTAAATGAACTGAGTGAAAATTGATTGAATTAGCAGCCAAAACCACTAAAAACCCTGGATGTACGTAGGAATGAGAAAAGTTGTGTCATGCGTCGCATCAAAACTTTAATGACATTTAATTGGTTTTAGTTAATTTTTTACTTTGCCAACAACTACTACCATTTCGACGAATTCATTGTCTCGTCTAGTTACGACCACTTTTAAGCGATTCCCAACATATCTGTTTCAACTTTCCATATTGTGCACAAGTTCGTTTCCATATCAAAATGACTCTAAAGGCTCTCATAATAGAATTACATCAGTCGAAAGTGATGGTTGTTGCAGTTTCGCTAGCATGCGAGAGTGCGGGTACTCGTTAAGCATACCTGTGGAGGTATGGCAGGTTGTCATTTAGCCTGTCTACCGGTAGAGTGCTGTTGCTCATGTGAATCCATACCACCTGGGAGGAGTTCTTAATTTGGTTTGCACCGTGCTCTAACTATTCATGTAGTTGGGTAGCAATGTCACAGGGATAGATCAGCTTTGGCTACGTTTTTTTGTCATAACCTTCTTCACAAACTGGATGAAACGGTTATGAGCTTGCTTAGCAGCTGTCAAAACTGTCCTTTTGACGAGCATTTCCATCTCGCTTCCCATTTACCTAACGCCCATTCGTCTGGCGCGGCACGTTTTCATTCACTCGAGAGGTCTATACGGAGTTCTGCCTAGAGCGAGGGAAGCCTCGTTTCTCCTACTCACCACTTGTCCACCATCCACTATGTCCAAGTCAGCGAGTAACTGGCTAGCCATTAATTGGACTGCAGGGTGCTTCGGTGGATCGAATGAGGACGGATCAGAATAAGCAATACAATGCGCTGGTCTGAGGACCGAGCCCTGTGATCACCCGTTATTTATCATTGTCCAGACTGACATGCTTGACATTTGTGAATAGCAGCCTAACGTCTTGGTTTGGCAGCCGAGCGTAGATACTGTCTACATTATGGACAATGTCTCGTTTTGGTACAATTTCTACCCATTTCCCCACAGTTATTAGCCAATTCTTAACAATTTTTGTAGCACGTTCTGACAGATTTTACCAGAATATACTACCATCCTTACTAATTATCGCAATAATCAATTTCCTACAAATTTTTCGATGGTGTTTACTTGCTGTGGGACCTCGTGAATGCCTATCTCCTTTTATTAATATGATTCAAGCAACCTTATTGCCTACCGCGTTTTAAAAAAATTTTTAAAATGAACAGTGGCCTAACGTCTAGGTTTAGCAAGCTGAGCGCAAATACGGTCCATATTGTGGACAAAGCCCCATGTTGGAATATTTTTCTCCGATTTTTAACACAATTTTCAGGCAATTTATAACAGTTTCCCCACATGTTTCGACAGATTTCACTGAAGTTCCTAACGAATCTTACTAATTATCAAAATAATCCATTTCCCATTATTATACGGTGTTTACCAGGTATGGAACCTCGTAGGTGACTTTCAGACGATTTACCCACAAGCTTTAAACTATTTTCCAAACAGTTGACTCGATTTCCTCAGTGCCTTTTGTCAATTTCTCCACAATATTTACGAAGTCGTAAATTTTTTTTCTCTTAATTTCTCTCGACTTTTATTCCACTTCCCGTAATTTTCTCTCCGTATTTAGTGAGTAGTTGGTTGCTCTCCACAGCGTATACGCGACTTTTCAACAGTCAGTATTATCAATTTGTGTGCGTTCAACTTTGGATTAACTTGAATCGTTAGGGCAGTTTGTTTTACGTATAATTCCCAACTCATCAGGTTTGGACGTTATTGTGGGATCCCTCAGGACAACAAGTCTTAGGGGCGCCTATATAAACAAGGTGCACGTGTGATAATCTTGATTCTGTGTCATCGGGAATCTTATTTTCCTGTCGCCGCTGTAAATTCTATCTTATCATTAGTTCGAGGTTTCGCGGTTTTCCAACAATTTTTAATTGGGCGGAAAATGGGAAGATTTTATAGGCAGCCATTTAGAAAGTTGAAAAACGATGCATCGTTTGAGTTAATTTATTACGTACATATTGTAAGAAAGACAGAAGAGCGTGGAGCAAGAAAAAGGGCGGGATCTTGGAAGACGGCGAGACGCTATTAGAATGTGCCCCAGATGATCCCAGGGCCAGGGCGGTCACCTGTAACACTTCCAGAGTAGCGCTCTCCCACTGAGCTCTCATTCCAGTTCAAGGTAGCGATGGCCGAACAAGTGCACCGTTCCTCAGCTCTCGAGGCCTCTCCTCCTCAATCTCGAGCGTCTCACATTTGTATTGTTCGGAGAAAGTGAAATGGAACTCGCACGAAGTGTGAAGTGGGCCAGATTTTTTTTCCCCCGTGCAACTAATTCTCAAGTTTTTCGTAATTTTGTTTACATCTTTCTGCGGTCGCTCTAAAGTCGAAGAGCCTCTAACGAAGAACAATATTCTCCTGCCACACGCATTGCTTTCGTCACAGATTTAGTTATTTGAATGAGGTCATCTGGTGTGAACGAATACCCAAGCCTATGACGCACTAGTATCCACATCCTAAGAAGAGGTGTGTCAACAGTTGGGTGTGAGAATGAAGGGAATGGTAATAATAATTTTAAAAATAGCAGATAAAGAAATTGTTCCGCGTTGCACGATCTACTCGCCGCCATATGCAATGCTGAGACGAAATTAAGCTTCGATAATCAACAGTATTCTCATCCCTTGGTCTCACTTCAAGTACGTCGAGAGAACATGGTACTGACTAGTACCCACTTCACATGAAACCCCTGAGTCGAGTGAATGGCTACGATAATCTTCATTCGTAGAGCCTGACAGTGGACGACATTGCAAAGTATCGGCTCTGCATTTCATAAATAGAATATGCGAGAACCTGTCCGTGACTGGTGAGGAGGGTGTCATAGAGGTGAGGTTTCATGAATCGAGGCCTGCGGTCGCGCGGTTAAAATAGTAAAATGGTTGAGTACCAACGTGTCTGGCTGAGTTAAAGGTGCAGTCTAAGACAACGCGGGACCTACACTCAAGGAGTTTTGCAGGAACTAGTGAGGACTACTTCTAGCCACCTCCCTGAAGAATGCGTAGTACCCGCTGCTCCTCCCAAGGAATCCTTGGTCTTCACGATGACACCTGAGCTACTACATGAGGACCGGAGAATATAAATTCTGTCAGTGACTCCCCTTCAGCTGGATTTGTTGATTAAAATCATGATGTCTCACGACTTTTTATTGGAAACTAGTTTCCTGCGAGCTGTCGGGCTGAAAATATTAAGAAAAGACGTAACATGTCGAGTTTCTTCGCACATTGTCGATAAGAATTTGACTCTAAAATTGTATTCATTACATCAGTTAACATACATTTACGTTCTACTGGTTGGAGCTTTTAGTAAGCAGCAAGAAGGGCCACCAAAAGTTGGGGGCATGCGACGAAATAGAAACAACAGAGATCGCTCTGAGTGGTTGAAGTTTACATGTGATGGTGTGCAAGTTACTAGCTGGAACGATATAGTAAGAAAGTGCATGGGCAGGAATGTGACCGTAAATTATACTGTGCAAGATTAGAAAAATTGAACCCGGGGGGGGGGGGGTCTAAATTGTAGTATTTCTCACTATGAACTGAGTAGGTTACTATTACCGACGACCTGCAGCCTCTGATGGACCCTTAGGTGTTTGCTGTAACTTTCTTAAAATGAGTTTTGAACGAAGTGAAACAAATCGCTCATCAAGGAACGTTTTAGTAATGTATTTACTTGCAATTTTGTTTTGCTGAGTGCTTGTCTGAACAAACAAGTCTCGGTTAAATCTGAAACATTGGCTCGAGAAAGTTGCCCTTCATCGACTGAACATCTTCCGTCTTTCGGTTTGCTAACGACACGCAAAGAACAAGCTCTGAGTGGAAAAGCCAATAACTCTTTTCTGTCGAACGAAGGAGTTACGCCCGTTTTAGGTTTGAGTTGATTCGCGGAAACGGGAATTCAGGCAGAACGCGAGTTAAACGGCTTTTTTTGCTCTCCACAGGATTTGCGTGGGCGACTGAAAACAGGAGTGTTCCCTCGAATGTCGACCGCTGTTTTACGAGGTTCGGCTTTTGAAACTTCCTCAAAACTTGGAAAACACACAAAGGACGAAAGGTTTCTCCAACAGCGGCCGACAACTCTTCTGATAATTGCCCTCTTTACTGAAGCCGCGAGGGTTTTACTTCACTTTTGTCTCAAGCTTTTATGAGGTGCTCAAATGACACCTCATAAAACGCTCACTTCCTTTCGTACTTAGACAGCTTTCACTTTAACGCTTTCAAGTAAAATTCGAGAAACTTCGAGATGTGTTTTCCCAAGTTAAACGGAGAAGAACCAGAAAAGAGAGAAACTGCAACGAAACGAAACCAACTTCGGGGGTTTTATCAAGTACATCAAATTAGGTACAGCCAAAGTTGCGTTAGTCAAAACAAAAGAACAAATATCAGATCACAGTACTCAATAATCCCACCTAAGCTTGTTAAATAAATTACTACATGTCTCACCACTCATGCCTCTTGTGACTAGAAGTTAATTCAGACGGGAAATTACCTGAGCGACTATTCTTGAAATTATAGTAGTTTAATTCTAATTTCTGGAAGCGCAGAGACGCTCATCATAAGTGATTTCAACGGGTATCTTCTACCATGTAAGCTAATTGAATAGACCATACGGAGGTCGTGTAAAAATAGTTATAAAATGAAGCAAAATACCTTACAACTTTCCCCCGTAAATTCAGTAGTTTTTAACACTGTGTCTTCGAGGTGAATGCATTTCCCGTTCACCTCGTGTGAAAGTGCCTCAATGTCTCAAATTTGGTTTTATGACTCGAAGGGAATAAAGCGGAGAGTGAAACTCGGTGTGTACCATCTTCTCTGGCTGGTAATGTACTGCGGGAGAGTGCTTCCTGTGTACAGTCAGCTTTGTGCCGTGAGCGCATAAAGGAAATGTCGCAGGGCATACCGAACTGAAAGTTGGCTCAACCATATTAAACGACCCGATTATTGATCATCACGATTATTTTGAGGGGGATAAGGTTACTTTTATGGAATTAGAGAACTGCTCCTAATTATTTAATAACCTGCCTTGGACCACCGACCGGATTTATATGAAAATGCTGGTTTAGTTGTATGGATATGGAAACATGTGGTATCGTGCTGCAGTACGATCGATGGTATTATCTGTATAAAAAGCTTCCTCAGAGTCGTTATTATCAAAATACGTCTTGGTCCCTACACCGACTCCAACCACCGATTAGCTCGAACCTTAGTAATCACGACGATGTGAAAAAATATGACATTTACAACTATGTGGTTCAGTGTCTGATAGTGAGACTCCTCCTGAATTTGAGAAACGCTTATCACTTTGCCAAATTGAGTCAACGGAAGATTTCTGTCGTTTTCATGTATGAGAAATAGAAGAGTACAAACCTTTTATTATTTTAATTTGGATGCTTTTTAAATTGTGGCAAAAATCGTTTTAGAATAGTTCTGTTCTCTTATTTTCTACTTCTTTTCCTTAAATTTTGGATTTTCTTTTTTACGTTTCCGGAACCGTGAACAGTATTTGTGAACTACTGTAACAACGATACGCTCATACATGCACGTTTACATCACTCGGGCTGTTTCCTTATTTGCACTGCGGCCCTAAGCCATATTGTGCCCCACCTAATGTCTCACAGGTCCGTGCCTGACATCCTAAGGAATACCACGTATTAACTCTCGGAGAAGTTGTACCAAAGACCAAAAATCGCTCTCTTTCAAGTCGCTGGCACTGGGCTATCGTCTGCACCACACCACCTGCATCGAGGGGTGTCGCTTATACCCGTAACATACGTGTATTTCTTCATGTTACAGTGTCTGGTGACGATTTCCAATATCTGCGTTTAGCCCTTCCTCTCCCGAAGGTTACGTTTTATCTCGTGCGTTTGTTCTGAGATAAAGCGTTTGGTGCACCACTCCTGCAGCGTTCCATTCGCTGTAAGGTGGCGGTTCGCGCTGCGATTGAGACTGGAGACCGAAACCAGGGACAGAGACTTGAGACTGCTAGATCAATTGTCATTGAAGTTTGTATAGCGCGTGCGACTGAAACAGGATGCGGAGACGTGACACTGAAGACAGCAAGCCTGGACCACGTGTCTCATGTTGGGCTCGAAAGGCGCGGGTGTTTATTGTTAAAAACTGACTGCGTTTCCTGACGAAGACTGTGAAAATCATACTGAACATCAGCAGGCTGTTCCCTCGAATATACTTTGAAAATCATCGTCTTCTTCTTTCTCCAATAGTAACTATATTACTGACTCACCTAACAGCAACTTTAGTATGTTACTTGGCATAAACTAATGAAACAGGCAACATCGACTGCCAGTACTAGACGAATCGTAGTTTTTCTTTCAGTCTCGGTGACGACCCACAGTCGATGCAGAAAAGACGCCTTTGTCTCTGGTCTCGGGCTCAGAGCGAACCGCCGCCTTCACATATTCTCTCACTGTCCTCTCGACTAGTGTCGGAGATGCTCCACAGTACGGATGTAGCCCTATAAGTACAGTAGACGAACCGAGTCCGGCCAGATGGCCCGCCCTTTCGTTTCCGGTGATCCCTTTACAACCAGGAATCCATTAGACACTAACTCGTTTGTTGTTCGCTAAAAAGTTGAGTCGCAACCTGCACATCCTCAGCTGTCTTGACGTTGTGCAGTAGTTCTTCAGCGCCTTGCAAGATGCTTGACTATCAGTCATTATACGTTTATTCCTCTGTCATGCATTATGACGGCCTCAGCGATGATAGCATAAAACTGTACTTGAAAAACAGTTGGAGTGGAGCCTGGGCAATGTAGGTCCCACTCTTCCCTGAACCGCTTATCCACGCCCCAGAGCCCAGAGCCTGTACCTTCCAGATCAATCTGTGTAGATGTTAACACCGTTTACCAGTATACGTGCAAGTGAATAAATTTCATTTGAAGAAAATTAGCTTCAAAATGCGTGTAGCGTGTAGAAGATGAAAATTTACCCTAATCAGTTTTCAGAGTAATTTTGATGCTTGTTGACGGCGGATGCTGCTGAATGAATATTTTGAGGCCCCGCCTAACGGAATGTCGAACGTTAGTTTTACTTTCGATATCTTAATGTCGACATTAGTTCTCTCAAATGTTTAGGGATCACAAAAAATTAATAATTCGAAGGCTTCAAGAACCAGTTGACCCTTGTAAGTTTGAAAGTGACTCCAACCGCCTTTCAAGATGCTTTCAACGCCCGAGTCGAGATACCCGCTAAGCCTCGCATCCATTTCGAACAAAAAGCTGGAAGATACTCGTTGATCGTTACTGAAACTTCTCAGAACTAGCAATCGCAGCAAATGGAGACTAGACGAAATCTGGTTTTCTTTCTAACGCTCGGGCGGTCTGAGGTCCTTTGTGAAGTCTCAGGTTGATGGATAGCTTTTCGTTTTCAAAGGTTGCTCTGCTCTAATCGTGACCATTACTCCTGTCTCTCCTTCTCCCTCTTGCCGCTTTTGGGCGCCGGGGCACCGACTGTAATTATTCGTGATTCATGTCAAACCTTCCCTTCCCTGTCGTTAAATCACAGTTAGTTGTGGACGCCGGGGAAAGAAACGAGATCTCTACTTATTATTTCCTTGACTTAAGGAGTACCACCTAACGTGAAAATTGCTTGCTCAAGACCTCCACCCCCTCGTCTTCTTATTGCTCAGGGGTTTTTTGAAGTAAGAACCCTTAGTCGTGTAACGTTATTACGTAACTTCAAAATATAAAGCAACAGTTGTGAAACCCAAGTTGTTCTGGGAAATGCAGACAGAATAATTTTTGAATTCAAGAATGCTCTCCCCGGGGATACAACCTATTTAAAATTCTTATGAACTTGACAACTCAACACCTTGTATACATAAAACCCCCGGGAGGGTAGATGAAGGAGTGCAAGTTTCCGAACTGATGGCTTAAGACATTGATATTCGTGTTTCGTTCACAGTATTTTTTACCATCTTTCTCAAGCCAGATAAGTATATGTATTTATGTTTAATAAGACATTATATTTACGTAATCAACCCTTACAGTTCTCATTAAGCCGACTGACAAGCAGTGCTACCACGATTAGTTGCCATCCACGTTACGTTAAGCAGTCGATTTCTAGGGCTCTCTCGGTTCGAGGACACAAGATTTGCAGTGAACTGAGGGTAATACATGAGAAATTTGTGTTAAAAACGTCGTAGTAGAGCCCCCCCCCCCCTCGAAACTGATCCATCAGAAAGTTTCGATATTCAGTACCAGTCAACACCACAACAAGCGAAAAAGTACATTTGTCTACACCCTTTTGCAAGATTGAAAGAATGAATAGCGCGTTTAAAGGGACCAGTCCAAATATCCTTCAAAATAAGGTTTTTTTTCTCAAGCTGTTAATCGCAACATCTATTGGTGATATTTTGCCCGACACCCTGGCGGAGGTCAACCAGCTGCTGGACGTTTCCACCGAGGTGTCTTTTATTGTCAAAAAATCTATCACCAAAATATAAAATATCTGGTGCGTAGCAACACACAACTTTCCGCCACCCCTTTAAGTTCGAACACCACCTACATAGGCGGGCGCTATATCTTCAATCAACGCATTTTTACAGGGACATTGATGGAGAACAAAACGTAGGGACTAGTTAGCTGAGAGTACTCCGAAAGTTTGATCGAAATCGTTAGAGCCGTTTTTGAGAAAATTGGAATACCGATAAATTAATATTCGACAAATCTCCTTTTCTGAGTTTACTTGGCTTATATCTCCGTTCAACATATATATACAGAAATAATTATGGAGAACGAAATGTTGGTATGGGTGAATATAAGACACTCCATTAGAATTTATCACATCTGGTGAAAAATTTACCCTGGAATTCACGGAAATGTTAGAAAAAACGTTATTTTTGACACATTTTGATTTTTATCTCTGTTCAATGGACCGTCACAGGAACATTTATTGGAAAGAATATGTAGGTATTAACTATTTGAAAACATCCGGTGAGTTTGGTGAAAATCGCTGAAGCCGTTTTGCCAAAAAGTGTAAAAAACCTATTTTTGCTTCAGGGGCCCATATCTCCGTTCGCCGTATTTTCATGGAGATATGTATGGAGAAGAAAAGTTAGGTATTGATTAGGAGAAGATAATTTGAAAGTTTGATCAAAATCGTTAGAGCCGTTTTCGAGAAAAATGCGAAAAACCCTAGTTTTTGGTACATTTTCGTCCCCCACCCCCCCTTCCCATAGGCCGAAATCGTCTATAACCTTATTTTGGTGTCTACAAAAATAACGAACAAAACAAAAAAAGAACCAGCTCAATCGGATCAGCCGTTCTCCCGCAAATCGAACTACAGACACACACACACACACACACACACACACACACATACACACGGACCACGCGCCGAAATTAGGTTTTTTAGACTCAGTAGGGTCTGAAACGTCAAGATCTGAAGAAAACCCAAAATTTTTTTTGGGCCGATTACTATACTTTCCTTCCCTTCGGGTAGCGGAAAGTAAAAATAAATTTGTGTGTTTTAATGCTTGTTGCTAATTATAATGCTCTTGAAGAGTGGTATTCTCCACACGCGTATATATGACGTGATGCTGGTTGATGAACTGAGCATTGCCAGGAAGTGAATGGTAATAGAGGTTTAATGCTCGTACCGCTCAGATGGAAGTGTAAGTAGTAGCGGGTGCTATCCAGCTGAGCAGGAAGAGTTGCAAGGGGGCAACTGGAGTACGGCCAGTAGAAGAAAATAAGGAGGGCTATGAGCCTTGGGAGATGGTAAGACGAGTGAGGCACAGCCCAGAAGGAGCAGTGGACCAGGCAGCTGATTCCAGCACCAGAGTAATGGTGGATGATGCTTCCTATGCCATCTTCCTCTGCAGGCTGGTGACGCATAGTTGAGGACATGGTTGGCTGGCTCACACCAGAGGCATTCGTCAGCACCAAGATGAGTTCTGACGAAAACCGGAGGCGCATTTGCCCGGGCAGTACTCAGTCAGAAGAGGATGGATCCAGTATCTCGCAAGGATGAAAGATGAAGATATGGAGGAAAGACCTCTCCTGATACTCCCAAACTGTTGCGCTAATGGAAGCATGTATAGGAATGGTGGCACGCTGCAAGATCCTCGGGTGGGTGAACAGAAACAGAAAGAAAAGCGGCCACCGCAGAGAGACATTGTTTACATTGTTCCAAACGATTACGGGTTGGTTCTTAACACTCAGGAAAAATTCATGGGGCTATTCGTGGCAGACCCTCACTCCTAAATGTTACGTTGCGTACCTTTCTCCCTTTCCAAATTTAAATACGTATAAATTGTTTAAATAAATATTTAAATAGACTTGCAAAGCACTGAGGGGAAGTAAATTAAATACGAAGGAGACTAATAAAAGCTCACAGGGTAATGATCAAGCTTTAGGGGTTCCTCAGTTTTGGCTTAGCTTGGGATGAAAAAGTAGAATGCGCTAAAAAAAGTGTCACTCTGATTTAGTAGCTGACACGGATATTGGTTGCATGTAGGCAACTGAAGAACCAGACATTCTTTTTCGTATTTCTTTCTCTCGTTTTTAAGGATTCCAAGCACACACACAGCGACGTCGACGTAGCGGCGTATTTTAATTGCAATTTTTTTCTTACGAAACATAAATAACGGAAGAGTTGCAAGGGCGTCCATTTAGTTCGTAGCTCCTAGCGGTTTGTTGTTACGCGCTATTGAACGAGCCCCTTCCGCGATCCCTATTTTGTTTCTAAGATGAAGTCCGTGGTATATGAACTGGAACCAACTTGTAAGGAACTTGTGGTTTCGAATATTAGAGGGTGTTGTAGGGCGCAATTCAACCGCAGGCCGCAACGCCGCTCAACCGCAGAACACGCAGAAAATTCATTTGGGATACAGTTGAGACAATATAAAAACTCTTTGCTAATGGGGTGTGGCTCAGAACACGACTTCTTAAATGTTCAATATATTGGTAGTTGTATTCACTCGTTGATATTTAGTTCCATACGCACACACGCACATATTTATTTATTCCACGACGTCGTACGTGTGGATCACGTACAAAACAACTGTTCGGTGCTCACGTGATGCTGATTTAAATCGAGGAAGAGGGATAGGAACAGAGGAGGAGAATAGGGGTTCAGGACAATTGTGTGGCTTTTTGCCTTTGTGCCGCTGTCGCAGTCAGAGCCGGAGCCCACTGTGCTGGTTATGCCACCATGCGAACCCATTTTGGCAACCTTGCGTTGTATTTCCTATGCCCGGTCAGTAAGATCTTTTTTTTGAACGTAGGTGGAAGGGTCTGCTCCTAGTGGCCCCATGAATTTACTCCTGATTATTGAGAAACCAACCCTGACCCTGTGCCGTTTAGCACATTGCACCAGGTTGGTCCTTTCTGTGATGACAGCGCGTCTTTTTTGTCCTCTTCGTCCTCACGAGAACCTTGCAGCGTGCAGCAATTCCCAACATCGTTCATTGTTAGATACTGGCCCCGGATCAGAGAGATCCCTCCTCTTGTGGCTGAGCAATGCCTGGGAACATTGAGCAATACATCAGAATTGAAGAGGGTGCAAACAAATGCCTCTCGTGAGAGCTAGGCAAATGCGCCCTCCACAGTGTGCCGCCAGGCCGCCCACTTTTGGCACAGAAAGATGGTATGGGACTGTAGTGCTGGCAGTTTGCTTGTTGCCATTCCGATTCGGCGAAGGTACGCTCTATGTGCTCCATGTCCAGTGATGGACTGGGTAGAGTAAAAACCCACTCACTATGGAGCCACCCGAGCCCTAGGCCAAGAGTTGGAATCAGCTACCTGGTCCACTGCTCCTTCTGGGCTGTGTCCCACTCATTTTACCACCTCTGAATGGTCAAATACCTTCTTCTTTTGTTCTCCAGTTGTTCTCTTGGTGTGTAGCTCTTTCCAATCTGCTGTCAGAAGGTGGTAGCATTTATGATGACAGTTTACTCGACCAGATCAGTCCGCAATGAGCTAGAATGTCTTGAGAGCTACTCCTTAGAAATTTCTCCTGTAGACAGCTTTTTTGCTTGGGCTGTTAGTCTCGATATTTGTTGAAATTGTGCGTGTTGACTCCAGACGCTTTGAGACGCAGCATTTAGCTGGAATTTTCGAATTTTAACAGCGTTATCTGACTTCTCATATCAAATGCTCATTCAATTGCGTCAGGACCTTACTCACTTGGTTCGCAATTGTTGACACACTTCGCAGGGGATTGTGACCTCTTGAAGCTGATTCTTCAGAAACTTGATTAAAACGAGGGTAACGCGCGATGGTTTTGCGTTATATGAAATGACTAATCGAAAAAGTACCGTAAGTGCCTTATTCACCGCCATTTTGATTGCACTTGATGCCTCGCCGTAGCTAACGAGCCTCAGGTCGACTTCCTCAGTTTCATTGGGGAGCCAAAGAACGCTCTGGCCCATAAAAATGCCTCATTCGACGTACTGGAGGAGTCGATTACACGGAACGACTCGGCTAAAGAGATAAAAAGGTCCCTCAATTCGCCGCTACTCTCTCGCGATGACGAGCGATGAAATGAAACGGCGCATAAAGAGTGAGACGTAACGGTAGCGGAATTTTCGCGTCAAAACAGCCGACTCGTTTTGGTTTACGTTCAGTTACTGTGTTAATGAACCGGGTCGTCCTTAACCTCATCCAGTCATCTCAAATCCTGCTGGGCCCACCTTTTCCGCTCGTCAAGTCCATTCGACAGACTTCGCGTTTTAGCAAACCCAGCGGTATGTTAGTCCTCCTTAACTCTAGGATCTACAGCCCTCGTTGACATGGTCAGGTTAAAACCAAAGAGAACTCCGACTCAGGCAGCAAGGCAAGGCTCTTCTGCGTCAGCGAGGATTTCCTTACTATTACTTATCAACTATTGTTGTATCTATCTAACTTGGCTACTTTGGCTCAATTGAAGTTATAATCGTCCTTGAAGCGAAGGAGGAGGGATTTGCCTATTGTAGAAACGACATTTTCCCCTGACATAGTTTTGTAGTTCGGAAACTTCAGAAGGCAGCTCTGAAGGCTCTTCCTCAGAATTCGTTAAGTTACCCAACCATTTTCCATTCAAATCTCCTTCAGATTCAACAAGACATTGCACCTTTTCTTTTTAGCCATTTTCTCGGCATCTTCTATCCAACTTCCTGACAACTTTTACTATCACCTTTCCTTTTTACCCAACTTTCTTATCACTAAGCAACCAACGACTGTTACCCAATGTTTCCATGATTTTTTGAGTCCGTACTCAACAATTTAATTTAATTTATTCATTACAGTTTAATGATTAACAAATAGTTCTATTTCCTAAGATAGAAAGAATAGATAAAAACACGTGGTCATCGCATCATTTAACGTATCTCTCCTTCGAATTTTATTTTTTGCTATCATTACACAATTTCTCGCACCACTTACTCAATTTCTCAGGAATTATTATTATGTTCCCCCATGACATTTTAAAAAATGTTTCCCACCAATGTTGCAAGATATTTTTACGCTGTGATTTCAACTCTTGAACTTTTGACAAGCGTTATGCTTTATTTTCGAACGATTATTACTCAATCCAACTTTTCCGCAATATGTGCAGGCAAATGACATGGTTGCCGCGTTGACAGTGCCCTGGCGCGGGGTGTGGTGTAACAAAATGGTGTGAGAGAAGGCCAGCGTTCTAGGGAGGAATCACGGCCGTATCTGAACTTGTGGGCCTTTTATGGTCGATTACCCTATCACCCCCCCCCCCCATCACCACCTTGGATCTATCGCTCGGTTCCCATGATTGCCTTAATTGATTTAGTGTAGTTTTGGGAGCTTCGAAATGTGTGTGCTGGAAGGACGCTACAGACAGCCGCCGCAGGAGTTACCACGACGTAGCTTCTTCAGAGGAACTCATCACTCAACATTCCTCTCCTTCGAATTCGATAGTCAACCTTACGGAGCGACGTTGCTAAGTCTCCAATATCACATTTTCCCATACCAATGATTAATTTAGGAAACCCGATTGAAGGCTTTTGTCAGGTCTATGCTCATTAGCTGCGTCTTCTTGCGAAACCAAGTGATTGATGGATATCACTCATCAGAGATTTGAAAGAGCCCTTCGCTTCAACTCTTCAGTTGCCATCTCCCTTGAGTTTAGAAAGTCATGCCAACATTTAACGGAAAATAAACAACAAAATCAGCGGTTCAAGGAAGACGAAAATAATAAACAGACATTAGGAAGGCACAAACCTATTATCGTCAACTTCCCAAAACCAAACAAAGGACCTAAGGTTTAATTATCTTGCGAAAACAGCCCTTGCCTCTTTCCCTCGCCAAATAATCAAGCTGCGGTTGACTTTATTAATAGAAAAAACGGTGCTAGCAGAATTGACCGAAAACACTTTAAGCACCTAAAATTGGAAAAAGCAACGGCACTATGGGAACATGGTTCACTACAGGATCGCAAAATATCACTCAATGGGTAGAAGGATGTCGTAGTCCCCTAAGCGCATCTCATGGTTTAAAAAGTCACATCGTCCGCAGTTTTACAAATCGTAGCTGTCACTATTTGTGACATCTGAAGCTCCCCAGCGGATTTTTGTTATCTCCAACGATTTAGTTACTTGTTCATTCTTGTAAATAAATCATTTTCCATTTAAGAAGATAATTTAGTTATTCCGTAGGAGGATGTTGAACACACCACTTGTTGCGATCATATCCTATCAAATGCCAACTAATTGGCCTCTTCAAGTACAGTATTCTTGAAACAGTCCGCCTGACTTACACTAGAGAAAATTTCGAGAACGCGAAAGCCTCAATCTCTCGATGCCACCGGTTGAGCTTGAACACCCAGTTTTCAATCTCGTTAGGGTGGGGTTTTTTAGGAGGTCTCTATTGCCCGGTGGTAGACAGGTTTTCCGATAGTTACCACTTCTTTCGAATCTGAAAAAAACGAAAGCAAAGAGAAAGTGAACGTGAACCTGTCAAATAATTCGTCCTTCGTTTGGAATCGAGCGAGACTTTCTTATATGACGTGAGGCCGGTCAGAAAGATTAGTAAAAGGCACTCATTGGATTAATCTGAGCGCCAAGAGCAGGGCGCAATCTACATTCCAACTATCGGAATCCGTCATTATTCGAATATTACTATTTGAGAAGTATAGGGATAAGTGTGAAGAAAGTTAGTCAAAGGAAACGGCAGCAGTTTGAACCCCGGAGTTTCGTGGGCTTCTCCTAATTATCTTACCAACATGATAAGAACGTCGTGTGTCATACAAGCGGGGTTTACAAGGAAAAAAGCGTATTAAAATTGATTGTTCGGTATTTTTCGAGCTACTCCCGTGTTTTTTTCCGCTGATGATAATGTTATATTACTGTTTAAGTTTTTTGAACTGATCCCACCAAATTTCGTCAAAAACTGTTATAGAAGTAACTGAGGAAAAAAATTGGTGATTTGATCGTTATGACGACTATAGTTACTTTCTGGCTTTAATGCTGAAAAAATTAACAAAAACGGCAGTTTCATCGGAAAGACGCTGTGTTCTGCGTCGATTTCTAGGTATTTTTTAGATGCTGGGTCGAATGGAACAGTTCTCAGGGGTGTACGTTTGCGTCTAGACCGAAAATAGTAATTATGGGGAGCCGAAGTCTACTCCGGCCGAGGCCTAGGTCTAACAGAAACGAACTCGTCGGATAATAACTGCAGCGGAAGTAATCGTTTCATCATTTGTACTACCTACCTCCTGTCTCATTAAAACCACCCGCCAGCTCGACTCGCAATGTCGCGCCAATTGACTGGAATATCTAGTTGTCGCCATTCCGTTCTAGTCAGGCCATGTTCCGTATGATTTACTGGTATTTTTCGATGCGGAATTAAATGGGATGGGTCTCGGAGGTGTGAGACTACTTCAAGCTGTGCATGAGAATAATTAAACCGTTGTGTAATAATTTGAAGAGTTTTTTCGTTATTATTATGCTCGTATGACAGTGTTCGCGAAAAGATTGTTCATGTAGTTCAGAAAGTAGCTTAATAGAGATAATGAAGTAATTATAGACATCGCGTGAATTTCCGAAGTTCAAACCATTGCCGTTTCTTCGACTGACTTATTCCAGAACAAATAATACATACGTACACAAACAAAAGTGGAAAAGTGAATCACGGCTTATCAATCAAGGTCGTTACAGAAGTAGGGGTAACCCAATCAATTCCTGAACCTCAATCGTTACCATTGCCTGCACGAAACTTTGAGTTAAGCTCTACCAAGTTCGTTTAAACTCCGTGAAAGGCATGTTTGATTAGTTGGTAGAGTTACGAAAACCATTGAGTGCGCGGGGAGCTGAGGAAAGTTGTGTGATGCGTAACCGCAGGTTTGATATTTTTAATGCACCAGTTATCTCAAAGGTAATGGAGATTAGTTCGTATTTCTTTGGCAAATGAATCGCTCTTTTAGCCAATTTAAAAAGGTGCAAAACGCTCTTCGTCATAAAAACAGTTTCGGTGCAGTTCTATTTCAAAGCTCATATTTCATAGCATTATCGTTCGACTGATTTTTAGCGTACCAATGCGAAATGTGCGATGTAGCATTTGCGTGTGAGAATTAGCGGATGAAGATCACCGACCCCTCGGCCAATAATCGAACGTTCCCTTTAGATTGCAATCTAAATGCTAATCTATTCTTCGCTTTCGGCGTATAAATTATTTTTATTCGGAAGTCGAGAACGAGGTAAATAATGTTCTAGTCGTTACTGGCGGAATTTTATCGTCTATCGGCCTATTAGAGCGATAATCTTATATCGATTTCAAGCGTTGTTTTTCAACACAATTAAATGAGCCGTCGTGTAATCAAAAAGTCTTCGGACGTTCGCAAACTCAATCAACGTGTGACAGGTTTGGCGATTATTTATAATGGCCAGCTCTGAGAATTTAGTTGGCTAGAAAATATAAGTCTCGAATGTCATTAAACTGTTTCCTGTTCGCATTCAACAATATTTGAATCTTCGACGTTAAAAACCTGTGTATCACGTCCTGAATTGGTAAGTAAGTAAGTTCGTCCCACCAATTACGTCCTGTAGTTTCTAACCATTTTTTCGGGTATTGAGTCCCATGAAGTTCCATATTCACCTGAATACCCAGCGATGTTCAGAAATTCAATGGCATAAAATATCCAGCTGCAATGTTACGCTTTAGATTAGTGAGTTGCGTACATTTTTTGTTGGGCGTAGGAGGGCTCTACACATTATGGGCCTCTGAATGTACTCCTGCGTATTGAGAACTAACCCGGAACCATTTAGCACATTGTATCAGTTTGGCTCTCACGCCTCTATGCGATTGATCGCAGCTCATTTTTCATGTCCTCTTCACCTTCACGAGAATCTTACAGCTTGCCACCATTTCCATACATCCTCCCATGCTGCCCAAACTTCCTGCACTGCAGTTGGATGGTGTTTCCCCTGCTATCTTCTCGTGCCACTGGGGAACACCGTCACAGTCAGTGAGGTCACGCCAGAGGCACTCGTCCGCCCCATGTTGCATTGCGAGGAAAACTCAAGGCGCATTGCTCACCCAGAAGAGGATGGATCTTTATGATCTGGGGACTGTATCTCGCAGGAATGAAGACTAAGATATAGAAGAAAGACCGAATTTCCCAAACTGCTGGAAGGATGCTGATAGATTCTCGTGAGAGTGAAGGAGATAAGTAAGAAGAGCTGTCTTCGTAGAGAGGCATGAGGACCAACCTGATACAATGTGCTATACAGTTACGGGTTGGTTCTCAATACACAGGAAATATTCATGGTGCCATTAGGAGCAGAACCTCTCTCCTGCGTGCCAAAGGAAAAAATCCTCTTCTACCTGAGCACTCCCAGCTATAATCAGAACTCAACCCCTGGTGCGAGCTAGCCAACTGTCCTGCATTCCATGCGCCACTGGATTGCCCATGAGACGATGGCATGGGACCAATTCGGTGCAGGTACGCTCTAAATGCTCACGTCCCGTGAGGTACTGGGTAAGGTAGAAATCCACTTCACTGCGGCGCTGTAGGAGCTAAGGACCACGTTCTGGCATCAGATACCTAGTAAGATCGCCCCTTTTGGGCTGTGCCCATTAGTCTTGCCACCTCCCAAGGGCAAACTGCCTTCCTCCTTTTATTCTTATAGTAGTACTCCGGTTGTTCTCTCGATGAGTACTGCTCTTTCAACTTGGCTGCCAGAAGACGTATTGGGATAATACCTGTTACCACCAACTGAGATCCTGAGAAAGCATGCAGTACGAGTTGCATTCAATTCGAACTACAGTCAGTGGTACAGTTTGGCACCCAGCGTATGGTACAGTTTGGCACCCAGCGTATGCCATCAAATGCTCCCTTCACTTCTTTTAACTCAATTACACAACTAATCGAACGTCTTAGATCTAGCATATCTTCCATCCACCATCTGCCATCTAGCATTACTCGATGACAAGTAATTAGTCCAGGATTGTGGTTTGAGGCTATGGTAAAAAGAACTTTCCCCTCCACCACATGTCTCCCTACTTGAGAATTCGAAAATGATCGTTTGAATACTCAACGAAAAGAATAAGCTACAGTACTGTCTAAAACTCTAGAATCTTACAATTTCTTGGGTTAAAAAAGGATTTGTTCTTACAACAGATCGATCAACACAAATGCGGTGCTAGCTTTAGTCAACCTGTGTAAGCAAGGTACAGCCAGTAGCCAGGCGCTACCTCGAAATATAAAACCTGGCTTTTACGTATCTTGCGCGTGATTACGTTATTACCCAATATAAGAACAGAAAAAGTGACCGAGGTAACGTAATGCAGTTCAAATATAAAAATATTTTACTTGAAGCGTATTGCTTATTACTAGAACTATTTTGCTCTGTGCGCTAGGGCCATGTTGAGAGAGGAATTGTATCGGGCCACTCTGTTTGCGCCTAGTGGGTGCGCGATAGTATACTGTAAAATTGGTGGACGGGTTTTCAAAATAATTTTACGCAACTGGGAAAATCCCCCCCAGCAGCCTCGAATGGGCCTCGTATGTGGGCGTACATGAACCATTTCGTGTCCTCGAAATTCCCGTGCAGTTGGATTCCTGATGCGACGTCCCCAATACGTCCTCACCATTCTCGCCCAAAACGCAAGACGACCTTGAGGTCCATCCCTGAAACCTGCTCCGGCTGAGAGCACGGTACATGCGGCCTCTCACAAGAACACGATACATGCTCTGCTGACTCCGCCTCGGGGAATTTGCCACTCTGTCCCTCTGACTCACTAATCTTGGCCAGGATGTACTCAGGGGACAGTGACCTGTGCACAGGCCTCACACCATCTGGATACTTTCTCCAGACTGAGGTTCTCTCTTGTTTGCTCCCTGGAGAGTTTAACAAATAACCTTGACTGCCTTGGGTCTGGCACATCCCGCTAATTTGAAGCTCTGGATTTCTCCTCCCACTAGCCAAGTTTCTCTATCAAGCGGCTCTTGGTGGGCCCTACGACGGGCTGAGGTACACTGGTCCACTGGCAGCGCAGATCCTTTTCTCGCCCGTTTGTCTGCCTCCTCATTCCTGGCGGCATGAGAAGTGATTGGTCAAGATGGAGCAGTACGTGATTTTGTGGGAAGTTATTCTCCTCATAGATGCTTGTAATTAGAAATTCAGTGAATCAGCCAAGAACAAACTTGAAGACGGCCAGAAAAGGAGTGTTGGCGTTCTCATAGAGGCAGGAATGCGCGCCAGAATAGGCGTGTTCATTTGTGTTGAGCAGATTGTGATTCTGGGGGCACTTGCGCGACTGGGTCGAAGGGCGCACAGAGCATCCGCGCTGAGTCTTAGTACAACGAAGTAGTCCGGATGTGTGAGGAAAACCGCCAAAGATGACTCGATATGGAAGAGATCGAGGGAGAAAACCGATGGAGTTATCACAAGACCTTACAAATTGACTGAAGGGCTCAAACTTCCTGAGATTGACATTGCGACTCGTCCGCTCGATAACAATCGCTTTTCCTTTCAAAAATTCTCGGGAAGTAAAACACGAGAAAGTTATTTAGGTGGACGTTATTCGTTCCGCCGGCCATTGTCCGTCGCCTTGTTCCGCGTTTAAAGAAATCTCAAGTTCTTCATTGATCCTCGGAGGTCTGAGGGCAGCGCGAGTCATCTCCTTCAAAATTTCTTTTCTCACTCAGACGAGTGCGCTTCAACGAGGACTCATTAAGTCATTAAATACGAGAGCGAATTAAGAGGGTTTCGTGCCGCCAGCGCGGGGAAAGCAATTTTCAGAAGCTTTTGTTGGCACGAGGTGAATTAAACGGCTGTGAGTCATTTGAGGTCTTTCTTGCCCAACAGAAAGGCGGATCCAGGATGTGATCCTATGTCATCGTACAGGTCACGGAATAGCTGATTAAATTCCCTTCTTTTGTGCGCCTCAAACTGGTTTGGTGAAATCATTGAGCGACACAGGTTGAAGAAAGTGGCTAAACGATTGTGCGTTAGTGGTTTCTAATGAGCTTTTGTTATCGGGAAATCACCTCACAAACTTATTTGAACTGAAGTAGGAACGCGCGCGATGATGAACGAAGAATAAAGAAGAAACAAATCGCTTAGATCTCGGTGTAAAAGGCGCATGTAAGACATGGGGTCTGGGGCCTTAGCGGCCTTCACCCCTCTCCTGCTTATACTCTAATTTACATGGTCATGAATTTAAATTGAGATCACGACCCCCGTGTATTCAACCCATTGGCTTCACGTCCAGTGACACTCTGCCTGACGGTGTTGTGTCAGTGGCTGTGGGAGAAGCCTCCCGTGGTGCCATTCAAGTTGATTAAGAGGCAGGCCCCAGCGCAGGAATCTCCAAGGGCACGCACGCTCAAGTCTCACCCCTGAATTGCAATACCTAAGCCAGGGAGTTTTGTCCATCCATACGTGCGCTCCTGGTCCTAAACATACGCTTATGCCAAAGGTACAACTCCAACACCCAAAAACCCCCTGGACACCAAACTTCCCTGCACGACTGGACCTCGTCAGTAACATGCCCCTGATATGGCTTCAGCAGACATTCTGAGGGGTGAGGTTGCCTTGACTAGTACAGGGCAAGCCGAGAGGAGGGGGACGCCCTGGGTATATTCGCTTATCTGGTCTTCACCCGCCAATAAGAGAGGAAGACATCCGAATAACTTCTTATAAGATTATTCTTACATTAAATAAAATAATGAGTTTTACTCTTGACAATTCGAAACACAAGATGACTTTCTATTATCTCCCCAAGGGACAATTGTGACATCAAGTAGTTGTTACACTACTCTCAACTGATATTGTAATTCTGAACTGTTGGAGCGCCATTATGCTGATTTCCATGTACAGTGGATCCAATTTTTGGTTTATTATTCATTCTGAATAATAACCCTATGTTTTCGGTCACAAAAAATGTTTTACAAACCCCCCTCAAAATTTGATACTTTACGTTTCAAGACATGGGGATTCCAAATCTGCAATGTCCGTTCGCTGTCGGGGCCGTTTTGAGCCTTTAACGTGGTCTAAAAAATTCGTTCTTTCGCCCAAAAATCCCATTTGGTATCTAGTTGTGCCCGCCATCTCGGCAATCCGATCGGACGAAGCCCATGGTTGTTATGGGCAAAAATTAACGAAATGCAGTATAATCGCAAATAAGCCGTGTTTCGTATCGTTTTCAAGACCCGCTCGACTCGCAACGCCATTTGGACTCGCAACCTCCTGCCAATTGCCGAGCGAGGGTTCGCTGGAAGCCCCCGTCCCAATTTCCCCGGCTCTTTTTGCCCGACGGGGTGGAGGAAGGTTAAGGCCACTTCCTCCGCACACCCCTCCATCGGATCATAAATGCCTATAGACGTTTACGGGCGCCTGGCGTTGGGGGAATATTTAGTTTCCGTAGTTCCATTGTAGTCAGGTCATGTTTTGTATGGTTTACTAGGTGGTCTCGGAGCAGTAATACTAGGTCAAGCTGTTCATGAGAATAATAAACCATTGTGTAATAATTTGCAGGGTTTTATCAAAGAACCCCAAAAGTGCTTTGAAGCCACAAAGACGTGTCCTACTGCACCATATTTGTCTTAGAAGGGAATGTGTTAACACTTAGGCCAAGGCTAAGGCAGACTGATCCGACAGTCATTAAGAAATCGAACTGTGCTCTGTGTCTGTTCGACGTGGACCGTATTTGGTGTTTGTGTGTACTTATTACGAAATGCAGTAGATAAAAAGCCACTAACACAACTTGTTGGCAACAAAAACAATCATTTTCTTTAGAAATTGTATCTTAAATCGCGTTGTGCATTACTTTCTTAGTAGACGGGATAACGATGGAAGGGTTGTTAATTAATTGCTACCCGTGCTCAATTCAATTCATGACAAACTGTTTTACATTGAAAGTAATATTGTACACTATTTAATAGATATAGTGCACCTGTATGTACAATATGTGAACTTGCCGGTCAATAACTATGTATATGTGGTGGAATGATGTTTCTGGACTCCACTATCTACAAAAGCTGCATCTTATTTTTCATTTTATTTCACGTACTCAAACACACTTATGTGTCGCCATTAGCTGCTCAGTAAACCCGTCAGGGCCTTTTTTTAAACTAATGATAGGAAGGGGGGAGTGCCAAGCGAAGGGATCCTCACCTTTAGGTAGCAATCGTCAACGTTCTGCCCGTCTGTTACATGCGTAATTGTCAATGCTCACGTATTTAGTTTCCATATCTGCAGTTATTCAGTTTTGAAATCTACTCCTATTTAGTGCCGTCGAGGGGAGAGTAAGCTCTATAGACAATTGTACCCCAAACGTTATAATCAAAACTAGTTTCGTTCGGAATGCGCGTGTTCTAAGTGCTTCGCCACATCTTTAGATTACGCAGAAGGACAAATCCCGAATGTAAACGTGCAAAACATAACATATACATATAACTAATACATATGCTGCTGGGCCTCTTAATATTAACAATTTCGTTGCTTTGTGGTTTTCAGTGCTCAACGTTGCTGCTGGAAAAGCTCCCATGCAAGTAAGCTCTGAGGCTGGTGGAGTCCCACAAAAGGGCATTGATGGAAGCACCAGCTCGTTCTTCAATTCGGACACCTGCACGTTAACTCGACCAGAGCGGGTTCCTTGGTGGTATGTCAACCTTCTAGAGCCCTACATGGTTCAACTCGTTCGTCTGGATTTCGGGAAACCCTGTTGTGGTAAGCCTATTTCCCACCTACAAACTATTTAGTCCTCTCCGACATTCTCTCTTTTTGAGGAGCCTCCTGGCGTTTATCATTTTCAAAGAAACCCATTTGAAGGTTTGAGTCAATTATTGATGGTGGCCGAAGGAATCTGGCCTTTTCTGAAACGGGTTCGGAAGAGAAGCTTGTGAGTAGGGCAGGCTCAGACGAGCCGTCTCCATCGTCAACCCAACTCTCAAACACGAGGAACAGTAGCGAATGAGGGAAGGAATCAATATATTCTACAAATCAGATACAGGTCGATAGATTTGAGAAGAAAGACCTCACAGTCCTAACTGCTGGTTTTGCCAGGATGAAGAGGCACCTTCCATCTCTTCGATGAGTGTAAATTACTAAAGACCTAGTGGCTCTCGTTTATTGAACCAGCGAGAAATTCTGATACTCGAAAACTCAGCGAATATCTGATTTTAGTCACATCGGCTCATTCCTCCTAACGTAAAACAACTGAACCTGTTCTTGTTAAATTAAAAGTAATGCGTTGACTTCCTTTTCAGGTAAAAATAAACCAGCGACGATCGTGGTTCGAGTAGGAAACAACAGACCAGACTTGGCCACTAATCCTATTTGCAACAGATTCACCGGCTACTTGGAGGAAGGTATGGCACATCGTATCTTACAATACTCAAGTTTCTGTCGAAAGCTAAATTGTGTAACTCATGGCTTTTGCACCATGTGTCAGAGAACACAATAACATGGGTTAGTTTCGTGTGTGTGTGTGTGTTTAGGGGAGACAGTTAGAAATTCATAGCAGATAGTGGTGAGACTAAATAAGTGACACTATCCCAGTACCTGGAGAGTAGGGGAGCAGTCACTGTGCACTGTGAGTGTGATAAGCGCACTGCAGCCTCTCGTTTCGGCGAGGAAATTACGGCTATGAATACTTCTTGAAATTGTGGTTGGGGAGGGGAGGGAGTGTCAGCAGTTACGCCGAAAATGAGAAGCCCCCGTCCCCTCTGTTTTTTCCTTCAATACTCAATAAACTGGAAAGCTACAGCCAACAAGAGGTAAGAGGGAATTTAATTCTCTATCACAGCCAGACTAGGTCATTCTACCCGTACCTACATCTACTGTACTTTTCCTCGTAGTAGTAATAACTACTACACACTTTCCTTTGCCCCAGACCTTCCTTGAAGCAAATTTTCTCAACTCCTAGGCTGTTCTCCCTCCTCACTTCCTTGAACATTTCTTTCTGTTTTACGGCGACTGGTCTTTTATTCCCCCATTTCCCCTCTCTCTCTCTCTCTCTCTCTCTCTCTCTCTCTCTCTCTCTCTCTCTCTCTCTCTCTCTCTCTCTCTCTCTCTCTCTCTCTCTCTCTCTCTCTCTCTCTCTCTCTCTCTCTCTCTCTCTCTCTCTCTCTCTCTCTCTCTCTCTCTCTCTCTCTCTCTCTCTCTCTCTCTCTCTTCGGCTTGACTCTTTCCTCCGTCTCAATTCTGAGTCTCTTTTCACTGTCCATATTTCTTCTTGGGACCACCTTCCTGTACACCAATGATAGGAAGTAAGTTCCTCTCCTTCCTATTTCTTTTTACAATCACCTAGTTATTCCCGTATGATTAGGAAAGTCCTAGAGAAATCACGTTTGGTGGTTCCATAGCTGTATATGTCAGTAATACAGAGGAGAAACGTGAACCCAACAACAATGCTGAGTGAGATCAAAAGGGTGAACTCTGTAGTAAGCCTTTCAATTGCTCAAACATTGTGTAATATGCGTGGTGGGATGTATAAAGTGAATGTGAAATTGAGGTCTGCGGATCCATCATTCAGCTGCCCACATGCCAGTTTGAATGGTATAATGGCCCAGTATTGCCAACATAATAGCAAGTTTCTGAACAAGAACAGCAAGTGAACATTTAAATAATGTTCCTACAGCTTTGTGTTCAGAGATACTTGGATGTTTCTTACCCCTGTGCTCCTAGCTCCACAAAGCGCTCATGTCCTATTTACATCTTTGCTATAACACGTCATTTCTTGTTTTCTCGCCAACAGTTCTGGTACTGGGAATAGTATGGGTGGTATTGTCTTAGTGACGCCAGTGTAAGAACTCTAACTGGGCTGATATGGTAATTGCAACTAGACGACTGTAGTTACCATGGGGAAACTATGGCTCAGACTCAACTTAGAGAAAACTTGAAAAGTTATTTATTCTCACCCGCTGCAGTCGTCATCATTTATATGTAATTTCTACATTAATGGCGCAACGCCATTTGACAAACTCACTTTTTTTACAATGTTTTCAAATTGAGGACTTTTTTTCAGGCAAACCGCTGTTTTTACCCTGCAATCCACCGATGCCAGGAGCCTTTGTGAGTGTACATCTTGAAGCTGCGTCTGCTTCTGTTCAGCTATCTATTTGTGAAGCTTTCGTGTACACTGATCAGGTAACTTAGTAAGATCTGATTTTACCTCATATTCACCGTTTTTGAATCCTAAGACAGAAATTTCGCAATCCATCAAGAGGGTTATATCAATCGCTCATGAGTAACGCACTGCTTGAAGTTTTACTAGCAAGAGCACGGGGACTCGCTCAGCATCCACCAAACCCAGACTTGTAGAAGCACGTTAGTTAGTGCCATTTACCCAGTCCCTCGGAGAAGACCTATGCCTAACAAGGGATGTATATATATGATCCCTGTGGATCTTTTACTGTGTTTACTTGAGACTAGTCTCAAAGATCAATTGTGACCAAGTTTTTTTTTTTTTAGCAAGAACCTTCTTCGCCAAGCTAGACAAAAACGGTTATACACTTGTTTAGAAGCAGTCAGAGTCGGACGGTTTGATTGCATATCCAACAACTGTTGCTTACTGTTCTTGGAACTGCAGTGGAGCATACATGGCTTTATGTTTCCTCTATTCTGGAATTGCAAGACTGAGAGGAGAGAAGTGAAGCTTCTCATTGAAGTCACTATGAATGGATCACGAAGGATCGTTCAATGTTTTGACTCAACCCATTTTCTCCCATGATGTTCTCGAATGTTGGGGAACACTCGTAAATTTCCCGTTCTTTTCATGAGTGTTCCCATCTCACTTGCCATTTATCTAATGCCTATACATCCATCACAGTTCCAGTTGGTAGAGTGATTGTCCTAGAGTTCAGCCCACTAGGGGAAAGATCTTGCTGTTGCAACACGCAATCATTGCAATGTTGATGTTGTGACTGTAGTATGTTGGAGACGCCAGTGACGTGAATACTAAGTGTCTTTCCAAGGCCAGCTTTTACTCCCTCACGAAGGATACAGCAGGCAAATTCTGTCCTGAGAGTTGCCTTGTATACCCCCTGGGAAACCTAGCGTTTTGCAGAGAGTACTGCCGCTTATTGTGTATGTGAGGTTAAGTGTGTATCATATCCCTGAGTAACATAGGGAATATGACAGCGAGAATTATAGACCTCCAACTGCAGGGTCAGTAGAGCTTCGTCTACATACACTTTTACGCTGTCTGACAGAGCCTCGTCAGTGGTATCAAGCAGGGACTATATGGAGGTGAGGTTGTGTAGACCTGTAGAGACCAACTGGAAAAGGAGGGATTGTTGCTCCCATCGTTATATTTGAATATTTAGTCCTTCCCTGCATGGGTGACTTAGTCACGTTGGCATAGCTGTAATGTGGCATTATAACTCTAAACATCTGCTCTTTACTATGTTTGACTACACACATCAAACCTGTAGCAAGTGATACTACACTGACATCATGAATAAAATGCCTTAATGTCCGCTCAGTACTCACTAAAGAGTGGGGGCAGGGAGTTGGCACACACCCTGAATACAATCACACCTACCCAAATGGCTTAGAGCACCTAGCTGGCTAACCAGCTACATCCATGGTGTAGCGCCACTTCATTTCTTCCTTCACAGGAGCAACTGCGGCCCAAAAACATCACAGATTTCTGCAAAGAAAGCGTAAATATTGGTCAGCAGGTATTAACCAGTTACGTAACAAGCAGAATGCCACACATATTCATTAAACTCAAATAAGAGCATTAGCATTTGCATAAAGTAGGCTAGAAACAATGACCCTCTGTTCAACATTGCTCATTCCAATTCATTTGAAGCAATAAGCAACTGCGCCCAGTTTCACACCAAACCTACTCACCACATGTATTTCTTTTCATGGACAGTGAATCTTGAACGTGCTCAATTAATGGCTTGGGTCGTAGCTTTGAATTCGTGAATATTTATGATTTCAGGCCCTTCCGATCGAAAGATGCCCTCAATTCAGAGATCAACCACCTGGCAGCACAGCAACCTATAACGGGAAGTGCTACATATTTTACAACAGACAGCCACTCAATCTGCGAGACGCTCTTTCATTTTGTAGAAGCAGAGGAGGAACATTAGTTGATGAGAGCAACCCAGCTCTTCAAGGATTCATCAGCTGGGAACTGTGGAGGCGCCATAGGTTAATACAATTTCCACATTCTTTACTGATTAGGTAATAGTGCAACAGAACTGGAGAGAAGACCTCAGACTGAAGGACCTGCAGAACCTTGTAACTAAGGTGAAGGACAGTCGTCCTTCAAGTGCTGGAGCTTAGCTGAGGGAGTAGATGTACTGAGTGAGTTGACAGATATGAGCAGACTGTGAGCAGCAGCGCTTACCCAGAAACCCTTCTTTTCCTTCGTCGGGCTCCCAATACAGTTTGCTGAATCCGAGGTCATTCTAATGCTGTGGAAGTTGAAACCTGAAATAACGAGATAATGGTCCGGGGGGTTTTGAAACGTTCAGTCTAGGATCTATCTAGTTCTTGTCACCATTTCAGGTTCTGTAAGTCACTAGGGCAGTACTTGGTGCCCACTAGCGCCAGAAACCCCCTGATAACACTCATGTTTCTTCAAGAGAAGCACGAGAAAAACTAATTAGCTGCCATATAGCACAAAAAGAAAAATAAAGAGAGGGGAAAACAATTAAAAGAACACTTCTGAGGGTTTCGATTTTCAGACACAGAGTAGGGGTACTGCAGCATTAGAATGCAACAGTCACAGTAGCACAGTTAGACAACAAGCCTCTATGAAAATAACTCATTCTGATATTAATCACGAGTTTAATGGGTAAAATAAGTTTATTTGTACAAATTGCTCGCTTGAGGAGCAGAAGAGGACATATGAAGAAGGAATTGTACTGCTTGACTACTACTTAAGACAATTTGTGGCTGTAGTGTACTGTACTAGCACGTAAAGCATATTCGGAGGATAAAGGTTCAGAGCAAGAGGTTGTATTTTCTGTCAATGACAACAGCTCACTAACAATCAAACCCCGTTGTAACGTAATGGCGTCAAAAGTTCTAAATTTGTTCATTGTCAACATGTTCATCCAAAACCAAAGTGGGTGAGAGTTTCAAGTCCCGAATGATCGCAAAATGAATTGCAAAGAGAGAAAAAATTGAAAATGAAAGAGCCCTAGGGGTGTTGATTCGCTGACTCTGTGGATCCAGTCAAGAAACACCCTATGTACAACTTTATGCGTTACCCCTGTCTCCATAACAAATCTAGTGACAATACTGGAGTAGAGTATCGTCAAACTGTAATTTGAACTTCAAATCATAAATGCACATTAAACTATTAACAATTGGTGAACTCTTATTACGAATTTTGATTACAGAAGTGACACCAGCAGCCAGTATTGGATGGGAGCTGTTAGAGACCACACTGACCGAAACAACTGGAAATGGATGAATGGTGATGATGTAACTGTCTCGTTTTGGAATCTTCCGGGAGGAGACGAAGACTGCGCTCGCTACGACGGTTCCAAGGGATGGCTTTGGTCAGACACTAATTGCAATGCAAAAATCAATTACATTTGCCAGCATCGTACGTACCATTATCAAATTTAAGATATTCTCTAATGACTTAAAGCAGTTTTATTAAGCCATTAACGTTAAAGTTGATTTGATTCAAACTGCCATCCGAGAAACTATGGAAGGAGCAGCCACTAATGAGGGTAGATTTACAATTCGAAAACTGGGCACAAATCAAGGTGGTGGAACATTGCTCCCTGTTGTAAGAGAACAAGCGTGAGAGGATTCGAAAATGAGCCATGTTGGGTGAAATTGTGGGGAATTAGACGAATTAGGTGCGGCAGGGTGAGTGCGATGAAAGGAGGAGGGGCAAATCCTGGTTGTCACAGAAGGCCTGACCAAGGACTGAAAGTCGCCATTGGTCCCAACCAGTTTGCAGTGGTTCTGCTAAAGTGACTTTGTATAGAAGTATTGGAAGCGCTCATGGAGACAAATGACATCAGGGTCGCTGCCGGTACCCATTGCCTCCCTCCCTGGGTTTGGAGAAGGGGGCTGCCTGGTCAGGGATCGAACCAGAGTCCGCTGGTCCTATCCCTACCTGGCTCGGAAGACCTCACGCCCCAACGCTCTTGGCCACCACGTGTTATCTCCCATACAAGCTGTGTCTATTTGCCAGGGATGGTTTTACGCAGTGGGATATTGGTGCTCAGACTGGGAGAATTTAGCCAGAATGAGAGGTGGTGGGGTTTGGAAGTAATTCCGACTACCGGTGGAGAAAGAACAAAACCAAAGACGGAGGAGTCCAATGTACATTTTTGTGGGAGGCACGTAATTGGCCACTGGCCTGTTTCCTCTTCCCTTGAAGAAAAATTGCGTAGTCATAGACAAAGCACTGGCGCATAGTATCAATATTCATGTACCAGTTAACTGTACTATTACCCCACTCGTACCTCTCCCTAAGTTATCTCAACTCTGTGAACCCTCGGGTCTTTCCTCGAACTTTGTGGAACATGTTCAGGAGCAGAGTATTTCCAGGTGTTAACAGAGCGAAACAAAATAGAGATGCTCTGTCACATCATTTTGTCTCGAGGTCTCCCTAACTGTTGTGACCCTTGTTGTATGAACTATTGTGCTTTAGTAAACGGCATGAAAGTGTGTCAATCAGTATGGGACTGACGACAATCTTGGAAGTACCAGAGCCATCATAAGATAGGCTACAGATACCTCCAAGCCTCTACTAACTAGGAAGGTATGTTTTTATCTATTAGGACCACTATTATTTGTTTCACGCACTTAGGGAAACTAACGCATTCATTGCAGACTAATTTGGTGGCAGATGACGTATTGTGACCACCTGAGTATTTGGAATGAGTGGGATGGTCTGGTAATACTGTCTCTAGCACCAAGTTGGGCATAACTGGTGAGGGAAACCAGTGAAACAAGAGAAAATTTGAAAAAATTATGCATTATTGACCCCACTAGCCTTTTTGTCCTACTGGTAAAAATCGTTGCCAGTGCATTTTCCCTTCCATGACTAGCCACCTGATTTGATGATTTGGTCAGAATAAATCCCTAAAATGTTATTAAGCAATTTTTGTCTTCATTAAACATTTTAGAACCTAAAGCATGCGGTCATCCAGAGCAGCCACCAAATTCGACGTTGAAAGCAGAAAACTACAATGTTGGAGCCTCTATCGAGTACACTTGTGACGAAGGGCATCTCTTGGTTGGACCAAACACGAGGCAATGTCTTCCAACTGGATTTTACAACGAGTTCCCTCCAGTTTGTAAAAGTGGGTATCCAATCACGGCTATAATTAGTTGTTAGGGTGTATGTAGTTTTCTGAACTCCAGTAAGTAACATCCAATAAGCAACTCTATGTCCAACTCGTCTATTTAGAACTAAAGTATCTACAATTGGCGAAGTTCCCACGTGTAACACTATTTTTAAAATTGCATTTTAGAACTATACCGCATCGCATTTCGGAAAATTACAATATACTTTTTTTGAACTCCAAGATAACTTTTCAGAACTCCAATTTGTTACACTTTTAAACCTACACCGAAAACTTGACTGCAAAGTTAGGGATCTGGGGGGTGGCAGGCTCCTTCTTGAAAAGTGTGTCTAGTACTTAGGAGGTGCCATTTCAGCCAACACCTCCAGTCATTTAAATGATCCTTGCAAGGTTTGCCTCACTATGAGCAGAAAGCAAGGCCTTTTGGGATGTGTGTTAAGATGAGACAATCCTCATCTACAAGACCATTTACTTAGGCATGATTGTTAGTGGTAGCAAGGAGAGTACTGGCCCAATCCCAGTGAGTTGCCCCACCAGTGGACCACCAAGACCTACAAGACAGCATCTACTGGTGCGATCCAAGTGATCACTGGCCAGTTGGTCATTGAGTGCATGGTGGACAAAAGGAGAATGAAAAGTAGCTATTCTTTTTCCAGGCCTAACTCCTCATAGAAATCTCCGCTGAATGAAAACTTGCAGCGCTGAATGAGTGGGCATTGAATAAATGTCAAGTGAGATGGGTGTCCACGTCAAAGGGATGTGACATGTACGTGTTTTTTCACCAACATCCATGAAAGTCTTAGGAGAAACTTACTGGACAAACCAGTTACAAGACGTGGCGTCATACTTCACTGCGCCTCTCCACTTCCTTCTTTCAAAGACTTTCCATCCTGCCCGTCCTGCGCCTTCAGTCCAGAGGAAACAAGAAACCATTTGCTGCTGCACTTTTGTTCCTATAACAATCAGCGGCGGTTGTTGGAAGAGCTGCCAAGCCTTCTACCTTTGACTGCTGCTAAGCAAGCTTAGTAAAAGATTATGACAAAAAACGTTGTCACGGTTGATATCTTCCCTTGAAACTTGCCACTTACGTAAATAGATGGATCAGGTGGGAAGCCAGTTAAGAACTCCTCCTAGATGGTATAGATTCACCAGGGTCTCACCTCTGTATTGGCAACAGCTCTCTACTGGAAGGTTAGCTTCGACCGATATAACGCTCTAATGAGTGTTAAGGCACAGTCATATTTATAAAGAAAAACGCATGTTGTCAGCATTTTAGAACTCCTTCGAGTCAAAAAGTATAAACTGCACCATTAACCCAGGAATAAGTCCTCTCAAATACCATTGCCTTCTTAAATAAACATATCTCTTGCAGGAATTCAGTGCGGGTTCCCAGCAGATATCAATAACGGAGACTACCAGCTGCTCAATGGAACGGTCGGATACCTCAGCCAAGTCTTGTATAATTGCAACGAAGGCTATAAAATGGTAGGAAGAGCACAGCTTATTTGCGATTTGGATGAAAGGTGGGATGGACCTCCACCCAGGTGCCAACGTGAGTGTTTCTTCAAGTTCGATTTCCTCTCACAAAGTATTAGTTTTTGCATCGAATAATACCGATGAGTTTGTTCTACAGCGATTTTATGTGGCGAGCCTCCCGTCGTGACAAATGGGGATATGTTCCTGTCCAACAACTTGACTATAGCAGGTACTGTTGTTGAATACTCTTGCACTTCAAACAAACACAAACTTGTTGGGCCTAAACAAATTGTTTGTATGGACAACGGGAAATACGACAAGGCCCCACCAACTTGCAAAGGTACGTTTTTCTTTCATTTCCTAATTTGTGTAACGAAGGAAAGTAAAAGTCAATTCCACTGAAATCCTCCTACATTACAATGTTGGAAGTCTTTGGTTCCTGCAGGCGGGTGTTCTGACTCCACCCATAGGGTTTGGCTTCTGACTCCTCGAACGTTGTGTGCACAAAATTCCAAAATGGTATAAGATACCTTCAACACACCTTGAACAGCGCATCAGTTCTGTGTCTATTACAACCTTTGAGTCAAGATAAAGTGTAATGCCTCACGTACTGGCATCTTTTTCGATGCGCATCGTGTGCGTACCACCAGGTATCACACTTCAGAGCCAGCCCTCGGAAACACAACCGTTTGCGGCGCGTTAAACTGACTATTGTTTCATGTAGATCGTCAAAAACAGTTCGAATCCTTCAGCACAACACAAATAAGAGTTGCCCAGTTATGGCTGAGTTGCTGCAAAATGCACTCAAGAAACGCTGCAGTGTCCTCGCCATACAGGAACCGTACATAGGATCCAAAACTCTTGGTCTGGGATCGCAGGCACGAGTGGTGGCTGGAGCAAGAACGGGAGCCAAGGCAGCAGTAGCCTGCATCGACCCGTCCATTGACATGCTCGCACTCACTCACCTGAACAGCCAGCACTTGGCCGCTGTGCTCATCCGAGCCGGTGGCTTTGAGCTGGTTGTAATATCATTTTACAGGCAATTTGGCGCACCAGTTGCCAACAGCCTTGAACCACTCGATCGGGCTCTAGCAGGCCTATCAGGACGACCCTGCATAGTCTGTGCCGATGCAAACGCCAGATCACCATTGTGGGGATCCCCAACCTTGGATGGGGCGGGCGAGGCGTATATAGAGCTGCTCACCAGGTACAACTTGGTTGTTGCCAACAACCCCATGACTGAGGCGACCTAGATGGTCCGGGAGGAAGGTCGTGTATAGACGTCACAGCCGTGGTCCCACACCCTGCTACTCAAATTGCAGGGTTGGCGAGTCGTACCAGGTGCAACGCAGAGCGATCACATGGTTATTGACTTTGCCATTACGGATGACAACATCCTCTGCAAAGACACGCGTGAAAAGCGATTCCGCACAAAAAATGCTGACTGGCCGCAATTCTTTAGGGTACTAGAAGGCGAACTGCGTGCCGCAGACACCGACCTAATAGTGCAAGCATCCACACCTGAAGAGGTGGACAGCAAAGTGGACACTTTTACCACAGCACTGCACTCTGCTGGGCTCTCTGTACTTGGCCAACAGAAGCACAGGGCGATCAAAGTCCCATGGTGGACTGAGGAACTTAATCCCTCAAGCAAAGTGCAAATAGAGCCAGAAGGATGTACCAAAACACTCGTGACCTGATGCCAGAGCAACACTCCGAACTGCCTTCATCCAAGAGAAGAAGGCCTTCCACCGCGCCATCAAACGAGCCAACGGCAAGGCTGGCGAAATTTTTGTGGAAGCGGAGAGCTCTGAGAAACCCCTGGGGCAGACACTACAAGTCCTCCATAGGAAAAGCAAATGTAGAGCAGGTCTTAGCTGCGATGCAAATGAGTCAGGCTGGGCCTGCAGCATCGAACGTTCACTGGAAACCCTCCTTGAGAAGGCGTTCCCAGATGACCAAGTAGCTGAGACACTGAAGCCCAGAGGGCAGCAAGGAGCTGATCATGGACCCTCCGAACGAGCCCGACATCCCACTGTGGACAACAGGCGACCTCGGCAGGGCCCTTGCGACCTTAAAGCCCAACAAATCTCCTGGGCCAGATAAAATAGAAAGCAATATGCTAAGGAAGGCTGAGCGAACGATCTCCAGCGGCCTCCTTAATTTATATAATGACTGTCTGCAGGTCGGACAGTTCCCCACTCAGTGGAAGACTGCGCGTGTTGTCACTCTTTCAAAAAGGGAGGCGACCGCAATCAGTCGGACCCGCGATCATGGAGACCACTCAGCCTTCTTTCCATATTAGGCAAAACACTAGAAATCTTGATGTTGCAGTCCCTCAGGAGTCTTTGGTCGCAACCTCACAGGCAGGCAATGGGTGTACCAAAGGAAGGTCCACGAGGATGTCATTGTCGAGATTCGGCGTGTTTCCCTGCTGGCACCGGCTATGTACGTCGTAGCAGTTCTGATTGACATCAGAGGAGCGTTTGACAACCTTTGGTGGCCAGCGCTCCTTAATGAGCTGAAAGGTAGGGGAATCTCCCGCAACCTGTACTCGCTCGTCAGAAGCTACCTGACAGACAGAACTGCTACGATCGAAAGTAGGCATGTCTCCGTCCGGAGAAAGATTGAGAAGGGGTGCCCACAGGGCTCGGTCCTAGGACCAGCACTCTGGAATGCCTTCTTCGAAGGTCTTCTCAGGAAACTCATGGAGACTGACTGCGAGCCGTACGCCTATGTGGATGACTTGACTGTGCTGATCTTTGCAGAGTCAGTCCGCCAAATTGAAGAAAAAAACCCACCACGTGCTCCGCACTGTCAACCAATGGTGCGAGCATGTCAAGATGCAGGTGGCTGAGGAAAAAACCCAGCTAATCCTCTTGAAGGGGAAAGTGAATAACCCACCCACAATACGCTTTGGCGGCCACAGGCTCCTTTCTTGAAAAGCACACATCAAGTATTTAGAGTGAATATAGGTGAGAGGTGGGGTTTCAACCAACACCTCCAGTCCCTTAAAGGCACTACCATTGCAAGGTTTGCCTCACTGCGTGCCATTACTAAGGCCACTTGGGGTGTGTGTTACCACGACACCATCCTCATACATATAAGGCCATCTATTTAGGTGTGATTGGCTACTGCCCCGTTGTCTGGGGTAGCAAACTAACAGTCAATCAAAAGAGAGTATTGGCCCAATCCCAGAGAGCTGCGCTCCTGTGGATCACCAAGGCCTACAAGACTGTATCAACGGAAGCACTCCAGGTGATCACTGGTCAGTTACCAGTTGATTTGGCTGTTGAGTGCATGATTGACAAGTGGAGAGTGAAACGGGAGCTCTCGCTTTTGGGCTGAACTCCGTGCGGATCTCACCACAGAACAGAAACTTTTGCCGCCATCGATGAATGGGCTCTAGAGAAATGGCAAGCGAGATGGGAATCCTCGTCAAAGGGACGTGATACGTATGAGTTCTTCCCCAACATCCGTGAACGTCTTTCTAGAAAATGGGTTGAGCCAGACCACTGGACGAGCCAGTTCCTCATGGGACATGGTGACTTCAATGCGCGGCTCCACTTCTTTTCTCTGAAAGACTCTCCATTATGCACGTCTTGTGCTGCCAGTGCGGAGGAAACAAGAAACCATGTGCTGCTCCACTGTAGTTTCTACAACAGTGAGCGACGGTTGTCGGGAGGGCAAACGAACTTAGCAGCATTAACTGCTAGAAAGCAAGCCTATAACCATTTGGAAAGTTCGCAAAGAAGGTAATGGCTAAGAAACGTGGTTATAGTTGATCAGTCCTTTTGAAACTTGCCACCCAAGTAAACAGTAAGATCAGGTAGGGAACCAGATTATGAACTACTCCCAGATGGTACGGGATTCCTCAGGTGGTCACCTCACGCGCGGTAACACACGGGCAACAGCTCTCACGGTGAGACTGGCTAACGACCACATACCTGCCGTACGTCCACTGGTCTGAGTTCGGTGGATGCTGCAGGGGCCGGCCTCTTGCATATTAGCGAAACCGCAACTTCTATGACTGATATAATCCTCGTCGAGGGTTTAGGTACAGTCATCAAATAAAGAAACAGACCTGTTTCATGTAGATCGAACCCAGAAGTGCAACTGTGATCCTTGGGCTAGGGTGCCTCAAAACGTTCAATTTCGTTTCGACTTGGTCCCTGGTGAAGTAGAATTCGTTACTTGTGTGTTCAGTTGAATTTCGCCCTTTCCGCCGCAGCATGTTAAAGTGGTCATGTCAATCCCCTCCAGCCCAAGGGATTAGCGGTCGCTTCGCTCTGCTTTGGACTCTACCCCTTGGCTGTGGGAAGTTCTCTCGTCTTTCTTCCAGTTCTATCTTTCTATACTAAGTATGTGTTTACTAAATTGATTATACTGTATTCTGGGGGCACCACAGAGGGTAAATAGTTTCCTGGAACAAATCCCGAAAAAAATGTGAGACTGAAGATTTGATGTTTTCTAGACCAGGTATTGTTCTTGCCTAGCTCACAAGTTACAAACAGTAACTAAAAGTCTAGTTTCAAGAAATGGGCAAAACAGTGCCTTTAAGCAGTCAAGGCAGAAATTCAATTGGTCAACTTTCTTGCAGAACATCATGTTTTGTATTCAGAAGAATACGAACTGAGCAAAAAATCGAAGTTGTGTGTTAAATTAACCACAAACCCGCCAGGAACTGGCTCATCCTTTGGCCAGGCTATATCTGCTCACTTCTGATTTGTTAATTTCAAATGTTGGGAAAACCCGCAACCTTTGACGAGGGATTCCATCTGATTTTGCCATCAGTCAAGCATTAACTTACTGAAAGGCCATTCTTGAGTTCATCTCATACCTAGTGTGCAGGGAATAGAGTGCTTTCAATGTCCAGCTAGTCAATTCGTTCCTGACTAGCTGAGCACAGTCTCGCAATTCAAATGGATGGCCCACTGTTGTCATCATAAGGGCTTCTTTGGACTGTTTCACAAACAGCCCCTCCTAATCCCCTGTGTCCCACCTCAGCCTCCTGCCCTAGCCGACCCTACAGGGGTTTGAGCATACGTTGCCCCCCTCGTACTTTTCAAAAAATCTGGCAAACGAAAATTCGAGCCTACTAGATACTTGGGAATCAAAACACAAAACACGTTTGGTAGAATGAGATAATTGAGGGGCCGCTCTTATAACATTGAAAATCTGGATATGAGAATAATTCGTGAATTTCGTGATAAGTGTATGATTTATACTGGACTCATTCGACGTGTCTAATTCGATAGTACCTTAAATCGAGTAAATATATATTTTTCATTACGCAATGTCTGATTGCAATTTATTTATGGTCAATTTCAGAAGAGGAAAGACCAGCTTCTCCTGTGTTGATTCCAAATCGTCCTCTGTCCACTGCCAGACCTCCGTCCAGAGAGAGACCAAGACCATTCACAACTAGACCACAAACGCCCAAGCCAGTGACTCCTGAGCCAGATATTGAAGACAACAGGTGATGCGATGTTTTGAATGAAGTGCTCGATAATTGTTACCTTAGGATGGCAATTCACAAATGAACTTCTCTTCAGAGGTTGTCGCTTATATCAAACCCCTGCACTATGAATCTTGCGCCTTATTTGTTTTCCCTGTGTGGAGGAAATCATGCAACGTGCAACTCAAGAGAAATAAAACGACAACCAAAATGAAAGAATGAATGCTCAAGTATTACGTAAACGAACACATTTAATCAATAAAAAATAACCCTTAAGTTCGTGGAAGGTGCTTTTCAATTGGCTGTTGAAGTGGGGTAATGAAAGCGTTTCGCAGTTGCTTGAATGGCGAGAGAGCAATAAGTTTTCCCTCTTCTCTCTTCATCTAACCTTAAGAGGAGAACCCCACGTACCAAGCTGTGGTTTTTGAAAATGGTGCAATGTTAACTGGACCAGCCTGATGCAATAATAGTTAGCCCCACCTCAAGGACAAAAGTAAGTTGAAGATGACAAAACTGTCTGACTACTGGCGCTTCCACTTACAAGGCTTGCCCTGTACATACTGCACTGGTTCTTCCTTTTTCATTGATCATTCTGCGTATCAGGTTGGTCCTAGTTTTCAGGAGCTGCTAGCTCCACTGTTGCAGCACTTGGGCTTTGGTAGTGGAGTGTGATAACTAACTCTGTTCATGGCAGCGAGGGTACAGTGCATCCCTTTACAGCCACATTTTGGTTTTTGCTTGTTTCACTGCAGGGAAGGTTATATGAGCTCCATCGTTCTCACGATTGTGGCCTCATTCCCTTGTTTTCATGAAGCCAGTGTGGAGTACATAATACGATGAATGAGCTTGTTCATGCCCCTATGTTATGAACTTCCCTCATAAACGTAAGAACATCTTTCAACAGTGAAGTGGAGCGTCAACATTGAGGTAATAAATTACGCGACTGTGGAAGCCCTATTGGTAAAATGTAACGTTTCAACCAACCTCTCCAATCCTTCAAAGGCATTATCCTCGCAAGGTTTGCCTCATTTCGAGCAATTACCAAGGCACCTTGGGGTATGTGTTAGCATGACACAATTCTCATGTATAAGACTATTTACGTAGGCGTGATTGGCAACCGCCTGTAGATTACCACGGCCTACTGAATGTAGACTTGCCGCACTGGATAAATGGGCATGAGATGAATTTCAAGCGAGATGGAAATCTTCATTAAACGGACGTGGCTCGTGCAAGTTTTTTCCCAATGTCTGTGAACTGAAACGCAGGTTGAGTCAGACCACTGGATGACCCAGTTCCAGGTACAGAGATTTCAATGTTTTCCTCTCAATGACTCAGCGCCTCCAGTGCGCAAGAACAAGAAACTACGTTTTTTGTAGAAAATGTTCAACAACAACAAAAAACCAGGTCACACTTGATCTCTCCCGATGAAACTTGCCACTCATGTAAATAGTTAGATCATGTGGAAAACTAATCACAGATTCCTTGGGGTCATGCCGTCAGTGTGGTAACACACGGGCAACAACTCTTCACTGGGACACTGGCAAAATGGCACTACCTACCATATCTTTACATGTCTTTGTTTGGTGGTTGCTGAGGCTCTTGTACGATAATGAAACCACAACCTCCATGACTTTCAACATATATGAGTGTTGAGGAGCAGTCATTTTAATAAGGTCAGGCCTCTTCATGAATAGGGCCAGCTGGTTGCATCTTACGATATTTTTTATTAACTTCTAATAATGTTTTAGACACAGGTACCAACAGCAAAGTTCTAATGTCACATAGGGGGCTAGTCAATCAGTAACAATTACATAATTTAGATGTATTTTCTCTCATTACAGGTTGAGTGAAACGAAGCATGTGCCTCACATCGTGTTAGCTGGACGACCTCACGACTCAGACATTGCCGAAAGTATTCACGTGCAAAACGACCTGGCTAGAAATAGACTGGATGTTCCTCTACGTGAAGACAGAACCACGCTGGGAGCCAAACTTAATTTGGGTAATTCGATTATATGCCAATTCTGGAAAGCCTGTGAGTTGCATGGCTTTCATGAGTGTTGCAGGCTACCACAAAACCTTCATATAATGCTACCACTACCCGAGTGTACCACGCCTTTATGGTTGGTTAATACTACTCGAGGATCTGGTTGACAATCCATTGCTGGATACGTTTTATTTGGACTATAATATCCCTCATGCCCCACTGAAAGTTGAAGGACAAACCTGCCCCTCTAACAGGAACAGGAGGCGAAGAAGGTTGAAGTGAAAGGGCAGAGTATGATCAAGATTTCGAGAAAAGCCAGCTGCACTGAGTAAATTGAGCGAGAACTATTTACTGTCTTCTATTAACCTTTTCCACTACAGAAAAAATAAGCATTAGAAATTTTGAAAGAGTAAAATGAGAGTAAATGCTGAACTGCTTTCTTCTTGGTAGACGAGAGAATATAGACTCTGTGATGCAGATCAGAATTTTCTCGCCACATTAAGAAGATACAGTGATGTGTGTAAGTCAGTTCTCATTGCAATGCTAACCTAAACAGATGGTACCCATGCACATTCTTGATCACGATGTATTGGCCCCTCAAAGCAGTAGTTCCATAGGCCACTTTATTCTCTCGAATTATCGAAGGTCTTCTCAGGAGCTTCATGGAGATAAAATGCGATTCATACGCCTGTATGGATGATCTGACTGATGATCTGTACACAGCCGATCCACCAAACTGTAGTAAAAACCCATCAAGTGCTACAGTTCGTCACTCAATGGTGCATGCATGACTAGTTGCAAGTTGCTGAGGAGAAGACCCAGCCCGCTCAAAGAGAAAATGAAATAGCCGATACGTTTTGGCGGCCACAGGCTACTTGAAATACAAGTCAAGTACTTAGGAATCAATGAGAGGGGGTTCAGTCAACATCTCCAGTCCCTTAAAAGGCACTACCCTCGCAAAAAAAAAAAAAGGCCATGTGACACAATCTTCATGTATAAGGCCAATCTACTATGATGAGGCTACTGCTCCATTGTATGGGGTACCACGGCCTACGAGACAGCACTGGCTGAAGCACTCCAAGTAATCACTGGCTAGTTACCTGTTAACTTAGCCATTGAGTATGTGGTGGACAAGAGGAGAGTGGAAAAGGAGCTTCCCTGGCCCTGGGCCAAACTCTCTATACACCTCTGCAGTCAGACCATTGGATGAGCCAGTTCCTTACTGGACATGATGACTTCAATTCGTTACTCCACTTCTTTTCTCTCAAAGATTTTCCACCCTGTACGCCGTGCACCTACAGTGTGGAGGAAACAAGAAACCACGTCTTGCTCCAGTGTGGTTCCTAGAACGTTGGGGGGGGGAGTAGCCGAACCTTCCATTTTTGACTACTACTAAACAAATTTATCTGAAGAAGGTTATGACAAAGAAAAAGTAGCCACAGGTGACTTCTTCATTTCACAGTTGCCACCCCAATAAACAGTCATTCAGGGGGGAAGCCAGATTAATAAATAGCTTTCACATGATAGCAAAACTTCAACCTCCATGACTTTTGACTGATATAACTCCCTTATCAGTGTTGAGGAACAACAATTTTGATAATGAAGCAGACCTGTTCCTCATTGATGGTTTCATTTCTGTAGTAACTTGGTTCTCTTTATTGTAACAACCCCTCGTGTTTCACTAATAATCTAATGATAACCCACTGCTCTGCTTCCAGGTGCTATAATCGCTCTCGGAATATTTGGAGGTTTCGTTTTCTTAGCAGCTATTGTCACGACTATCGTCATCCTCGTCAAAAGGTAGGATCGATAACTAAAGGTATTTAGGCTACGAATTGCTATGAAGAAACTGAATGTTCGTGCTTATTCGTTTCTCCTGCTCTTTTGTCTACTTTTTCGTTCTCTAATAACCTTTTCTCTAACAAAATATTGGCATTTTGGTTGTTCGTGTGTTACTAACGATTTCTACTTCGTAACTGCATCGTTTAGTTATAACAATCTGGTTATTTCCTTATGACAGCTAACAAAGAGCCTTTAGTTCTCTTCAACTGACTCCGTTTTGAATTTTGAATCAAGCTAGCACATTATTTGAATGATGAGTCTTGATTATCTTTATACTAGAGCTCTTGTAACATCAGAGTACGTGCATTCGTAGTTAACAATGACAATGAATCACTAGGAGTGGCGTATCACATGACTCCTTCCTTCCACCCCTCTGCACTAAAAATTTAAGTAATTTAAGAATACGAAAACCAATCAAGTCACAGAGTCAAATAACCTATTATTTAAAACATAACCTTACTCTGAAGCATTTGCCCATAGAGGAACCATAACATTCTAAAAACCTCCCTTCCCTTCCCTGTGTACTGGGTAATGACGCCAAGAGTGAAACTGAGAGAGTAGGGCTCTAGAGGGAAATTGCTAGGAATGGGGGGGGAAGAGAGGGGATGCTCTGTAACCACCAATTAAAAGGTAGTGCAAGTAACTCTTTGTGGGCACCTCAGCTTGAAATGAAGTAGTGTGATGAAATGGGAGAAGCGATCGTTCTGGTGGTCCCTAAGGCTTATGACGCTGGCTGTGATGGGGGTGGGGGTGCTTAACTGGATATTGTTGGTATTTCGACCTTTTTCCCTCCGCATAGCCTTCTTGCTTTTTCTTCCTTTGCGTAAATATTCTTCCAATTCAGTGCTTTGGCGTGGAAACTGAAATAGGGAGGTTGGGATGATAATCACGAAGAGCTGCTTTTCTTCTAGTTATATTTATTCTATAAATTGTGTTCATTTAATACATGCGATAACAAAACCATTTCGACAAGGTCAGTAATAACCAGCAACCAGTTCACGAGTAGGCGGAAGGAACACGAACACGCAAGAAAATGGTTAAAAATATACGAAAATGTCTATTCAGGTGATTAGAGAGTGGAAGAGGTAGCTGGTCAATGTCTGAGGCAGATTGAAGCAGTGCAGAATTACGAGTATGACGCTGAGTGGATTACGATACGAGTATTTTAAAATATATTTTTATGACGATATCTTATTTGGAATGAGCTCTACGATCCTACTGTGTCAGACCTAACTTCTCACAGGTATGTGCCTAGCTTCCTAAGGAATGCCAGGTATTTCCTGCAAGAGGGAAGTATTACTGAAGACCAAAAATCGCTCCCTATCAAGTCTGTGGTACTGGGCCAGGTACCTCCTCACCTTGATTTTACCCGTAACGTGTTGGTTCATTTTGCATTGTCGCGTGACGATTCCAACTTTATGCTTCAAGTCCTTCCTCTCCATCATCAGAAGGCTTCGTCTTATCTCGTATGTTGGTCTTGAGATAAAGCGTTTGGAGTGCCTCACAGGTTCTAGATAGTCATCAAGCATATTCTTTCACATCCTCTTGTCTAGTAAGGGAGATGCCTCACAATCAGGAAGTAGCCGTCCTGAACTGAATTGGGCCAGATGGTCCACCCTCTCATTTCCAGTGGTTACGTTATTCCCAGGAATCCAGTTGGTATTAACTCTATTAGAGTTTGCTGAAGAGTTTAGCCGCTTCTTGCACTTCCTCGCCAGTTCTGGCATTATGGCAGCAGATCTTCAGCGTCTAGACACTTGGCTATCAATAAATATGTTGATAGTTTTGTTACTGTATTCTTTTTCAAGCATCATGACGGCCCCAGCGGTGATAGCATAAATCTTACCCCTCTTACCCCGTAGGAGTGGGACCCAGTTACAACCCACTCCTCCCAGATCCACTTATTCACATCCAGATAACCCCCATTTGAAGGTTGAAACCGGTGACATTCGTTGTTCCATAAGCTTCCCTAAGCGCTTTGTATTTCCAGTCAAACTCATACCTAGGCACTATCATTTCAGTGATTATGCCGAGCTCTTTACAGGCTTCCAAGTACCTGGTTACAGCCAGACCCATTACTTCTAATAGTCAATCAGGAACCTGTAAGCCACCTTCATAGCCTCTGCCTTGACAAATCGCTATCAGTAAGCAACCTAGCATTTGTATTTTGGCTACGCTGCTACAGCTCTCATGATGAAAGTGATTCATCTATGGAAAGAGTTCATGAAGGAGTCGTGCAATTGGAAGTCAGACTGTGGAACACAAAGACCAATCTGAGCAAGGAGCAGGGGTCGTTCATCTTTACCATACAGTTCATTATGGATGAAGTCTCCATCAGCTGTCATGGTGTCAAGTGGTCAAGGAAGATGGTACTCAAGGCGGAATGCAGCGTAGTCTACCTTATCAATACGATGGCTCAATTCGTCAGTCAGGCAAAATCGATTCATCAAGAGATTCTGGCACTAGTTCTGAGACTCTAAGAACCCTCATTAACTCTGGGAGCTGGGAGGACTTTTATTACCTTAGCATCGAGTCTTGGTTGTATAGTAACTAATAATGGGAGTTTCATAGTTAAACTGAAGGTGGATGCAAGTGAAGTTCGTCAGTACTTGTCACACGAAGTTGGTTATTTCTCATCATCTGGGATTTTATTGCTCTAAAATCACCCCAAGAACTGCATCTCCTCCATCAACTCTCTGGGAATTCCTGCTTCAACAACTGCAGCTTATAATTCAAAATCAACACAAAACCTACGGAAAAAACAATCGAAATGAATAAAGAATGAATAGCTCGACATCGGGTTAATTGGGAGGAACTGCTTGTGCTCAGAGGTTTAGGCGATAACACGATTAATAGCTAACAATCACTCAATAGCTGGGTAACTGACAAAATTCCAGAATTGCGTTAACACGTTTGCTAACATAGCTCATTCTATATAAGCATCGCATGACAGGCTTGTGAGCGTTATCTTTTCTTATGAGCTAAGGTACTCTTCTGTTAGTGATTGACCCTGGGACCTTTGGTCCCTTCTGGCTCAGGGTAAACTTCCTTCCCACTGAGATGGTAACAGTGCAGAAGATACTGGGTCTCTCTTCTTCTACCTTGGAGTGTTCTCATTCATAGCTCAAGGGTATGATTGAGCTGCTCTCTGGGGCGTATGCTTCTTGTGTGAGTACGTTGTCATTGGTTAACAGCTTCTGGAACCACCTTGACAGCTTTATCCACAATTTTAACTCAAGCAGTTTGACGAACAAGGGGATAGTGATACAGCTGTCAGGTCGCAAAGCTAATCAGCTCTCACAGCGTCGGCAGCCTGCGGGGTAGGCTTTCACCCCACCATACAGGAGCACATGAAAGAACATATGCTTCGTATTGCAAGGTGTGGCAAGCTTATGTACCTTCCCTTGCTCATATTGTGTACACTCTCTGAGTAAAATGTGTTTTGCTAGGGACGTCTGTGGACATTAGATCTCCACAATGAATGCTCGCCTATTCCTATGTCGATCTTTCTGTGAAATATGTGCCTCCTCCTTCTCCTTCACTACTCTGTAGGTAAACCCTCTGGAACTCAACTGCTCGAAGATGCATCTGGATGACTTCTAGAAAAGCAGTGTTCATTAGTATTGCTCTACTTTCCCCCACCTTACTACATAGTCTTCAGATAGCCTGTAGCAAATTACCATTCCTCAGGGCCTCACTTGATAACTAAATAACCAACATACTCGAAATTGTTCATAGTCAAATTCACTACCATAAGTTTGCTAAAATTATATCGCTTAGGATAAGGTGCACAATGTCATCTTTGGAGTCAACGCCCCTTCCTATCTGTAAATACAACTCTTGACTTAACGTGGCAGGTGTGTGGCGCTTGATTTGATATGAAAATCCGGGGTATGTTCCAGCGGGAGGAGGGCCAAATTGCCCCCTTCGCGGACTATGCCGAGCCGGTGGTATACCCTTCTCGCCATGCCGTTCCCTGACCAGCAAGTTGGGCGAAGACAGTTTGCGAGGGCCTACCACAGTCGAGCTGGATATTTCTCTAACCCAGTATGACACTCGAACTCTCCGACAATGTTAGCTATAAGAAACCGAATAGTACAAATTATTTAAGGTAAATGTTTCCTTCTTTTTTTCTTCCTTTTGTACTTTGATTATGACTTTTCGTTTCGATTCACATTTTTGTACTTTTCATGTCGTCAAGTCGACAATTTGATTGAAATCAAATTCAATTATTAGAGAGAAAGCACCTTTTAGTTTGCAAATTGTTTCCCAAAAATTGAAATAGTTCATGAACATGTTTGGGGGTGACAGTGTCATACCTGTTCCTTATTCACTTGTTTTGAGTACTTTGTTGTGAGCTGCACTTCTTCCTATTCAGCACTTTTGGAATGTTCTGCACCATATTGCATGATGTTTTTCAATGTGTTCGTTTAATTGCCTATCTCTTTTTCTTCTTCTTCATCTTCCTCTTCTGCTGTATTTCGATGTTGCTTGTGTTGCCTTTTCGCCCTGTGTTACAGATGAGTATAACATTAATTTTTCCGATCACCATGCTCGTTGATATTAGTGATACAATTTACAGCCTACTATGGAGAACCATCTTAGAAGTCTTTAGGTGCTCTGGTGGGTGGGTGGGGGCTGGTGGAATCTTTAAATTAAGATGGTGGCAAGAACCTGGTAATGCAGGGCAGAGATGAAAATCCAATGTTACAGTCCTAATTTGCTCATGTACTTTTTCTGGGCCTCTCTTCAACCTAAGCAAAGGCTGCCAAAGGTGAGTGAGGATCAGTTCTCAGGAGTAGTTTTGGTTTATTATTCATTCTGAATAATAACCCTATGTTTTCGGTCACGAAAAATTTTTTACAACCCCCCCTCAAAATTTGATACTTAACGTTTCAAGACATGGAGATTCCAAATTTGCAATGTCCGTCCGCCGTCCGCCGTCCCCCGTCCCCCGTCCCCCGTCCGCCGTCCGCCGTCCGGGCCGTTTTGTGCCTTTAACGTGGTATAAAAAATTCGTTCTTTCGCCCAAAAATCCGATTTGGTATCTAGTTGTGCCCGCCATCTCGGCAATCCGATCGGACGAAGCCCGTGGTTGTAATGGGCAGAAAACGGTTAAAAAAATTAACGAAACGCAGTACAACGCGGGAGCTACAAGCGTTTCGTCGTTTGAATTCCCTCCGCCCCGCCCGTCTCTTTAAAAAACCAACCGCTCTCGAGGCGAGCGAGCAGCGCGCCTCCCGCTCGACTCCCCCCGGGTTCGCTTCGAGCGCCCCGTTCCAATTTCCCGTCGTTCTGGTTTTAATCCGATTCAATTTTTTTAGATTCTTTCGTTTCATTCTCATTTTGTTTTTTTTCATAGAATTTTGGTTACATTTTGATATTAATATTTAGCGTGCATGTTTTCATATTAAAATTCAGTTTTTTCTAGATACTTTCGTTTTTTTTGTTTATTTTAATATTACGATTCAGTTCTTTTCGACCTTTTTTTGGGTTTCATTATGATATTTTTCGATGCTGAACCGAACAGGATGGATCTCGGAGCATTAATGCTAGGTCAAGCTGATTATCCGAATAATAAACCGTTGTGTAATAATTTGCAGGGTTTTTTAACTAGGTTTTAGAAGTGTCATACGGATATTTGTCCACGAAGAGCAGAAATCTGATCGACGTTATAGGCAAAGTCTAGAGAGGTAGGAACCTAAGGAACATGGGATACCATTACTTAGCCTCCCCACAATATCTGCAAAGGGTCGAATCTTGAGTCTCTCCAGTACGGTGAAGGTAACAATGTAGGGAGCTGAATCCAGTCTCCAAATTGCGCCCCAACGGATTGACAATCATTCTCACATTAAGGCAATCGGGGCTTGCTAGTAGTATCTCCTCAGGTGGGTTTCAGCCCTCATGAAGTACTTGGGCTTGTGACCCATTGTGGATATGGATGCGGTCAAGTGAGAGCATCAACACTATCACTATACACTATGCCCAGCCACCCTAATGGTAAGATATCTCGTTGGTTTTTCACGGGCTGCCAAAGTACCAATTGAACAGCGGACGAGATTCCAACCCTTTTTGGAAGTGCTGCTAGACCAGAAACAACTCTGAAATTGATTTTTTTTGGATCTTATAGGTCAGGCTCGTCATTCTGCAGCAGCTGGTTTCTTCATAAGTAGTTACAAGTTGAAAACCAACAATCTTACCTCTCTAAGTGGGTGCTTCGTCGACCCAGGGAATGAATACCTCAGGCCTTGGCAACATAGAGTTATTGGCATTGCACCTATTTGCCTCATTCAAGAGCACTTTCCAACGCTGTCCGTCAGTGAAGCATTTCTTTCCAGGCGCTGGGGCCAACTCCATCTTCCAAAGTGCCCTGAACGCTCCTAGAATTTCAACCAGCCCTGGATAACTCCCCCTGTACAACTGGGTAAACTCATTTTCCCCCCACCTCTTCATTACAGTTCTTTGGATTGCATACAAGGGGCTCTGAGGATATTTGAGGTAACCATTTCGACGTGAACTTGGAACAATCCACTTAATGCTTCATTAGGATTCTGGAACTCCTCTCTCTCCCCTGCATCCAATTAGTGATTTTATCAATCTCCACCTAGAGCTTGGGGCTCGCTATAGCAGAGAAGTAAGGCTGTGCATTAGCTAAACCCCAGGGTGGTTCAATTCTTTGTCTACCCTTTGGGCTTACTGGTTTGGCTGTTGATTGTTGTGATTCCTGCATCACCTGAAATAAATGTTAATTTACTATGATTCATTGGGCTTCTATGGCAGTAATTAATTCACTCATTTTATTTTAAAACAGGAATCGCAGTGCCAAACATTATCGTCACAGAGGTTCGCCCGACAGCAACACTGTGGCATCATTCGACTCTTCGAGTTCGGAATCGAGAGGAGGATTGAATCGTTACTACAGGCAGGCCTGGGAGAACCTTCATCAGTCTGCTGTCAAATCCCCAGGCCTTCGAGATGGTGGTAAAGACACCCCGACTGAACGTGACGGAAGCGAATTGGTCGTCAACGATGTTTACAGGCCGCAAGAAAAGAAGACCAGCCGTCACCATCAGCACAATTCCCACCACCATCACCACAGCCAGCAGTCTCATCCCGACTGGAGGCACCAAAAGAGCCATCGCTACTAGCCATCAGCTCAAGAGCCCTGCCAGGTGCACACGTGTTCTCACGGGGTCGATCCGTTTAGAACCAACGCCCTTCAAAGTTTCATTAAGTCAAAGCGGAGCGTTTTCCAACATCCACAAGACTTTTACTATTGAAAGGCTGTTGACTCTGTGAGACCCAGCGTCACCAGGCCAATTATTCATCTATTGCCATTCAACAAGCCTACAGTTCCAGGAGCTTGGCCGCTATATGTTAGTCAGGCCTATAAAACACATCTTAGTCCGAGAAACAGATGATAACAAACACGTTCATGGTATCATGAGATATTAAACACCCTGTAGGTACTATGTTATACTCATGAGGGAGTTCCTTTGTAGGAGCCGGATTACAGTGTATAGCCTTGTTTGATAACACAGAGTGAGTTATTCTTAACAAAAACCACAGAAAGGGCATCTGGACCCCAATATTCTTCATAGTGAGAAACCAGCAAACATTAGATACTGACTCCATGCATTGCCAGTGTGAAAGAAAGTATTGTGGATAGGAAGACATTTTTGGTAAATATTCCCTGCTCAGCTTCTGATCACAAAACGCAATGCTATTCCTGCTTACTGGCTGAGGATTGAGTAACTTGACAAATGGCAATCAAACATGCGAAGTAAAATTCTATCTATGGCCCAGAATTTAAGGCATTTAAAAGAAGGGGTCGCGAGGGTATGGAATCTCTACACACTTCACCCCAACGCTCATGAAGAATATGAGCCCATAAGTGCTCAAGAAAGTTGAATCAACAGCTGCTCAGAGAATAAAAGTGAGAGTACGAAAAGATGTTGAGAAGCAAAACAAAGGCAGCACAAGACAAGGTAAGACTCAGCAGTCAATAGGAGAGAGGTAGTAAGCACAGTTTATGGAACTGCCCATTTGGTAATCCTCTTCGACGCTGCAGACTGTCACAAGTAGGTGCTTCTGTAGCTTTGTAAGCCCCTCAATACTCATTCCATATATCTGTTGACTTCCATTCTCTAGAGGAAGAACCGATGACTGCATCAGACCACCAGAACATTAGGTCTTACCCACGGCAGAGGCCTCCAGGATATGGGGTTGGTCTTATCGACTTGGTATGACCGTGAAGTTTGTCCCACAGACTGAAGTAGGTCATTTAGAGACAATTTTGAAATGAACTCTGAGAGATTGCTGGATGTAGAGAAGAGAGTAGTGCATCCCAATAATCCTGAGTGGCACTCCCAATTTACTCAGAGAGGATGTTTAGTATAAAAGAACACATCTCTTTTGAACGAAAGAGCTGCAAGTTGGGACTGAGATAGGACCAAATCAGTCTAAACTCCTGGAGACAGAAACTATAGTAGTCTCCTGTGGTTTGTCTTACTGATTGCACATCTCACTCATCTTGTTCATCAGTTCCTTTAAGAGAGTTACTACTAAGGCACTTGGGGTGACAATGAGCCACTGCATTTCAAGCCATCTTTGGCAGATACTGACTCAGCCTGATTGTAGCGTTGAACGTACATTAATAATTGACACAAACCGTCACGTTTCATTGGTAACGACTACCTCTCCCTCTCTCTCTCGCTATTACGCCTTACCGTCTATCCTTATCTGTGCAAGAGAACCAAAAACGACCTTTCTTTCGAAAGTAGCGCATCACAACGACTTAAAACCACGACTGAAAGAAAGAAAGTATGGATATTGAGCGAATCTCTTGAAAAAAAACAGCATCAACCTGAATTGTGTAGTGCAGAAAATCAAAAATTATTTCCCGAACGCTAGTGAACGTTCACAGAACGCTGACTTATTATTAACCGTAGGGGAACGGTTGGAGAGTCAGGGGACCTTAAAAAATCAACAATCAGACAATCAGAAGGCTAAAGCGTGTAACATGTTTTCGAATTTTAGCCGCTGGCTCTAAGCAGCATGCATTTTTTTCTATTGTGTAGACGATGATAAGTAGAGGATGGAGAAACAAGGAAAAGTGACGCGATGATGATTTACGTGCTATAAAAGTGGATTAACTTGCGTAGTTGTATAACCAATAAATCTTTACCTCCATGTTCACACAAGTGGACCCCACTCGGGGACCCAAAATAATCTGGTCAATTTGAACATTCAAAATTTGCTGTAATGGGCCCTTGAAAACTCATCAACAGTGCTTCATTAGGCTCTTCATTATCCCCCTCCCACAGCCCTCACGTTCGCTTTGAGACTGTGGTATAAATGCAACAAATGAGCGATTGATGCCCCGCAGCGACTACTTCTACACGCCAAGCTACTGGAACTTACGTTAAAACTGAATTATTGCGAGTTCAAGTCGATCTCGAACACTAAAAGCTACTTGAATTTTTGAAATAAACTGCACAATACGACGCGAAGTCGAATATAAGACATTCGCTCAACGACTGACACTATTAAATATTTGTATATTCTATTAATCAGGTTCCACAAGTTGATGCTTCGTTGGGTGAACGAAAACTGGCTCCACTTGCTGTCTGGAATTACGCTCAATGTACAAAGATTATCATGAAATCAACGATCTTCAAAATCGTTCACCAGATGACCAAACCATTGTTTGACGTGCTTTCTCGCGCATTTTCACACCTAATAGGGTGTCATAAAGTAATAACTACAAAATAAAACAAAAAAACCGATGTTTTGGTCTGCCATGACGCCAAACATTGCATACGTCAGCCCAAGAGGTTGAAACAGAAATGATTTCCTGAATTTTTGCAGGGAGGTTTGAGCGTCATGATGGTCGGTTCAGAGTGAATCTCAACCCAACACTTTGGTGTAATGATCGTTCTTGGGTTTTGGAGAGGGGTATGAGCGTCAACTCACAGGAGGGCCAGATAATGAGTTTATAGTTGAGCGGACAGCGTGTGAAGAAAAGTTTTGTCACCTGGCGTTAATTAATGTGGAAACATCTCTTTCATTAAACACGTTTTTTCCAAGTTTTCAAGGTTAGTGAACTTGAGGTGGTAGCAGTTAGTATTATTGAGGGCAATAGTGGTCGGCAGGGCTCTTAGGAAGCTATTAAGTGAGCTTCCTTTCCAAAAACAACGTTTTTGTAATAACTGTGCAAAACTTCGACAACGATTTGACGCCAACGAACTATTTTGTATTTATTTGTACTGTTTAAATCCCAACGAAATCCGCCTAATTACGTCAATTTATGTTACCAAATACATAACATTCCGACTACGACCCACAATTTCGAGTATTTGGGTCATCGAACGTTGATAAGTGAATTAATTGTTTTTGGTTTGTTTGTAAATACACAATGAGAAGCTGGTGATAATTTTACATCGAAAATGTAAATTTGAAACGAAATAGAGCCAAGTAGGAATTTGTGAAGAGTTAGTTTTGAGAATTTGGAAAAACAAATTTAGTATATATTTAATAATGTGAAATTAACTGTTATGTTGTGTATAGTGTTGACTTGGTGATTCGTTAAACATTTCAGTACGTTAATAGTTGAAAAAAAACAACCCACGAATGCCTTAGCCTGATTTTCTTACTTCTTACACACAAAATCAGGCTGACGAAATTCTTGGAGGACTGTACCAACACAATTAAACGTATTTGATGTTCATTCAGAGTGTTAGCAGCGCCCACCATTGTCTTTACATTTTTATATCGTTTTTGATATTTTTGCGTTGAAAAGATATTTATAAAGACTATTTTTGTAGAGAAGTATTTAAGATGTAAATATTTATTGTCTGCTTGCGAGATTAACAGTACGTTTGTAAGTATGTATCTATGAAGTGGCTAGAGATTAAATAATATATACGTATACTCGTAGTCTGGTTATTTTTCGATACCACAGGTATTGTCGTACTCCCGATTCTGACTACGGCTTTGTTTATCTTGCTCAGTGTGGTGAATGACTGACAGAGAAGAATGCTGGAGGAAATTCCAACAATATATACGCCACATGCCTTTTGACAACTGATCGATGAAATAAAGATAATTGAATTGCTAGGGGAAGGTTTTTTTATGCTCAACATCAGTGTTGACATTAGCAATATTAGTAGTAGCTGACGTCAACGTTACTAATGGCTCTTCTTAATTACTTACTGACAGGCTTTAACCAGTTGTGATAAGGTGAAGTGGGAATCATCTCCATATGGATATCACGGTTGGGACGTTCCAACGCACGCCCTCATTACCCTCAGTGTAATGGGCCGTCAGAAAAAGGTTGCCACAGCAGAAAGATTATTGAAAAAATTATTGCATCAGAGCGTGATCTCGTTTTATTTGGATATAGGGTCACCACTGTCTCTGAGGTCACCAGCCTTACCACTTCCCAAAGTCGTCTCTGATGGTTCACCTCCTAAAGCTTCAGTTTCAGGAATCATCACTAGGCTCGGAAAGGTCGGCCACTCAATGTTTTTGCCCTCGACGTTTCGTGAGTTATCTAGAGCACTACGTAGAAAGTTTTCTAGACGATTTTTAAAAGGCTCTGTAGGAGAGCCTCCATAACCGCCTTTTATATAAAATTGCGTTCTTTGTGGAGCTTGGATGTTGTTGTTTTTAATCGTTGAGGAATCAACGAAACACGTTTGACTGCAGGATTCCTGTTCTCACATTATCACTGGTTTCAGCATAATTTTAATGTGCTATTGTAATAATGTCCTCCTAATTTATAGGGAAGAGCATATAAAAATGATGAAAAATGAAAAAAGCTGCCGGATAATTTTTTGGGTATTAAGTGAAATTGGGAAACAACGAACGATAACTGACAAATCGATTAAAAAACGATGTTAATTTAAAAAAAAAGCCTGCGAGAATTTTTAATGAACTGTGGCAAAACGCACAAAATGGTGAGATTCAACCGCGACTTATGCATTCATCGATGTGCTATATATTGAAGTTCAACGAATTACTACGAAAATTTTTTTTGTTCGTATACGGAACAAAATATAGGTACTAGGTAGTTGAAAATAAGTTCGTAAGTTTGATCGAAATCGTTAATTCAGAAAATGTTAATTTTCGGCACATTTTGTTTAACATTCAATGGAAAGTCAGCGGAACACGTTTACATGGCTATTGACAAATGGAAGACATCATGTGAGTTTGGTGAAAATGTTAACGCCGTCTTGCGCGTGGTGGGAAGAAGAGTTTGGAATTTGCCTCACTATATTCACTGTTATCTGTCAAGTACCACTTTTACCTCTGATACCCGTCGTATTCGAATCAGCATCGAAAAAAAACTTAAGAACCGACACAGGAAACTGCCGAAAACCATTGGGCCACATTGTGATAAAATATGGCAGACGGACATTGGAGATATGGAATCCCCACACCTTGAAACGTAAAATGTGAAATTCTGTAGAAAATGAGAGGGGGAAACAAGTTTACGGACCCAAAACATAGGTGTGTTATTTGACATGAATAATAAACCAAAAGGACGCGTGAAAATCTACATATCGACCTTGTTCCACGAGCGCAGCGATATCTTTTGGTTCATTAGTGTGAGTAAGACACCTTTGTTTTTGGTCTCGAAAAATGTCGTGTACCCCTCCCTCCTTCTCCTTCTCAAAATATGACACTTTACGTTTCAAGGCATGGGGATTCCAAATCTTCAATGTACATCCACATCCCAGGACATATTTTGCTGTCTTTAATCCTTATATAAGAAGATTTCGTCAGCATGCGAAAGCACGGGCGCTCGCTCAGCGTCCACAAAATCCAGACTTGTGGAGGTACGCCAGTTGGTCGCTTAGCCAGTTCTGTTGCCTGTATGTTACTGCATGAAGATATGACCCTGTGGAATCCAATACCATCTGGGAGGAGTTCTTAATTGTTTCCCACCTGATCTAACTATTTACTTGAGTGGCAAGCATCAAAGAGAAATTAACTGTGACCACGTTTTTTTGTCAGAACCTTCTTCGTGAACAGTATAAGCTTGCTTAGTAGCAGTCAAAGTTGGAAGGTTTGACTGCTCTTACAACAACCATCGCTCATCGTTAAAGAAACTATAGTGGAGTACCACGTGGTTGTTTCCTTCGCAATGGAGATGCAAGAAGTGCCAGATGGAGAGTCTTTGAGAGAAAAGAAGTTGAACCGCGCATTGAAATGGGACTGGCTCATCCAGTGGCCCGACTCAACTCACTTTCTCCTAAGACGTCCACGGATGTTGAGAAAAAACTTGTTCGTGTCAAGTCCCTTTGACGTTGAAGGCAAAGGGCTTGCAAATTTGGCACCCCCGTGGCTTGTAATGTAAAAGGACAGACCGTGGGAATTGAGTTTTCCGGATTCAGTAGAAAACTCAACTTTTTTTAAATTGACGTGACAGGATTAATTCTGCCTGAAGGTAAATTATTAAAGTTAACGTATCTGCCCAATAGCTTCTTACCAGCTACAGAAGATGGACCCACGAAACAGGTACGTGTGATTGCCTCCTGTCCTCATCATTCACCTCTTCCGTCCTTCCTTTATACCAGCCGGTTCCTTTCTGCTTCCCTTAAAATTCGACACCTCCGCAGCACAAAGGTAATATCTCTCAAATAAGTTTGATTAGCATTTACAGTTCACACATTTTAAGGTTAAAGTTTGTGGGAAATGAGCATTATTTCAGTAAACGCAGTTCGAGAACCATAATGTTCAAAGAACGTTTAAATATCTGGCGCGTCGCCATACTCAACTTTCCCCCACCCCCGTAAATAAGACGACTTGCGCTCTATAACCGTTCAGCGCATTTCAACGGAAATGTTTATTGAGGAGAAAAGGTTGATATTATTCAGAAAGTTTGATCTAAATCGTTAAACCATTTTTTAAATAAAATTAGGAAGAGATTCATTCTTTTTACTTTTTTTGGCGGTTGAAAAAAATTAAGTTCTCTTCAGATCTTGACAATTCAGATCTTCAGATCTTGACTATTCAGATCTTAACGAGTCCGAAAAACACGATTGGGGAAAATGGTCTGTGTTTGTGAACGCAATTAAGATAAAACGACTAAACCAAATCAGCCCAAACTTGATACCTGTCCCGCAGATCACCATGGGACGCCGAGTTAAATCTTCCAAAACTTTTCGACGGTTATGTCATCATCCGCCGACATCGTAACTCAAATTTAACGGAAATAGACAATCGTTCTTTCTCATTTTTATTATTGAAATGGCGTTCCACAACTTCGTGTTAATTAGTTCGTTTCACTGGCTAATATTTGTAAAATGTTTTGCCCGATAACTCAGGAAAAGTGATTATTATCCGCCTCCAGAAAATCATGTTTACAGCCTCATCAATTCTCTGTGCACCAGTTGCTCAATATTGGTCAGGGTATGCGTACGAGCAGCACAATAAATTCCGGAACTGTACGCGCTACCGGTTTCTGAGTTTCTGCCACCGTTAAGTGGTGTTTTACCACGTTCAAATAAACTGAGCGCAAAAATTGAATTGGTAGCAAAAACTCTGAAAACCTGCCAATTTATTTAGGGCTAAGGATGTGTGATGTGGCACACCTGACATTTTCTTTCTTCTTTTTCCAAAACATATGCAAACCCATAATGAATGTTCGATACAGGCCATCTGACGGTTGCTTCAATAGCTTCTGAACAACGTCAATGTTCCCGATTCAATAACCATCTTAACCATTTTCTCATGGAGAAGGTCATGCGAGATACTGTCAAAAGCTTTATCCAAATCAAGGAGGACAATGGCTGAACCAATGGCTTTCAACTCCTATTTATTATTTATCAAGTTTGCGCTTCGCTAATCCGACTAGAGCAGAGAGCACACTGATTGTAGGAATGCATTTTTTGGAAACCCCAAGGGTAAAACCCTGAAATAATTCTTAAAGCCTTTTGTTAGCAGGAGAGGCTAATTGAACTCCCATCAGTTAAGGAAAAAACCCCATTGGTGCCAAGGGCTACGAACTAATTCGGTTAAGAGTAACGTGAACGTGCGCTCGATTGGAAACTCAAAGTTTTCAGTAACAGCCTTCGTAAAAATGTAGCTTCTGTCATACACAAATATTCAGCTTCTGTATTGTTAGTTACCACAGTCCTTTGCTTGCGTGTTTCCACAACGCTTGACAAAATCCAGCCCAGTGAACGATCAACAGAACAATTACTCCAATCAGCATCTACAAAAACAACAATAGGCTTGATAAGTTAATTGTTAATCTGCAGCACCTTTTAGGTACCTGAGTGGCAGTTTCGTTGCGTTTTTATTGAATTGATTTGGATAGTGGACAGCAAGAGCTATACTGAGTGTGCTAAATATAGGACCTATCAACTCTTATGGTTTGGTAACCGAGCCATCTCTTCCGAGGTAGGAATTCTTTCTCATAGTTTCGCATTAATTCAAGAAGAGTAGAAATAGGCCTGCACTCCTCCATCCATTTCAGTTATGTCTTTTAGGGTAAATTAATTCAGATATTAAAGTGATTGGGTTAATTCCGCCAGTTGGTAAATTATTAAAGTCAACGTACCTGTTTGGTGGGTCAATCTTCGCCCACAGTATCTCACCAGAGAAGACGGACCCACCAAACTGGCACGTTAACTTTAATAAATGAATTTACCCTTTTGTTCTCATATTTAAATTCCGATATCTTTCGTCTTAAATTCACTCTTTATTTTCTCTTTCAACTCACGCAGCTTTTCCTGGTTGCCAACCCTTGAGCATGAGCTTCTCCTCTGCCATTAGCCACCAAATCTCGGAAAGTCTCCTCAAAACGTAGTGACGGTTCCATGAAAGTATTCTCATCCTAATCACTATTCGGATGTGCTGTCTCCAAACCGATTTGCTCGACTTCTATGTTGTGTTCGACAACCAGGGCCATGAGTGTTCTCAGAGTGCGATGCCTAACGACCGGAGAATATGTTTTGAAGTAGTCAATCATCGGGATCTGATTGTACTCAGACCTTCCTTCCTTCCTACGGCATATTTCCCCCATCTTCTATCTATTTGTAATTAACTGGTCTTTTGACTTTTGATGGTATGGACCCGTATGGTGCCGCTTAAAAGTAGCGATGCAAATTCTTTTCTGATTGTCTTTTTTCCGGTTGACAGAGACGAAACTTCTGCAAGGCACGCAATTTTGGTTTCATTTGCTCCACGGTTTCTGATACTGCTGGTCTTAGATCCATATTGTATTCCTTTTACGGCCTACCTTGTCCTTTAGTTCAAGTTTCTTCAACCAACCACTTGATTGAACTACTAATTTTTGAGCAGACACGTGTACTTGCGGTTCGTTTTGATTCACATTTTCCGCTAACTGTTTTTCTTTTCCCAACCGTTAACCTGAGCAGATGGCGCATCAGCTCCTTCGTCGTCCTGCCAGCACATTTTATACACATAACAGATCATTTTCAACAGTTCGTTTCTAAGTTATTTCTTTCAAGCGGGATCATTCTTCCATCCATGCTCATCCTGCTGGGCTCAGCGCACTTCCACTACGCATGCGAACTAGGTTTATTCGATTTATAGGCCTCTTAACGCCGAGATCCGATGAACACTTTTTTTACACGATTGCAATACTTTCCGCCACCCGGTTGAGAAATTGAATACAATTTATAGAAAAATTGAGTAAAAATCCTTTGATATACTGTTATAAATGAAAAGTTGAATAACGATCGTTTTAAATCGACCAAAAAATGCCGAGAAATGCGATCTTTTTCATTCTTTTAAAGTTGTTGAGAAATTAAGAGATTTATCCAATCAATTTCGAGATTAAGCTTCAAAATTCCACCTCAGAAATACAATCTTTCGTGTCTTCAGGATCGTTAAACTTACGCGCAAACTTTCGAGGGGGTTCTGAAAAGTGCCTATTGGATCACTATCACCAAACTCTCCTCGTAGCAAGAGGTATACTTTTTCCGGAATTTGCACAGATTCGTGCAGTGACGTTCGTTCTTATGAATTGTGGCAATGCCCGAACCGGGCAGCAGTTTGAATGCTCGCATGATCGGGCTATGTTAGATGAGTCAACAGATTGCCTGGCGATATTTATATTCCTCGAGGAGCCTATTTCGGGACAATTCGATTTATCGGTGTATTATGCGGCCGTCATTTTAGCGAACGAGGTGCTGAGGAGATCAAACTCAACGGCGCTTTCACAACAATCTCTTCTGATCCGGTAGATGACTTTTTGCCGATGGGACGATTTTCTATGGACACGCCGTTGGATCTCGTAGAAGCGACTGACAGCTTCCACCGCCGCTTTTGTCCCTTGAGATAACCTTTTTTTTCTTCACCAACTAATTTCTTCCCCTTCAGCTTTCACTCGTTTTCTTTTCTAAGAGGCGACTCGAGGACAAGAGGCCGATTCAACTGCGGGAGTATCACGAGCCAAGACTATCATCATCGAGACAGCCGCCTTTTTGACGTCCTAGAGACCCACTTGGGATGCGGTGCATTAGATTGAGCTGAACTATTGGGTGAAAATGGGGAGCCCTGCAGCGTTAGTGAAGTGAAAGGTTCGTTATAATTTCGTTGGTGTTTTGAGAACAGCCCATCCAACCATGTTGGTGTTGCCACGTACCCTGACGCCTCTCCTTAGCACGACAAACCTGGCTTATTGTGGCAACCTCAGGTTCAGTCAGAGATCACCAAGGCCTACAAGACAGCATCGACTGCAGCACTCAGAGTGATCCCTGGCCAGTTACCCATTGAGTGCATGGTGGACAAGCCAAGAGAGAAAAGGGAGCTTCTTCCATTGTGGACAGAAATACGTGTTAACCTCTCCATTGAAGAAAAACTTGCCGCATTAGATGGACGGGCATTACGTAAATGGTGAGTTAGATTCGAACCCTCGTTAGCGGAATGTGACACGAACGAGTTTTTCCCAACACCCGTGAACATTGTAGGAGAAAGCAGTTTGAGTCGGACCTCAGGACGAGCCAGTTCATTACGCGACTTCAGTGCGCGGCTCCACTTCTCTTTCTTCAATGACTGTCCATCTGGCACTTCTTGCATCTCCAGTGCGAAGGAAACAAGAAACCACGTGGTGCTCCACTATAGTTTCTACAACAATGAGCGACGGTTGTTGTAAGAGCAGTCAAGCCTTCCAGCTTTGACTTCTACTAAGTAAGTTCAAACAGTTTACGAAGAAGCTTATGACAAAAAACGAGGCCACTCTCAACCACCCACCGTCCACCTCCAACTTATACACTTGACGTTTTAGAGACTCCAAATCTGCAATGCCTGCAACCGTCAAGGTCATACTTTACCTTGAACGTTGCCTAAAACTCCGATCGGACGAAACTGATGATTGTTATGGGCCAAAAACTGGTTAAAAAACAAGCCTAATGCGAAATTTTGGCGGTTGTATTGCATTTACGTCGTGTTTCGTACCATTTCCTAGGTATTTCTTGATGCTCGAATAGAACGGGTCTCTGAGATGCACGGCTGCTGATGGAACAATGAAATCACAGAAAATATAGTGAGATGAATTCTAGTAGTTGAAGGAATCCATGGAACAATGTGTCGAAAGTTATCTTTTTTCCCTGGCCTGCGCTCATTTCCTCTCACTGCCTTTCGCCTCACTCCAACCACCCGTCAGTTCGACTCGTTGCGCCGTGCGAACTGCCTTGTGTCGCCTAGAAAACGTCAATTTTCGTTCTTCTGGTGTAGTCAGGTCATGTATTGTACCGTTTACTAGTATTTTTTTAATACAATCGAATGGGATGGATCTCTGAAGTGCTCTACAAACATAGTCGTTTGCATATGAGCTGTCGTTTTACAGGTTGCTGATATACCCATGTCAAATTCTTAATATTTTTTGGCGTTGGATTGAATAGGATAGGTCTCAATCATGCAGCGCAGGAGAACGATATACCGTTGTGTAATAATTTGTAGCGATTTTTACCTGCTCGTTGTTTCAAAGCGGTTTAAATCTCAAAAGTCGATGAACACTCGGGCTCTGATTGAGACTTCTTCATGAGTTGTGTAAGAAGGCAATTCGTTAGATCCTAGGCCAGAGAAATTCACTTTAGAGGCCTTTTGGGTTGTACTAAGACGCGTTTTCTTGGCCACGAACCCAAAATAGGGCAACGCCTCGTTTCCTTCCTGGCAATTGACGGCTCTCGATTGGCGAAATCAAGCCGCATCATTTGTAACTTGCAAGGCCGACTGTTATGTACGTGCGGTTCGATGAATTCGCGCAACCGCCGCCTGTAGAACTCAGCTTTCGTCCTTCACCTTCTTGCTCCGGCTCGAGAGTTCTCTGAAGTTAAAATGTCGGAGTCCAAAACACCATATTTCGAGGACCTCAGACCTGGAACTTGTTAGCTATTATGATATACCGCAGTGAAACGAGTTGGTTTGATGAATTTTGTAACAAATGAGGGCGCAATCGATGCAAAAGTACGAGGAGTGGAGAAGATGTAGTGGGGCATAGTCTGCCTTGCAGTGCTCACCCTTCTTGACTACCCCATTTCCACATTCACAGCGTGGCAGTTCACGGACAGCTAAAGTCGTCTAATTTTGAAATGCGAGTGAGGAGAGCCGTCCGGAACTCTGCTGGCTCAAAAGTGGTCACTTGAAATCCCAAAGATTCGTTAAAATTCAGTCGCTCGCGAAAAGAATTTGCTGAAGCGCTGGTGCCATCCTATAGGGAATCCATATCTGCTAGCGGATAGAGCTTGCAGGTGGTACTGGAGGTATGGTACTCAATAGATGTAACCACATCTTTCGAAGTTTTGGTCAAAGAAACTGCTGAAAAAGCTGGTCACCTGACTCGTGGAAAATACTTGAACATCGGCACAACTTCGAATAGTTACTAATAATTTGGAGAAATACCAGGTGCAACGCAGCACACGACGTTCCTCAGCTCGACGTAACTTCGGCGCTTCATCCTTCCAGTTTATCACTTAATATTTGTTTATTACTTCAAAATCTTAATCGACTAACAGGCGGAACAAACAATTGACGTTTTTTAGAAGTTTTCCTGGAGTTGACAGGAGTGAGATGTGTATGGTCCGAAGACGTGTACCGGTTGGGTAGGGTGCCTAATCCAGCGCCCTCAGCCCCTTTCTCGCCAACACGCTAATTTACTTGGGGGCTCCCCTGTGCAGGAATCGCCAAAAAGCATTCTTCCTGCACCTCTACTTCTTTTACATATGAATCCCGAGGTGTGGACTTGCCTCCATCCTCGACACGAGTCCTGTATTGCGGTCCTTCTATCCAGGTAGTAGGCGTTCACGCTCACGCTGAGTAGCAACTCCAGAGGTCCCCTCGGACAAGGCCTTCCTTAGTATTTATTTATTTTATTTGCTGATTCGAGGCAACTATGGCCTATTACAACAAAGTGGTTTGCTGTCCCAATATACACAATTCACAAAAAATATCAAAGCAACACCTTCATAACAAATAAACTAATAAATGAACATAATTTCCTCTATTTGGTGAATAACGTAATGGTAAACAGATGTTAGACATAATACTCGTTACAATTCAAAATGGGGATTCAATAATCACATTAGTCGGACAGACCAGCCTCATTTACAAGCTCCTCGACAAACGTTCTATACTTCATATAGCACATAGTAAAATTAAATAGCATGTAAAAACTTTCTTTACAGACCGCTCCGAATAACAAACTGTTTACAAAGTCCATTGTGACCCTAGACGAGGCAAAATGTTTCGCTCTTGTACTAGCCAGCTGATGGCAGCTACAGTATATATGCTCAATGGTTTCAGGCTTCTTATCATTACACAAAAAACATATTTTAGTATGGTCGATGGAGTACAAGGAGCCTTTATAAATGATACGGAGTAGCTTACCATTCCTCAACCTTAACAGAGCTATTACTCTTTTGATATCAAATGGAATAGCCCACGTGCTCTCCAGGGAAGAGTAGCTCTGAATATACTCTTGGTAGACAGTGTTATAGGTTGAACATATCACTCGCTTTCGATGTAAAGACATCATCGTCTGGCCGTTAAGTCAGTACTGACGCTATTTAGTACACACTGCTTGAATTTTTTCACCTCATCAGCATTTTGCTTCTTCCAAAGATCTCTATAGCCCAACTCCCACAGGATAGTCTTAAGTTGCGATGCCCAGTTGTATTTTTCCATATCTACCCCTCTCTCAATAGTGGTTAGGAGCTGCTCGTAACAAATCCGCGGGTATCTATTTTTTGGCATTTGCAGGACAGCTTCCCACCAACAAACTACGTAACTCTCTGCTCGGAGCATGTAACGAGGCGTACTGAAAGGCAATGTTAAGAGACTTTTAATTATTTTTGACTGTACCATTTCTATGTCTTCAAGGTACCGCAGACCCCATATCTCTGAGCCATAAAACAACACCGAGCCAACCATCGAATGAATAAGTCGGCAAGTAGCCTCCCAACTTACACATTTTCCCTTCACCAAAATTTCCCGGACACTGCCCCAGGCTCGTAAGCTTTTGGCCTTAAACTGATCTTTGGCTTTGCAATACACTCCTGAACAGGAAAAAATTACTCCCAGGTAAGTGTATTCCTTGACAAAATCAATTTGCCCGCTTGATAAATAAACGAAATTTTCCCGCTTCTTACTTTTACCTTTTTGGAAACATAGAACTTTTGTCTTGGGCGGATTTATAACTAGACCCAATGACCTTGAATATTCATCTAAAGCCTGCATTTTCTATTCGATATCCGCTTTACTATCTCCAAAAATAACTATATCATCCGCAAACATAAGCAACAGAAGATCATTTCGTCCGTCCACGTTTACACCTCCCAGATCCCTTTCCCTTATATAATTTTCCAAGCCGCTTAAATACAAGGAGAACAGGAGCGGGCTAACGGAATCACCTTGCAAGACTCCTTCCGTTATACCATGGAAATTGGTGAGTTCATTTTTCACTTTTATAGCCACCTTCGCTTTGCTGTACAGATCTCTCAAAACATTTTCCTTCCTTATCGACACAGTTTTCTTGGACGACAGAAGTAGATACAACTTTCTCGTCTTGTATCCAGATGGCACCTCGTGGAGGTGAGGTTGTCTTGTCTAGTAGCTAAGCCGAAAGGGCTTCTCTTTTCTCCCTTTGATGTCAGTTATACAAAGAAAGGGAGATATTTATTCGATAGATTCGTAAATCTGGTCCTACGCCCGTCTGCTGGAGTTGAAAGTGTTACGAATCACCTTTCCCCTGATTACTGAATAATGATCGTGGCACAAGCAGGAGCAGCAAAATAAATTCCGCACTCTTTTGGTTTAGTATTCTCTGTAAATAATAAATCTGGTATCTATTTATGCCCGCCTAATCGGCGATTGCCCATGGCTGTAATGTTAAAATGGTTTAAAAAAGGAGCCGAAAACAAAATTTTGGTAGTTTTATTGCAATTACGTCATGTTTGCTATTGCTTCCCAGGTATTTTTCGATGCTGAGTCGAATAGGACAGGTTTCGAAGGTGTAGGATTGCGTCTTGATGGAAAAATATGAAGTCACAGTGAGGCACTTCTACTACTTGAAGGAACTCGCAGGACAATGTGGGGTAAATTATCGTTTCTACCTAGACTGCGCTCATTTCCCCGTAGTGCATCCCGTCTCATTCCAACAACCAGTCAGGTCGCGTCAAGCCAATTGCCTAGTATCACTTAGAAAACGTCAATTTTTGTTGTTTCGTTGTTGTCAGGTCATATTTTGTATCTTTGGCTAGTATTTTTTGATGCTGAATCGAACGGGGCGGGTCTCGGAGGTTTGGGACTGCGTCATGAGGCGCAATGATGCTGCACGATGTCATCAAGAGTTATTGTGTAGAATATTGTTTTAAACTGGATGACCACACATTAAAATAGATTTGATTAGTTGCTAGTAGGAAGAAAATCGCTAAAAGCACGTGGGGCCGTGGAGGGTTTTGTGAAGCGGCGGTCAAAGGGGATGGTACACTTGGGGAACGACTAATTACAGGTGTTGAGCGTGAGCACCCAAACAATGCTATAAGTGCTGTTTCAGCTAAAATAAATTTGCAGTAGCCCTGACCCTGTGGTGCGGGATAGTGAGGGGAGGGGTTAGTGGGCGTAAAAAACGAGGAGGAAGAAGAGAAGGACCTCCGGAGTCTTCAAGGAGATCCGGTTTTTTGGAAGAGACAACGGTCACAAGGGGGCGACGCTTGCGGGACCTCGTGGACGCTAAAAGAAGACGATCGGACCACTAAACTCCGGAGTTGCAGGCGCGAAGTGGCTCGTGGTCGGCTGGTATTGAGCAAGTGGTCGGAGGGAACGGCAGATTCGGGAGCTCAAGGTGTTTGTGCAATACGAGCCCATTCCAGGTTCCACGTAGATGCCCGCCGTTGGGAGAGAGAGGGGTCGGTCCGCGGCAGGTAGATGTCGAAAGAGAGGGAGAAGGTGCCTAACCTCCGCCTTCTCATTCCTGGCAGTTCAGTATTTTGACGTCGAGGGAACCTCAACTTCTGTCGTCTAAATCGTTAATTCGTGCCGTCGTCTGTAAGAAACCAACTTTTTTGTCTTTTGGCGCCATTCTTTCGTGTTATAACTTCAGCGTCAAGTCTCTCATCACGTCGGAGACTCAGGAGGACCGCTGTGCGCGATGGGTGAGCGACTGGACTCGAGCAGAGTTTGCGTCTCAGCTCCTGCTATGCACCAACCCAACGCCCAACAGGTGAGTCCCCGCCGCACAGAACTACTTGTCTACTTTCGTTATGTCACTGCCCATTCAAACTGACTCACATAAGACTGCCCAGTAACACAACTCACAATCTATCATGCGAATATTTTCTAACAGTTTGACAACATCAAACGCCACTTTAACGCGTTACCATGATCGTTTACTAGAATTTACTGCATGTTTACGAGGGTTGCACTGGCAAAACATTGCGAAGATCTTAAACAAGTTACTTTACACGGCATTTCACAGCTGGCGCTAATGTGAGTGGAAGTAGAAGTGACAACTGTTTGAAATAATGTGAAGGAGGTTGTTTGAGCTTAAGGGATTCCTGGGATGTGCCCGGTCTCAACAGGTAGTGAATACCTGGTGTTTGAAATCTGTAAGGGAGAGTGAGAGAGGGTGGCGCAACACTCGCACGTCGTGAAATGAAAACCGAACGAAAACGCTATGATTGTTCAGTAACTAACTACTTTAATTCCTAGAACCTTGCTCATAAGGACATATCTCTACAAGACGTCCCTATTATCATCACCCTTCGGTTTGTTTTACCAGAGTTGGGTAAGCATTCGGGTTTTTAGACAAGTCGCCCAGCCCTTCGCCTCGTTTAATGTTGCATTGACATTAGGCGTCTTCCGAACGAAACTTTCATCACGCAATACTATTCCCACGATTTTGGTCATCACATGGAAACATTCTACCAGCGTCAAAATTCGAGTTTCTATTTCGTGGTTCCGCACTTCATCACCACACTATTCCGAGATCGTCCGTTTAGCGCTATTGTTAATTTTAATTTAATTCACTTTATAACTAGAGCTCACGTAATTCGCACTTTCCATTTAATCCTTCTTGTTTTATTAAAATTACCCAGAATTTAGCGTTTTATCGTTTCTCGACTATTCCCCAAGTGGATGGCTTTAGCCAACTGAGGCTCACACTTTTCTTCGCGTTACAAAAAATGAATATGGTGTCCAGAGGAATTCGATCCGGTATTCGTATTGATTTCGCACCCAACTAGGTCAAAGATTAAGTGCGTGAGGGAGGGGAAAGCCAATTCATGGCCTGGTCTATTCCGCGAGAGTTGCTTGGGATAAACCAGGAAGGAAAATCTTAATGTCCGGGCTGTGAGAGCGAGATAAGAGAGGACGTTTCTCGAAAAACGTTAGGGTTGCGGCAGTGTTAACAGAGAAGTTGACAGTTGAGGGAAGTGAATGTATACGACCCGAAACCACCTCGTAGTTTTTCATAGCGTATATTTACGTTAGTTTCATTCAAGCTTGTTGCACGGGATAGAAAAGTACTTTTTTTAAAAATCCATTGAGTCAATCATCACCCACATAGATGTCTTGTCATAGCACATTTTAAAGGCGACCTTTGAATTATCTGCAAGCAACTCTCCTGCTCTTCTGTAAAAAGACGCCTATTTCTTATACTAGGACTCCGTTTAGAAGGTGGTTCACCCGAAACCTTAACTTTTTTACTTTCCTTGCCTCTACGAAGTAAAAAGGAAATTTATGTAATCGGCCAAACAAAAATGTGTGAGTTCTACATCGATCTTTACGTTTTAAGGTCTACTGAGGCTGAAAATCGCTATTTGGGAAAAAGGTCTGTGCGTGTGTCTGTGGACGCGATTGAGAGGAAGCGGCTGAAACAATCAGCTCATACTTGATATCTAGTGCGCAGGACGTTAAAATAAGCATATGAGCAACACATAACTATAGTTATCATAGTAATCAAAACACTAAATATTTGTTTTACCCCAAAAACGGCTTTAATGATTTTAATTAACTTTTTGTATAAACAAGATAGCAATACCATAAAATTGTGAAATGAAGAGAGCAACACAAATAAATTACCAAACATTTCGACGAAAATCGATTTTAGGCCAATTTTGTCCTTATAAACTCCGCTCAAATGTTACTAAGACCTTCAGAAAAATTGACGTAGTAGCGCAATCAAGTATCTATATGAAGACCATTTGGTTACCCTCGAAAGGTAGATAGGAGAACTTCCAGAAATTCCGGCATTCCAACCACCGCCGTTTCTCTCACATTTTTTAGTCGATAATTTAGGGACGGTAACCATTATCCTGTTAACAGTCCCATTAATTCTTTGTGCGTTGGTTGCTCAGTAATGGTCGAAGAACTAGTAGGGGCGCGACAATAAATTTCTGAACTATAAGCGCCAAGGAAGTGAATGAACTTTGTGAAAAATAAATAGAATTTGTAGCAAAATTAATTCAACCAGTGGAGCTAAGGAAAGTGGTGTGATGCGTCGCACCATATATTTAACTACATATTAAAGACAAAGCGCAGTTTTATTTAATTATTTTTAATTAGACGGATCTCTTTCCAAAACTTGACTGACGGCTTCTTCAATTACGAGTTTTTCTGTATTTTTTAAATGAGACTTCATAATGATCATAATGCATTTGAAGCTATTAATTGCATAGTTCAACTGTTAGTCGAGCGATTCAATTTGAAAGCCTTTCCTTTTTGTTTATTATTCATTCTGAATAATAACCCAATGTTTTCGGTCACGAAAAATATTTTACAACCCCCCCCCCCCTCAAAATGATATTTTACGATTCCAAGACATGGGGAATCGATTCCACGATTCCAAATCTGCAATGTCCGTCCGCCGTCTGGGGCGTTTTGTGCTTTTAATGTGGTCCAAAAAATCCGTTCTTTCGCACAAAAATCTCATTTGGTATCTAGTTGTGCCCGCCATTTCGGCAATCCGATCGGACGAAGCCCATGGTTGCTATGGACAAAAAACGGTTAAAAACATTTAAAAAACGCAGTATAGTCGCAAATACGCCGTGTTTCGTATCGTTTTCAAGGTATTTTTACATACTGGGTCGAATGGAATGAGTATTAGACGTGTACAACACTGTGTAGGGAAGTTACAGTAATTATTAGAGTCAACTAATTGAAATAACTCGCGTGAACTACAGCGGAAGTCAACGTTTCGTCGTTAGTACTCCCTCCCTCCCTCCCGTCACATCTAAACCACCCGCCCATCCGACTCGCAACGTCGTGTCAATTGCCGAGGGTTCGCTGGAAGTCCCCGTCCCAATTTCCCCGACTCTTTTTGCCCGAGGGGGCGGCAGAAGGTTAGGGCCGTTGAGGTCGGCACTTCCTCCACACACCCCTACATCGGATCATAAATGCCTACAGACGTTTATGGGCTCCTGGCGCCGGGGGAATATTTAGTTTCCGTAGTTCCGTTGTAGTCAGGTCATGTTTCGTATGGTTTACTAGTATTTTTCGATGCTGAATTGAATGGAGTGGGTCTCAGAGCAGTAATACTAGGTCAAGCTGTTCATGAGAATAATAAACCGTTGTGTAATAACTTGCAGGGTTTTTTCTTGTTTGGACGTAAGACGGAAGGTCTGCTCCTAGTGACTCCATGAATTAACTTCTTTCTGCGATGGCAGCTCTTCTTTCTTGTCAACATGATAATCTTCCAGCGTGCAACCGTTCCCATACTGCCCAGCGGTCTTTGTTCCTTGTCTTTATTTTTTATCCTTGTGAGATACTTGCCCCAGATCAGCTAGCCCCATCTTCTTCTGGCTGAGTACTGCCCATGCAAATTGCGCCACCTGAGCCATGGTCCAATTGTTGCAATCAGCTGCCTGGCCCACCGCTCTTTCTTGGCTGCGCCCCATTCGTCTTGACACCTCGTAAGGGTCACAGCCGTTCTTATTTTCTTCTATCATTGCTCTGCTGCTCCCGACTCCCCAACAGCTGCCCAAATGAGAGCGTTCACTTTGCTGTCTTGGCCTCCCACAGTAGCCGACAAATAATTCATGTTTACACTCAAGCCCCTGCTGGTGCTTTTCACTTGGAATACTCTGTGCACTGATTTGGATGAGTAAGAACAGCACAATAAATTTATGAACCGTAAGCGGCTCCGGTTTTAATGTAGAATGTTGTAATAAACAAATTTTATTAGTGGCTTCAGTGAACATTGACACAAAGTAACTGTAATTATCAATTGTGATCAAAACACGAAATATTTTTTCTCAAAAACGACTCTAAAGACTTTGATTACAATTTTTGTAGGGGTAATTCCAAATAACAAGACGGCACCCGTGGGTAAATCTCGAAAGTAGCACAATAAATTTTAGATACAAATTGAAGGGTTTTAGAAAAGTTTTTCCTTATAAATCCCGCTCAGATGATAATTCTCAAAAAAATGGTAGTGTAATAGATCTACACGATGAGAGTTTAACAACGCTCTTACGATTTGGAGGAATCCCACATTGCAACACAAACGCAAGGAGTATCCATACACAATGTAGTAGTTAGCAGACCATTCTGTCGAAAAGTGATCCCTCCACTCGTTCCAAACCCTAGCGAAAATGCCCAAAAACGGAATTCAAAATTTTATACGGGAAGACGGTTTTTTAGATGATTAGAAAGCCATCGTTTTGAACAAAGGCCGATTGAGACGTGACAATTAGGCAGGAAGGATGATCAGGAATAAGTTCTCGACTGACCAGTGTGATAGAGGCAGGAGCGTTGACAGAGGAAACGACTGTAACGGAGGGGAATATAATAATCTCAGTAATTCCACCTTTTATTCAACAACGATAGTAATGAAGGAACTCTTTTGTAGATCCCCATTCAACCGAACATCCACCAGTCGCCGACTTTGGAAGGACTTCCGAAACAGTTCGTGGGCGCATTGAGGACCCTCTTCGACATCCTCGACGAAAAGTGCGTAGGTTTCGTCAAACTGACTGGTGCGTAGAACGAAATTATTTTTGTCGCTTCCACAACAACCATAATAATTTTATTGTGTTTTTAAAACGAAAAATTGAATAGCTCAGCTCGTGCGTTGAAACGAAAAGCTCCAATGGTATCTAGAGACCAACCTTCGCCCGCCATGTAACTTCCTCGTCTTTTGTAATTCATATGGAAGAATCTCTATAAATAGGAAACATCATGCACAGAAAATGACAATAAATATTTATGAACTTTTACTGTGCAACTCGCTATCAACAGAAACAACTGTTTGTTAGTAACCAGAATATCATAATAATAACGCCACAATCACCCCTCCCCCCCATCTAGCTAATAAGGCACCATTGGTTCTTGAAACCCCACACGTTGTTATCCTGCAAAAACCGGACGTAATATAAAAAGTTCTTGTTGACCCGTTTCGTCAAGTTTTTTCTAGTTTCGTAGCGAGAATAAATTGATGCAAACACAATGTTTTAATGAAATCCGATTCATGCAACAGTTGGTGCAGGCTCGACTGAGTTTTAAGGTTGGTGGTTTGAGGTTGCGTTGAATTGTCCTCAAAATTCACTGTCAGGTTGGACCATTGGTTGAGGATCTTGACTCACCAAGAATGCAAGCGAGCAACAGATGTAGAATCGTTTTGACCCTTCCGTTTGAGGACCTACATGTTTCTCGCTTTCGACCACCGAGAAGGGCTCATCATATAGGAGCTGCAGAAATCTCCTGATTCCATAATTCCTCTGAAAACGTGAGAACAGTGGCGACAAAAGCTGGGTGGACAAAAACTGGCGTTTTTGGAATGATGTTGAGCCTGTTGAAATCAAAGAGTGTTCGTCGTTTGACGAAGATTATTGTCGAGAATTGTTTGTGGTGTGCTCACCCCAATGTTCATAAAATAAATCGCCATGCAATCACAACGCCCAGCTGAACTACACCCTAAATCTTACTTCAGAGACAATCTCAAAGTGTCGCAAGAGAGCGGAATTTAAAACTTCAACCCACTTCTCAGAGTTGTGACATCAGCATCAGTTGCAACCTATGACTACGTTCAATCATTGCACTACCTTGAGGGTTGAACAGTGATGTTTACTACTGGCTGGTTCCCTACAACTTGGTGACCTCATTGATTAAATTACTCTCGAACTGTCGACCTCTGTCTGTTATATTTTCAGGAGCTCCAAATCTGGTAACCCAGTTAGTTTAAAAATACGATGCAACAGCCCTCAATTAAAATTATATCTGGCCAATGTGTACACTTGTACACATACTAGTACAGGTTAATGCACAAATAAATTTGATGGACTCATTGGTCCAACCAAATCGAGATGTACGTGTTTGAATCCGTGTGAGGGTGGTAGAAAAATGTCTATTGGACTGCGAGTCTTTGCGCCTTATTGCGCTGATGTGGAACCCAGCATTTAACCCACTCAGAATTGGTACATATTGAGGGCCGAGTAAATCGCTGTTTCGGGATTTTCAGTGTTTCCTGTACTATTTCCAAGATGGGACAATCGAGCCATCTAAAGCCCTCTACTACTGAGTAAAGTTCAAGATTCAGCAAACCCAGACTTGTGGAAGGACGACAGGTTGTCAATTAACAACATTTAACTTTGCTCCCGGCAGAGCACTGCCACTCGTGCATTACCACATGAAGGTATGACCCTGGGGAATCCCATTTGGTCTGGGAGGAGTTCTTAATCTGGTTCTCCTCCTGATCTGCTTAGCTGGCAAGTTTCAAAAGGAAGTTCAACTGTGGCCAGGCTTCTTTGTCATAACCTTCTTCACAAAATGGGTGGGTCTTGTTTAGTAGCAATTCCAGCTAAAAGGTTAGTTTGGTCTTTCAACGACCGTTGTTCACTGTTGTAGAAACTACAGTAGAGCAGTTCGTTGTTTGTAGTTTCCTACACGCTAAAGGCAATATATGCAGAATGGAGCGTCGATGAGAGAAAGGAAGTGAAGTGTATTGAAGTCACTCTATGTCCCCTAAGGAACTGGCTTGTCCAGTGGTCTTGCTCGACCCACTCTCTTCTGAGACGTTCACTGATGTTGGGTGAAAACCTACCAATCAATTCCCGTCCATCAAGTGTTTTCATTCAGTGGAGAGGTCCATGTGGAGTCTGAGCCAGAATGGGGAAAGCTCCCTTTTCACTCTCCACTTGCCCACCATGCACTCAACAGCCAAGACAACTGGTAACTGACCAGTGATCACTTGGAGTATTAAAGGCTCCACTGTTCATCGACTTCCTGACCAGAGATGTTCTGCAATTAATCGAACACCCTGTTTCAGTCAATCCACTTTTTGCTGCCTGAGCGCCTCAAACTACCCAATATTTCAGGATGCAGTAGTCATAACTCTGCTCTGTTGTGCTAGCATCTGCTCCAAATTAATCCTATGAGTTAGAGAGTAATGCAATTTTTGATTATTATGGACCCCAATTGCTTCTGAAGTTGTCATTGTAGTCAGTCAATTCATCTCTCCTGTACACGATTGATAGCGTAACACAAATAAGGCCTTCAAGTTTAAATAGAGCAAAGGAGACTTTGCTCAGAGCACGACCAGCTCTGCCACTAGCCAAGACAACGATGTTATTCTGTTTGTATTCTTTCAAGGCCATCCTCAATACATTATACGCGTCTAAAGTTACAGAAACTTGCCCTCAGTTGCAATGACTTCTGAATATGCCGAATTTGATGGTCAACTATTTTCCAGACATTGAAAATCGGTGGCAAGACGATGGAACTAAAGGTCTTCCGAAAGGTGTCATCGAAAGCCTCAGGAAAGTGACACCACCCAATGGTCTCCTCTCATTTGAAAGGTTCTGTGCTGGCTTGAAGATATGCCTCCTTCGCAACCAGGTTCGTAAATGCAGCTCTATGTATCACGACAATAAACATCTGACAACAGAGATATTGCGAAAAATGGCAGTTCATAGCTGGCGCTTCTGCTACTGCTACACAGCTTTCATAGTTGGTGGTTTTTTAGTGTATTAAACAACGCACTTGCTAGGTTAAGGTTGTCTTGTAGGAACTTGAAAGCTGACTTTTCCCGCCAGAATTATGAAGAATAGTTCCTCTCTTCTAATCATCAGCTACTTCTATTAGAATTTCAGAATCGATCATAAAGTGAAATTCCTTTAACTTCTTCTTGCTATGGATGATCCTTCAATTTTCAATACCAGAAACCAGCAGCCTCTGGTGGCATGTGGGCACACCTCTTTTCCCCCACCACTACTGTTCTCGATAATCATAAAGGTTTGAGCGCCTTTCAATGCGGGAATCAAGTTTCCCACTTAATCCCATTCGCCAGAAATGACAAAGATGAGTCTTGAAGTCTCTTTCGAGTGTGGGAGAAGAAGAAAACGAAGAAGTATAGGCTGAGCTACTTCATTACCTCGGTGTCAAGGATGGAGCTTCATGATTAAAGCAGCTGAGGGTGACAGTCCTAACAATAGCATCACCCTGAACTGAATAGTGATGTGTGACCAGAGTGAACTGTCGCCTTCATGGCTAAACAGCCCTCTGTGTGTTGGCTAATATGCCCCCCCCCCTACCCCATATAAGCGATCTAGTTATTTGCATTCCATGTGCTCTTTCTGTCCACATGGTAGCTCCCACACATTCCTCCCAACTATACGAAACCAGGAAAGCCTGACACACACAGACGCCTCTTCTCTTTTCCGGCCTACCTACCACCGCTATGCTGGTTGATAACTCGTATTTTGCCAAGTACAACTTCTGTTGCAGCCTTTCCTTCATGTGTCATATCTCAGCCCCTGCAGCCTGTGGCGATACGTGTGCTACCTATCGAATACATCTCCCCTAACACACCTCCACACTTCTGCATGATCTTACCTTCCAGCAATAGGAGCTGATATCTAAGACTTGATTGGATTAATCTGAAGTCTTTAGTAACGAACCTGAGGGCAAACATTTTCAGTGTCAGTGAACAAGAAAACAAAACCGCTGCCCTAATTGTCGTTCTGTATGATTGTACCAGGGCTAGTGGAGTATCTTCCTGTACAGACTTATTGCCAGACCATTCAATAGCTCGATTTCTTTCTGTGTAACTTCCAACTCAGATCAAGTAATTAACTATTGATGATTTCAGGTTGAAAGTAAGAAGAGAATTGGGCGATCAGGAGAACCTGCAGAGCCAAGCGCTCGTCCTCCATCAGCTCCTCTGCTTGACGTTGAGCCCAAACAATCTATGGGGCAGTGGGCTGGAAGCACTGGCTCTCAGGGACTTCAGAGGCATAATAACGCCACTATGGGGCAGCAGCGAACTCTCAGCATGCCTCAGTTACCTGCCGAACCAGCACTCGGGATACCAGTTAAGCCTCCATTGTACGGGCCCCCTAAGCCTCCAAGGTGAGCTATTGTTGCTGCAATTGGGGGAAAAGTTGATACATCCCAATAGTTTTTGTAGGCAGAGTACATAAGGCTTACAGTAAAAACAGTGCGAGTGGATGGGGACATCACATCATGTTCAATGGACCAAGTTAAAAAACAGGAGTTATTAAAAATTAGACAATTTCCACTGAGTTGAATGAAGGCCATCATCAGTAACACGTTATAATCGTAAGAAGTTATTATAAATATATCTCTCCGATCTCCGTCAATGGAATAAGGATGTAGATGCGTTTCTCTGAAATAACGAGCTTTTATTTTACAAACGATTCGTCAAAGTTATAGTATTGTATGAACTATAAAAATTATCTCACCTCAAATAACGAGAAACTACATTTAAAGATCCTATTCCGGTATTGTTCAATTGTAGAGTTAAATTAATTTCACTTCAACTAGACAACGCGGTGCACTATGATAACATATCTTTCATCTATCCCCGCGACTGCGGTCCACTTCGATTATCAAGTTGGCTCTTCGATCACACGGCAGATTCAAAATGTGACGCACTCATAATGGGTGACATTGTCATTCATCACATAAATATACTGTTTTCTAGTACCCCCTTTTACTACTTACTTGCGGCCAGAGGGCATGTAGTCAGGAATTCAACTCTCTACAACTGAAACAGGAATGGAGTCTACGCAAATAGATGCTGATATGCTTATATAAATGCACGGGACTGCTACAGGTTCGCCACTATTGAGGTCAAAGTACTGCTTGGGTAGCCAGTTTTAGATATAATTACAAATATTATCACTGTTCTGATATTTTAAACAATGAACAAACAGAAGGCGCTGTGTGTCTACTGATGGAGCACAAACTGAGGACTTTGCAAGCCGAGCAACTACAAGCGTCAGCACAAGTAGACTGAAAATCGCTTTCCAATGTAGAGTGTTGGTTGGCCCTGTTTACTGTCAGAGACCTCAGGGAGGCGCGATTAAACACCAAGCGTCGCGACTCTATTGTGGGAGCTCATTCTTTCATGATCTTGAAGAAATAATGAGAAGCCAAGCACAAGGTTGGAGAGTTGTGATTATTTGTCAGGTGGTAGCACCATAATAGTAATAATATGCCATAATAGTATGCTTCGAGAATTTTTCTTCTCCCCTCAGAACTCTCCTCCCCTGGGCAGGAAGAAATATGTGGCATTCAACAGGGGAAATAAGTTCTGAGGGGAGAAGAAAAAATCTCGAAGCAATATGGGGAGGGGAGGAAGTATATGCTCATTCTTCCTTGTGTAAAGGAAATAATTGGGCAAGAGAAGACTGGCACTGGGTTTGAGCTTTTATTCAGGGGTCCAGGATATATGATGAGTTCACTCTTCAACAACCTCTCTTATCAGTGGATACTTTATTCGTATGAGGAATCTTGTTGGGGAAACTGCAAAGATCAGTCATCAGTCTGGAATTATCCAGCCCCTCGTGTGACAGACTGTTTGGAAGCAAAGCTGCTTAAGAGTATTTGCCTTATTAGCTGGTCTGAAAATGCAGCTAGGCCCCACAAGACTGTAAGTTATTTTGAATCAAGGGATGAGAAGAATTACATCACAATTGGATATGGACTAAATAGGTCTCACTGAAGACAGAGAGGTTGAGAGAGAGCCGATGATGAGTGACCGATGAACCGTGACTGATGAGTGACACAGAGCTGTACCACTGGCAACAGATCTTGTCATTGAAGTAGAAATGATGGTGGCTCAGTTGGCAGAACTGACAAATGTCATTAGCTCAAAGGAATCCTCAAGATTTTGTCAAACTCATTACAGTACAAGGAGTGCCAGAAGGGGCATGCTTCAAAAAAAAAGGTGGCGCTGGCTTCTGATCCTTTCAGTGGAGGATGAATAGCGCCATATAACCAATGATCCCTTCGTCCTCTACTTGGCTGAATTGAGCCTATTCTCACATTCGTTACCTCAAGTCAATGCAATTGAGTGTAGGATAATTTGTTCACAATTGTTTACCTAATTGCTATCAAAATTCTGAGGAGTGAAATGAAATTGTCGAATTCGTACACTTCTAGGCTGCTGCATTCCAGAACAACGATTGGTCTTCCACAGGCAGTTGACAAGTCTGAGATTCGCTCAGCTTTGCAAAATTGGCAATTAGGAATGATGATGGAAGAGGAAAAGCGTTCCCCCAATTACGCAAACGCTCAGCCTCAGCGCCCTCGAAGTATTGGAGACGGCAAGCCAGCGATTATCGAAGCGTCAAACCCTCAAGCTGGCCATAAGAAAGCGAATGGAAGAAGGCGAGAGCCGCGACGGCACACACTACAAAATGGAATCGATTACAACATGGTGAATATCGTCTGATTTATTGCTATGTAATTGCATGCACAAACATTGAAGAAAAAGATTGAAGTGAACTGTAATGAAGGGCCTCGAACATGCAGATTTTGTTGTTGGTATCCACAGCCTTCGTTCACAGTCTCTGAGAACTTTAAACTACCTGACAGCTGTAAATGGTTTGCCTGAAGGTTTGTTCAGCTAAGGATCTTAAATCGATTTTGAGAGAACTGTCTCGCCAAACGCTTCTCAGAATTGTTTATAACTGGTAGCCTTACTGCTTCCTAAAACGCTTCACTTTTATTTCATTTTCCTATAAAGGCTAGCTATAGTCAGTACACATAGATGACTTGCTATTCTCTTCGGAGTTTGTCCATGAACATTTTCTTTTCTATGTCTTCCGTAAGGAACTAACTCGCTGTATGGTTTGGCTCTACCTATTCTACTCTTAAGACGTTCTCAGATGTTCAGAAAAACTCGCTCATGAGCTTTAACAGGACGTTTTTATGAAGATGAGTCGAGGTCTCCTTTGCTACCTGCAGCTTAACATGCTGACACTTTGGAACGTGCTGTAAGTTTTTGACTCGACTTGGCTGACCCAGGTCCTACACATTGGTGCATGGCTCGCAGTCAACCTCTATGAGGCTCCTGAGAAGACCTTTTAAGAAAGCGATCCTGCAGGCATCCCTTCTCAATCACTCTCTGAATAGAGACATCGTTGCATTCACTCAAAGCAGTTTTGTTGGTCATGTTACTTCTTGAACAATTATAGGTTACGAAACTAGGAACACCTCAACCTTCGAGCTCATTGTAAAGCTCTGCCCACCACAGACAGGCAAACACCTGTCTGATGTCTATGAGAACTGCTACGACAGACTTGGCTTCTGCCTGCAAGGTGGAAGCTAACAATTTGGCAAGAAGAAGAGCCAGGACGATGGTAGCCAGCATAGAAGTAGTGGAACATAGAGCATTAGGGTTGATTGACTACCACACTCATCAGAGAAGACATGTGTCAAGATAAAATGTCAAGGGGTCTGATGATGAAGTTATTAACGTTAATACGTTTGGGTTTCAGTTGAAAAGGATGAAGCAAATTGAATTAGAAAAGGACGTATTGATGCAAGGATTGGAAGCTGTCGATCGAGCAAGGGACTGGTACTTGAAGCAGATAACTGCCGTCCAAGAGAAAATGAAATACCTTGGAAGAATGGGGCACACAGTGAGTATAATGCAAGGTTTCAATCGAAATTAAGCAGTTTGTCACACTTATATCACCTTATCACTAAGGCAATCAGGTCATCAGTCATTTGTCACACTAGGTCATAACACTAGTACCCCCCCCCCCTCATATACAGCTGGCTGATAGGTCTATATGGCATCCATGAGCAGCCCCATCTTCTCTCAGTTCCATGGAGCTTTTGTTCCTCAATACAACCTTTCCAATACGTCCCCACCATTCTTGCACGAAACGCAAGACGACCTTAAGGTCTACATCTGGCAGCATCAGAGCACCGTAGCCAGCTCTCACAAGTACACAGTACATGCTCCGCTGACCCAAACCCACCTCGCAGAATCTGCAACTATATACCTGTGCAGGCTGAATGTAGACCTTATGAATGGCTCAGGGCTCGGTAGTTTGCTGGCCTCCTCACTCACTTATACTCACTATACTGTATGACCTACCACCCAACAAAATCCCAATGGTCATCAGCAATAGGAGTTCTCTCCTTTGTAGGGTCTTCAGCGCAGTCAGGCATTCCCAAACAAGCCCAAATGAAATAGTATAAGAAACCAGGGCCTTAAGTGTGGCCCTGTCTGACATAATATTGATCTTTTTCCGTTTCAACCCTTTGCACAGGAGGTGCTTCACGCCCACCATCACTGCAAAGAAACTGTAAAACCCTTCGATGTGCCTGTAACTGTTACCAGCACACCTAATTGTATTGCTCCTCGATTCCCCGGCCCATAAACTCCTGCACCTGCTAGGCCAGGCCACTTCTCAATGATCCGTCTGTATAGTAAACCATGGCTCCACCCATTTGAAGGGTAGTTCGAAGTTGTACTTTATCCATACTGAGTCCCAGACATGCCAAGTACCCCGCTGGCTGGTGCTCTTTGACCCCACCTTACAAAGCTCAGTTCCAGCATATGTGCTGCCTCCAAGCTCTAGAAGCTTTCAATCCAGAGCGTTGGACGCCCATTAGCTCTCCCCTCATTAATAGCTTCTGCTCAAGGGGACAACTTAAATGAACTGAGCTGTTTAGCAAGGATAACAAATCCTTTAGTTATTTGCAAGATGTGTGTATTAACAAACACCCTAAAAGGTCAATAGGAGAGGAGCTTGTGAAACAAACTCGTTTCAGTGGACTGTCCACATTGCGTCTGAAATTTGAAAGTGGGATGGGCGTACATAACCCGCACTGAAGCCCTCATTTTATCTGCCCCATCCGTTTTGAACTTCTGACATGATCATTCGGGAGGGACAGCGCTTGTCCCGTCAGTACAAGCTCCCTCACGTGATCATTGTAATTATGAAACTAACTTGTTTGTTTTTGGAAACTTCCTGGATTTGACGGTTTGGATGTCTGCGTTCACAGATGATCTTAGGTTTATTAAAGCGAGCTGCGTATCTTACCGCTTGAAACTGACTTCCAGTCATGACTTGTCAAATACTTTGAGTTATTTCCTTATGTTAGTGCTCTAGTAGAACAACTCTGGGGAATGCGCAACAATCAAAAAGTTGAAAACCTACAAACAATATAATGAAAATTTTTAATTTAAGATACAACGTGTACACAAAAGCAGTGTTTCTAGCTCAGATGGTTAACCAGGAATATCTAATTACAAGAATTACGCAAAATCTAATTTAAAAAATTCATTAAATCATGATCCTGCCACTTTTCTGTAAATCGAACTTGACCTTGCACATTGAAAGCTTGAATCAATCTGGAAATATTGCAGACTTCACATTTTTCGTAGATTCGAAACCATTTTTATGCACTATGATGAGAGTATGCTGTATGTTAGATATGTTGTGAGGCAGCTTTTCGAGATGAACCACGGAATTACGATAACTATTTTTGTGCAAATTTTGAACGTCTTAGCTCACGAAGGCAAAAAAAGCACGCGTTTTTACTATTAAAAAATTACTGTTTTTTCTGGCGAAGACTACAAAAAAAACTTGTTGAACAATTATCAACGATTACGTTTACACAGACAGAGATATGATAAAGAGAACGATAAACTGGCTTTAGTGTTGGTATCGCCAGGCCATCATCAAATGCCAACTTTGATGATATTGTCTCATTCTGAATGATTTCCACAATCTGTTTGTTAGCATTTTCATAATTCAGCTTTTCTCCAACTTTATTTTACATAAGATGCATTCTTTTGCTAATCATCAAATCATTTCCTGAAGGAGCCGTGGAGCGAAGCTCAAGAAGAGCGCCTTGAACTTCAAAGAGCTAGAGTTTTAGAGGTAAATCGACATTTGGCTACACTCAGCGACCCTGGGGAGAGAGGAGGATTACCTCTTCACATGAACTTGGCCATCACACCACATTCCTCTCAGCTTATCGCCCGCCTCAAACAACAAAATCATTTGCTCACTCAGGTAAATAAGCTCATCTTATTCAAATCACTAAGACGACCATTTCTTGGGAAACAATTGAAAAGCCGTTACAACACTTATGACTGTGGCAACGAATTGAATTGTGGTGGTTACAAAAATGAAGCAATATATTGAAAATACCTCAGAAAGCGCAGAAGGAGGAGCGAAGTTCCCATGAAGTATTTGAGTCCTTGAAGCACCCTCAGTGACTGTATCGACAGTTGATTAATGCCGGAAAAGAAGGCAATGTTGGTGATCGGGGATTTTATTGCACTTCCCTAGTATGTGTATGGAAGAAATGTTACGAGCGTGATTTGTAAAATTGTTGAGTACAACTCCACTGCTCTTTCCACAGTGTTAAGCCATGGCGAGGCATGGAAGTGGTGAGGTTTGTCTACTGTGGGCGGCCAGGTAGGCAGGCGCTAGAAGCCAAAATGACCGAGGTCTAAATAATTTCACATCTGGTCTCTGACTACTAGAGCAGTAGGGCAAAATTGAGATGGTTAGCTCCACCTGCACCAAAGTCTTGAAAGTTTCCAAGAGCGGAATTTTGTTGACTTTATTCCATTTTGCACATACTTTCAGAGGAGAGCTATTCACTTTACATTGCAGGGATACTGGTTGTTATGAATATTATGGCCAACTGGTCTTACATCTACCAAACTCATGTTCAAACCAAACTTCCAACTGCTTGGGGGGGATTTTCTTTTTTTTAAAGTAGGCGTTTCTAGATAGTGATGAATTGACAGGTCTGTTTAATAGGGAGGGAGCATCAAAGCTATGATACGAAGGCTAGTCAACTGATATCTTGCCAAAATTGAGTTTACCCAAGATCTTCACGTTATAAGGTCTAGTGTGTGTGTGTGCGCGCTTTCGAGCGTGCTGCATTAGGCTTTGATGACGGTGTCCATCTTCCAGTTACCAAACAGCATTTGCTGATAATACTAGACAGATAGTAAGCCCTTGGCATGTGTGGATTTTGGAGGTGGTACCAGAGAAGCCAGGCTTGGTTTTCTGGTGCCATCCTACAGCTTTTTAAGATTGTGGGTGAGGGTTTTGACACTGGCCAATCACAAGTCCTGGTTAAGGCGTCATAGAGATGTGTCAGTACCTTCGATTCAAGTTTTCTGGTTGCCTTGTGGACCTTGCTGATTATCTTCAGAATGTTGCCAAGGGGGCTACTGAAGCAGGAACAGAGGCTACTCGTTTGTTGGATGTACTTACTCAAAGCACAACTTGGTTAGGGATGGTTTTTGGAACGTGTAGGTACTGTCTGAAGGCTTATGAGTCTTCATAGAATGCTCTGCTGGGCGTCAATGTCAATTGTGGAAGATTCAGTGTTCCCATCTCTCTCTGCCACTATTCCCTTCTTGCCCCTCAAGCTCCTACTTGATTTGCTTTCATCGTGATCTAGTGGTCAAAGACGAAGATTCTGAGGAGTATAGGATCAGAGCGCTGTGACTGTCAGCCCAACATTCCCAAACCTCACATAACGCTAGTAATTGAATGTGAGATCAAAGATGCCCATAATGATATGGATTATCCTGAAGGTATGCTTCTAACAAGCTTCTACATGCCTCTTTGGACAGGGTGTCATGCAATCACGAAATGATAGAAAGACGTTTAATTTCCACCAGTGAGGACCAAGAGCTTTCTCGATTTGTAGAAAAACGAAGTTATGAAACATGTACATGAGGTTTGGCATAACAAAAAATTTCTTTTTTTTTTTGTTGAAATAACTCAAAACACATTTCAGCTCGGCAATCACTTTTCTGTAAAAGGGTATAGACGTAGCTTAACCCAATGTTTTGTGAAAGAATTTCAACTATACGTACTAAAAAGAATGAACTGATATTTTCTGACCTCATGAATAGAGATAATTAATTTTGAATTATAAAATCACCAGGTAAGATTTATCGATTGGGAACTAGTCTGAATAAACTTGCAGTGGTCAAAAATAACTTCCACGTTCAACAGACTACTAGTAGAACATTGCACACTCAAATGTACCTGCTGTTATTTTATGCTATACTTTTTTTGTGCAGGATGTAACTAAGAAATCTGACCGTATCACAGCCTTGGAACGGGAGAAAGCTTCGCTGATAAGAGAATTGTATCACACGAGAAGCCAAGGACGACCTGTAACTCAACCGCAAGATCAAAACAACTTCTTGTGATGCGTCTACGGGGGAATAAAATTGGCACGACCCTAACTGCCTAGAAAGGTCAACCTTGACTTCAAAAGTCGCCTAGATCTCTCAAAATTTTACCATTGCACTATTATTGTGGGCCTTGATAGTTCTTTTCTTACTTTGAGGTAGGACAAGATTGTTGAACAGGTTACACTTTTTATGGGCACGAAAAGTAGGATCAAGATAGGGTTTTTTCTTCAAAAGCAGACATTGTTGGGGGGTTAGACAATACTGTCTCTGTCTAATTATGACTGTTGTACCTCCTTTCTTAACTAACATATCCCTACCCTTCGATGAAAGTCAGATCTTTCCTTATTTCAGTGGTTGGAAATCTTGTTTGGGCAACTGCCTCAATCTCTTCCAACAGGTAGGTGCATCAGCTCTACCCCCCACTGCTCATAGCCTACACACTCCACAAGCATTTCTATTTGCCCCAGTTGCTTCCTAGTCAACAAAGTCATCCTTAGTCAAAAAGTGTCTTAAAATGTCTTAGAAGGACCGTCCAGGGTCATTTCTATAAAATATTAGCCAGTACCACAATCCATTCCCTAAAACACAGTGCAACCAGGGGTTCAACTCGATATTTGGTATCGCTCAGAAACACCACGATCTTGTCTCTACAGCACTCTAACTGAAGTCCTACATTCAATACGTGTGAACATTAGTTCTGGCAAGCTATCAATAGTTTCTTATCTTATTACGCTTGCCAATCTCATCCACAAAGTATTGTGTTAACTCGCAATTCTTTCGTTGTTTATTTCATTTATAAATTTACTTTCTTCTCACATATTTTACTACCTGTGAATGAGTTACAAATGTATGGAGTACAAACTAACCGAGAATAGCACAGAAGAAACTGTATTCGCACTGAAGAGGCAGATAGGATGTTGAGAACATCGAAAAATGAGGAATTTCACAAACTGGAATGAATGGGTGGTGAGAATGGTGAGGTTTCTTCATGGCATTTACAGCTACTCCAGTAGTGCATCACAACATGGCGAATAGCTTGGTTGTGCTACGGAATCCAATGGAGGATAGGAGGGGAGTATCTACGATAATGACCAACTATAATTAGAATACGGGGTTGTATTCACAAAAACAGTAGGGGAAAATTGACCACCATAAACAGCTGAAGAATTGGGCTGGAGTGAACTCGAGCAACAGCATGAGACCTCGACGAGACAACAGCTCTGTTAAACTGCCAATACCGAAGTTTTGAGGAAATCGGGACGTTTGAGGTGCCTAGTTAGCAAAAATGCCCTGGGCGACCCTTGCCTAAATCGAAGAGCTCAGACTGTTTGTCCCCGTACAGTTTCCTGAGGAATATTTGTGAAGATAAACGTATACGCACTGCAAGTTAATCAGTAATACAGGTTGTTGAGTTTATCCACATTTTATTCTCCGTAATTATTCCTCTGTTACAGACAAATTCAAAATGCATCAGACTGAACTTACTTTCTCGTTTTAGTAACAAGCAACGATATTAGATTTTTGTACAGAAACTCGTTGAATGGAAACCAATGGTTTCAGAAAAACCGTTGACTTTGCAGAGGGATGAAAATGGTTGTGGATGCATCACACTTAACGTACCCAGATAGCTGAATATACTAAGACAAAAAATAGTGAGGGAAGATGCTGGAGTAGTTTGATAGATCGAAAGTTGTTGACAAGAGAAATTGTGGGAGTGTTTGAGCGTGATATCGAACATCTAGTGAAACTTGGGACGAGGGATATGTGCTTTTATCACATTCAACTTCTCTTTGGGCAAGTTCGCAGTGGAGGCAGAGGTATCTTAGGAACCGAACTGTGTACAATAAACCGCCCCTTTCTTTAATGTGGGAGACGTGGTTTTCCAAGTAGTCCAGTATTTGTTGTTGGTTATGTGGACTATGAATTTCTATGTTGACGTAAATTTCTTGCTCTGTGTTTTGCAGTAAAGACTTTTTACTTAAGAAGCAAATTTGCGTGGCCATATTACAGTATTAATGAATTTTGTTATAATGTACAAGGGTCAAATATTAACGAGACTTTTTTTATTTGAAGTTAAAAAAATAACATCATTTTTTTAAACATCCTACAGATTTGGAAACACATTTTTTACAGCAAATAAGTAATTTTGAAATTCCGTTTGTAAAATGAAGCAGGTCCTGTCCACTTTTCTCATTGATAGATCAAGGCTGTTACCCAGCCCAATGAGCTTCTGTATATGTGACCGACCATTGTTGTGGAGAAGTATTACTTATCCCATGGATAGGTTGCGTTGTTTCTTGCAGTATGCCGGTCTAACCTCGCCTACAATGTCACAGTACTAATATGAACTAAATCATTCGCGAGGACATTGTGGAAACCCATTTCATTAAAAAACAGAATAAACGATAAATTGTCTATATTTCCACAGAAATAATGAGCACAATTGTTACATCGATTTCGACAGTTAGGTCATCATTAGTAACAAACATGACCAGTTCATTTAAGATTTAACAATTGTGCTCATTATTTCTGTGGAAATATAGACAATTTATCGTTTATTCTGTTTTTTAATCACAGTACGACCAATCGTGCAAAAAACCAAGGTGCAACTCTCGTCCAAAAAACTGTTGGTGTCAGGTCTATGACCGCAGCTCTTATATTCAACTTGCTCTACTCTCCACAAACTGTTTACGCCACGTGACAGTCTCTACCTAGATTTCAGTTTTTTTTACTCTTCCCTGCAGGGAGAATCTTGATGATAACACGTTGTGCAATTGAAGAGGGCACATAATGCTTCCTGCTACCCCCCTCCTGACATTCCAACCTTCACACATTAATAATGCGCTCATCTACTGTCCCGTTTATATATTTGATTCACCCTTGTACGTTTGGAGACGTTTAAAAGTCACTGTGAAGACTATCTTCACCTTAATTCTTACTTAACGTTAGACTCTAGAGAAGAGAACTGTTGGTGCTCAATGAAGAACGCTTACACACATAGTGTTAAGAGGTGTATATATCCAGAATTATTATACGAGAATTTAATGTTTGTGATACAGCAGAGGATCCTGCAGCAATTATAAATGTAAAATAAAAGTTACTAATCCAAACATGTTGATTTGATTAATGTCTAATATAGTTACCAGCGGCTTCCTCGGCACAATATTAGTTTTGCGTGACGATGATGTCTCCCAATATCCTTCTTCCTTTCGTTGCTTTACACTTGAAACCAGCCATCAAAAAATTTTGGATGCAGGACTCTCCATCACCATTCTCCTTTTCAAACTGTGTACAGGGGATGGGCCTTAATCACCCACTTTCCACTTGTTGTATTCACTCAGAAGCCGGTTTAGAATTTGTATCCATCAATACTTGGCTATGTCCCCATAAACTGCAAACCCTTACTGTTATATTCACGGCACAACCAAATCACTAAATAACAATTTTGAAATGGAGTGCAGAAGGGTGTACTAAATTCTAATAGGTCTGTTTCCTTCACACTCACGAGAGATTTCTATTAGTCAAGGGAGAGCACGAACACTTGCTCAGCACAGACCAAACCCAGACCTGTGGGGGGATGGCAGGTTGTCATTGAGCCAGTCTCATAGTGGAGAGCTGTAGCTATTGCTTGCTTAGCACTCCATAAAAAACCGTGGCTCACTGTTGTAAGAACTACTGGAACATGACGTGGTTTCTTGTTTCCTCCACACTAGAGGCACAAGATGTGCAGGATAGTCTTTGAAATTGAGAAGTGGGGAACTGACTCAATCCACTTTCTTCAGGCTGGTTCATGAACGTCAAGACAGAACTCATGTCTCGCTATTTAGCTAATGCCTATTCAAGCGTGACAAGCTTTCATTCAAGGGAGAGGTCTATAGAGAGCGGGCGAAGTTTCCTTTTCATTCTCCACTTGTCCACCATGGCCAGTGATCACTTGGAGTCCTTCAGTGGATGCTGTCTTGTGGGCCATGGTGATCTACAGGAACTCAACTCTCTGGTATTGGGCCAGCACTTTGACTGACTGTGGTTAGCTACCCCAAACGAAGCCCAATCACACACATGTACATGAGGATTGTCACAGTAACAGACACCCTAAGTGGACTTGCAAATTGTTTATAAAGAGCATTACAGGGACTTGAGGTATCGGTTGAAACGCCACCTGACTATATTAACGCCAAAGTACCTGACTTGTTTCTCAAGAAGAATCCTGTGGCTGCCAAAACGTATAGTCAGTTGGCTATTTACTTTTCCCTTTAAGAGGATGAACAAGTATTTTTCCTTGGCCACCGGCAGCTTGACGTGCTTATGGTTCTATGCACTTGACGGAGTTTTGCATCAAACTGGTGGATCACCTGTGCACAGATGAACACAATCAGGCTGTCCTCATAGGCGTATGGCTCGCCATCAGTCTTTATGAGGCTCCTAAGAAGATCTTCGAAAACTGGTGGCTCAGGGCTGTTCCCAGGACTGAGCCCTGTGTCCACCCCTTGCCATAGGCACTGCCTACGATAGGTTATGAAACACTCCTCTGATGTCAATGAGAACTGCTACAACGTACTTAGCCTGTGCCTCTGGGGAAACATTGCGAGTTTCCACAATGACGTCTTGCGTGGACTTTCCGTTAGTACAACCATATAGTATGCATTGAGGTAGCGACCAACAGCTTTTGTAGCACTGATCAACTGCCTACACCTTGTAAAGCAGTAGGTCTTACTCTGAGCTTTCTTAGCGCGTACTTACTAAGAGACGAATGGGAGTACAACACGAATTAAGGACTTTGAAGAAACAATTTAATCGGGAACAGTCAATGCCATAGGCAAAACTTCAATAATAATACTACTAATCACCTCACGAAAGTGCATTACCAAAATATTGGTCCGAAAACTACAATTAGTTAAAAAGACTAGACATTGTATTTATTATCTAATAATGTTCGGTTTCCGCAGTGAGAATATCTTCAGAAAAGTGCAGTCATAAAGAGCATGAGCCATCAGAAACAATAATTCAAAAAGGGTCCCTTTTATCACTTTTAAAAAGAGTGTACAAGAAGTGTGAATTGAGCTTAGTGGTGACCACGCTGTATTTTTAAAATGATTTACTCTTTGTACAACCAAACGTAGCTTTATCTGTACATGTAACTGCCAGTTCCAATGAGTAGCCGATCGATGGAATTATTACATAAGGCCACAACAACCCCATCTAACATTCTTTCCATTAAGAGTAAAATCTTGGTCAATACATAAAATAATCTTTCAACTTGCACACAAACAATTATGTGCTTACTTTACCCTTAAATATGTACCAAACACCAGGCTGTGTAATGCAACACAAAATTAGCTGGCAGTCGTAAAGAGCCATCTTAAACTTCGTCACGTTCTGAATGGAACAGGGACCAGCATCAGACCAGCTCTCAAGGTGCTTGTGGTAACCTGCTCACATCCAGCTGCCCATTTTCAGAATTTTGGCCTCTCCTGGGTGAATAAAACTATATTCACATGTCTCATCGAAGGTTGTACATCCTCCAGTTCCAGGACAGCCTCTAAGTTCTGACAAACAATTACAGCAACTAAGGGAGGATCACTCGTTTACTCAAACCCAGTCAGAATGCTTGGAAGATACTACGATACGAACCAGAAGCTTTGCGCATTTTTCAAATTCTGGATGAAACAGCTGGGTTAGATAAAGACCATAACACAAGGTCTGCGGAAGATGCGTGTTTTTAAAGTTAACTTTCCCATCAAAAAGCAGTTCTATTGGACCTTAACAAAAATAGTCAAAACTCTATTCTGCAACACTGAAATTTTCAAAAGTACCTTCAGGGCGGCACTTTCTGAGGGTGTTGTATAACTGCGACACACACTTTTTCTTCTTGTTTTACTCAGCGCCTCAAAAAAGTTGATCTTTGAAATAAAATGTTAATCAGTCAGTCGTAAATTTCAAGGGCTGCCATCCACAGGTGTTTCCTTATCAAAATGACTGTTGCTCAACACTCATACGCCATAGTTGACAGTCATGGAGATTGCAGTTTTGCCCATGGGTTACCACTTAGAGGTATGGCCCTGGGAAATTCGTACCATCTGAATATGGTTTCCCAGCCGATTTAACAATTTACTTGGGAGAAAGATATCAACTGTGGCCACGTTTTTTTTTCATTACCTTCTTCACAAACTGCAAGAAACCAGTAAACCAGCTTGCCCAGTAGTTAGGCTGCTCTTCCAACAGCCAGTCACTGTTAATCCCCAAAGCAAATGTCACAAACCTAGAATCAATTGTTGGGCACCCTAGCTGTAGAATTTTGGATGGAGTCTCGTAATGGTTGGAGCCACTTATAGCAGCCCTCGATGCCATGACCATCAGTGTACTCGCTCGTATCCCTTGCCTTCAAGTACCTGTCAAAGTCAGCCATCTACCATAATGCCTTGCCCCTTCTGGTGTTTTGACACCTAATGAAGTTGACATTGGAATACGGGTTGTGATAGCCACTTCTTATCTCTGCTAGCAAATATTTGGCAAACAGGTGAAATCCCTTAGAACATCAGATGAAGTCGAAGTAATTTCTTATCACTGCATACAAGTTTGGGCACACCTGTCTATCAACATTCTTATCTAACGTAACTAGTTAATTAAGTTATACACGTAAAAACAGGTTGTACGGTACAGGACTGAAATATAGTCAAATGTACAATTGTGACTCATTTGGTTTTAGGGGCACTTTTTTTGACGACGTCCCAGCTGATGCCGTCGCATGGGAGCTCAGACCTGACGAAAGGAGACGCCCATGTCAAATACCAACGACGACCGAACACTTGGCGAATGTTGTCGATGAGGCCCAAGTCGTAGTCGGTGATGTTCTTGACTCTCTCGTGCATCACTTTCCCGCCCTTTATATTAGAAATGTGGTAACAAGTGAGTGACACGGTGGCGATCATTCCAATGATTGTGATCACGCAGAACATTCTGTACAATTGAGTGAACGTAGTGTCACCTCCAAATACGAACAAAGCTACAGGAAAAATCAATTGCAATACGCCAGTAAAAGATAAAGAAGTCCAACGCCAGAGGAAAAAGGCGTTAAAATAGGAGGCGTATGCGGTGGCTACGGACAAATGTAAGAGGAACATTATGAAATACCGGTGATTTTCATGACCGACACAGCAGGCAGTGAAGTTACAGTGGTGATCGCGCTTCAATATACAGATGTCACAGACTGGGCAATGCCAGCTCCGAGGAGGTACTAAAGCCTCACACAGGTCGCATAACCTCCATCCAGGTTTGAGCTGAGAGGGAAGGAGACGGCCCCGGATGCTGGTGTCGCTCAAAAAGACGATCACGTAGTTGCCTACGATGTTGAAAAGGAGCCAAGTACCTAGGGCGCAGTGAACGTAATACCACATACTCGGCTGTTCTAGGTGTTGGGGGACGACAAGGAACAGTTCGAACCAGTAAATAACTTGAATCATCACAAGAAGAAATAGGACAGCCCCGAAGTCCATCAAAGTTCGAGGAAACAAACGTTTTCTGAGTATCATTGTATCAGCTTTATAAACAACTTCCTTGTTATCAGTCACTAACACCCAACTTGATGTCAGTCGCTAACAACCGGCTCCGGACTTGAACTGCACAGGTCTCCAACGCTCAGAGAAGCCCCTGGCTTATTACAGACTATATCCTACTTATTTTTGTAAGACCACAGGAATCCTCTATTTCTGAAGTTCACGAGTTATTGCCACGGTTTCGCTCATGAGGCGAGTGGCCGAGAGCTCTCATGAGAGGCTCCTGAAATGCTACAAACTCCTGAAGAGTAGGTTCAACTTTTCCTTGCCCCGTCCTCCAACACCTCACCTGAAATTCGACCCAAATACCTCCTCCACAACTTCCAGACACGATGGTACGTCTCCCTTCTCATTCTTTTAGCAGCCCTACGACCAATTGCAGGAAGTAGATCCCAGAACCCTCGATTAGCAAGGTTCTCCTTCTCATTCGCCCGAGCATCACTCAGCCACACTACTAGGAAACTAGGACCTCCTGCCTGAAGGTCCACTAATAATAGACCTACACCTCTCAGGTATTATCATTGACCACAGTGAGAGGGTTAGTGGTGGGGAGGGCCGCTTGTTTTGACTAGAAAATGGCTGAACCCCTTCAGGTTGACAGTTATTTTTTATGCATACACACCCACACTCACACCAGACCACTTTCCCAAATGTTGTGGAACTCAATAGCCCTTGGAATGTAATGATTCAAGGAGAACTGAAATTTTTTTTTAAACCGATTATGTAACTTCCCTTTCTACTTCAAAGAGTTCTTAGGATAAACTGGTAAAACTATTATCACAAATACTGATAGGAGAACTGCTGTCATGAAGCGCAGCACTCTAGATGTTACAGCCCCAATTCCCCAATCTTATGTTATCACTTTAGGTGTGTTCAGCTAAGAATTTGGATGGAAACACGTTTCGAAAAAAGACAGTACGAAATCAGTTGTGAGTTGTATGTTGCATACTGTTCAGCACTGCATCACCTTTCACACAATCCTTCGTTGGTCACTCATGCATACGTGAGTGAGACCAATTCTAGAAAAATCCTAAAACTTGTTGAACTGAATCTGGACGTTTCAACACTTACGTTTTTGAACAACTGTCATTTTTTAACGAGTTCTGTGACAAAAAACCTACCAAACGTCTATTGAGACGTTCGCCCACACTCTTAACACGTCTGAAACTTATAATCTGCTCTCCAAAGCCAATTTTCGGGAATCATTATAGAATCAGTCTCAGTTTATTCAGAATCTTGAAATATTCTAGTCACAGTCAACAATGTGAGGAATATACAGCAAGGCACCAATCTAACCATATCTTGATCGTTAAAGTTGACAGAGTTGAATCAGTCTCATAAACGCCCAGATAAGTGGGAGCAACTCAATAAATTGCAGAACCATAAGCCCCACCATCTTCTTCCCAGAACGTTGTTATGAACTAAATGGTAAACAAGATGAATTAGTCTCACTTCATCGCTTCATGTACAGGTGCTCTTCCTCTTAAATTAAATAGAAAACCGTCAATACGTTTTGGCAACTGCAGGCTTCTTGAGAATGAAGTCAGGAACTTGGGAATCAATACGGTTGAGCGGTAGCAATTGGCAAGGCCACTTGGGGTGTGCATTAGCGTGGTACAATACATACAGGGCCATTTACATAGGCACAATTGGCTACTGCCCCATCAAACTCAGAGTCAACCAAATCCCAAAGAGCTATTCTCTTGTGGTTCACCAAGACCTATAAGACAGTATCCACTGGACAGTTTTCATTGACATCAGAGGATCGTTTGACATGCACGTTTCTCTAGAAGCAAATCAAGTAGTTAGGGGAGAGGAGGCATTTCAGCCAACACCTCCAGTCTCCCAAAGGCAAGGTCGGTGTCATTACGAGCAATTAGCAAAGCCAGTTGGGTGATCTGTTCTTGTGACACCTCATGTACAGGACAATTTACTTAAACGTGATTGGATACTGAGCTGTAGTCTGGGATAGCTGCGCTCTTGTGGATCACCAAGGCCCTAAGACAGCATGTACTGAGAGTGATCAGTGCCCAGTTACCCTTTCGCTTGGCCATCAAGTGCATGGTGGACAAGTGAAGAGTGAATAGGGAGCTTCTCCCACTCTGAGCTGAACTATCTATACACCTTTCCACTGAATGAAAAGGTTTCGCACTCGAATGGGGACTCATGCTAGACGAATGGGTATTAGATAAATGGCTAGCAAGATGAGAATCCTCGTCAAAGGAATTTGTATGAGTTTTTCTCGACATTTGTGAACGTCCTAGGAGAAAGTGGGTTGAGCCAGACCACTCGGCGAGTCAGTTCGCCCTACCGCACGCGGCGACTTCAATGCTTGGCACCACTTCTTCTTCTTCCAAGACTCTCCATCCATCATGTCTTGCCCCTCCAGTGCAGAGGAAACAAGAAACCACTTGCTGCTCCACTACACTTCCTACAACAGTGGGAAACTGTTGTTGGGAGTGCAGCCAAACTACTGAGCAAGTTGGTTTACTGGTTTCCTCCAGTTCGTGAAGAAGGTAATGATGACAAAAAACGTGGCCACAGTTGATATTTTTCCCCAAGTAAGTTGTTAAATCAGGTGGGAAACCAGATTCAGATGGTACAGATTCCCTGGACCTCCGTGACCGTCAACTATGGTGTATAGTGTTGAGGAACAGTCCTTTTGATAAGGAAACTGACCTGTGGGTGGCAGCACACACCTTGAAAGTGACTGATTACTATTTAATTTCAAACATCAAATGTTTTGAAGTGCTACCTCCGTGTGGTAATGCATGTGTAACAGCTCTCCACCAGGAGGCTGGCTAAATGACAACCTGTCGTTCCTCCATAGGTCTGGGTTTGGTGGATGCTGAGCCTGGGCTCTCTCACCGTCAAGTGTAACCATCCCCCTTCCCATCCCTGACTTCTAACTAACGTAACTTTTACATGAGTACTTTTGAAAAGAGAACATACCTCCCAATCTTTTCTGCTCCAATCGTCTCCGCTTATTTCTTCAAAGCCTTCGATAAGCTTCCTCATGGCATCACTTTGATGTTTATGATGCCCCTTAACAACTTTGACAGCCTCCACGAGTGTATCAAGGGCTACTTGTTGAGCTGCTTATCGGTAGTCAGAATTTGTGGTGGTCATTGCTACTTCTTAGGTCTCCCCTCTTCATCCTCGTTATTACTGTGATGTTCTTAGTTCTGAAAGGGGTGCCCTTATTTTTACGGACCATGCCAGAGGAAATCATCAAGTATAAGATGTGTAGTGGAACTTCAATAGTTAGTCTAATTTTCATTCGAGGTTGTGATTATCATTTCACCTGTTATAGTTTCTGCCGATGGAGCGGCTTTTTCTTGGTCTTTCCACTCTTGCAAATGTTAAGATGTTGTTTGGGCTAAGATATTTGATTTGGCAAGGTGGTTTGTTTTCGTTCGCGCCGGGGAAGTTTCCGGTTCTGGCACTTTGTTTATGTCATCTCGCCGTAATTTACACCAAGATCATTCTAACGCCTTCGTTTCTTCTAGGAACTACAAGAGTGCAATTTGGAGATTCCCCAACGTAGCAATCGGTGTCAAGCAATTTCTTGATAGGCTCACTTTTATAAAAAGTTTTAACATTTTGCTTAGAGAGGGGGTGTTTGGTGGCAGAAATTTAACTAAGACTAAAGAAGCTGCATAGTTATCAAGCAAGAGAACAGCCTTATTGTCCTCTGCCATGTTCAATTTTACGAAAATGGTGAAAATTCACGCTTCACACGAATGTGTAATAGAACGATATTTTAAAAACAATTTCGCATCCACCCACGAGTTTCTTCGCGCATCGTAGTGCGCAAAAGGATATGCGACATTCTGAGAGTTCGTGGATTATGATATTTTGCAATCACAATTTGTGTTCAGCGAGTCTCCAAGCCAATAATAATTATCCACTGGGATCACGCACTCCAGCTTCCTCTCTCTTCCCTGAAAAAAGACGGTCTTGATTTGAGCCGAGGTAACTATTATCCCTACTATACTTATAACAAGATTCCTCTGTGCACACTTGTCGATTGGGGCTCTGCATAGGCCTTTCTTCTCAGTGCAAGGACAACATTGCCCCATTATGTATCGTTGACAGCGGTTCTCTTCGCCATCCTTCATCTCTTCCCTAGACCTAGATGTTCTTCTCGAACAGAACTATCACTCGTCTATGCTGTTCTTGCTCCCTACCGAGCTACGTTGCCACTAGGGTTTCTCACGCGCCCTATAGTTCACCTATTTTCCTGGACTAGTCGGTTGACTTTCTTGGATTAGTTAGTAGCTTTATACAATACCCTTGTCCCACAACATACGAGGAGGGCTCTCTACACTACGGCTGCGATCTTGATCACGCTGACCAGGTTCATTGGTTGTCAACTTTATTGGCCTGCTGACAGAAAGTTAGTGGCAGACATCCCCCCCCCCCCAGCCATATCGGGATTGTGGTAACAGCAGATCGCTATCATCAACAACATGCTCCATCATTCCATCTTCGGCAGCATCATCCCCGATCCGCTTGTTTAAGGCCTTTCCTGGCACCTTTCCTTACATTTTCAGTGTGCTACAACTATGTTCTTCTGTTTGTTTTTTTAAATTCTATTTTGGTTAATTTTCGACTTTATTTTAAGTCAGGGAAATTTTTTCTCCCCCCCCCGCCCACCCCCGACAACCATTTGACACTTAACGTTTCAAGGCAGGATTCCAAATCAGCAATGTGCGTCCGCCACCCAGGCCATATTTTGTCTTTTGGTATAAAAAATCCACTATTTCTCACAAATATTAAATTTGGAATCTAATCGGATTGCCGCGGTCGGGCTAAACCAATGGTTATCACGGACGTATGCTATACGACGAGACTTCATTAATGCTCGTAAGATATATAGGAGTAACTCCAGCAATTCGGTAATCTCTACCACCGCCCTTTCACTTATTACCATTTCTAAAAGTGTTACCCGATAATTCTGGTTTATTCTTTATTCGCCTAGCTCGGTGTATCCTCATTGTTTATGGTTATGGGGAACCAAGTGCGGTGCAGTCAGATATAGTTATTGAAGGGTTTATGTTTTGTGCAACACAACCATGGGAGTGAGGGTTGTGCGTAGCGCTTACTTCCGAAGAAACGTGCAGGCTCGAGAATGGAATATTTCAGAAAGGGCAACTGAGCGAAGGAATGAAGCGGAGCCCAGGACCTCAATGGGACGGGATGAACAGTTCTTGCATCTCCTCACAAAAGGAGGACCACCTCATCTCAAAGAATGAAAACCGAATGGAGCCTTCCTCTCCACTCCCCTCCCATCACCAATCTTCTTCCTTCACGATCGAAGAGGGGCACGAACCTCCACCACCCCCTCACTATCCTAGGACGCTACTGAAGGGGGTTTTCATGTTGAAGATGCAACCTTCTTATAACTGGAGGAGGGGGGTCTCATGTGCCGGCCATCCACCTGCGCCCTTCTCATTCAGTGCTTTGACACTGCGCACGTCGCGCCGGTTACCGTCGGTTCTCACGCGTGTTACGCTCGTCTTTTATTTTTGCGCGTTTTCATTGCGACCCAAGTGCGCCGATTTTCCGTTATTTGTGCGAGCAAAATAAAATTGTTGCTGTAAGAAAAACAAAATGTGTTGATTGTGCGTCGAGTTTTGACTCTGCAGAGGAAAATGGAGACAGCGGTTCTCATTTTTGCTGTCATTTTGGGATTAACTTTTGCAGTTCGAGAAGAAAGAGGTATGAAATTGCTTCGCAACCATTGGAACCATTTTGGAACCCACACCATGGTTTGAAAGTCTACATAAAATTTAACAAAAATGTGTCATTTGCTTCACACAAAGTTCACGAACTGCTGAAATGAGGTCAGAAATACATGAACACCAAAATACATCCTACAACTCCCTCTCCCCCTCCCACCAACACCCCCACGCCACCCCAATATTGCTAATAAAAAAGGGGGGGGGGGCTGCACGAACAATATCATATTTACCGGGTATCCACACTTTTAACTCAATTTTTAATGATTTATACTATTTTCATTCGATTTTACTCCACTTTCCGCCAATTTGGGATCGACAAGCTTTCTTCAATGGAGAATTATTTCAAATCGATTGAACATTTGGCTGAAATGCATAGGATCGTGACGTCAGCAGCTTCTTTACAGGTTCAGGACACAACACGCAATTCAAGAAGTCAATAATGAGAAATGAACAGTTCAATACCATATTTCAATAATGACTTGATTCGAAATTTGAGTTAAAAGGGGGCTCCGATGCATTCGGTAGATGAGGCTTTGATTACTCGAAACGAAGCACGAACGCTCCGGACCCTCCGTTTTTACTAAAAATGTTTGAAAAAAATATCTGGTGCGTAGCAACACACAACTTTCCGCCACCCCTTTAAGTTAGAACACCAGCTACACAGGCGGGCGCTATATCTTCGTTCAACGCATTTCTACAGAAACATTTATGGAAAACAAAATGTAGGGACTAGTTAGCTGAGAGTACTCCGAAAGTTTGATCGAAATCGTTAGAGCCGTTTTTGAGAAAATTGGAATACCGATAAATTAATATTCGACAAATCTCCTTTTTCTGAGTTAACTTGGCTTATATCTCCGTTCAACATATATATACAGAAATAATTATGGAGAACGAAATGTTGGTATGGAAGACTTAAAGACACTCCATTGGGATTTATCACATCTGGTGAAGCAGTTACCCTGGAATTTACGGAAGTGTTCGAAAAAACGTTATTTTCGACACATTTTGATTTTTATCTCTGCTCAATGGACTGTCAGAGGAACATTTATTCAGAACAATATGTAGGTATTAACTATTTGAAAACATCCTGTGAGTTTGGTGAAAATCGCCGAAGCCGTTTTGCCAAAAGCGTAAAAACCTGTTTTTGCTTCATGGGCCTATATCTCCGTTCACCGTATTTTCATGGAGATATGTATGGAGAAGAAAAGTGAGGTATTGATTAGTAGAAGATAATGTTAAAGTTTAATCAAAATCGTTAGAGCCGTTTTCGAGAAAAATGCGAAAAACCCTAGTTTTTGGTACATTTTCGTCCCCCACCCCCCTTCCCACCGGCCGAAATCGTCCATAACCTTATTTTGGTGTCTACAAAAAATAACGAACAAAACAAAAAAAGAACCAACTCAATCGGATCAGCCGTTCGCCCGCAAATCGAACTACAGACACACACACACACAGACATACACACAGACATACACACGGACCTCTCTCCGAAATTAGGTTTTTTAGACTCAGTAGGGTCTGAAACGTAAAGATCTGAAGAAAACCCAACTTTTTTTTTTGGGCCGATTACTATACTTTCCTTCCCTTCGGGTAGCGGAAAGTAAAAAGAGTAAAAAACGAATTCTGCTCCCTAAGCATCCCTTCACTTCACTTTATTCCGCTACAACTCTGTACTATTGATAAAAAATGGTCAAGTGACTGAATGAGAAGCGTTGGGAAATTCAGCGCGAAATGCTGGACATGGAGAATTTTGTTGGAAGGTTCCACGAAATTTATCAAAATCGAATACAAGTTCTTGGAAATGGAAGTAGCGTCGTTGAGGAAATGCTGCTCCAAACAATAAACTCAGATGCAACGCACCACACAACTTTTCGTTATTTTGTTTAAATTCCATTTCTGGCCCTGCAGAGTCGCCTAATCGTTAGGTGCATAAATCCCCGTCGGATCGGATTTTAAAAATTATGCTTCCCTCCACTCTTATAGACCAGCAACCTCAAAGCAGTTCCGAAAGTATTTCTCTGCAAAGAGAAAGGATACACGATAAGAAGGGTAAAAACAATAAATTGGGTTAGTTTCGCCAGTAGGTAAATTAGTAAAGTTAACGCACCTGTTTGGTGAGTTCGTCTTCTTCCCGTATAATAACATGGTCGATATTTCCTACGAACGTTGAGGTAAATGAGGAGGAGGAGAAAAGTTTGCAACATTTTGTAATCGACTTAGTTGTCTCGTAAAAAATGGCGTTTATTGAACTAATAAAACCAAAAGTTCTTCGGAAATGTTCACATTCGGGGATTTGAGATTACAGTTAGAACATGGTACAACAAGTGAGTCAAAATCCCCGTAGTTGAGTATATTCAGGGTAACTTCTTGAACGACCAACACGGTTTTTGTGACTACATTCGTGCGTATGAAGGAAAATACTGTGAAAAAGAAAGTTTACTTCGATATTTTTGATAATTTATTGAGCCGTTCGTCGTTTTTCCTTTGAGTTTTAAAATTCATTGGATGATTAATAAAAATTGCGGCCGTTTTCGAGAAGAAAATTAATCACCCTGCAACTTGATAGATATATTTTTATTTTTATTTAGATCAAAACCTTATCCCATGTAGGTCTCGCTAAATACGAAATTCGAGTCTATTTGGTTCATTGGTGGTGGTTGGTATGGTTTTTAGGACTCACAACCGTCAAGAGCTGATCAAAACTTTTTCTGCCTACATAACATTCCTTGAAACATCTTTGAAAATCTGAGTAATAGTTATTTCTTAATAATAAAGTAGGCGTATTAGTTACGCCGTACGTTGGTTTGGGAACAAAAACATTTCGTGAAATGTCTAATATTGCACCGTATCTCAACAACTTTTAACTCGCTTGAGAACTTCCTACAATGTCCGCTACAAAAAAGTCTTTCTGGGGTGCAAATCTCGGAGGATAGTGTTGGAAATGGCTTCAGATACAATATAAAATGCAGAGATAATCCTAGCAGCTGCATTTTATATCCTGCGTAATAGACAAAAAATGCCAAACTCACGATATTTCTAGAACGGGGGTTTCCGAGTGGTCTCGATTTGTTATATTTTTATTATTTATGTAGTTTCCTGATGCTATAGATTGCTACGAGACCTTTCGGCTGGTCTATCAAATTCAAGTTTGTATTTCGTATGGAAAATTCGAAAAAATACGCTTCAAATTAGTGCACAACAGTGTACCCTTGCACAGCATGATTGCGCCCTATCTTATATTGTCAAACGTCGAAAATATTACGTGTATAACATGGCTATATCGACAATCCGGGACAACTCATATGCAAACGAGGCTTGTTGTAGAGCTCCTTCCGTTCGATTCTGTATCGAAAAATACTAGTGAACATGACCTGACTACGACGGAACATAGAAAATTGACATATCATAAGCAATTGGCACGGCGGGATGAGTCGAACTGACAGGTGATTGGAGTGAGATGGGATGCAGCGCAGGAAATGAGCGCGGGCCGTGAAGAAATGATTGCTTTAAGGCGGATGGACATTGCACACTTGGAACCCCCTTGCCATGAATTCTGAAGGGTCAATAAATTGGTTGAAACGTTTTATTTATTTACCTGGGAGGATTAGTGTCTTAAAGCCCTCTCTTCCATTCTTGCAGGAGACACAAACAGTTTACGTTCTCCTCAACCATATTTCTTCGTGATAAATAAATAAATCATTAGGTCTTACGCTTATTTTTATTTTTAGTATTCATATAATAATAATTTTGTAAATTTATTCCTAAAACTGACGGTCCTTTCACTCAAAATGATACCCGTTGTATTCATAATAAATTCTGGTACCTCAAGACAACAATGCTCGTTCGTAGATTGTTCTTCTACGTTTATGTATTTCTATGATTTATTAACACTTCTCGTGGTTAGCAGGACTGCGAAACTACAAAAATTTAAATATCATCGTTGCTACAGCAATTTTCTTTCTTTCATTTTTAACCCCATCCTACCTTGCTGTAGCCGGATGCTACGCGGCCATTCATTTTCAATCGCAGAACAAACCTTGACGCCTCATTTTTTGCTTTATGCAGTTTGGCTATGTCCTTACTTCTCATATCACGGTAGGCTGTTGTCGCGTAATCGATGGATGGCAAAACTATGGACTTTACGAGCTGTTTGCAAACATTGTTCAGGAATCAATCGCTTTGCGTCTCAACAGGTATAAGCTCTTAAATATTGCATTAAAAACTTTCGTCACCAAATTGCCTAAATTTATGGCTTCGCCAAGTATTTCCAGGTTCTCACTACCCATTAAATAATCGGGTATGCTGTGATAATCCACTTTTATAAGCAACTCGTCGTATCCCAGAAGAATAATTTTCGTATTTTTCTTGTTAGTTTGCATATACCCGTACTCTACCAATCTAGGTCCTCATTTAAAGCTACGACTATTCGGGGGATATCATGCACCTTACAAGATCTGTAGAGCTGGAGATTATCGGCATATATGGATCCGCGAGGTGGATGGGAAAAAATTTCGCAGAGCACAAAGCCTTGGGGAGCACCTATAACGGTGTTTCCAGGTCCATTCAGAGAGACAGAGTGAGGACTGTATGGTGTACAACACTGGATAACGTTCTGCAACAATCCTTACTACATTTTACAGATTTACGTATTCTGTTTTAAACGTTTTTGCTTTAAAAACGACGAATTCCTTGAATTTATTTTTGTAGATCTTAGGAACGTAACAAAAGGCCCACTGCGAAAGACCGTTTTTATGCCAACATTTCGGGTGGAAGTTTATCGAAGATCTTCAGAGTTATAAAAACAAAACTGTGAGAAAACGGCCTACTCAATAACACGTATTTTTACATATACTTTCAGAACGAGATATGTACTTTGAAAACATTACTAATTACAGTTTATTTCATCATTCGTGTTTTTAGCTATTCCCATACTAGCTTTCAAATAATGCAGTGTGCTAACCGATAAAAGGGAAGAGCACAATCTGGAGAGAACGATGACTGCCGATTATAAGATATATTTTGACTGCCGTTGTTGCGCATAGTTTTCCGCCCGGTCTCTCTGAGACATTATTTGTTGGGCCTTGTCAACAGGTTCAGGTACTATCAGCAGATTTTGTCACAAAAAACCTCTCGTGCTCTTCCCGTATTAATCTATTACTATAGTAGCAATTTATCTATCAAAGGAAACAATTGAATATAAATTGGCGCGACGAAAGAAGAAAATGAAGACATCGTGCTTTCCAGAGAATTTTACTCCCGGAGTTTCGATTACCTAAATGTATTTTTCCGTACTGTGAGAACCGCTGACAAATTGGCTGGTTTCATTGTTATTAGAACCAGACTTCCAAGTTCAGGTTTCACTTGTAAGACGAGTCTCCGCCCTGTGCTGGAAGCTCCTCCATCGAAGTTGTGAGTGACAATCTGCTCTCCGTCCTTTTCTTCTAAATTCAGATCTTTCGTTTCTCACATTTCAACCCGATTTTTTCGGCTATTTGCCGGTAGCCGATAGGTCGGATAACTATAAAAACGAAGCTGTGCCCTGCTCAACATCCGCGAGGCAAAACGAACCTGCCGTCTTACGTTTTTATGTCGTTTGTCACGTTATGTGCGTACATTCATATTTCGTTGTTAATACCTACGGATAAACAAATGTAACACGAAAGTTTGTATTAACTTTTAAAAGATGTGGGCGATGTACCTGTCCTCAGTAACACTAGGATTAGGCTAGGACCATGATGTAGCGCCACTCGGGTTACATATGCGTGTTTTCCCCCGTAAACTTCGCTTGAGAAAGAAATGCGAGAGTTGGAAGGTTGACAAAGGGATTCCATAGATAGTAGAGATTAAACTAGAGAAACTATATGTGAGAGGGAAGCTTGAAAGGTGGAAATTACTACCGTAAGTCGTCATCAGTGTACAGTTATGATCCCATTTTCAATTCAGTTGACACCTAAAGCTCGTAGGTAATCGTGTGCAATCAACTTTTCTCATTAAAAAATGCTCTTAACCTCACTTTCGTATTTTTCAGAAACGACAAACGGAACAAATTAAGAACGAACTCTAAACTTTAAGCCGTTCTCTCACTCGTCAATTGACCTTAGACACATGCTGGAGTAGTGTAGGCTGATATTATTGTGTATTGTGGCTCTCAAGGTCTAAGACTGCATCCAATGGGATTCACTGACCAATTACCCATTGAGTGCATGGTGGACAATTGATGAATGGAAAGGGAGTTTCCCCGACTGAGGGCTTCGTATAAACCTCTCCATTGATCGCAAACTGGACTCTGTATAGACAACTTCTCGTATCAGGTGGGATGAGCTAATGCTCGTGTCTGTTAATAGTAGACGGTAAGCGAGTGGAAATCCTCGTCAAAGGGGCGTGAACGTCTTAGGAGTAAGTGCGTTGAGCCTGACCACTGGACGAGCCAATTCGTTACTAGACACGGTGACTTCAATACACACAAATGTGAGCAATGGTTCCTCAACCTCCCAGCATTGACTGCTTCTAAGCAAGCCTATAACTGTTTCGCCTAGTTTGCGAAGAAGGTTATGCCAAAGAAACGTGGTCATAGTTCATCATTCCCTTTGGAACTTGCCTCTCAAGTAAATAACCTGTTTGGATCAGGTGGGAATCCAAATTAAGATCCCCAGTCATACCTCCTCGTGGTAACTCGTGGCCAACTCTACCGAAATGCTGGCTAAACGACAACCTGCAGTACGTCCACAATTCGGTGGATACTATGCGCGTGTTTAGGCTCGCAACCGCAACCTTCATGACTTTCGTCTCATATAACTATCTTATGTGCGTTAAGCAACAGCCAATTTGATAAGGAAACAGGCCTGACACTCATATCACTCCATCTCATGAAAAGGCGCCATACATTTCTCGGCTTATTGCAATTCCCTTTCTCTCGCCATTTCTCTTTGGCGGAGGAACAGAACGCTAATCGATCGCGAAATTACTGGGTATGACAGTTGGGAGGTTGTAACGCCTCATTGAATGTAACCCAAAAGGCGAATTACTCAATTGTTTTAAGCCAACCGTCTATTAACTCTAATAAACGTTGTTCCACCGAGAATGTCTTGGACATCTTTTCATATTACTTTTAACTGCGTACTAAATGTTGACAAGTGCAGCTAAAATTGGCTGTGGGGGTTGGGGGGATGGAATCTAATAGTTTTTTGCATCAGGTCAGCCCCACTGGCCCAGAATCCCTTTAATAATTGCACTTTAACGATTTGTGTACGTTAATTTGGAAAGGAAATAGTAGCCGCTGGATAATGAAAGAATCTGGTGAAGAACGGGGTCACACCTCTTGAAACCCTTCGTTCGAATAAGAGGCTTCATTGTCACCGGCAGGCAAATCTAATGAAACCGCGTTTTAGATGTAAAAACTCCTTATTTTACGGCGTCTTTTAGTTTATATGTCTGCTGTGCATATTCAACAATCGTCTCCCTTCGTATATCTTGTGGCGACGGGGAAGAATGCTTTCGTATCAGTGGAATCGAGCTTGGGTGTAGCTGTAGGGATGGAGGGAAGTATTTTCAAGAACGAACGCGCCGGATCCCACAATCCCTTTCTTGTGTTAAGCTCAATAAAAAATGTAGGTATGTCCAACCGATTAGCTTGGCCTTCCATACTTTACGCTCTGCCGCTCTGATGGAAAACCTATGCGTCTCTTTCCTCTCTCCACCTGTTTCACCTCCGTCTCCGTTCCAAGCACTGTACATTCAATCCACCCTGCCTTCTTCACACCTTCACAACTGCCCGCTTGTCTGCCCGTGGAGAATGAAAAGAAGACGAGTAAAAATAAGTCGCATTTTTTATCGTCTCTACGATTCGACGTACTTTAAGCGTTTATATCCACGCATTGTGAACATGCAGAAAAGTGACCACTTCCTCGAGTGTGATAACAGTAATGATTTGGATATTTTCAGAAAAGGACAGCCTAAACATTCATTGTAAATCAGTGGTAGAGGGAATAAGACCGTCAGCGAGGGGATAGGGATGTGACACAACCGACACAGAAATGAAACCGTTGGTTGATCCTCACCCCTTCCCCACTTGGTTTTCCACTGTGCACTCCTGCAAGTGCAAATGATTCTTCATATCTTTCTTACTTTCGTCGTGCCACCAAGTTGTTGTTTTTGTCTAACCTGCAGGCAGTCATTATCGGTGTGTTGTTACTTCACTCAATTGAAGACTAGTGAAAGTATTGAGATCGACCAAAGCATTCTGAATAATGAATTCGTCATTCTCTTGATAGGGCGTAGCGTCGGACTTGGGCGTCAGAAGCTCAGATGGTTGCAAATAAAATCAGGATTGAAGGGCTGACAGTATCCTGTGGCGAGGTGAGGTGCTGGAAAAGCGCAGAGGACATGAGTCGGCTGGGCGTGTCTCCTAGCGTTCGTACTCAAGGACTCCCACACAAGCTTCTTCTCGTCACCCCCTTAAATCCCCTTTTCCAATAGCCTAAGTGGTGGAGCCAGGCAATTAAAGTTGCAAAAGAAACAGGAAAACCAGAGGTGGCGCCAGAAAGGGCTGTAGACTACGATATACCTTCTCAAAGATGAGGTCGCCTCACTTTGACGACCTGTAATAAACTAGAAGCAATCGGTAAAGTACTACTACTAAGGAGGGTTGACTTCAAAACTGGTTGACAGCAGCCCACGCTCACTTATTTACGTAGAGCTTCACTTTTTACTTTTCTCAGCTACGTAGTAGGATGGAAATGTCAGTAACTGACTGACATTCATTTTCTGATTGTTTTAGTTTTCTCCAGGTCTTTACACTTTGTACATAAGTGGCTACTGAGCCCGAAAAACATTATTTTGAGAAACTGCATGTGTCTGGTAACGCGATTGGGGACACACCAGCTGAATGAAATCAGTTTACATTTGATATTTATCCTGCACTTCAAAATAGAAGCCAAAATAATCTAATTAGATAAATCGATTTAAAATTAACTATAGTTATTACAGCGATGAAACGCCAAACTTTTTTTTCTAGAAAATGGCACTAACATTTAGATTGAACCTACTTCATGCCCAGTTCCGAACAACATACGAATAACGTTATGGTTTCACCGGAAAATTATCAAAACTTTCGACGAAGATCGGTTCTGGTGCAATTTTAAACAGCTAGTTGTCCCATAAATCACCTATACACAGTATTTTTAGTATGATTCCTGAACAGTAAACAAGAACCTTCACGTTGACAGTTTCATAAATTACCTGTGCACCGTTTACTCAACAGAGGCCTCTAAGAAGCACATCAAGGTGAGTAACTCGTTCACATTAGGGGATTACAAATTACATTGGATTTGTTGGTCGAGCGACAAAAACACAATGTGGAGCTGAGGAAAGTAGCTTGACGGGTTGCACCAAACGTTTTTGAGGGGCATAGGGCTGAAAAGCGAAGAGTAATTTTTATTCTGAAAAAGAGTTCGGAACTAGTAGATCGTCTCCCATTGCAATCAGCTGAACGGAGATTCCAACTACAGTGTTCCAAAAATGCTGTAAATTATTACACAATGGTTTATTGTTCCCTCGTATCGCATAATTGGGAGCTCTTATATTAAGCCCCTCCTGTTTCAAGCAGTATTGTCACTTATGAGCACCTGGTGTTTCAATCAATATCGATAGTTTACTGGATGTCCCCCTTGACGCAGTCTCAAACCTACGAGATCCCCCCTACCTATCCCATTTGATTCAGCATCGAAAAACACTTATAAAGGATACGAAATACGACCTGATTACAACGGCAATCACGACAATTGGAACGACTTGGGACTCGAACTCATGGGTGGTTGGAATGAGACGGGAGGCAGTGTGGGAAATAAATCTCGTTATATTGTCCCGAGAGTGCCTTCAAGTCGTAGAGTTTGTGTAGTTACTGTAATTTCACTGTCATCTAACTAAACGCAATCTATACCTCTGAGATCCGTAATGTTCTACTCAACATCGACGAAAAATACCTAGGAAGCGTTACCACGCGCGACGTAATTGCAATAAAACTGCGTTCATTTCGTTTTTGGCTGGGTTTTAAACCGTTTTTACTTATTACTACCGAGAGTTTCGTCCAATAGGATTGCTGAGTAGGCGGGCACAACTAGTCATCCCAAATGGAATTTTTATGCGAAAGAATAGATTTTTCAGACCACCACGTTAAAGGCAAAATATAGCCTGGACGGCGCACGTTGCAGATTTCACCTTCACAGAACACGAGCGATTTGTAGAAGTTGTTGCAACGCAGGATTTCTTATTGTTTCGCAGCATTCTGGTATGGAGAGATGATGAAGGAGAATGGGGCAACTCAACGAGAGAACGTGAGAATGAAGTAGCAGAAGAAGAAGGAAGAGAAGGATGTGGAAGGTGCATGGCTCAAGAGCGAGGGACTAGGTGAAGGCCCGGCCGAACAAAAGGTTTCCTTGAGAGCCCTTCAGCCCTTATTCACATATCATAATCTGGTCGTCTGAAGACACGCCGTAAAGCGTAAAGCCTCCTTACCGTCTTGAGAGGTCTCTTGAAAAGAGCAGATCCGGAAAAGAAGGATCAAAAAGTGTTGGTCAACAGGAAGAAGCTGCCTTGGCCGCCGAGTGATTATTATACCTCAATCAACGAGAACAGCCCTGTCTTTAAACGTTCGGTTAGTGACGCGCAGACACATCCAGTGTCCAGCAGGATGTTTTTCAAGCTCTGAACTAGGAATTCGTTGGCTCTTCCGGTCCTTGCGTGGACTTGATAATTCCTGGTTCAACCAGCGGAGGACCAATGTTTTACAGGAATTATGGAACTTAAGACAAAACAAATTCCAAGCATATTATTTCAAATGCCTTCTATTGATCTAAGTTTAGCATGTAAGGCACTGAGAGGGAGGTTTTCGAAAAAAAAAAAAAAACAAGTTCTGGGGGGACTGTAGTCCACAGTTTAAGCCTCAGAACGTAGAAAACCACAAAATAATCGTGGAATTTTAAAATTGTAAAAAACGCACACAGAAATGTGAAATCTTGGTATCTAAGAGCTGGGAGATGGAGGCGCTCTCTCATTCCTTGCCCTACGCAACATTGCTTTCCTACGAACTTTACGAGTTTTTTAAATGAAACTTGGATTACTTTCTCTTGTTTGATTTGTTATTGGTAGCGTTAGAACACAGACAAAAGTAAGAAAACTCCATAAAATAAGGGCTCGCTCAAACCAAAGTTAAAATGAAAGTTATGTACAGTACTGGGCGAGAAGGATTTACTGTCAAAGCTAAGTGTTTCCTTTGCCTCTAGCAGAAGGCGCATAAAATCGATTTTGGGTCGAAAGCTACTGTGGTTGTGTGTGTAACTAGTATAAGCATTAAAATGAGGTTCGTTGAAAGTCTTCGAAAAATTATTGACGCAAAGGTGTGACTGTTAACGAAGTTTGGAGACAGACTGAAGTGTAGTTGGTATTTAACGGTGACGTCAATATGACGGCCCAGTCTTTTCTTGTAAAGACTTGTGAGAGCCGGTTGCTGGGATAGCAGTTAATCCACGCTTTATTGAGATCACTATTAGTATTGACTGCCCCAAGTAAGGTTTAGCTCCTGCGGGAGGCTTGAAGATTGTTGCCGAAGACTTATAACTTAGGATCCGAGGATTTACTGTCAGATTGAAACACCTAATATGAAATCTTACAAATCGGATGGTTGTTGATTGATAACGTATCCAGAGTAAAGCGCATCGTTCCGGTCTGAAATAATCCTTTAAAAGTTCCAACGGCTCTTGTTACAGACATACCACCCAGCTACCCGCTGACTCCTGCAGGTTCTCAAACTGACCAATTGAGTTTGACCCGACCTTAAGTCAATAAACTGCCCTACGACTAACGATCCGATCCGTTCAAGAGCCGTTGAGCTCGAAAGGCTTCGAAAGATCTTTGTCGGCCATTTGGTTCCTACAATCCTACAAGCGCCTTTTTTTCCCTCACCCCTCAGAAGCCGCTGAATAAAAAAGGCTCTTCACACCTTCATCTGGTTTCCATTAGAATTGCTTGGGAAACTGAAATACTTGGTTTGTCTCCTTTGAGAACGTGAACGTGAAAGTTACGTACGTTCTCAGAGTTTCAGATCGGAACATCCACTTTCCTCGGCGATAATCACTCAGTCTACTACTCCAATCTGTTTTTACTTAGCTCATATGCATGAGCAAGAGTCCCAATGCGCCTAAATTTGTCGTTGTCATACCTAAATGTCATTCAGTGATCTAACCGGTATCCATTTTACACAGAAAATAATTCTTGCGTTGGCAAAAAGTTTCAACGTTTTCAAAATTGGTCAGTGACAGTGCGGTGGATGGAGGGGGGATAAGCGTAAGAATCATTGTTGGAGGCTTTGGAGCACTGATGTGTATCTAACAGTTAAGGAGTAGTGATTCTTCGGTATTAAGTGAATCCTACTGCCAAAGATGTTGATACAAATAAGTTTGACAAATACAAAGTCATTGCTCCAACTGCTGCTATAAATGAATGAGGGGAAGACGCCTTGACCTACGTACGGCACCTAGTCTTGGAGGTCTTGATTACGACTTACTATTTACAACAATTACTGATAATAGTTGAAAGACTGTAACATCTAAACCTCCCTCGATCCTGGTGGCAATCTGACTGGATTTGAGGAACTTCTACGCTTTGAAACAAAAAGCAAATTTCCTGCGGTCCAACGAGGTCTCTGCCAGTCGTCTTGGACATGGCTCGGTGAGCACTAACAATGAGCCCCCCTCCTCCTCCCTGTTCACAGGCGAGGGGGCGACGCCAACAAGAAACACGTGCGATTTTCTTCTGAAAGTACCACATCGATGCTGAAACAAACTGATCCTTAATTTTCAAGAGCCCTTTGCATGTCATTCAACGTTACGTAGGTTCAGACTTTGGCGCTAGTCGTGCCATAGTGTAGTGAGGATGGAACGACTTCCTAAAGCTCATCATCCACAGTATGCTCTTTGTGTACAGTTTACTTGTGGGGGCAACGAATCTCTTTAACCTGTGCTCGATGAAAACGTGAATTGCTTCGACGAGGCTCTTGTACCCGTGCATTCCACATTCTGGCAAACATAGAAAGAGGTGCAGGTCCGTGTTATTGAGTGCTGCCTAAATGCGAAGTAGCTGATAACATGACAAGGCTGCAATGGATTCCCTGCCGAGTAGAGACTCCTGGCAACGAATTACTAACGAAGCGAAACTCTGAGAGCGATCAGCCTAATGATCCGTCTACTCTTGCGACTGCTCATTACTGACCCATTAAGTAGCGTAATAACCTGAGCCTCTACACGATAGGGGGGGTGTGGGTGGGGGTGGGGATATATTGGCAAGAAACGTAGTAACAACTTATCAAGAGAAACAATTTAAGAATGAGTTGTCTGTTCTATCGGCTTTTCCTCCACAAGCTGATTAGAATGTTAAAAACGAACGTCTGAACTGTGTGATTAGCTTGTTGAAGATTCTATTTGGATTCAGAAGTACAAGCCACGAAGATATCAAAGCGACTTCGGCTGAACTAACTTTCGGTTCTCAAATAAGACTTCCAGAGGATTAATTTGAACCTTATGGAAATATTGAGGCTTCGTCCTACGTCCAACAACTGAAAGCCTATGTGGCAACTCAAATGAAGCGTCAACTAGGGCCCAAACGCCAAGGACTTTTCCCCCGAAAGACTAAGGAACAAACAGCTGCCCATATGTTTGTGCTGATCGATCGCTCTGTGATGAATCCTTATGAAGGCCGGTGTGTACATTCAATATCCAGACGGAAAATGGAGTCCAGACAGTCTCCGTTGATGGAGATAACCCCCCCCCCCCATAATTACCTAAATGTTGATTTTTAGTCGTCTTTGTCTCAACATAGATCGTAGTTCCTCTGCAGACAGGGTGCAGGTCCGAAGAGCTCTCGATATTATTGTATTAAAGATATAACTCATTCAATCAACCAGTTAATGGTTCACGTTGAGCTCTAAAACAATAAGTAAGTGAGTAAATTGAAGATCCTCCTTCCTTTCACTGCCGGCCAATAAACGCGGTGCACGAGGAGCCTCTGGGTGTGCGACTTTTGAAGACAATGAGCAGCGTGGGAGCCGTGACCCGAATGCGACGCTGGGAAGCCTTTGCCAACTCCTCTACACCAGAAAACTGATAGAACAACGCGAAACTTTTGAAGGCTACCCACGCAAGTTCAAAGCAACATTGAAACAGGCAGAGTAATCTTCACAAAGATATTTCTCTCTACAAGCTGTATTCAACTTGTGCATCTAGAAAAATATGCTACTGCTCCTACAATCCCGTATAACCTGATCATCTCATCTCCAAATCGTCGTCACGATAATCAGTCTCCCAATCGTTCGTCTGTCATGAAGTTCTTGGTGACAATCTCAGTTGTTGCCAGATTCAAATATGGAGATTCTGTGGAACATGCTTTGCCCAATTTGTTATTGTGTAAGGGAAATGATCGTGCGTTACCAACTCGAAGAATCCTGAAGACTCTCATATTTGGAACCACTCGGGAAATTCGCTAGATTCATACATACTCGTATGAACGTACTCGTTCTCCTCCTGGTCTTATTATTTCTTTGCCGGATGTTACGCTGTAATCGTCGACGGTGGCATCATGTGGCACGTCAAGGTCTAGTTTAATCAGACCTTAATCCGACGAAGGATGAAGCGTAGCGTTCCACGTCATCTCTACTTAGTGGACTTCACCGTTCCCCTCACAGAGTCCCAAAATAAGTTGGTAGCGGAATGAGGGACCGTTTGGTAATTATGGAAGATTATTATTATTACCGACATCTCAGGTCGATACGGTCGTTATAAATAGGTGGTAGACCTGAAATAGCTACCAGAAATTGAAATGAGCAAACTCAGAGAAAATATTTAGATTAGATTTGGGCTTCTTCCCTCCCCCCTCACCCGCACCCATCATAGTCACCCCCTTGTTGACTCCCCCCTACCAAACTCATTATTTAAGGTACAACGTACAACGGGATGGTAGTGATAAGGTTCAGACAGCCAGAAAGTGAACGAGGATTCGGCTTCACGGAAAGCCGAGTTTGTCTACATCGCCGAACAAAGAGGCGAATAGACTAAACAGACAATTAACAAACCACTCGGCCACTCAACTCCAAACAAGACTCACTACTCCACGACCCACAGAGTCACTAACTGACGCTGGCACGACTGAGTATGTTTACTGTAGATACCTTGTAATACATAAGAAATATACCCAACTGCGCGAGGACTGAAAAAGTGTACCCACATTACTGCGGCGTTCAAAATGGTGGGAACAGAATGATGGTGGTACTCGAGAATGAAACTAAATAAATGAAAAAAGTAAGAGATTTGTGGTGGGTCCCTGTTGAGCGAAGGACGGAGGGATTGATTCCAAGAGAAAGTTAAGAAACAGGAAGTGCCATCAGACTATCACTTTGGTGATGATGCTGAGGAGAACACTGTCTACGCTGCAACCACGGTTTTACTTGCCTCCACTCTGGCACTGATGCTCGAAGATCTGTCCTATCATACTATCTCTTTTAGCACAATCACCCTGTCATATTCCTTGCCAAGTGGGAGAAAGATTCGAAGTGGCGAAGATGTTAAGCTTCAGCCCTACTCTATAGCCAGCGGTGGTCTCCCTCTCTCCCGTGCTTTCGGCTTGACGTGGCTTCTAGCAACTAGTCTAGCATGTTTGTCACTCGGTTTATGTGCGCCTTATACAACTCAATTCAAAATTCTACAGCGAGAAACTGGTAATGCTGAACGTTCAGGAATTTATTGCGTTGCTCCTATTTGTGTCATGACCTTCATGGAGTAGCCTATACGTAGTTTATGAGACTGCCAGCCTGAATATTTTGGAAAGGTGTTTTTGGTTTTAGGGTGGTTTGTGTGGACTGTAATTTGTATTATGGAAGTTATCGTGTTGCTCCTAATAATCTTACGATTCTTGTTGAACCTGGTAAAAGGCTCCACAAGAAATTGAAAAAAATGGAAATTTGATAAAAGTTGTGACAGGCATTATTGAAGAGAAAAATTAGGTTTTCATCACTATGATAACTATTGTTAGCTTTAGGCCGGTTTTGCTTAAAACCTTTATATTGGAATCCAAATTGATCTGCGGGCTAAGTACCAAATTTGAGCTGATTTGGTGCAGATTTTTCTTCTGAAAAGCGACTACAGACACACAGGATACGTTCTCAAAGTTTTGCGGGACATCAACACCAAAATAATTGGAAATGTAAAGATCTGAAGAAAACTCAGGTTTTTTTTCAATTGGTTGCTTAACTTTCCTTCCTACTTCGTAGTCATGATGAAAGTACAAAACGAAGGTGTAAAAACTCGAGAACAATGCCGGATTGTTGTTCTTATAGATTATTTCATCAGCGCCATACTCAACGACAGAGAACTTTACTGCTTTTTGGTGTCATCGCCCACCTCATCAACTATTTCGCTACTGATCTTTTATCTGGTGTGCCCCCACAAGTCTTTTTAAAGTGCCAGTTCTCGTTCAGTACATTTGCTTGTCTGGTAATAGCAGCAGTAAGTGTGAAGTAAGTTTCAGACAATAGTTTTGAACGGTCTAGTTTCAGTGACTTTGAGTTGAAGGAAGCGAGTGAGTACAGTTCACTTCTAGGTCTAACATCATTTTACTTCCCAAATTTCACAACTTTCATGTTCCACGGACGTTAGTATACTGGCTTTGGAGGTTAGTACATCCATTTGAATTCTTGTTTTTGCTTTTTGGGACCGAACGTTCACAAAAGTCCTCTTGGGGTTTTGGTTCTACCATTCCGTGTATTTGCAGTATTCTTGTAAAAGCTACGAAGCCGATTGGGATGAAACAACGGTTGGCGGAAAACAGCTTCTGCATGTCTTCACATTTTTCTGCCCTATGAGGGCAGTTCATTGCTCTTAGACCTACGTTCATTTTTGTGTTGACGATTAAGCATTGAGAACTGGCACACTGACTTCAATGAAATTCCCTCTCACCACCACGGTTGATCCTGTAAACAATAAAGAACTGAGGTTTTCATCGTATCGAAAGGGTTAAAGACCTTTCGATCGATTCTTCGTTCATGAGTTCAAAGACAATCGATTTGACGGTAATAAATATTGAATGAACGTTGTAAAATGAGAGCCGGACTTTTCCAAAATCATTAACATCAACGGAAAGCGGTACTGAAGCGGCCGACGGTTCCTCGGGGGAGGGATCCTTTGTGCGCGATCGGTTCAAGAAAATCGTTGGCGAGGGAACTCGATATCTACAGGGTGGCGTAGGATTTCAAGTCGAAGGAGCGTCAATCCGCGTGGAAGAGAAAACTCCTGGCGCGACACAAAAACGAACGGTAATTAAAGACGAATTGAGGGCGATGAAATTTTGATGGGCTAAGCAAAAGGAGCCTTCGAGAGAATGAGCCGACATAACACGCTCAACCGATGAATTAAAGCCCTCCAAAGTATGTACCACGCTTCAGTCAGCATTAAAGGATTTCGCAGAGAGATTGTTATATTTGCACAACAGTCTTTCATCCATAGCTATTGTAATATAAAATAGCTCGTTATTAGTTGTCTATTTATCCTATAACTTGCAAATATACTTAAAGTTACAAAATAATTACGATGTCTGATGATGAAGTCGAAATACTGACAACAACGATCGGAGTAGCGGAAGAAAAAAAACGAGTTGTGGAAAACGTTGTGCAGCAAAGCACATGTTCTCGTATGATCTCTTATTATCTGGCGCTCAAGGGAACGTTTTCCGACGTCTCTCTTGACACAAAGTTTTTTGTGTTGGATGTACTCGTATCCGCCACGTCATTTGACAATTGGCGAAATTGAAGTCTATTTCGGGAGACGTACAGTGCTACTTAGAGCGTACCTGCTAATTTCGCAAATTTCGACGCTGTTATTTGTTTATTATTAACGTAGCCCGGAAAACATACTCCAAATAATGGGACGCTTCGTTATTCGTATTACATACTTTATAATTTTAGGCTCGTTGGAGAAGGCTGGATGGAGGAGGAAGAAGTAAGTACTGGAGGGAAGGGTGGGGGTCGTAAAAAAGGTCGTACTACAACGTGATTGGTTGGCGGGAGGGGCAAATGGAAGGAGATGCGGTCAAGTATTAAAGGAATAGGACTCACCTAACAGATACGTAAACTTTAATGAGATGCGGTCAACTTCCGGAAATACAGCCAGGAAATTTTCATATGCTGTCTTACCGTACTAGTCCTATCCGACGGCTGTCCAGACCTATGTCCAGAAATAATTGGTTTAATGGGCAACCAAAACTAGTTACGCGCCTCAGGTCCGTTCAGCTCTCCCGTCGACACGCCAAGGTGCAGAAACGCGGGTGAGTCATTCGTGATGCGAAATTATTCAATTCCTTTGGACATTCAACAATAGGAGATGGGTACGGGGATTCACGGACAGGGGTTTTCTCCTCTCGATTCATAATGGCCACAATAGGACGCGGGATCCCGCCGCAGCTCGGACCGTACGAATTCTTTTCTTATTTAGGTCTTCAAGTCTCGTCAGTCGGCAGCTGTTATTCTGAGTTCAAGAAGCAAATTATTCCATTTGAAGTTGCCTCGATTGGACGTCCGGGTTGGCGAACCGGAACTTACATACTGCGAGGCACCAGGAGCCATGTTTCAGCTTGATGAATATGAAGAAGAGTTCCATGAAGTGAATTAATAAATCACTATCGTTGTTCAACATCAGTCTAGCAGAATGAAGCGATCATCTTGACCATTTAAACCCAGACTTCCGTTAAATGGACAAAAGTTCTGATTTTTAGAATTTGATACTTTGAATCGAGATATTCGGGAGATTCCATCGTGCTTTCAGTACTTCAAAATTATGATCAAGCCCATTAGATTTTACTGGAAGTCGCAAGAATAAAACCCGATCTCACTACCCTGCAACCTGCATTATCCTTAGACGGAGTCTGAGATATTTTGCGACAGAAACCCCATAGCCCAGCGTAGGAGAAGAAGTAATTGTCGGCCTGCCAATGAATTATCCCATATATTCCATTTGCACCTGGTAGTGCAAACTGCCACTGGCCCAGATTTGCCTCTTGTTCTTCCTCTATCTGCTGTGTCAGGCTTCCTGAATCATTTTTGACATTCGCCACCGTTCGAGTTGATGCCCTAATCTTAGATCCTTGTAGATTGGGAAGCTTTATTACTAATCCTTCTTAGTAAGAAAGAACATATGCACGTACGTTAGCATATTTAATTTCCTCAGTACCAGCTGAGATATGAGGAGGGATGTGGCTTTTATTGTTATTACTAGTTGAGAGTTGTCCTCTGCTTAAATATCCATGATTCTTGAAATGAAGGTGACTATTAAGTTTCCGTGTAAGTTGTGGTATTACCACTAGGCCCTCTCGATCCGCAATTCGTTTTTTAAGAATTCATTCGCGAAAACAAACAAAAATTGGTTCTCTTTGGCCCCTTTAAAGACACAATCAAACTCCCCTTTCACTAAACTTGAATGTTGCCATTTGGCGTATAGGCTGTAATATTGTTATTGTGGAAGTTATTGTTGTTATTGGGGGAAGTTGGTGATTGCGAAGAAGCTGTTCTCTAAGCGAAAGCATTGAAAATTGACGGTATTCAGTACACAATCAGACGAGTAAGGAGAGCACGTAGTACACATAGAACTGAGGTTAATCGCGGACTACAGTTTCTTTGACTAGAGACGAAATGAGAGTTACTTCTGTCACATATAAGTTGAGAGTTACATGGGCAAGAGACAAATCGAGAATTAGAGATGACGCTTGGCGCTTGGTAAACAATCAGCACTACATAATGGAAACTCAGAGTCATTCGTGATTATGAACTCACGCGCGTTCATATCAAGTTAACCATACATATTATATTTCGATATCATACGAGAGCAGTCCACTTCACTGTTATTTTCTCTTCCGGAATTCATTTTTTTCTTGCACCAAACAGACGGATTGATTGAGCGAGCACTATTTTTACCCAGTAGAGTATTTTTATTTCTAAATGCCAGATTCGATTAACCCTAACTAATATTAGTACAGGGATCTCTGTGGATAGGACGAGATCGTGGCTTGGCTATAGGTGAGTTAGAAATGGGCTGGTATTACAATTGTAAACGTGCATGGTTCATTAAGAACAGCCGGGCAGATACTGCCAAGGAATGCCCCGGTTACCGACGTTTTGTTATTGTGCATTAGCTGTGTTAGTTACCAAATCCCAGCGATGCTCTGGGGTCTTAGAGATAGCTCTGAAAACCATTACCAACGCAGAGAGAGACGCAAGCTGTCAGACTTTTCAGTGTGCAAACTCCACCTGGCGATTATGTGTAACGGAGGAACCTTGATAGGCGCGAGTACAAGCTTCCACAAGCCAGTGACTGCTATGTTGGCTACATCGAAATTAAACACTGTGTACGTCGTGGTAGATCTTAGTGTAATAAACGGGAATTTCCTTCAGAAGGCTCTTCATGTTTAAAATTCCTTTCTTTCTGTAAAACTGAAGAGGGATCACCGAACAACTCTGTGTAGGAAATATGCTGCTACGGACTGTCAGCTAAAGGCTACAGATGATTTTACCGTCCACTGAACAGGGCAACCGTCTCGGAGGCAGTCGTTCAGCGACCGTTACATCGTTTAGACGGACGATGGAGTCAGTCAAGGACTCTCTGTTTCGATTGCAGAAATAATTGCCACGACATGACCGCAAAGTTTCTGTGGCTCCGTTATTCAATATTATTTGATAGAACGAGATCACGCACACATCTTCCTCTTACTCTTTCCCTCACCGCACGCTGGAAACGAAGCGGTCGCGTCAGGTTCAGAACGCAGAGAAGCGATCGAAGGAATTAGGGTTATTAACGGAAAGTTATACCGTTGCTTGGCCTGCTGCTAAAAATGTAACTTAAACGACCCTTCACTCTTTGCTCCTGGAACCAACTGATTTCCAAACTATAATTAAAACTGCTTACTATAAATTGAATTATAGTGGTACTAATTTACTCCAGCACTCAGCGCTGTGCTGTTCAAGTCATAAACCCTGATTTAAAGGACAAGAAATTGCTAGGAATCAGTTATTAAGTACCTAAAGCCCCGTTTTTGTAGCAAGAGTCTCTCGACAAGAAGTAATTTCACTGCAATATTAAAAAATCGATTGTACTTTCCTAAAACGAACATACATGAAAGCTCTAGAGTGGCGTGAAAGGGGGTTGTTCGCTCAATAAATTAAAAGGTTGAAAAACGTAAAAATCTACTAAATAAACAATCACTAATCGCGAAAAATGAGTTATAAACTGACTGCAAACTGTTCAAAATTTGAGTTGTAGCTTTTGAAATATCACTGCATAACTTAGTGTTAGAAAGTGTGAAATTATGAGAAATACAATTGTGCTGTAAAATCGAACCAAACTTTCTGGGCGAGCGAATTAAATATTAGTAAAACGCAATACAAATTGTTATCAAACCGAATAAAAATTGTTGGACTACGAGTAAGAATTGTTTGAAATGTCAATGAAGATGTACAATTCAGTAAAAGTTTTCGTGAGTACAATCGTGACAAAAGCGTTGAGGAATTAAATTAAAATTGTTGGAAATTTGACAGGAATTGGGATTTATAATAAGGACGTTACTTATTCCAGGCAGATGGGTTGAGAATATAGTGAAAAGAGTTGTGAAATTGGATGAACATTATTGGCAACACGTGTTTGGAGGCTGAGTAGAAATTGATAGTAATAGTAGTGAAAATACATACAGACAAAGCTCCTCACTTAATTTTTTCCACAGGAGTGCGAAATAGAAGAATGTGAGTGACAGTTCGTTGAGGACCATAGTGAGCTTTTCACGCCTTGAGGATTCCCACGTTGCATGAACAAGTGGCGGGGTTGCTCAGACCTAAAAATTCACGTAATTTGGGCTCTTAGTTACCCTTCACATCTTATGGTTGGGTGGCAATAAGGACTGATAGCAAGCAGAATGGCTTAGAAGAGTGCACATTCCTCAGGATTGAACACTGAGGCTCCTGAGCTCGATTACTTTGACTCGTTGTGAATACCGCCTAATCATCGTTGCACGAGGTTGACTGTACCTGCCGGTATTAGCATCAAGCTTACATTCATTAGCTTCTCCGGCTCAAGAAACTCGTTCACTTCGTACTCCATTGCGCAACCATCAGTTCTCCAATCCGTGTCATGTCGTGTATCTTGGATGGAGTGGAAGTGGTAAGTTCACGTCTTCTCATCTTGCTGGGAAGACTTTAGCGGATCAACGGACTCGACTCGACGTGGAACTTAATGACTCCAAAGTGGGCTCTTAATTATAAAGGAAGGAAATGAACCGGCCAGCCCGGTTTTCACAAGGCTCCCCGGACCTGACAGTGACTCCGAACCCAATTTATCGAACGAGAGAGTTGAGTTGCAACATCCTGCTCTCATACATCTGATTTGAGAGAAGTTATGCAGGTCAGAAACTGCTGTTATGCCGTTCGCTTACAATGTCGCGAAAACTTTGCGGGCTAACCAACGTTTAATTGTGTGGACTGTGGCACTATCGTCTGTATTGGAAGTTCTTTTCAGAAGCTTGAAGGTGGACGAGTGACGAACAAAAGCCTCTACTACACCCAGACCTGTCAAGGTCAGGTCTATTACCAAGAAGTGTTGCTGAGCAACTGGAGAAATTTAGGCTCAAACACGGTAGCATTAAAACTACGAACATTTTGGAAGGTGGTGGCGTGTGTCAAACCAGAAGGAGCTTCACCGATACACGGTTCGTCTCCAATTGGCGGATAGGGGGAATACATGCTATACGCTTAACAGGCCTGGGTGCAGTAGTTAGGGCTCCACAGCCGAAGAGCCCCAGTACGATTTACCTCATAAACAACGACATATATAAGGTCACGTCCATGAAGCGTATCACTCCTGTTAGGGCGTTGTGGAACAATCATATTGAGATGAAACAGACTACTCAGGAATCCCATTTCTTCAATCTGTGCCCAATCTACTGTTTACTTTGTGTTCTTATTCCATACTTCGTGACAAACGTCAACCGCATGCTGAAGCTACTACTTCACAATGTACGGCATGGATAAAGGCTTCCTAGGAATCAGTCATGTCTCACTCTGAGTCGACATCTTTCAGTAATACTTCAGCTATCTGCCCATCCTAGTACTCACGTATAGATTATTGTTGAAGGTACAACAGAAGGGTTGAAGGGGCATAGCCTGGAACTGCACAATTTATTTCAGGGTTTTAAGGTGCCCTAAATTGAGGTTTTACTATACTTTCATTGATGAAAAGGAGGGAGGGCACTTTCCTCGAGAACGGCATTAATAATTTTTATTAAACTGATAACACATAGCCTAAGCCTTTGCCTTAGTTTTTTCATATTTTAGCCCTTTTTAAAATTTTCTGTGAAAATTCTGTAAACGAAAGATATAGGTGTAAGACGCAAATAGAAGTTTTTGAAGTATTTCACAAACAGTTTAAACAATTTAAACAACAATCTCCGCTGAATTCCTGTAAATAATCGATATCTACAGGTTCCACATAAATTGCTAGGCTGTGTCGACTCTGGAGTAGATTTTTGAGTCAGTCGCAATAAAACCAGCAGCTTCTCTAGGCCAACGTTTCGCTCAAGCTTATTATTTATTAAGCATCATCAGGCCTATAACATATCACAGCAGGTTTTATTATTACGGACTTTCAAGAATACGTACGAGAGTTCAACATGAACACGTGAACGGGTAACAGCCAAAACCTACCGTACCTAAAATGTACCGCAGAACCTGAGCCGAACTTTTAATCAAATTGAAACTGCAAACATGCAACTATACTTTGACGCCTGCACTTAATTCTCTAATCAGCCATTGCAAAGAGTAGCTTACGCGGGTACTGATAGAAAAGTCGTCTACCGATTCCCAGTTTGCCTGAGAACCTATGTTCAAACTCACTCGAGGAGTAAGCAATGCAGGTCTGCCTTGGAGACCTTTCAATGGCGTGGAGTCTTCCTGAGGCCACCACTCGAGGACACGAGTTTCCACTCAAATAAATTTCACGGATATTGACTTCGCCGCTCAGGAAGTTAGGGTAAGTGCTCAGGTAAAGAACGGCGCCGATAGACTTCGGTGCTCGAAAATAAAAAATCGTATAGATCAGTAACTATATACGTCAGGTTGTGTGTCAAATGACTTTTTCTAAGCTGTCTATTATTCAGTTTTTGTACCTCGACTGCCTTACGCAACTTCGTCGAAAAACCCCACAATTTTTTACGTTCATCCGGTTTTTGGAGACTTTAACCGCTAAGTAATACTTTTAATAAAAATACGTTAGTACCTTTTTATACAACTTATCGGCTGAATAGAAATCAGTCGTTTCCAGCTGTATAGAGATTTGAGCCAAATCCATCATCGCCTGGGGTTCGTAAGTCAAGCTCACCCTTAAGCCGTCTGGAGAGTGTGGTTGGAGGTTGCAGCTCATTCAGGCGTTCTTCTACTTTCCAGAAAACCCTCTATTCCAAACAATGTTCTCTCACCTTTTTTGACGCCCGAATCTGATGAATGAAACCAAAACACTTCGAGCAAAACTTCGTTAGTGGCTATGACACTTTAGACTGGCCATGTGCTTAACTGATTAGCAACTGCACTAATGAACATTTTGGCCAATCACTGAGTGATAACAATTCTGTTTCCTTATCAACATGACTGTTCTTAACACTCTTAAGATGTCAATCGGATGTCATGGAGGTTGCGGTTTCGCTATCGTGCAAAAGCCACATACGAATCCACCGAACCCTAATCTACGGCGGGTTTTCATTTATCTCATGTGTTATCACCAGGAGGTATGCCCTTGGGGAATTCGTAACATCTGAGAGGCGTTCTTTATCGGGTCTTAGAAAGGTTATAAGCTTCCATAGGAGCACTCCACCGGCAATCGTCGCTCACTGTTGAAGGAGCTACGGTGGATCAGCACGTGGCTTCTTGTTTCCTCCGCACTGGAGGAGCAAGACATTCAGAACAGAGAGTCTTTGGGAGAAAAGAAGCGGAGCCACTCATTGAAGGAACTGGCTCGTCTAGTGGTTTGGCCCAACCCACTCTCTCAAGACATTCACGGATGTTGGGGAAGAACTCATACGTGTCACTCATTTCTCTAACGCCAATTCGTCGATGGCGGCAAGTTCCTAGTCTGTGGTGGGATCTGCACAGAGTTCAACCCAAAGCGGGGGAAGATCGCTTATCACTTTCTATTTGTCAACCATGCACTCCACGGCCAAGTCAACTGGCAACCGACCAGTGATCACCTGCAGTTGATGCAGTCTTATAGACCTTGGTGATCCACACGAGCGCAGATCTCTGGGATTGAGCCAATACTCTCTTTTGATTGACACAACGGGGCAGTAGCCTATCACGCCTAGATATATGGCCTTGTAAATGATGATAGTGTTATGGTAACACACACCCCAAGTAGCCTTCCTACATGCTCGTGAAGTACCTTTGAAGGACTGAAGGTGTTGACTGAAACGCCGCCTCTCACCAACATTAACGCCAAAGTGCTTGACTCGCTTCTCAAGAAGGAGCCTGTCGCCGCCAAAACGTACTGACGGTTGGTTATTCAAATGTCCTTTCAAAAGGAAAAGCTGATTGTTTTCTTCAGCCACCCTCCAGCTTGACCATTGTGGCCAAAAATTTGCTGGATAACTTGTGCGCAGCTCAGCACAACCAGGTCGTCCATATAGACGAATGGTTCGCAGTCAGTCTCTTTTGAAATTGTGAGTGTGCTAGACAGACGATGGGGCAGTAGCCACTTCTCACTTACGTTGTTTCCTAAGTACTTGACTTGCTTCTCAAGACGGAGAACATACATTTACATCACACATTTACGCCACATTTACTGATTATTAATCCGAATAGAATTTTCTGTGGAAATCTGTGACTATACCAGACAGAACGAAAAAAACAAAACACGTGTTTCCAATTTAAGCACCGTAAATGTTCAATCACGTTTGTTCAAGTTGATGGTGGGACTTCTACCTCTTTACTCGTATTTTGTTATACTCAATTACCAAATAAACATATTCACAGAATACACAATAATAGGAAACTTTGGAAACAAGAAAATTGTGTTTCGTCTCTGGAAGCCTCATGAAGCATTTCCAAGAAAAGGCATTCTCTTTCTAAGGCCATGCCAATACTTGCCTTATCCTTCATGGCGAAAATACGATCCCGATGCTTTCGATATATTATGAAGCAACGTGAAGGTGATCTACGTCCTGTCATCACTGGTCAAGACATTCGTGTTGCGGTTGGTTGGTTGGTTAGTAAGCTGGGTGCTGTGTGATCTTGGAAAGAAAGTGGAGGGCAGTTTTTGATGAGACGAGGAGGAGTTTTAATTCGATTCCTGGATGGCAGGTTATGGACGTGGATGCGGGTCATGTGGGCTCGAGAGCAGCCACCCAGCAGCCGGCCTCGCCCTCAACCTCACCCTCCTCAGCTTCACCTACATCTTGTTTAGTTACGTCAGGAAGACCTGGAGATGAAACAGCAGAGCGTTTATTGAAGGAAATTAGGTTTCGAGATAAGTTTATTGAATGAAGTGAAAGAAACGAAAAATTCCCCCGTCATGTAGTTGTGACCCGAGTTTATTGCGAAACTCGAAATAACTGAAAATGTGTAGTGTCTGAAATAACACTGAAATGAAACATAGAATCTGGGAGAGAGTATCCAGGACGACTCCATCCTGTCTTAATAGGCTTTTCAGTGGTTATCAGTTCAGTACGTTACGCTGTTCAGCCCTTCGCCCAACCTTTCGGCTTTGCCCTACCATCACTCCCATATAACCCTAAACGCTTCAAGTTCAGAGAACATTTCACGTGTGCTAACAAACTTTTATTCTCTCTTTGTTCTTTTCCTTGTGTTTTTACTGTATTTACTCCGCTTTAATCCTGACTCAGTGCACTTTACTCGACACTGCATTTACACGTTCTTCACCTCTCTGTTGTACAGAATATTAATGTTACAATTTAAAACACCCCTTTTCATCTACTTAATAATGCCACCCACCGCGAACCGAATGCATCCTGTCTACATTTTGCACTTTTAGATTAAGCTCTGCTGTCTACTTCACTATCTCACAAACATGAATATCGTGACGCTGTATGTACGAGCAGACAACACGGAATAAACGTTCTTCGTCGACGAAATTCGACGATTTTCACTCTGACGCTCGCGAGTTATTAATAGTTACTTCAAATTAAACAAATAAAGTGTTTTCGAGAAGATAAGATAAGAAAGCTGCTGATCTTTTATTAGCAAGATATTAGCGGAGAAATGAAAATCGTCGTTTTGATGAACGTGCCGCCGCTGCCGTTGAAGGAGATACGATTCGACAAGCGATTCGATGTCTATCTCGGATCTTCCAACAGCTAGGCCTCCTAATGGAGAAATAATTCATTCCATTAGCGGACTACGATTACAATGTCCCTCGAGGAGAATGCGATCCGGAGCTTCTCAACCAACAAATTTCAATTTAATATACCAAGTTGACGTTTTCTATTAGTCCGGTTCCAGTTCCTCCTCATAAATCAGCATCCACTGCGCTACATTGAAACCTGAAACACGAGCTTCCTCAGTCCAGATAAGCGATCTCCCTAACCTCCATGGGGTGTATGTTTTAATGAAGAGAACTGAAGGATATTGTGGGGTGGGTTACTAATGCCATCAAAATAGAACAGTTAAGTGTCTATTACGCGAAAAATGTATAGACCATGTGCTGTCGATATGTACTAACCATCATATTGGTGTTTGGTGGCGACTCGTCATTGCATAGGTAGCTGTGTTGTGTGGCTTTTCTACGTCGTGCTTCCCTTCGGTTCCATTCACTTTCGCATTAATTCATCCCACGTTCTAGGGACTCCACTTATCGGAAATTTGAAGTTGACTCAGTCTTTATTCGCCTGGTTGGGCGTAGCTCAAATTGACGAAGCAGGAGCGGCAATCGAGAGCACCGTCTCTACTCATTCCTCGCCCAATTAAATGTAATTGTTCGGCCTCGATATTCTCATGGCGCCCCAGTTTTAGGAGACGATGACGTCCTCCTCGCGAACTGAACGGATCATCAGGTTTTCTTCTGTTTTCGCGCTCCATTGGAAAAAGCGACCTGGAACAATGGCATATTTGCTTGTTTTATGTTAAAACAAAGGACGGATTCGTTTCTGTAGAAGAAGCTTCGCTCAAGATCGTATTCTTGTTGGCAGGAAATTATTCAGTCCGCCCTTACACGCCAAAATATGTTATGAAATGCTTCGAAAATTGAAGTCATCTGAATTTTATTCAGCTCAAATATTGCTGCAAAGGAAAAATACAACATTTTTCACTTCAAAGACGATATGATAACTTGAACCATTACGGAAATATCAAGAGTTTATGTTTTAATAATTCACACTATAGTGTTTCGTCATAAAAGTATAAAGCAATCGTCATCGTGTTGAAGGTATATTATATATTATATGGAATAATAAATATCAACTTAGGCGTGCCGCTTTATATAATTTTGCAGATCCTTTTTGGGAGACAGTCAACATAAACAACGCTGGTGGTTCTTGCTAACGTTGCGCTCAATCTATTAAGCTGCTTCAAGGCTGTAAAACATAACGGTAGAAGTAATAATGATAGTAATGTATGTCAGCCGGCGCAATATCATGACGTGCTCGCATTATCAAAAAGTTCAAGTCTCGATTCGGCGGCAAATCTGCGCGGATCGGCACAGTCATGGACGTCACATCGTCCTCAAAGGGGTATGGCTTGCAGTCAGTCTCTATGATGCTGCTAAGGAGACCTTCAAAGAAAGTAGTTTCTTCACCATTTTTAACCTGACTAAAGGTTGTTCAGAAGCTGAAAGTGGTTATCAATGAGTAGTGTGTGGTTAGTCCTTAGTGAACCACCTTCTTCATAGAAGGAACGAGACGGCTCACACCAGACGGATCTGTTTGTCTTCTACAGCATTCAATTCGGATCTCTGAAAGTTCAATTGTAAAATAGTTGTCTTGAACGCTTCATTAGTCTGTCAAACCATTGTTTTGTGTAACGTCAAGGTTTTCTGTGTCATCAAGCACAACGCTCGGGTGAGTGGTCGTCGTGCTGCGTTAAGCGACAGCTGGTTGGCGGTAATGGAAACGTCACAGGGCTCGTTTCTTTCTATTTAACTCGTCCTGACAGAACAGACAAATCTCACTCTCTCTACTTCCTTCTTTCTCCCTTACTTTATTTTAGTTAACTGAGTTGGAGACATCACAGCTAGTAGAAACCGATTACGCTTTTGACGCTCCTATGAAGCCAGCCCTGATTTTCGAATTTGTCTGCTTTCAAGCGATCGCGTTGACTGTTTTTAGCCGGTTGTACAAAATGGCGAAAGGTGCGAAAATGTCATCAATTACACGTCACCCCCCTGATCTGTACATTGGTGCTCATCTCCCGGAACTTCGCTAGTAGTTGATCTTCATAGTCAAAAACCTTGTTACAAATGAAATTTTCATTGGAAAGGTTAGCAGATTCGTACTTTTTAGGATTGACACTCGTACACAATCGCCCAGCCGTGCGTGGAAGCCGCCTTAAGCGATCATCCCAGTAGCACAAAATTATTGACCATTGTGTATGTCAGCGCCTTTACAAAACCCAACTAACCCCCCGTTTGGTAGTAATATAAATCATAAGATGACACTGGACCCCCCCCCCCCCCACCCCAAACCATCTAGACAAGTCCAAAAACTCAAGGACTTGCCGATAGCAGCATCCTTGACATTAATCTGGACCTGGCCGTTTTTTTCGTTGAGACGTTTAGTTGTATATGTTGTATTGTTTTAGTTCTTTCGTTAGCAGGCCTAATCACGAATGAGTACGTAGTTTTTTCTGCTGTAAGTGTTAAAATGATTTTTGGAAGGCTGTAAAAGGGAAGTATTGTGTATAACAATCGAAGAGAAGATTAAATGGTCTAAACCCTCCCTGGTTGTTTAAATAACGTCAATCTCTCTCCCTCCCGTCTACACGTCTACACCTTGCATTATCTAGATCCAAATCTCTCTATTATTGTTCACGCTTAATTGATTTTTATTATTACTGTTAAAACTAAATAAAACTACTCCGAATTTTATCATAGTATGTATATTGTAATAATAATTATTATTCTTTTTGTTGAACAGGTACGTTTAAAATGTGTTTGACCCTAATTTGGATGCGCCGCGAGATGGTGAGTGAGTTTGTATCGTTATTGTCACGCCACGCTGCAAAGTAGAAGTAAACGGTCGCTGTAAGAGAAGACATAATTAGTCTTCACAATTTCAATTCGATAACATCAAAGTTTTATAGCTGAGTCGTGTTAACTCGAAACTCCTTACGTAAGACAAATGAAACTGAGATTTCCAAAACCCCCGGGATTCCCCAATTACCAGCTTTCGCATAGTTACAAACGACCTTTGTCACCCCTCCAATTGCCTTACATAACATTCTCTTTAATCATCTTTTGTAAGTATTTGCCCCTGATAGTTTAAATTATCACAGTTATGGGACTCAATCGATTTTGGAGACAACACAAAATCTTATTTTACGTGTGTTTATCCGTAGGCCTTGATGACAGTGAGGAAATACACCTTAAATGTGGCAAAGACAAGAATTGTTTCTGACTGAACGTCAATAATCCTCCACAAAATGTATATTATATGTATATATACTGGCATTGGGTCATTCCAGTTCAGGGGTTCAATTGACACAGTAGGTCGCTTTCTTGAATAATGGGTGATGTACACAGAAAGGTTCGCATCGCTCGATAGCCTCTACAAGATTTTATCACTCGATCAATCGGGTGGCCCAATGGCAGCCATATTTTTCCGTCAAGGCCACCTCCTCTGCATCTTTGGAATTATTATTTTAGTTTTCTAACATACAAAGTCCGTGGCATGGTCTCAAATTAGAGCTGTAAAGATACGTTCTTTTCTCATTTCGGTGCAACTATTCACCTGCGGGGAGAGCTGGAGATAATGGCGTCCCTCAACCCCAATTAACCGATGAGCTCGTAAAATCCGGTCTGCTCTTTTGTCACGCCTCTTTTTCCCCAGTCTAAGGGCTCTTCTGATGGATCAAGCAAAGGGAGGAGCTCGTGAGTTCGCGCCGAATAAAAGAGGGGAAATGTATTACCATACGAAGGCTATCGGAAATGGAGCAGAACAAAGAAGACATGCGGCGGCCGGAAGAACGTCGTTCCTCGAGAAGATGCCATCAAAGAAAGAGGTATAAGAATTATGGGAGGACCATCGGAACTAGCCTCTCAGATATAACTGTAGTTCAGCAACTTCAGCATTAGGCTCACCTGCCAACGACGAAAATCTTTTAACCGTTAAATATTCGATCTAACTTACACAATTTATTCGTGAGGCGTCAGACAATAGCAAAGCTCGAATTCCAACAAGAACCACAGGCGGAGGTTATTTGCCGACGTAATTTAAAACTATTGCTGCGTGTGTGGGGGCATGCAACTGTAAATCGTCTCACTTTACAAACCATCGACTTGTGGCGGAGGGTTCCAGTTTCATTACGAGACTGCTGAGACCTCATTTCGTTTCCTCGGGTTCCTAATTCGCCCAAAAATGTTAGGTGGGACGCGTTACACAACTTTTCCGACCACAATATAAAATTCGATGTTATTCTATACATACCCAGGTGCAAAAATTAAGCTCAACGTCTTTTTACTGAAATGGTGTCACTTGGTGGTAACTATCTTGTGAATTCAATTAAAATACGTGTAGCCTGTTTTGGAAAAATACCCAAAACGACTAGAAAGTGGAACAATTTCATTATCTGCTCCTTCTTGGTAAGGAAATAATGCTATTGCAATGGTATAAAAAAATATAGACAGGATTTTTGAGTCAGGTCAAGTCCATTTGACGGCGTCCCATAACGAATCATAGGTCAGAGTCAAGCCGCAAGCTCGTTAACGTGGTTAACGATTTGAATGCGTTTTTGTGCTGATGAGTAGCCATGCTTGTCGATGGTGTGACGTTAACGCGAATTATGTGTAGACCACACATTCTGTATCAAAATATGTCTGATCTCTGAGTTAGTTGGCTGTGGCAGCACGTGGTTTCTTGTTTCCCCCACGGTGGAAAAACAGGCGAAGCGTCTTTGACAGCAGGACGAGGTCTTTGGAGCTGCGCATTAAAGTCGTCATGTCCTGTAAGGAACTAGCTTGTCCCACTGGGCTGGTCTGCCTCAACCCATTTTCTATTAAGACGCTTACTGATGTCTCGCGTTCCTTTGGCGAGGACCTCGCTTGCATATATTTTATGCCCATTCATCTAGCACGGCAAGGTTTTGCTCAGTGGAGAGGACTATACAGGGTTTGGCCTAGTGCAGGGAAAGCTTTCTTTTCACTCACCATTTGTTCACCATGCGCTCAATAGCCAAGTCAACAGGTAACTGGACACTGATCACTTGGAGTACTCCAATAGATTCTGTCTTGTAGGCCTTGGTGATCCGCAAGAGCGTCCAATCACGCTTAAGTAAATGGCCCTGCTGTACATGAGGTGTCACAATAACAGACCACCCAACTGGCTTTGCTAGTTGCTCGTAATGACGCCGACCTTGCCTTTGGGAGACTGGAGGTGTTGACTGAAACGCCTACTCTGATCTATACTGACGCCTAACTACTTTTGATTGGCGTCTGAAGAAACTTGTTTGTCAAGCGATCCTTTGATGTCAATGAGAACTGCTACGACGTAATTAGTTTCCCTCCAGGGAAAAGTTGCTAATTTCAACTATGACGTGCCGAGTGGTCTTTCCTTCAGTACACCCCATTTTGTCAGCCTTCGAGGTTGAGTCAAAAACTCATTTGAAGGACTGCAAGATCAAGATCATCTATGGTTTTGTGTTTACACTTCGTGAAACCTGAAGGACCACAATCCAATGCAAAGCTTTTGGCACCCGCTGGGCGGTCATTGCAGCCCGACTTGTGAGTGCCGCAGGAGGTATTCGCGAGTTCCCCAGTTGTGTTCGTATAAGAACGAAACTGAATTGTATATTTATTACCAGGAAGGGCAAAGGCAGGTTACCAGATGGCCGCACTGAGGCAGTCCTCTACATTGTGCAATTCGCCGAGGCACGACGACGGGAAATCACGTACTTTCAATTTGACGGTTAAAGTGATTCTACTTTTAATTGACAATTGTCACTGAGGGATTCATGTCTTTAGACACTACTTTATTCACAAAAAAGCACAAACAGTTTAGAGAACAAGACGAAATTATGGGTTAGTCTCAAAACGTAAACATCTTGTAGTACTACTGTTTTTCTATTGATTGCAATACTTTTCTTACAATGTGCGCCCGATTGAATTGCAGTTACAATCGGAGTGTAATACTTACGTCTTATTATTTTAATTGAAAACAAACAGCTAATTAGTTAATCAGAGTTGAGCTAGGCGTAAGCGTTAATGAGGGTTGATCACTTTTAACGCCACATTAAGTTTCTATACGGTTTGGTGTTTCATGTAACACCACGTCGTTTTTAAGAAGCCCAAAACAGCCCAGACAAGAAAAAGAAGGAGGAACACATGATAGTTCTGGTTCAAGTGCCACAACTGGGCGAGGGCTCTTCTGCTGGCTGCCCGGGCCCCCTTCAAGGACTTGTTCACTCTGCGGAACAGAAACATTATTCAGTAACCTCTGCCCTGAGGTCCTTTCGATGAGTTACTCGAAAAGTGTCTAGCCAAATCTGCCTCAACTCATCCGAGTTATGCGTTCTTCAAATAGTTTGGATCATTTGCAAATAAAATATCTAAACCTAAAACAAAATTGTTTTGAAAATTCTACATATTGCCTAAAAGTTGTGACACAAGCAGAGACAACGTAATAAATTCCATAACCTGAAGCACGTTAATAGGTGGAGTTCATTTGAACTGGATTAAAATCAGATTGGATTGGATGTGAGTTAGGGGTGCACGATATTCCTGAAACCCAGTGTATCCGTTGATGATAGGAGGACGGCAAATACCGTGCTTACATATAAACGTAGTCCCTATACGCTACAAAGGGATGGATTTACGATTTGGAAGCGTTGTTGACGTGTTCATCAACCGAGGTGACAATAGAAAACTGACGACTTTCACACCAGAGTCCTCATTTTACAGCCATCCGACTGGAACCCCTTCTCTGACCCCGACAACCAATCACTGACAGGTTTTTTTCGCGAGGACCGTGCTCTGCATCTTCTCATAGAATATATCACTCCATCCATCATTAGGTTTTGGATTGCAAAAGAAACAACTAAACACACGGTATATCTGCCGAAATGTCATCGCTTGGTTATTCGAAGGAGTGGTGTATGTTCGTGGTACGTTAAAATCACCACATTTGTCCATGTGAGAAAATGTTTATTCGTTCTTATTTATTATTACTTTTTTAGCATTCGCCAGAATATTTTGAAATTACGTCGAGTCGGGGTCGCAGATGGTCGCTTGCGCTGATGGAAGGGATCAGCGCGGGGCCAAAACGGTGCCGATCCCATAAACGGCCGAGGGTTCGAGTACAAGGATTGTATAAGGGCAAACAAGTTGAGCCCCGGTTCAACGTCCCCCGGGATCTAGAGCCTCAGAGGGACAGCTTCTCGTCTTGCAAGAAGGGGAGAGCTCCGGGATGTTTTTAGTGCAACAGGAGCAACATGGACACGGTAATTCCGTTTGAAGTTTAACTAGAGTGTGCCCCGATATTCAGCCAACTTACGTCAATCTCGTTTTTTCCTTCTGTTGAAATGTTAAACCATTTCTCTCTGTGGCGGGCAAAGAGAAACTCATTGCTTTTGGCGAACCGCAAGGCAATGTGGTACAGTTAAGTAAACCGCCCCTTCCTTATTTATCTCGAAGAGTAATCTTACATTAATCGACCCTTGCTTAGTTTTATATAACTCAGCTTATACTTACACATTGGTAGAGCGCTGCACCGACCGGTTGATTCGCAATGGGTAAACAACTCGAACGATGGAGAATGTAAAATTGATAAAAGCGAGAATTGTCCAGAAGACGAAGTTACAGCATCTGCTAAAAATCGAAATTTGCATTAATTTGCTCCGAAATATTTGTGTATTTTTCTACAAAATCAGAGTTTAGTTCGATGAACTTCAACATCAGTATCATTTCACGATCGTTGTATACACTCCATTCCACTTCCATCGGCGACTTCTCCGTTGTCTCTATTCTACTGGCCCAACAGAACTGGAAGAATATTTCCAACCCTTCAACTCCAACCTGTTCGAAAATCCGATTGCTCTAGGGCTGAGGAAGAAGGCGGGTAGGCCGCAATACCACAGCCAAAGGACACGAACAAACGTTGGACAAGCGGTATGGTATCAGGCGTTGTAATGACGGAGGAGCGCACCATTTGCCAGCGCTCTACTCCTCCTGTCTTCTTGTATTTTACTGGTGATGGTACGTTTACCAATCGTTGCTACCACCTTTTTACCTCTGGAATAAAGTGACGTGCCTAAGTGTCTGCAGTCATAATAGCACTAAGACACACGATTTACCTTGCACGCAACGTGCTACAATCCAATCCATACGTCGCAGGTTTGTTATGTTTTTGATGGTCGGTTCCTCCTGCCCACTACAGGAATACAGGAGCAGCAGTGCTGTGGACGTGACATAATGTGGAAGTGGTGGGAGGCAATAAATCTCGTTGCGCGCAATAAGAATCTGAAAGGCAGTTGTTCAGGGCACTTTTTGTTGGACGGAAAGTCGCTAATATTTATTGGGTCTTGAGGAATGTTTTCTAGTTACATCTTTCAATTTTAGCTGTATGCCTCCAATACATTATCTTAGGTCCGTTTGTGCGTTGAAAAAACGAACAACGAGCAAATGTAGGTGGTGCATTCAAGCAACTCACGTTAATGTTTTCAACTGGGAACAGCTTCAATAAGGCCGAGTCTTTCGGTGGAGACGATTTTGAAAGGCCTCGTGGGCTGACACAACCGAACCTGTGAAGGGGGAAAAAGGTCCATAAGTCATCCGCGTATGGATCGGCGCAGTTAGGACCACCCAATGCGTCCCAGACTCTCACGGTCCATTAAAAATACCTCCCCCACCTCCAAAACTTTGAAGAAAAAGTTACATTTGTTGCAAGAAGTTAGTCAACTTGTTATATCGTGAAAACGATTCGTCAACTGGTTCTGCCGATCTCCAGCAGTTGTCGTCTACTGATAACAATTGGGGGGCAAATATTGCGTGAGACCCACTTTGCCAATCTCCTGAAGCGTTCCTATTCGAACCACAGTTTACACTTGAACTCGGACAGGTGGTTGGAAATATTGGAAATTAACGTGGAGCTGATAATTGCTCTTCGATACGTACCCCTCTTGAGCCAATTAGAGTGAAAAAGGTGGAAACTCTATAAACCGTACTTCTACAAACGCTAAATGGGGGATAGATAGCATTCTATGCGTCTAACCTCTTCTCCTCTCTTATTTTCAATATTTTTATTTCTTCCCAACCTCGTGTTCTTGCCTTTTAACTGGGTTCTTCGAAAAGCCCCCCATTCGACTTGTCAATAGTTTCCTGATTCCCTAATATCTTATTCCTCTTCTCTATTACCTCTTCTTTTGCGTTGTTTCCCGGTGGGGCATCTCATTTCGGGTTAACACGAATGAAAGCAATGGAAAATCTAAAACATTCTATTCTTCTCTTGAAGAGGAGCCCGATCGAGAGCTTTGTCGACGTTCCAAACATCCTGTCCTCTTTCATCATGTTCTTCCCTTTTTCATTGTTTTCTAGTAGAGTTTCTCATTTTGAAATAACACAAATGAAAACAACGGACCAACATCATATCGCCTCATTCTCTGCCACTATTCATCTCAGTCACAATCTTCTGGGCTTAAACCCCTCTCATTCCGCACTTTGTCAATGTAGATCAGACACGACAAGTTCAATCGACCTGCTAACGGGATACTTCAATTCGTTTGTGAAAGGAATTTCCCAGAATATCTCCACCTACAACCTGCTCTATTAGTCAGGTTTTATTGTGAGGGCACCGCAATCTTGGATGCTGGTATTGACCAATCTGATTGCTCTTCCTTCCTGGCATCGTAAATTCGAATGAGAAACCAAGGTTTCTTTGAGTTGTAAAACCTCATAGCGCAAAAAATGATGAGCTGATTACTGACGACGGGCGGCGAGACTGCGGTGGGATAGCCGTCCCACTTTTGAGTGTGCTTCAGAGGATGGGCTACAACTCGTGGTATAACATGGGCACAGAATAATATTCATGAACACTGATATAATCCTCTTAATGGATCCCACTATTCCTGTCTGAGGGTTTAAAAATTGTCACGTTACTAGGCCCAAACCTAAGTGGTGGGAATGGAACTACTGAGGTACATTTTCATTGGATTTCCTCCGAAATGGTAATTGACAACCGAAACAGCCAACACCAATCCAACCAGATATCAGTGCAATGTGAGAGTTACGATAACATATTCTATCCTTCTAATTTTTTTGCCTTCCGAAGTAAGGAGGAAAACCGGCTGAGAATGAACTCAAGTTTTCTTCAGATCTTCACATTTCAAGCGCTACTGAGTCCGTAAATACGATTTGAGAAAATGTTCGGTGTGTCCCGTCTCTGGTCTTCTAGCGCTTGGTGCTTGCTTCATCTCGAATCTAGGTGACTTGTGTATTCTGCTCTTCAATATTTTGCTGCATGAAGTGGGGTTCGATTTCGAAATGAAGGGGAACTTAGCAAGGTCCTGGAAGACGACAGAAATCTTATAGTTTTTGTGATATTTGGTTTGGTGATCTAGTAAAGCTTAGAGTCCAAAAGTATTCAATTAAATGCGATCACTCGCCAATAATCGGCTTCAGTACTAAGCCAATGGCTTACTAGCCATTTTCAATTGCGGACAGTTTTGTAAAAGCATGTCGTGTGCTCCAGCCAAGATCATAAATGTTTACACATGGGTGAGTCGCCCCAGGTGCTGAGAGCTAGCATTTGAACCCTCTTGTTCTTCATCCTTCTACTTACATCCCTATCAAAAATTAGGATATTCTTAGACCAGCTACACCCTCACAGCCTGCCTGTGAATTTGCCTCTAATTACGCGTCCAAGACTTTAGTCAGAAGTCAGAAGAGCCACTGTCATCGGAATAGCCTCTTTTTTGAGGGCTGTGATGCACACTTTGCGAAGGAGCTTCAGCTTCCGAACTACAGACATTAAAAACGTGAAGAAATCAACAAGAGGCCTTCCACCGTATAGTTCGAACTACTCGTGTTTTAAAGAGACATGCTGCAAATGTCTTCATAAAACGACGTGGCAAAGTCCCGAGAGACTGAAGTTTCCCACCGAGTTACTGCTACAAGATTTGTTAAAATCTGAAAATGTCAAGGAATAATCTCCATTTACTCTTTTTTGGATTCGGAATAGGCCAGTTTAACAGCATATTGAAAGTGTAAAGCAACCGTTCGTGTTTACTCGTAGAATTGACCTTATTTTCGGTACTGCCGACCACATATTTCCTTATAGCCAGGGGTTTCCAGTTGGAATGGCCTGCAATATTCTTCCATCGCCTGTTATTATGACGTTGCCGCAACCTCGCTCCCTCAGTTCCCTCCGCTCCATGACCTTTATATCTCAATCACCCCATTCACCTCAATCCCAGCCTCGAGATTCGCGCAGAAAAATTCGACTTGTGACTCAGCCAACGTCCCAGCTTTCCGAACATCAGTAGCGTATTTAGAACAATACTTATGTAGGTCTAAACTTGAGATATCGCTTTTCGCAGTAAAGAATGGATGTCCTGGTAAGGAGTTCGGCTTAGCTTTTATTATGATGAACGGAGAATGAGGTCGCTCGGTTCGTTTCGTGTAAACAACTGAGGATCGCTCGAATTACATTCGAAATCTGATTTATTTACCAGCCCATCATTCACAATGATATACTCGTAATACGCACCCTCAACTCATGCGCGAGCCAACGTTTTTATTCAAGCAGTTTTCCTAGAAAATTAAACTAACGATTTCGACGAAAAATATATGACAACTATCCTCAAGCCCAGTAAATTTGACGATACGCTGTATATACAGGTTTATGAAGAGCAACATGTAGGCTGAGACTACCCTGTCAGTTCGATCATAATAATATTCTAAATATCTAACAGTGAGCACGTAAATTAAAGAAAAACTACAAAATACAAATTATAACAAAGTTTGGTCCACATTTGTTAATCACCATTGTGGCTCCTGAAAATATGACAAAAATGACTTGGTGCTAGTACTCTCGGAGTGTTTCTAAAATCATGGGTATACTAAATATACATGAAAATAATAGATATCAGAAGATATGTAGCTCTTAAAACCAAAACGAGTGGTTGATTGTGTTTCTTACTGCAGCTGGGCAGATTTTCAGTTGAACTACAATTTCGGAAGTGAGTAGTTTCACGGTAGATGAGTCTGCATATGGCGGTTGTTCACGGACCATTTACCAGCTCGCGCCTTCGCTCCCTTTCTTAGTCTCGTTTTTATTCGTTACAAGGTTCTTCTACGTCCAGTGATTCTAATGAACTAGAAGCCCTACTTGAACAACGTTCTCCAAACGAACAGGTGAGGCGGGGGTTTATAGCAAAATATCTGGTGCGCAGTACGTGCCTTCAGTGATAACTGTTCACATTAACTTCAGTTTATAACTCTATCCACTAATTCATGGAGTTTGGGTGAAATCCAAACGCTCAACGTCCTAAACAGAAACTGGTGGTGCTACAGGTACCAGAATTATTTAAGTTGCTCCTATTTATGCCGCGAACATTATTGAGTAAGTGATTTGTGAGACTGCGAGAAATGGCAGTGAGTGACACGGCGGTAGTTTGAATACCGGCATTTCCGGGGTTGCTCCTAATTATCTTATGGGTTGTTACTAAACGTTCATCACATAGATAGTTTATTGGATTCGTTATTAATCATAGTCAATAGTCGTACGAGGTGTTGATTCATCAGTCGAGACAGAAATGGCTCGTTTGAAGAGGAGGAGAGATGTTCGAACGAACGGGAGAGATGATGTTTTTTTTAATCGTTAGAGCAATATGCAAGACAGCCGATGCAGTCTCAGCAATGTATACTCGAATTTAACACACCTCCTTAGTAACATCAACAGCAGAGTGGGAAATGAGTGCAGGTCAGTGGAAAACGATAACTTTCACAATAATTTCCCGCGACTTCTTCAAGTAGTTGACTCACTACATTTATAGTGATTTCGCTTTTCTAGCCATGATTTTACACGTCTGAGAAACCGTCCTATTCGACTTCGCATCTGGAAATACCTGGGAACATAATTAGATTAGATAAAAATGCGAAAATTTCGCCGTAGTCATGTCACGTTTAGTATCGTTTACTAGTGGGATGGGTCTCGGAGGTGTGTGAGGAATAATTAACCAATACGAAGAATAATATTTTGAGTGCATGCCGTTCCTCAAAAACGGTTTTCCCCTTTTTGATTAAACATTCAAATTATCTTCTACTTACCTCCATGAAAATTTGGTGAACGTAGATACAGGCCCACAAAGCAAAAATAGGTCTATTTCACTTTTTGACTGAACGGCTTCAACGATTTTTAGCTCACTCACAGGGTGTCTTCAAATAGTTAATATCTTCACATTATTCTGAATAAATATTCCCCTGACAGTCCATTGAACAAGGATAAAAACCAAAATGTGTCGAAAATAGTGTTTTTTAAAATCATTTTCGTAACTTACAGAATAACAGCTATCTTACGGAGCGTATTTTAGCAACCTATACCCATATTTTGTTCTCTCCTACTATTTCTGTATTGTTGAATGAATAGATAAACCGTGATAGCTCGGGAAACGAACTTTGTCGAATATTGATTTATCATTTTTCCAATTTTCTCAAAAACAGCTCTAACGAGTTCGATGAAGCTCAGCTAACTAGTATCTAGATATTGTTCTCCATACATTTTTGCATAGGAAAGCGTTGAACGGAGATACAGCATTCGTATATACAACAGGTCGTCGAATTTACAGGGGTTGCTTCGCACAACCGAGAGCTAGATGCTGATTGGGAAGGAGGCAAGGACAAGTAGAAACAAATGACTGATAGTTCCAATCTGTGGAAAGCCTGGAGTTGCGTGTTCCGTGATTTGGATGTGGTGTATTGTCTTCTCCCCACTTGTTTCTCTCGTTTTGTCCCACTTGTTTCGTCTTTTTCTCAGTTGGATCGCGCAGAGAAATCTCAAGATCCAGCTTTTGGCGAATATAGTTGACGTGTTTTACAGTATGAGATGTATATTCATCAGTAGACTGCCGTACTAGGACTGTTACGCAAAGAGTACGATGTCAAGGAGGTTTAAACGTAAATCTTCGGAGTAATGGCTCAAAAACGAATGTCACATTGTAGGGCCTGTAGGATTTCTACGTTTTCACCGGATGCGGAAACGATGGTTTCGATGACACGATTCCCACTCAACGTCACGAGACCTATTTAGCGTCATATACTCGTAGTCCTCCGCCACTCGACAAGCAGACGTCCTTCCCATGGGAACCAGATACGGTAGGATCGGAAGGCAAACCCATCTGGAGCAAGAAGGCCCCTGCGGAAGCCAACTACCGAATCTGATGGAGCGACAAAAAGAGTCACATGACGGAGGCTGGAGCCATCTGCTGAGCTGAGTCTTGGAGCACAAAGAATATCGCACGGCGCTGAACGCACAAACCCCTTCATTGTTGGATGTGCAGGTGGAGGAAGGTAGTGCTCGAGGTCGCAGGTAGTTTCTTCGCCCCCGACGTCGAAGGTGAATTTCACTTGCAGCAACGAATTCAAGAAAAAATAATAAGGAACGATTAAAATAATAAGTGGCTTCTTACCATCTAATTATGAATCCCAGACTGGAAAGCTATTTCCACCATGTTTCTCACCAACTCAAGTTTCTCTCAAATTCGATCAATCTGAGTCTGAAAAACATCATTGAATTGCAAGCAAGTCCAGTACACAGATAGTCTTCACCAGTAGTTGGCGCAAGGTTGTAGTGTAAAAGGGAATAAATGTTCGTTATCGTCTCTGCACCTCTGCAACATCATGAATATTTAAGATCCCAGTGTGAGGGGTGCCGCGAGTAAATTATTAAAAATCTGCTCTAATGAGAAGTCACCGAGTTATGGAAGAACAGAGTGGGTGCTCCCTCGCCGCCAATGATGAAGTTTTTGAAGTAGACGAAGATACATGAATTATACAGAAACGCCCACACACAAACATAATATTTCGGCGAACGTTTTGATTAGTTCATCAGGCACTTTCAGATCTACACACAAACAATGAGAGAAGAAGTGTAATCAGTAGTTCATAAGCGAGGACGGAGCGTAGAACGGATAAGGCACTAAAAGGGTCTAGGAGTAGACTTCAAGTGACATACTGCAGAGTTTTAGGAAGCCGGTAAGACAGGCGAAGTGAGGGATGGGGGTCGTATTGTAAGTTGGATGATTAACGGTGGAAATTATATTCTTATTACCAGTTAGTTCCCTATCGCGGCCGCGAAAATAGCTATAATAACGTTTTATGAACAAAATGAAATAAGTAAACAACAATAATAAGACAATACATGATAAATAAAAACTTATGATCACATATATATATATAAACTAAATGACTCACTGATGTACAGGTATGTAACAATTCAAATACTCTTATATCCTAAATGGTCATGAACGATCACGGTTGATCGTAAAATAAACAAATTAAAATACATTTCCAGACTAAAATAAAGCAACATTTATTTTTCAAATACAAACTGAAAAACAATAATGATAATATAAAGAATAATACATTCAAAGTACCTAAACGGGATCAAGTCTGTTTGTATAGACAGTGCATATCCATAATTCTGTTGTTTGTGTTAGGTGGTTCGTAATTGTGAAACATTTTTATAATCAAGTGCTCATTACAGTTGGTTCACTGGCTAATTTGTCGCGATCGGCAGTTCAAATCTGATTTATTTAGGCTCACCCTATTTTCTGTGAAGTTGTTTGACATATTTTTTGGGGAATGTTTTACAATTCATTTTATTACCTCGCTTAAGCGTTTAGGTTCTAAAGGCGGCTTATTTACTAATCTGTCTTTACATCTAACAACTTTAAAATCAAGAAACACGTGTATACACCCTGTGTCTGTGTACTTTCAGAATTGTCGTCTGCTGCTGGGGACAGGCTTAGGTGGAAGTGGGTCAAACGAGACCACTGGACGAACCAGTTCCTTACGGAAAATGACGATTTCAATACGCGGCACTGTTTCTTTCCTTTCTAAGACTCCATCCTGAGCGCCATGCGCCTGTAGTTTGGAGGCAACAAGATACTACGTGCTGTCCATTGTAATTCATACAAAAGTGAGCGACGGTTGTTAAAAAAGCAGCCAAAACTTCCAGCTGGGCAAGTTTATAGCCGTCTCGCCCAGTTTGCTAAGAAGGTTTTGACAAAAAAAACGTGGCCACAGTTAATTTCTCTCTTTGAAACATGCCACCCCACTAAATGGTGGGACCCAGGTTAAGAACACCTCCCAGATGGTACAGGTTTCCCCTGGTCACACCTCCGGGTCGTAGACAACAGCTCTGTACCGAGAGACTGGCTAAATGGCTCCTCCTAGTCCTGTTGACTCATGGGCAACAGCGCTCTACCGGTAAATCACTGAGTGACTTTATGACTAAATGAGTACGTGCCGTACCTCCACAGGTCTGGGTTCAGCAGGTGCTGCGCGAGTGCGCGCACTCTCGCATGCTTGCGAAACCGCTGTCACCATGACTTTCGACTGATATAACTCATTAATGAGTGTTGAGGAACAGACATTTTGATGAAACAGACCCGCCGGTGTGATACAACCTTACCCTTGTTCATTTCTCACGAATGAAGCCGATCTAGAGTTAAGGAGGTAGGCCGAACAGAACCGTTTGTGTTGTGACTGCAGGTTGGTTTTCCCCGATACTTCAAACAGTTGCCATGCTTGTCGCGTAGGTAAACATGTAAATCTGGCCCTTTGCTCGATAGATATACTGTCGCAATACAAAACCTTCTAAGACAGCATTTCGTGTTAAAATAAGCGTCATTTACGTTAAAATGCTGTTGGTAGTAATCTGCCAGGTCAGATTCTCGGCCTCTTCAAGATGTTCCCGTAAATCTGCGTGCCATGTCAATCTCAACTGTCTTTATTATGACCCTGCGCTCTCCTCTCGGAAATGTAGTTGCCTCAACGAGGCGAAAAAAGGCCTTCCATTCGTTAAAGCTGTTTCAAAATTTTCAAATCGACGCTCGAAGTGGAAAATAAAGTTTAATTCTGGACGGTCGTTAGTTATTCGGTGAGCGAAGGCTTGGAGCTTGAGGGCTGGACGCAGCTGTCGCTCATGTTTCCTTGTAAACACTTCTTCTCTTCCTCCTCTCCATAGCTTTGTTGCTTGTCTTATCTAGAAAATTTCCAAGTGCTGGTTTTTACGTTAAAAAAGTGTTTAACACCGCAGCCGCTGATCGCTTATAAGTTCCTATTGATACTGAACAGTAACAAACAACTTGAGGCGAAGCTCTAAAGCCTCCGCAGAATAGTTACTCACGTAGTATCATTAGTTTGACCGTTCCCTTCAAAACTTAGATCTACGTCAATTCACTTTGTACATGGCCAATTCGATTTAATCAATTCATTTATCACTCAGTTAATTTGAACTTGGTCAAATAACGCTTTACGGCAGCAGGAAGCGGTAACGCTTACAGTTCCAGATTTTATTGTGCTGCTCGTACTCATTGCAGGACCCATATTGAGCAATCGGTACACAGATAATTAATGAGGCTGTAAACGCGAATTTTTTGAAGTGTATAGTAATCACTTTTGTGGAGTTATTGGGTAATAACTGTTAGAACTGGTAGTAAGCGAAACGGGCGTAGTTGAAATTCAGGAATTTCTGGAGTGAGCCCCATGTATCTAATGAGCGTTTTTAAACACCCACCCTTCAGGTATTGGATTGGACCACAACACCAATTTTTGTTTAGCGTTCTACTAACATTCCAGCGGACATAAGGAGAAAACTGCGCTAAAAACGCTTTTGGTCGAAGATTTTGGTAATTTATTGTGCTGCTCTCGTCATTTTCCCACAAATGGGAATTTTATGGTATCATTGCCTTATTGAGAGCTATCAATATAAAAAATTTATTAAAAATCGTTAGAGCCATTTTTGAGAAACAAAATTTCGTGTTTTGATCTCTATGATAACTATAGTTAACTAGTTATTTGTCTCACTGAGACCTATTAATATAAAAAATGTAATCAAAATCGTTAGGGCCGTTTTTAAGAAAAAAAAATTTGGTGTTTTGATCACTATGATAACTATAGTTAACTTTCGGTGGATTTTCCCCATACCCTTATTTTTGCGTTCCATGGTAGCCTGCGGGCTAGACATCAAGTTTCAGCTGAAAGATTTGGTGCGGTTGTTTCCTCTAAAAACCGCGTTAAAATGGATTTCGTCGAAAGTTTTGGTAATTTATTGTGCTGCTCTCGTCATTTTCCCACAAATGGGAATTTTATGGTATAGTTGCGATATTGGGAGCTATCAATATAAAAAATTTAATCAAAATCGTTAGAGCCATTTTTGAGAAAAAAAATATTTGGTGTTTTGATCACTATGATAACTATAGTTAACTTTCGGTGGATTTTGTTCAAACCCTCATTTTGGCGTCCCGTGGTAAACTGCGGGCAAGATATCAAGTTTGAGTGGATTTGGTACGATGGTTCTCTCTAAAAATCGTTCACAGACACACATACACACAGACCATTTTCCCAAATTGTGTTTTTTGGACTCAGAGGGTCTGAAACTTAAAGATCTGAAGAGAACTCAAAATTCTTTTTTCAGCCGATTACATAACTTTCCTTTCTACTTCGTAGAGCTAAGGAAAGTAAAAAAGAAGTCCTTCGCTGGAAAAACTTTTGGCAATTGCTATGGAAGGATCCCAACCTAGTTCTTCATAGGCCAGACTTACATATGCTACTTACATATTTACACATGCATCTTCTTCCATATATCTTACGTATCCCCCTAAGCCACTCTGCTGGGTCCATAACACTCTCTCTATGTGTGTGTGTGTGGGGGGGGGGGCTGCACTCCATGGTATCACCTTAAAGATTTCAGTAATGAATGCAGTGTTACCAAGCTTTCTCGGTATTGACTACAATAAAAACTAAAGAACAAAACTGACTTCAGCCTGAAGGTGATGTTGAACTACCCGCATCCTCAAATAAGCACACGCCATTCCATTATGAAAATATAAACTTGTATGCGCGAGGGATGCCGGCAGTTATCCTTTTGCTAATTCAGGGTACAGTCATCAGATTGATTGAATTAGTAGCGTGATGCTTTCCTTCAGATCGATTTTTCTCAGTTTTCGTTTCGTTTATGTGCATTTTTTTCTGGATTTCTCTATTCGTTCTACTCCATTTCTCATAAAGTTGTTACTTCACTTTCTAATTCCGATGAACTGTCGTTGTGCTTACAAAGCCCTCTTTCGGAAATTACATTTCATCGGAAAAAACATGGCACCGAACCACCTCTTCAACGTGGATTTCGACTCGAGCGAAGAAAAATGATTTCTCACTAGGAACTGAGAATGCGCGGACGACTTGGGGAATAATCTGGAGAGACGACTACTAACTGAAGTTTTGAGTTTCACTTAGACGGTTATTCTCGCGGCTGCAGAAGAAAACTTCAGCTCCAAGTTACAAGGTTAAGAAGACAAAAGGCCGACGCGGCGTGCGAAACGCGCCCGCACCATTCACGCCAGATCTTCATCCTCTCCACAAACCCCTCACTAAAGAAAAGATGAGAAAAAAAAAAATTGTAAGAAAACAAACCGAAAGTTAGTTGAAAAGAATAAAAATGCCCGCCATATGGCGTGTTCTTTGACATTGATAGGGCGTCTAAGTTGGGGTTAGGCCTCTTCAATACGGAGCTAATTCGACCCATGAGCGGATATATGAGAGTGAGAGGGGGGGGGAGGTGTATGAACATACGTGAACATTAATTATACCCCATCGCTCTACCCCAACCCCTCAAGGAAACAAAATGTTTAAAAGTGTGGAAAAAAGTGAAACCACAAATGATGATTACGTGTGTAGAGTGCAGTGCAAAGCAGGGCAGACTACGCACAGGACGGCTATCAAACCACATCAGCAGCAAATAGTTACGTTTCTAGAATAAAAACCACACAGAATGACCTAGACATCCCATTTCGGTTCGACTACATGACTTGATGGAAAATCAGTATTTAAATTATTGTGCTGCTCTCGTCATTTTCCCACGAATGACGATTTTATGGTATAATTGCCTTATTGAGAGCGATCAATATAAAAAATTTAATCAAAATCGTTAGAGCCGTTTTTGAGAAAAAAAATATTTGGTGGATTGATCACTATGATAACTATAGCCGTGGATTTTGCTCATACCCTTATTTTGGCGTCCCATGGTAACCTGCGGGCAAGCTATCACGTTTGAGCTGATTTGGTAGGTGTTTTTCTCTAAAAATCGTTCACATACACACACAGACCATTTTCCCAAATAATGTTTTTCTGACTCAGAAGGGTCTAAAACGTACAGATCTGAAGAAAACTCAAAATTTTTTTTTCAGCCGATTACATAACTTTCCTTTCTACTTTGTAGAGTCAAGGAAAGTAAAAATCGCCGAATTTACGTTGGGGCGAAAAACGAAGTGTGACTTGAAACGTCAGCGATCAGCAAAACGGCTCTTCTCGACGGCTTCGTTTTCTCGATTTGCCCTGATTGACATTGAAGTTGGTGACAAATGAAAGTCCGGGATCTTACGAAATCGCAACAAGCGCCGGAGCCCTGCGGAATGTGAATTGTGGAAAGTCAACAAGTTACCGTTTTACCGAAGGCCGATATAATCAGCTGAGATGATCCTTCGAGACACAGAGACCTGACGAAAGCTAGACCCTGAGGGCAAATTAGTTCTGCGGCTCTTCCGTACTTTGGCGGATTAGCAGGACACGGGAGAAATCGAAGGGTGGAACGCCTAGGGACAACTAATAACCCAATGAAATTACCATTTCTATTATAAGAGCTGGTTTTCTTATCAATCGGTCAGCCGCAATTAAATCCGTCCTTAATTTCCACGTTATTTATGTTAATTAACTAGTTGACTTACTTCATCATTAATTTTTACAAACTTCGTCGTTAAAACTTATTTTATTTGTTAAATCCAGTCAATGAACGTATTTCTTTGGTATAATAGTTCAACTTTGTTTAGTAAAATAAATTGTGATGAGTATGGTTCTCTGGGTATACTCGTACAGCAACAATAAGGCCACATCCTTAATAACGGTGATGTACATCTCCACAAGGCCCGTTAAGTCCAATAGCCTGTACAAAATCCTGATCTTGAATCTGGAAATGAAATGGGAAGACCGACAGCAGAGCAGCATACATAAATGCGACAAATATAAGTGATGTGTGACTACAGTAGATTGGCGAGTGATTTAATAGATTGGTCACAAGGGAGAGTAAATGTTATAGAAGATGAGTGCTGACAAGGTAAAGAGCAAGTTGGGCACACATGTAGTGAGTGTGGGTTTCCTGGGTCTATAGCATTAATAAGGCCACTTCTATAACATACCTTGATATATATTTCTATAAGGTCCGTTTAGTCCAATAGCTTGCACAAGATCTCTGTCTCCAATCTGGAAATAGAATGAGATGTCCGGCTGCTTCATGTAATAGAGCCACTGCCAATTAATTTGATAAGTTAGTATCTGAGAAATGAGAATCAAAAATCAGCCATGTCGCTACGAGCTCAGGAATGGAGCCAGCCTTTTGGGATCCATCCCTCGACCAATCGTTTAGCAGGTCATTTTTTAACCCCCTCCACCACAGTTAACCAATCGTACTGTAGTGCAGCCTTTTTTACTCCCTCCCTTCCCAGTTAAACATTTGGAAGTACATCGCTGTTACCCTAACTCCTCCCATAATTGTTCAATTTGTCAGAGTAGTGCTAAGCCTGAAGAGAATAGATCTGAGCCAGGGCCAGCCTCTCGCAGGGTTGAGGGCTGAAGACATGCAAGAAAGACCACTCCTGAAGTTCCTCAAACTACTAGGCACTGGGGGAAGATGTAAGGGAATGGCGGCACACTGCAAGAGTCTCGTGAGGGTGAAGAGGACAAGAATGAATAGCTACTTTCGCGGAGAGGGGTGAGGGTCATCGTGATGCAGTGTGGTAATCGGTTCTAGGTTGGTTCTCAATACGCATGGCCAGTAAGAGCAGACCATCCCTCCTGCGTTCCCTCCAAAACACAATTTGTGAATGTGGAACACGATTGAATTATTTATAAGTTTAGGATTGGGGAGTTGGCGTAATTTCAGCGTTAGCTACGAACAAACGTGATGCGTGTGAACCATTGGTACTCCATCTCATCAACTCGGCGGACTAGAGTAGTGGGTTGCGACAATAGTGAATAATGAATCTACTCCGACCTATAGCCTCTGCTATAGAGAGATGATTGTTCAGCGCAATACTACACAGCCACCAATATAATACTGGAGGGTACGGCGAAATTTGTTCATGACAGAAGTGTTGAGAAATCGGAACATATTGAGCAAAATTCGTCCATGGTTAAATGTCAATCTTTATACGGTTCTTCGTTCAACCACACCCTGCAGGAAATATGTAATTCTGTGTGCATAAGATGACCCGATCGTTATGTGCTGCTCCCAGAAAAGTTCCATCCTGACGATGGTGATCGGCAACATGATCTGCACTTAGTGGCTTTTCACACCGAATCTTCTCATGAGTAGGCAATGATTCTGCTGCTTCGTTCATCAGAATATATTTGGTAAATTGTTCACAACTGGAAGTTCAGTTGCTGCTCTTTTATTGTCCGTTATTACACAACATAAGCCACACGGTACATCTTTTGCGGCATTATTTGTGTAGGAAGAGTTCTTGACGCTGGAACACCTAACATATTTATCAGCACTTTGAATGCGCTCGAAATCGTAGTACATGGTTAATGGCACTTGGTAGCTTAATTCTTAACGTAGTCTCTTGACGCAGATTGGTCAACAATGTAGAATTGAGTAGAAGCAACTCAATAAATTCCTCTCTAAGAGATACCACATTCTATGTATTATTAACTTTTTTCGGAGTGTCACCCCTATAATTCTAGAACCGTAAATCCAAACGTTCCCATTAAAATCATGCTTAGCCGAGGTAAATGTACCGATATGTGGAATTCGTAGAGATACTTGTGGCAGATGTAGCAGCAGCGCAATGAATGAAGCATGCGCGCTACCGATTTCTTTGTGGAACGTTGTTTCACGAATTTGTATGAATTCACTAAAAAATAGATGGGATTGGAAGCTGTACGTGAGGCTGAGGAAAGTTGTGTGGTATGCATCAGATATTTCGTTCAATACGTCTCCTTGAATCATTGAGATCTTAAATATGGGGAGCTTCACGACTTCACCAAACACTAATCTAACTCTGTAAGATCAGTAGGAATAGCATACTCGATAATTACAGCAGGCATGTTCGGATTCATAATATAAAGCCTGTATTTCCTATTGAGGCCCATTCCGCTTCTTCTTCAGGAAACCTTTTCGACTTTCTCATCAACCACAATGCTTAACATCCTTTTATTATTTAGACAAACAAGTCCCAGATCGCTCTCTGAAATTCCGTGCCACAAAACGTGAGATCTGTTGAAAATTTTGCTTGTTTGTCGACCGATTACTAACAATACTGCGGCGAGCTCTGGCCCTGCCACATATACTTATTATTTCGTCCTCTTGTCTGCTCTTCAGGGATTTCAGCGGTTTATGATGAGGACCGCGCATAGCCCTCCGAGCTGGGTCTGCGCTGGTCGAGGGATACGACGATTTCTTCGAATCCACGGTAACCGGTTATGGAAATCTTCGCCACCCACGCGACCAACTGATCCCCGAAGTGATTTCAATATTTGCGAGGAGTTGCACACTGAGGTCATAATTTTTTGAATTCACAGGCTCTTTCAAACGCAGTAACGCTAAATGTCAAATCCCAATAAATGATTCACTTTGAAAAACACATAGCCCTAAATTCTAATTCTAATTCGGCTCATTTATGACGTTTAGTTTCCAACCTTGTTCGATCCGGTTCTAAGCAATTTACGGGGAGGAACAGCAACTTAATTGAGCACTCATATTTTGGTGGCGCCAGTAAAGAAAGAAGTCGGAGAGATGGTGTACGCAGGTCCCCTTTATCAGATTCACAACTTAACCATCTCCTCAAGCATCATCACAAAAAACGTGCAGCAATGAATGGTTCTCAAATCCCTCAGAAACGATATGAAATAAACATAAACCTATCTGCTAATTTCTTCTCCGAAGTTTAGTTCCCATATCTTGGCGCTTACTACTACCTTGAAAATCGGTCATTGAGTTTGTTGATTGTGAAACTCGATGCAGCTTCATTTTATGGGATGTAGTCGGTCAAAACATTTAATAACAAGTCACGGATATTTCAACACAAAAGCTAACGAATATAGAATAAAACCAAACAGAAGACAGTGTAAAAGTTACACATCCTGCCTACAACAGAAAATATTAAGTCAGCTTGCAAAAAACCCCTCCAGGAAGATCTTCGATAATAACTCGAATCTTCCACACCGCCACAGCTTCCCGAGAGTTCTAGTTATATTCCATCTCTTTCCAGTATGTAAGTTTAAGTTATCTTTTATAGTTCGCAAGGAATTATGAAAATTTTTAAGAAGACATTTTTAACTTCTCGTTTGAAGCTCACCATATTTCCAAAATAATCATAAGTATTGATGAGCAGTTGGTTTTTTTTACAAGATTTTTATTTTAAAGGCACGCTGGACTTCCTCTCGACGCTTTGGGACATAATTAAAATTTATGAATGTTAGAAATCAAATTTGGACAACCTCCCGTTACGCTATTTATTTGTAACTCATCCTGGAGAACACAAATTGAGCTCACTTTTTTCGAAGTGGATTAATGGATTTTGGAGCCGTACACGTTGCCGCTATACGTTTAATGGTCGTTTGTGCGTATTGAAAGTTATGCCTTGCATTGGAAGTAAATAACCTTGCGACAGCTACGTTTATCTTGTACGGGTTTATGTCAACGGCAAAATCAATAAAAATAAAACAAAATAGTTGCCACGCATAATTGAAATTCAACGAGTAGAAGCCTTGAACGAAACGAATAACCGCGTAATAAAGCTTGAACTACACGTCGTGCTGAGAAGAGAATGCAAATCGAACTGCCAGATAAACGGCCAGTACATGTTTTCAAACCTTCTCAGTGAGTTCGACGCCAGATGCCTTCTGTGAATGTAAAACGATAGTTATGAGAATTTGGTAGCGTGCCAAGTTGTAACAACAAGTCGAGAATATGAGGGCAGGATCTTGATACGAACCCGAATGGAATTCCTTCGTGGGAATTCATTATAATGGAAAGAGCTTGCGAGTGGCGAGGGTTGTTTCCAGTGATGACTTTTAAACTCCGGTAGTATGTAGAAACTTGTCAATTTATTGCGGGATTGAGGTGGCGATGATGCGGACTACGAGCAATATTCGTTGGGCTCGTAACATCTGCACATTTATAACCAAATATAAGACTGCGAGAGTGTGATTGTCATTATTCCGTTTAGGCGTTAGCAGATGTGGTCGTTGGCAAAAGAGTTGGCCGTGAGCCGTCTAGCGAACAACACGTGTCTGTTGCGTCTTTACACGACCCACACGTGACTACTGTACGAGTATGTCTACTTGACTCCACTTTTTGCACCTTGTGTGATTTCGAGACTGGCCTTGCGACTCCTCAGCCTTACAAGACTCCACGCCCAATTTGAGTCAAATGTGTTTAAAAAGGCACCTCATGGAGCCTACTTACCTTTCCCACCACTATAAAGGGGGTTAGCGCACTTTCGCGCAGTATCTGAAAGAAGTCATTGGCAGCAGCAAGGTAGGTGGTGCAGATGCGCCGTCAGCAGAACTTTATTATGACATCTGCACGTTTTCCATCATGTTTTCTGCGCGTCTCTGTCCCAAGATGCATCAGTCGATAAGGCTAAGACTGACCTGACTGTTTGGCCTAGCTCAAGCCACATTGGTCTGGCAGTTGAGTGTCTTTGGCTCCAACGGAGATCCTGAGCACAGGCCTTCTGGCATTCTCTAACTTTGATACGTACCTACCACGCCCATTCAGTTAACAATTGCTGCCATCATTATTTCTGAAGCGAAATACACTATTTCCCTCAGTTCACTCCTCACCACTTACTCTAGATCTGAAAACATTTGCACTCGCTTTCAGCTCTTGAATGTAGGTGGAGGGGTGGGGGGCGCTTCTTATCGGCACATCACCTGATTCCCCCCCCCCCCCGCAGACAAACACAATTTTTGTTGCACTATAAAAACCTTATGGCCGCCTCTCACAGTCCAGTTAAAAAGGAAAAGAAATGGTAAAAAGTGTGAAGGAAGAAGTCCCATCAGCACTGTTTTGGTATAGAGTAAAAGAGGAAGTAGACTTTGGCTGGTCCCATGCGGGCCTCATGGAAGCGTAACCAGTGGACGTCACTCTGGCACAATCAAAGTGAGGGTCTGTGCACGCCAAAGGAACCAAGGCTGAGGAGGCTCCCCCGAACCCAATGAGGAGAATGAGAATAGAAACCACCACCCCAAAACTACGGAGATGAAGCCCCGCGGAACTTGGAAAAATTCAAAATAAGGCGAAAGAGAATCCAAGGAGTGAAAAGAAAGAATTCACCAATATCTTAGTTTTGGTAACCATAGGCTTAGGAAGTGCCAACTTTACCGGCGAAGAAACTTGTGTTATGCGTTGCACCAGCACTACTTGTCCCAATTTTCATTGCTTCACCTTTTCTGGCGCCCATGTCACTAACAAATAATTTCTTCAGTTGTTGAACGATAAAGAGGTTGGGAGCCTGTGAATTGGCTCTCTATATTTGTTTTGCTACCAAACACACAATTTCCTAGCAAGTTATGTCTAGCCTTCTGAGTCGTAAATGAAGAGTCATTGTAGGCTTCAGGAATAACGTGCTTAGTACTCTTACCTAAGGGATGGGTATGTGTTGTACTGCACGGCGTCGTTCAGCTCCCCAAAAAGCGGTAATGAGCGTTTTGATGACCTTTTGAGAAGACCTCATGAAAATGCGCTTTGTTCGGCCCATCTTTCTCCCTCTGCGTTCGTAGTGACCATGGAATTCTGTCCGCCTCATCTCAGGACGGACCACAAAACGGATCGAGATGAAAAAAAAGAAAATGAAAGAAAAAAAAGAGAAAAGTAGTCCTTACGAGGCTCAGAGGCTGCGAGGCTGCGGTTCTCCGCCGTTCTTAATCTTCGACTTCTTCTCCATCGGAGGAACGAACATGAAACTACTGGTTTAGGTTTAGTTGCTTTGAAAGAAAAGACGTCGTAAATGCTGGTGGATGGAGAAATTACAACCAGAAAATGAGCCTTTTCCTGGCGTTCTTCAAAATTAACCAGACAGCGGAGCTTGAATAGAAAGTTATGGTCATTCTGGTTTCCGCGTACATTTTAATACCCCTGTCCCAATTCCTAAACTACAGCTCTTTCCTATATTTTCAAAATATTGAAAAGTTCTAGGCTTACATTCCTCCCACAACGGTGGGTTGGTGTTACAGGTTGGTGGTAGCCAGTCATTTACTTCAGAGGCTGGAGGGAGTCAGAAGTGGTTCATTCAGTCTTTGTCTGGCACTTCACAGTGGTTCGTGTTGTGCGCCCCGCCCTAATTTTCCTCGTAGGGATTGACGCAGTTGTGAGCATCTTCTGAATGCTTTCTTTTTGTTGACGATCTTGAATTTACGGCTTGATCTGCTCAGGCCAGCTTACCTGGACTACTGAACTAGTAAGCTGGCTCCTTCTTGAGGGCAATCACAAACCTGGTGGTTCTTCTCTTGGGAGGACTGGATACTTTTGTTCGACACGCAGCAGGCTACGTCGAAGCATGTTGTCCACGCATGATGAATTCTTTGGTTTATGACAAAGTACCAGCGTTAGGAATGTGGACTTCAGGCCATCCACAGGGTCAAGAAAGTTGTTTGATGCGGGGCACCAGATATTTTCGCTAGCTGTTCAGAACTAGAGTTACGTACAATGTATCAATTTAAATCGAGCTTCGTACAAAATTCAGAACTAGAGTTACGTACAATGTATCAATTTAAATCGAGCATCGTACAAAATTTCACGCTTGACAATTCAAGTGACAACATTCTTTAGGACCATCAGAAAAGAGGCTTTGCAGCAGTAGAAGTCGAGTGAGCAAGAACCGCTGACGGCGCTCTGCCTTGAGCGCTGACTGAGCAACGCCAGCCGACAGGTGGTGACAACTGTTGTTTGAACGCTTTACGAGGTCTCAAAAGAACCGCAAGCTCGACGATTAGGAGCTACCTTGAGGGCTTGACGAACTTGAAAACATTCCAGTTCTGCTTCTTCGGTTATTATTTATTGCGCCGGCGTTGAAAATGAGGCACACGGACCAGAAAAATACGATGATGTAGCGCATACGTGATACACGACTGAAACTATTTCAGGATGCGGGGGGGGGGCTACAAGTATGATAAAATATTAATGAGTTTTATTACCCAATGTGTGATTACATCGAAAGAAACAAAATTGCAATAATAACTATGATCCATCTAAACATAATTTTTCAATTCTTTCAACAGTTCTTGATCCCACTTCAAAGCCGATAGAGGAGTCTGATGACATTCAGTATTGTGTGGGTTCGGTTCTGGTGTATTTAGGTTGTGAGCTGTACGCCTGTTATGATTAGAATTATGAAATACAAATCAGTATTCTATTGAAATGTTGAAATTAAAGTGAACTTTATTTATAAGATAAATAGTAACGAATAGTAACAATTGGACGCGTCTGGAACATCTTCCCTTTCATGACCCTTCATCAGTTCCTCCCTGGGCCCTCCTCAGGAATCTTCTATTCCTTTTGTAGACTCTCCCGTTGGGAACCTGCACGGTGTATCTGCGATAACGTCCTTTACCTACGATCGTACCACGCTGGTCCCACTTTCGAGAGATAGGGTTCTGTATCTCTAGCCATTTTATTGTATTTCTCCTCTATCATTTGCTTTTGGAGGGAAATTCGTTGAAGGAATGTTTTGGCTGTCCTTAGCCACTCATTTGAGAAGAACTTGTAGTGTGCAGGCACTAGTGATCGGAGAGGACGTCCAAATAAAATTTGTGAGGGAGATTAGTTGTTCGCGGCAGATGTGTTCTTGAATTCTAACGACCCTGCAGAGTAAGCTACTTCGTCCAGGGTTCTTTCACTCATACATTTCACTATAAGATGTTCTATTGTTTTGACGCCTGCTTTAGTATGGCCGTTTCTTTGAGGGAAATAGAGAGAAGATGGTGACATTGTGACTTACCATTTCTTCAGGAACTGTTTGAACATAAATAAGCTGAACTGAGGTCCGCCATCACACCTGACACGAAGAGGTACACGCCTGTGTCTGCAAAGATCCTTCGAAGTCTTGCTATCAGCACATCGTGTTCTAAATCGACACACTACTGGCCACCCTGAAAGTCTGTCGTCGTAAACCATAAAAGTTACATAAAAGAAACATCGGACGATCTGCCACTGAGTCGTGAATCATGGTTTCTTTAGATAGGGATAGTCGCAACTCTTGACAAAGACTACAGGCTTCTACTGTGTACTGTCTGGAACAATGCCCTACCCGTTCTTTTTTGTTTTTGAGGAACTGGCACTGTTGTTTCCAAAATGTGGATGCGTTAACAACTTCATTTGAAGCGTTTCCATATTTAGGACTACCCCAATCGTCTAAACTGAGCTTTCGTTGAGAGCGCAAATTATGTAGTAATGCTGAAAATACTTTGAGGTGCTTGTGGCCCAGGGAGTATTTTATGCCCTCTTAGTACTAGTAAATGTGAGTATCAATGAAGAATCACTTTACCGGTTCAACATAACGTGTATTGGTGCTCTTGTTGGTTTGGTGTATTGATAAAGATTTGAAAGCAATCATACGGGTGGCGTTAAGTCCCTAATCCCTTTTGTAGCGTCAATATTCCATTATCTATTTTTCTTATTAATGTTTGTTTTAAATAACAACAGTAAGTACAGCTTTGCGATGTGAACCTGTGAGCTTAGTGAATCAACCAGGAAAACCCCGATTCTTAAAGGAAGACAAGGAAAAGTTTGTAGGTGGAATAGACACTTGACTGGGTCGAAAGGAAACTTGGCATTCGTGCCGGAGACTTAGTGCAACAAAGTAGCACCTTCTTCGAAGTAGCATCTTGTGGATAAACGTCATGATTGACTTAATGTGGAACTGATCGACGGAGAAATCCGACGATTCCTGTCCTTCAATGTTTTGGTTTTAATAGTTTTGTGGCTCCTCGAGTTTCACGCCAAATTAATTTTAGCCGAGAAATTGATTGAATCTAAATCGACGGCAATTTCACGGTTTGAGGACTCAAGGGAAGAGACGGGAGCAGTTGTCTGACATCGGCTCTTCAGGTGGTTCCCACGGGCGAAGGCCACATATGGCAGAGCCGAAGCAAAAACTAACGAACAAGACCCCGACTCAAGACCCATCAGCTCAAGTCCTCGAGTCCTTCTCTCATATCTCCCTTTACCTCGTCAGATTTATCTTCCCCTCCACCAAACGCCCGAGTCCTGCAACCAACCGGCAGATCCTCGCAGGTTTGACCTGATATTCAGAGGTTTTCAGCTTCATGCTTCGTTGTCTCGAAGATAGAAGGCAACCGAACTCACTTATGAGGTTTAATTGTCAGTATCGATGAGGATCCTTGAGCTTGTCACGCTAGTTCTTGCAGTTCGCTTGTTTCCTCTTACTGCTGCCTGCTCTCAACGAATGCGAAGCAGTTGATTGTAAATGAACTGAACACTGCTTAGTGCGTCGCATGGGGCGCCCGGTAGAGACCAGTCTTGTCTATTCTCATACGGTAAATTAATATCCGTGAACAAGTCAGTTCTCCACCAGCATGAAATAATGTTAGCGTTGTGTTTTGGGAAAGAACTTCACCTCATTTTTGATGTAGAGCTGGTTGTAGTATGGAGTACCTAACACACATTATTCAGATTCAACAACACTCCCAACGCTATGGCACTCTTCACATGTGACTATAGTCCTACAGATCCTGATAGAGTTCCGTGTTAAATTTAAATGCTCGTTGATATTTGTTACCATGAAACCCGAGATTCCCAAGCCTATGCCTGCCCTCGGTGTCCAGTCCTAATTGATTTAAACTGGCTTCCATCACAGTGTAAGTTGAATGATGCGGCGCCATACCAAGACCATACCGTAGAATCCTTCAAACGAACAGCTGATCCAATGAATAATCGCTTACCTAAACGACCGGTGCGTAGCAACACACAACTTTCCACCAACCCGCTAAGTTCGAACACCAGCTACATATGCGGGTGCTATATCTTCATTCAAAGCATTTCTACAGAAACATTTATGTAGAACAAAATGTAGGTGCTAGTTAGATGAGAGTGAGTAAGTTGATCGAAATCGTTAGAGCCGTTTTTCAGAAAATTGGAATACCGATAAATTGATATTCGGTGAATCTCCTTTTCTGAGTTATACTTGGTTTATATCTCCGTTCAACATATAAATACAGAACTAATTACAGAATACGAAATGTAGGTATGGGTAACAAAAGACACTCTAAAAGTTTGATCAAATCTGGTGAGGCAGTTACTCTGGAATTTACGGAAATGTTCGAAAAAACGTTATTTTCGTACATTTTGATTTTTATCTCTGTTCAATGAACTCTCAGAGGAACATTTATTGAGAGCAATATGTAGGTATTAACTATTCAAACACATCCTGAGAGTTTGGTGAAAATCGTTGAGGCTGTTTTGCCAAAAATCGTAAAAAACCTATTTTTGCTCCATAGGCCTGTTTCTCTGTTCACTGTATTTTCATGGAGATATGTATGGAGAAGAAGAAAAGTTAGGTATTAATTAGTAGAAGAAAATTTGAAAGTTTAATCAAAATCGTTAGAGGTTTTCGAGAGAAATGCGAAAAAGCCTAGCTTTTGGTACATTTTCGTCCTCCCCCCCCCCTTCCCATCAGCCGATATAACCTTATTTTGGTGTCTGCAAAAATTAATGAAAAACAAAAAAGAACCAGCACAATCGGTTCAGCGGTTCCCCCGCAAATCGACCACAAACAGGTCGGTTTCCTTATTTGGTGGTTGTTCTTAAACCCTCGGAAGTTGCGGTTTCGCTAATATGCAAGAGGCTGATCCCTGCAGCATCCACCGAACTCAGACCTGTGGAAGTCCGGCACGTATTTGGTAGTTAGCCAGTGTCCCCCCAGAGAGCTGTTGCCGGTGTGTTACCGTGCAGAGGTGTCTGGGAGGAGATCTTAATCTAGTTTCCTACCTCTTCTAACTATTTACTTGGGTGGCAAGTTTCAAAAGGGCAGATCAACTGTGACTACATGTCTTAGCCATCCATCACCTTCTTCGGCTTGTCTTGTAGCCGTCAATGTTCATATAAGTTCATTTGTCCTCCCAACAACCGTCGCTCACTGTTGTAGAAAATACAGTGGAACAGCACATGGTTTCTTGTTTCCTCCAGACTGGAGGCGCAAGACGAGAATGATGGAGAGTCTTTGAGAGAAAAGAACTGGAGCCGTGCATTGATGTCACCATGCTCTGTGAGGAACTGGCTCGTCCAGTGGTTTGGCTCAGCCCATTTTCTAGAAAGACGTTCACGGATGTTGGGGAAGAACTCACACGTGTCACGACCCCTTGACGAGGATTCCCATCTCTCCAACGCCCATTCGTCGATAGCGGCAAGTTTTCGTTCTGTGGTGAGTTCGGCACGTAGCAACCATGGTACCACACGCCCCAAGTGGCTGTAGTAATTACACGCAGTGAGACAAACCTTGCAATGGTAGTGCCTTTAAGGGAGTGGAGGTGTTGGTTGAAGCCCCACCTCTCACCTATATTCACTCCTAAATACTTGACATGCTTTTCAAGAAGGAGCCTGTGGCCGCCAAAGCGTATTGAGGGTTCATTATTCTCTTTTCCTTCCAAGAGGATCAGCTGGATTTTTTCCTCAGCTACCTGCATCTTCACATGCTCGCAACATTGGGTGACAGTGTAGAGCACATGGCGGGGTTTTTCTTCGATTTGACGAACTGACTCTGCAAAGATCAGCACAGTCAAGTCATCCACATAGGAGTATGGCTCGCAGTCAGTCTCCATGAGCCTCCTGAGAAGATGTTCGAAGAAGGCATTCCAGAGTGCTGGCCCTTCTCAATCATTCTCTGGACGGATACATGCCTGCAGTCGATTGTAGCAGTTCTGTCGGTCAGGTAACTTCTGAGGAGCGAGTACAGGTTGCGGGGGATTCCCCTACCTTTGAGCTCATTAAGGAGCGCTGGCGCTGGTTGTTGAACGCTCCCCTGATGTCAATCAGAACTGCTACGACGTACTTAGCCGGTGCCAGCAGGGAAACATGCCGAATTTCGACAATGACATTCTGCGTGGACTTTCCTTTGGTACACCCGTATTGCCTGCCTGTGAGGTTGCTGCCAAAGACTCCTTCGAGGGACTGCAACATCAAGATTTGTAATGTTTTGCCTAATATGGAAAGAAGGCTGAGTGGTCTGACTGATTGCGGTCGCCTCCCTTCTGAAGAGAGATAACACGCGCAGACTTCCACTGAGTGGGGAACTGCCCGACCTGCAGACAGTAGAAATAGATTAAGGAGGGCGCTGGAGATTGTCCACTCAGCCTTCCTTAGCATATTACTTTCTATTCTATCTGGCCCAGGAGATTTGTTGGGTTTTAAGGTCGCAAGGGCCCTGCCAAGGTCGCCTGTTGTCCACAATGGGATGTCCGGCTCATTCGAAGGGTCCATGATCAGCTCCCTTGCTGCCCTCTGAGCTTCAGTATCACGAGCTACTTGGTCGTCAGGAAATGCCTTCTCAAGGAGGGTTTACAGTCAACTTTCGATGCTGCAGGCCCTGCCTTGCCGTTTGACTCGTTTGATGACGTGGTGGAAGGCCTTCTTCTCTTGCGTGAGGGCAGTTCGGAGTGTGGCTCAGGCATCAGGGTCACGAGTGTGTTGGTACATCCTTCTGGCTCTATTTACACTTTGCTTGATGGGATTAAGTTCGTCAGTTTACCATGGGACTTTGATCGCCCTGTGCTTCTGTTGCCCAAGTACAGAGAGCCCAGCACAGTGCAGTGCTGTGGTAAATATGTTCACTTTGCTGTCCACCTCTTCGGGTGAGGCAGCTTGTACTAATAGGTCGGTGTCTGCAGCCTGCAGTTCACCTTCCAGTACCCTACAGAATTGTGGCCAATCAGCATAGGTCGCCTCAGTCATGGGATCATTCGCAACCACCGAGTTTTGCTTGGTGAGTAACTCTATATACGCCTCGCCCGCCACATCCAGGGTCGGGGATCCCCACAATGGTGGTCTGGCGTTTGCATCAGCACAGACTATGCAGAGTCGTCCTGATAGGGCTGCTAGAGGTTGCTCGAGCGGTTGAAGGCTGTTGACTTCGAGATTTCAAAGAGGCAGCGGGTGATGAGGTCACGTATTGGTTCCATCCCTCATTCGCGCCAGCTGGCAATAAACAACTTGGAAGTAGGCACAAACCTGTTCCATATATGGCTGATTAGGGTCAACTGGGTGTCTTCTACTTGTGACTTGTGGGTGAAGGTGGAGGTGAATGCACTTTGCCTGGTTCTTTCCACCCTTGTTTTTTTTGGACAACGAGTAGGTTGCTCATTGTCCAAAGAGGGAGGGTTCGAGCTTGGCGAGCCTGAGGAAGAGGCGCAGGTGGAGTTTTTATTACCAGCTGTTGTTTTAATTGACTTTGTCATGTTGTTTTTACTAATGGGGATGGGGCTGATTAAAGAAGCAGACTGGTGTAGTGTATCCTTGTGAGTTCATTTGTTGTGTGTGTTAGTGGTATGAGCAAGAGGTGCTCGAAGCAGTGTCCTGGAAGCTAGCCTCTTTTGCTGGTCCATTGAGGGTCAAAGGAAGGCCCCCACATGCGCCGCAGCTGCCTGTCTGGCCACCCACCAGGACTAAGACGCATGAGGGGATTTTTTGGCTGCTGCTCAGAGTCTGCCCTCGACCACTGGTGATGTGGTGAGTGGGACACACGCTATCAGCCGCCTCAGGAACCCTCAAACCTGGTTTTCCCCCCTCCTCTTTCCAAAGGCCGCACTTATATAGGGGATCGCTCATAGGTGTTAGTGAGCTACTTCCAGGACGATATTTCGCTCATCATGAGTGTTTTAAGTCAATGTGTTCTGTCACGTAACCCGTTGAAGTGTTGCTTCTACCTGGAATACGTTGCGTATGTCAGTGTCGTGAGCTTTAAGACTATTTAAGGCCGGCTTCTACGTCCACACAGAGGATACGGCAGGAGGATTCTGTCCCCCTTTCTGCAGGGGGTGTGTTCTGCGATCCCAGCTCAAGGGTGGGGTTCCTAGTGTGTCATGTATGTGGAAGAAGTGTAACTTGTCCCTTTAAGTCCGGCTCATACGAACACGCAGGGAGTGGAAAGTAAAAATCCTCCAGGAAAAAAGTTGTCGTCAGCCATTTCGGGGTTGTTTGTAGATTGGTAGATTACCCGCAAAATCCGGTAACGGAGGTGTTGAAAAATGGATTTTGAAGGGCCTAAAGATTCATAAAATGAGTTTAGGTTTGTGCACTGCAGCTGGAGGTGGAAATTGGCGGTATTGGGTTTAGCGTGGCGTCGTTGCAGTGGTACTTGTTCCGCGATGATCCATGAAATTTACTTTTTAGAAGGTCTGCGAAACGAGAACTTAACTTCGATATTTGTGTGTTATGTACCTCAAAGCTGTTCAAGAACAGCCTTTTTGATATAGAAGCAGAGCCGTTATGTACCTTTTTAACGCGCTCAGTCCTTATCAGCTCTCTCCTGATTCACTCCAGCGTTTTCTGTATATTTTGCTATCAGTTCGTCCTGTAAAAAATATGTTTTTCGGCATTCTGTGGTTATCTTCTTCCGCTGTATTTTCTTCTTCCCCTTTTTCTTTCTCATTTCCATCCCTTCATTTAATTGCTTTAACACGACGCGGCTTTGAAACTGGGGCCCTCGACAATTTGGGTGATTCAAATTTATCGAGTACAGTCAACGTTTTTCCTTTCCCTGGGCCGGCAATTCAATCTTAAATCGGTTTCCCGGGGAAGAACAATTGGAGAGCGAACACACGTACACTCCACACGACGCGTTTATTAATATTTAGTTACGTATTTACGTGTTTGGGTTCCCGACTACTTTCACCTAATTACGTTACAGCTGTTCGATTATCTGGACTTCCGCAGGTTCCGATTTCCCCTAATTTAACTAAATACTCACTCAAGCGCCGTCTCGCGTAACTCATCACGTACTAAACTTCCTCTACGCCACCAACGTCTATCTGACCATCCAATCGAGGTCTGTCATGTCGCTCTTGGAAACTGAACGTGACTGTACTTATAAGGGGCTTTTTGTACCAGCCAACCATGTAATTGTCAATGGACTTATATGACAAGGGCCCAATGTGTGCCACGGCGAAATGCCATTGGTCCTGCAGCTAGCGGAGTCGTATGGCCCGCAGCTGCCTCCCTGATGAGTGAGTGAGTGAGTGTGGACTTATATGAGAAGATCCTGTTTCTGCTGGCAAATCATGGTGGCCGCTGGTGTTGAGAAATAATTTGGAAAATGTTGGGAAATCGAGTGAAATTGTACGGCATGCTATTAAACCAATTTTGAATGCTTAAGAAGAGTGCTAAATGCGCGCTTCTCGTTGCGTCAATGAACATCTCAGCCCAATCCGATTGTCTGGGAAAGACATAGGAAACTGACTGTGAATAGAATGAGCTTGAAACTAAAAGCAGAATACGACGGAAAGAGTTAACCGGCTTTTTATGCCCCACAGCAACCTTCAAAAGGATAATGGTTGTGTTCTACTTAATACTTTTTGGAAAGCCTTCCATTCGGTTTTGAACAATGAGTCCCGAGGGTAGGAGACCATCCAAATTTGCAAGTTTGGAGCCACCTGTAACTCTCGCTATTTACTTTGGCGCAGGTACTGTGACCTATTGACTAGGGTTACACCTTATCCAGCACCTTGACGTTTGTGCCAACTAACTTTGCTAGGGTCCTGGCATAATGCACTAAGTACAGTGGCATCCCTTCATAACCGCACATGCACCGGTTTCGTTTCTGTCCCGAAACCGTAACACATCCATTGGTGCGTTCTGTGAAGTTCGACAAATGGAAGAAGACTTAAGGTTATGAGAGGGTGACAACGCGGAAGGATGTCAGGAGACCGCTCACTAGCCCCTTCGTCACCACAATCCTCAAGGGGCTCGTAAAATGATGTGTTACTAAATAAACACCGTGGAAGAACTCGGTGAGAGGCTTCTCGTTTACCCCCGTCGTCAGGCTCTCGTCTCGGGATTTATCATCCAGCTCCGCACACGCCCTCGACGTCGATAGAAATATCTCACCATTATATTTATATGAAGACTACAGATACGATCCACTCAGCTGCTTCTACGAGAGCGTAACAGGAAGCTAATATTCTTTGCTACGCTGTAGAGTTCACCGTTTTCATCGACGAAATTAACCAAAAAAGTAACAATTTTGGAACTGATAACTCTGCTATTAAGCCGTCACATGAGCCTTTCCTGCAGGTCTTCAGCCGGCCGGCGAGGGTGGTTTTCAGATCTTGTCTGCGGTACCCTTGGATTCTACTTTCTACCTTTTACCAGTTCGAACGATGTCCTCGGAACGGTTAAAGTTACCAACAACTTCAGTCCATCAAAAGCACTACCTTTTCAATTTCAAATCAAAGCACTGTACTAATTTTTACCCTGCTTGGCATTCACCGCACTTTTGAAAACAAGAACCTTGTTATATTTTCAGAAATATACAAGCTTTCGATGTTGTTGAATGTGACATATACATTCAAAATGAAAAAAACAAAAAAACAAACGAATCAGACATCTCTCTTGACATTTTTGGCCGAGCCAAATGGATACGCTGTTGGAGAGCAGAGCTAACTCATTTTTCGCAGCAACATTATCATGGCCACGTGAGATCGTTTGCCGTATTGTGATGCTATTACTGGAAACGTTCGATTATTTTCAATCTGGGTATTAGGTAATGACTACGTTTCAGAACGCAACATGATTTATCCCTCGACGACTGTCGCACGTTGAGAGTGCTTACATGCTTACTGCTGTGTACTATACTGATTGCCTTCGGGTACAGCTAAAAGTTTGGACTAATAAGATTTTGTTTCATGTTCCGTTCTAATACATTTGTCATTATACTTATAGTTTAGATTTTAACTCCTCCGTTTTTTCACGCTGATTTGATTTAATTTTGCGTTAATTCCGTTTTTGAATTATGCCCTCCTATGAAATTCACATTTGCGCTTCATCCCATGCTCCTATCTTCAATTCCTTTAATCCTCTTCTCAAACTGCTCCCTCCAAACCACACTCCTCTGGACATTTTCCTATATCAAATTACGATCGGTTTGCCGAGCAGGCGGGCACTACTAGATACCAAATTTAATTTTTGTGTGCGAAATGCGACCCGGATGTTGGACTGCAGAGGAATAATGCAGATTTGGATTCCAATGCCTTAAAACTTGAAGCGTCAAAGTTTAAGGGGGGATTGTTAACGAGTTTTTTTGCCCGAAACATAGGTGTAGAATGAATAATAAACCAAAAACAGTTCTGGCGACGGCCTTGGCTCCAAAATATGTGCACTTTTAGAAATATTTTGTTCTTCCTTTTTCAACTCTACTTTACCATCGTTTACTAACTTGCTGGCGTAAGTATATGCATATTGAAAACCGGAACGTGTCGAATCTCGTTGGAAATGATTTCTGGTAGTTGCTGTGAGCACAGTGTTTGAGAAGTGCGCACGATTACACTTTAACCTAAGTTGTGTGAAATGAGAGTAATAAGCATTTCATTTGTGCAGTTCGGAGGGGATGTAGGGACCCAGAGCAATTAGCCGAATCGACGGTAGGGAAAAAATCCCTGGAATTACGGGACGCTAAGGCAAATTGGCTGACCGTTGTTTTGTTCTATCTGATGATGAACCAATTATTCATGAATGGTCACAAGAGATCCGTCTTAAGATGCCAATTTCAGCAAAGCGAAGTCGGAACGAGGGAGACAGCGTCGTTTTACAACTACCGGTCGCCCCCAGGATGTCCGCGGCGATTAGTACGGAACCTGACGTAGGAGATAATAGTGTTGATTTTTTTATCTCTGCTTTCCGATCCGTTTTTTAAACGAAGGAACTAGACTTCGGAAAATAGAGAACCTCGGTATCACGTGACAAAAACGACGACAGTTTTCAAAGGATGAAAGCAGCTTGGGGCTGAAGGATACCGGATACCGACGATAAGGGCGCCCTGAGACATGTCAGCTTCATTGGCAGCAACTTCCGAACCCTCTCGCTATTTGCGAAGCAGGGAGCTCCCGCAAATTCAAAGCTAAAATCTCTTTAACTCGTACTTTCCCGTAAACTCAAACGGAACTATTCCAAAGTAGGGGGGAAATGTCGCTGGGCGAGCAGCACAGCTTTCTTACTAGTTGTCACGTACTCTTACTTGACAAGTTAGTTTGCTTTTTGGAGAGTAGCAGGGGAAAATTAATGCTGCCATTTTCGACGATTTAATGCAGCTTGTTAATGTTACGCTTGTGCCCGGTTTTGAAGTTAACGCTTGAAGCAGAAGGTATCAGTTTCATCACGCTTAACGTAATAGGTGGCAACCTAAATGTAATTTGGATCATTTTTTTATATTGTTATAATTTGATGATAGACCACTTGCCTCGTTCCAACAATACCTAGCTCGCGCATGCACTGACGCTGGTATTCTTAGTGAATAGCGTAGGGAACCCTGTGGAGGCTGCTCTACACAGTCCTGGGAAAATGCGACAAAATTTAATGAAAAGTCAGAATGTTAATTGTGTCGTAAAGAGTCAACACGAACAGATCCACAGGCAGCCAAACAAGTTCACGCCATTTTTCTGAAGCTAGTTAAATCTAAAGCGACAGAACGCTACTTTTCTAGCTTGAGCCATACTGATGGGTTAATGGTGAATCACAATTCAAGGAGGCTAATGCTGTCACTCAAACCATTACAAAATAGATGAAACTTGTGCAAGTTACGTCCGGATTATTTGAACATTTATATTAGCAATAAAAAAACAACTCCCGTTGTATGGAGAAATTGCTCGTTCTGACGGCCTTCTCTCATGTGAGCAACTGTCTAAGTTGAATCTTGAGCTTTTCGTACGCCTGCGTGTACAGTAGTTGAAACCCTGCTGATAGCATCATCCTCAATGGAAATTGGGATTATGCAAATAGTAGAACAAAGGCGTGACGATAAGGAGGAATTAAAATTCCCAAAGAAAACGGAGTGAACTGAAAATGTAAACTATTAAATGAGAAAAAAAGTTCTTAGATCAAAACGCTGTAATATTGTTAGTTGCACATGTTTAGCTCTGGGCTTTAGTTCCGATGATTGTGATGTGAGTCTATTCACTCTGAAATAGCTTGGAGTTAAAAGTCCATGTTCTAAGCCAGTCGTCGAGGGACTTCTTGTGCTCTACAGAATGATTCGGAGGATATTCCAAATTTATTTAATTTTGAAAACCTGTGACCAGCTAAAAATGTCTAGAATGGACATTAATAATGGAATGACTAACTTGTTACTTGTTGTTGACCAACTACTGGAATGATTAACTAGTTTAATGAAGGGAATTAGTTTTGCTCCCTCCCATGTGAGGGTGTGATGCAGACTTCTTGTAAGGATGACTTCCAGGAGTTCTCTCTCTGAACGTGGAAAAGACAAAGTACATGCTCATCGAGGAAGATACTAACCTCTCGTTAGGACAAGTACTTGGGTATCGGTATATTGGGTATGTTTTCTACCTCTCATTCTAGGCTTCACCAATTCATGCCTGTTTTATCACGTAAACTCCTGTCTGTCTAGAGAACGTCTGAAGGTGATTTCCTTGTTCCTCTTTCAGTCGCTGCTCCAGCATGGGATTTTGGTTTAGGGAGGAACATTCTTCAGACACCAGCGTAGATAATTTGACTTGCAGAAAGGGATTTTACGGGTGATGCGGGAAAAGGTCAAGTGCGGTTTTACCTTCACTTTCGAGGGGCTAAGGGGTTCGCTCTACGACAGCTTTTCGTAAAAGGTTCAATCCTTTTCTACCATGGTAATCCGTCTATTGTCAGGAGATCAGATGGCCATCCACTCTACCCCAATCCAGCTACTGCACATTGTAGTCAATTCCAGAGTGAACTTATCCTTTCCCTCAACAAGCCCGCGGTACCTACTATATTTATTTTATCTAGTCCATGCCAGTCGATCTTAGGAACCCTCCCAACTTACTCACTCTGCGGGTATTTACCTGGCTGATAAATTCTTTGTGTTAAGAATGTGGACAGCATTCGCAGAAGCATTTATGTCTAGAGGAGGCATTGACTTACTTTCCCCTCTTTCAATGCTGATCGCCCCCTTATTTACTTTCTTTAGGGAAGCTTCTATTAATTCAGATTGAGAGCTGCATACGTTTTTTCAAATATAACAACTCTGCCCCGTCAACACAGACACTACTTGCCGACGGGTCACATTATTCATTGCATAATTCAACCAGTTGTATTAATTATTTTTATTTTTTGATTTTCAAATAAAGAACACTCCCTCTCACTCTCTCTCCCCCGCTCGCTGGTTATCTCCATTCCTGTATGGTGGATACTGTTAATTACACTTTTTCATTGACTTGACACAATCTGTGCGTTTTTCCACAGCGTGTTACTCACAGAACCTAATGGGCTTCTACTCAATTTTCCAACTGATAACCCCCATACAGTGTACTATGACCTACAACATGAACTGAATCTGCGTACCAATCTGACCACCAAATTCGGTTGTTTCATTAGAGTTTTTACTTGGATTTCCACCGGATCTAATCAAAGGAAATTGTCAATTTCTGTTCATCGCGAGGTGCCCTTTATTTGGTTCCGAAAATACTTGAGGTAGAGAAACGTCCTCTACGGACATAAGTGAGTCCGTAATCGTCGCTATTTAATTAACACCGAAATGGATTGCAACAGAGGAAGTCAAAACCCCCGTCGAAGCCGTCCTGAATTTCCTGCCATCGGGATCGGCTCGCGAAACTCGTTTTCGACGGGCAGTGTCGAAAGAAGGGCTCCGGCTCGTATATCGCCATCTTGCAGAAGACTTGAGTCTTGAGAAGAAGCCGCAAGATGACGTTAGCTACCGCAACGCTGTTTGTTGAGTGAACGAGAGGGCGCTAGAGGGCAGCAAGTGCCATACCTTCTGTGCACTTTAACCGCGCTCAGTAATTTTAATGCGACCAGTAAATGTTCGAGGGAGTATTTGTAATACTCATTTAATTTACATTGTTTACTTCCACGGTTCTAGCCATACCCTAAGGTTGTCTTCAATTAGTCAATACCTACACATGTTCCTATTCATTCTGAATAATAACCCTATGTTTTCGGTTACGAAAAATTTTTACAACCCCCCCTTAAAATTTGATACTTTACGTTTCAAGACTTGGAGATTCCAAATTTGCAATGTCCGTCCGCTGTCCCCCGTCCCCCGTCCGCCGTCGGGCCGTTTTGTGCCTTTAACTTGGTCTAAAAAATTCGTTCTTTCGCACAAAAATCTGATTTGGTATCTAGTTGTGCCCGCCATCTCGGCAATCCGATCGGACGAAGCCCGTGGTTGTAATGGGCAAAAAATGGTTAAAAAAATTAACGAAACGCAGTACAACGCGTGAACTACAGCGGAAGTCAACGTTTCGTCGTTTGAACTCCCTCCCTCCCACCCATCTCAATAAAAAACGACCCGCCTCGCCTGCCCGCTCTACTCCTTGGAAGCCCCCTGACTCTTTTTTTTTTTGCTTCCTCTAGGAATTGCTCGTGTTTCGTATATAACCTTTGGCATTACGATTTGTCCCTTTATCGTCCAATTGCCTTGTTCTCGTCTTCACCTCCACAAATGACTGTTTCGCTCCGTCTCAACTATTTCCGTTAGTGAAATATCTGTTATCTTCGATTGAACTTTTCATTATTCGTTTATTTTTGGTTTATTTATTTAATAGTTTGTTCATTTCATTTTTTTTTTTGGTTTTAATACGATTCAACTTTTTTTAGATTCTTTCGTTTCATTCTCATTTTGATTTTTTTCATAGATTTTTGGTTACATTTTGATATTAGTATTTAGCGTGCATATTTTCATATTAAAATTCAGTTTTTTCTAGATACTTTCGTTTTTTTTTGTTTATTGTAATATTACGATTCAGTTCTTTTCGACCTTTTTTTGGGTTTCATTTTGATATTTTTCGATGCTGAATCGAACGGGATGGGTCTCGGAGCATTAATGGCTAGGTCAAGCTGTTTATCCGATGTGTAATAATTTGCAGGGTTTTTTCCTTTCGAGTACTGCAAGGACCCTTTATCTTTAACAGTGATGCGCTTTCTGGAGCACCTGGAAACAGTAGCTTCTGGCACTGGCGGTTCTAGAGAATTTAACGGAGTGGCGCGGAGTGGTGAGAGGGGGGGATGGACTTATTTTTTGTTTCTGGATTTTATTGTTAGTTAATCTTTATTTTCTTGCATAAGAACGCTGATAAACTAGCTCATCTAGAGGGTCTTTCGCATTTTAGTTTATTATTATGCATTGTGAATAATACACCTGTGTTTTCAGTCAAGACATTTATTCTCAACCCATCAAAATTTGAGACTGTCAAGGCCCGGGGATTCCAAATCTGCAATGTACATTCACATTCCACGCCATATATTGCTTGTAATGTGACCTAAACAAAATAAAAACCAAAAAAAAAAAACGACGGATTGCGGGTTTGTACCGATATAATATTTGTGGTTTTATTTTAACTCCATCGGGTTCCTGGTTCTGGGTTATCTTCCCAGGAGCATGCCCATGCTACCAGGCGCGACCACGGGTTGTGGATAGTGGAACGGCCACGGCATTGTCCCCAGGGAACAATGTCTGCAGCCAGCTGTGAATATGGTCAGCATGCTGACTGAATTAGCAGCCGCGAACAATGGGCAAAATCCAAGAGATCGCAGAAGAGATCCTGAACAAAGGGCTCAAGGGCAAGCGGATCTACATTTTCTCAGACAGTCAGGCCGCCATCGGAGCCTATAGTTTTAGGTCTAAGCTGGCATGGGAATGCCTCCATGCGCTCAAGCAGCTCGGCGCCCGTAACAGGCTCTCCCTCATTTGGGTGCCAGCTCACAGGGGGCATGAGGGCAATGAAAAGGCTGACCGCCTCGCGAAAAGGGGTACAGAATCCCTACCCATCGGGCCTGAACCACATGTGGGTCTGACAAAAAGTCACCTGAACCGTCTGGTTGCTCGATGGGAGATACAGAAAGTGGCGCCCATTGGCATCGCCAGTCACGACTAAGACAAGCGAAAAGGCTTGTCACGCCTTCCTATCAAAGGGCGAAGGCGATGCTGACACTCTCTAGACAAGATCTGAGAGTACTGAAAAGCTTCCTCGCCGGGTGGGCATCTCAGAGGTGGTGGAATGCAGACTCTGCGGTGAGGAGGACGAGACAGCAGAGCATATCCTATGGGAATGCCCTGCCTTGGCAGCAAAACGCTTTGAATACTTCGGTCAGGGGACCACTGAACCCCAGACCGTAGCGTACTCTGCGGTGAAGGACATACTTGGCTTCCTAAGGGGGGCGGGTATGTACGACGCCTTCTACTAAGAAAGGGCCAGCGTCACAATAGGCCGCAGTGACAAAGGGACTTGCCCCACTCGCCCTCGGGTCAAAAAAAAAACTCCATCGGGTTTGGTATCGGTTCCCAGGTGGTTTTTGCTGATGAGTCGAATAGGACGGGTCTCGGAGATGTAGAACTGCGTGAGGGCGAAATTCGTGAAATCAGTGAGGCAAATTCTGCTATTTGAAGAAACTTGTTGCACATTATAGCTAAAGTTATCATTTTTCTATGGCCTGCACTCATTGTTCGCACTGCGTCCCGTGTTGCCTAGCGTTGCCTACACATTGCCAATTTTCGTTGTCCCATCGTAATCAAGTCATGTTTCGCATCGTTTAGAAGTATTTTTCGATGCGGAACCGAATGGGTCTCGGAGGTGTGAGACTGCGTCAAGCTGGATAACCACAAAAAGGATTACCGATTATCACAAATAATGATGGGATCAGGTCTTATATGGCATTCGGCAATGTCTCAAATACCCCAATAACACCCCAATAAAGCTGTGCACGATAATAATAAACCGTTGATTGCAGCTTTTTCATCTTAAGATTTTTATTAAACTTTCAAATTATTTTCCATCAGTACCTAACCTTTCTTCTGTATAAGTATCTTTGTGAAGTAGGTGTATAAAGCTAAAATAGTTTGTCTATTCTTCGCTTTAACGATTTTCACCAAACTCACGGTACGCATATTTACACACTAATTTCATATTTTTTCACAAATGCTCACAGATAACAAGCAAACTATGCCGAAACTCGTGTTTTTTTATGAGCATTTTCGAGGACTCCAGGGTAACTGCATAACAGAAATCGATCGACCTGACGGAGTGCTTTTTAGCAACCTATACCCACATTTTATTCCGCCAAACTATTTCTGTATCTATGCGATGAGGAGATTTAAGTCACAGTATCTCGGCAAATGAGATTTGTCAAACATTAAATAATCGTTTTTCTCCAAATTGGTCGTAACGATTCGATAAAACTGAAGGAGTACTCTGTGTCTACATTTTGTTATCCATTAATCCGTAAACATTCGTTGAACGCTGGGTCTGTAAATACAGCAGTTAATTTAATGCGGTTGCAGAAAATTTTGTTTTACTGCGCACTAAATATGTTCAGATACGTTCGTGTGGAATATGGTTGTACGAAAGTACAGCATCGAATTATGAGGTGGGGTGGGGGGGGTCAGGAAAGCTGTGTGATGCGTCGCACCAGATAATTCTAACTCTTCGTGGAGGTCTGAATCTGAATCTTCAACTCATTTAACCGACGAACTAGTTCCACAGCCTCCGGAAGATGGCGTTTCTTCCCGGAGTTGATTGAGAAGTGTTCTTGACGTTTCCAACAGAGAGCGGTACCTCCTGAATAGCGGTACCTGGTTACTTCATCGCTAGATGTCGCGCAGCCGTATATCTCTAACTTGTTTACGAACAATGAGGTCAGACTCGTGATGTTTTCAAGATCAACCGCTTGGTTTAACGTAACGTCGCATATAAATATCAATAAAGCAAGCGCATATATTTTCAGACTCTAATATCAAACGGTATTTATTAATTAAAGGATAAACTGCAGGATAATATGTCCTATTTCAAATATTTAGGCACAATGATAAATCCTTGGAAAGAAATAAGATATGCAATTGAACAAGGTAGGAATGTGTTCACACAACCTAAAACTTTCTTCACAAGTCTGTTATGGATTTTTGAAAGCCGGTGACAATTAGACAAACAGCTTCTCTAGGCCGACGTCAAGCTCAAATTATTAATCACCGATGGACAAAAAAGTTTTAAAAATTTAGCAGGTTTATTGCAATTACGTCGAGTTTGGTATCATTACCTAGATATTTTGCGATGTGTTGGGTCTTGTAGGTGTAAGACTGCGTCAAGCTGTACAGGAGAGTAGCATAATAAACCGTTGTGTAGTCATTTGCAGCGTTTTAAATCATTTCGGGTTCAGCTTTTATAGACATTTATTATGTTAGCATGAATTGAGAACTCTCACACTCATTTTGTTTGGATTCTCGACAAAAAAACTGACAAAGTTGCGTTTCTGCATAAACTATTTCTATTGAGTTTTAGAGCCAATCTGTAAATATATGTTGACAACTACAGAAGTCTTTAGCGTCTACCTCTCTTAGAGACTAAATAACTTCATGATTTACGGTTTATTCCAAATTCTACTTCGTTTTGTTGTATGTTAATTAATACTAGTGTACTTCAAACTATTAATTTTAAACCTATTTACCTATCAGCCCAAATACTAGTGCTGTGGTCTTTCTATTCAAATTCAGTGTGCCCAATTAAATATTCCCATGATTTTCCAACAAACTGAGCGTATAATAGCATTTCACGTTTTTAGGGTAGATGTCACATCAAAACGTTCGATAAGGAATGATCTTGGCCCAAAGTGCCCCAGGGATCTGCAGTAATTCACGAGGCCAAGTTCGTTTACCAGCAAAATCCAAGTTTAGTACTGAAAATGCAAAAAGCTATTCGTAGGTTGGTTTCCAAAATGTAAAAAGTCGTTGGCATGAATAAAAATGAGTTTCTGTGCGATGAGATCACGAATTTCTTCAGATCTGTGCGTTTCAAGGGGTACTGAGACCGAAAAACGCCATTTGGGAAAAGGCTTTTGGGTGTCTGTGAACGCGGTTGGAAAACAAACAGACTCAATCCCACGTGTAGCCCGAAAATCACTATGGGACGTCAAAATAAGGACATGAGGAAAATCCACCAAAAACATACCACACCCAAACTAGCTAGGTCAATTGTATGACTGAGGTCGGTTTCTTCGATATTCCTCTACAACTATTTAACCCTGCCATTCGTTGAATGAAGATTTAAAATAAGATAAAATTGCGTTATTAATTGATTTATTTAGATTTGCTTCCAAAATGATTCTAACGATGTTGAAACTCACGGTAGTTCCAACCAATAAATATCCACATCCGGTTCGATCTATAAAACGTGAGAAAGTGTTCAGATGAGTTTTGCCAGATATTTCATTCCACAATTATAGATTTCACGTCAGCCGATCTACAAGTATTTATAGACAGTTCGGTAATACGTACGTCCTACTTGTACCTAAGGGGGACGGTGTGTGATCCTAAACACAAAGTTGAGTTTGTACAGGTGAAAGACGAATAAGATGTTTTGACAGTGTACAATGCGGTTGTCTGAAAGACAATGACACGACAAGCGAGACACAAACTGACACGTAGCGCCAGATGTTCCCAAATAGCGGGTGTTCTTGTTTTCAAAATAGCGGGAAACAATAAGCTGATCTCTGGAGTTGACGCTCTCTGCCGGAGGAGCTTGGAAGTATGAGAGGTATCTCAGTTCAAGGTCGCGACTAGTTCCACATCAGTCCGACAATGCATAGAGCCGATGGATACAAGGCTTCACGGCTCCGTCCAACTTTGCTTTTACTTCGCCACTTCCACACGTTTCTTAGCTCTGTCTCGTCTCAATACTGACCGAAGAATGGCTTTTGGAAAGGACTTTCCACCTTTCTTTCGTCGGGTTGACAACGGATTCATCATTCCCGGCCGCCGAATCGTTGAATATCACGTCCATACAACAAACCACTCCAGAGATTGCCAAGCAGTACAGTGAACGCAGTAGCTCGATATACCTTTCTTTCCTAATCCGTACGGGTAAGAAAAGTAAAAGCTCTGGATGGCGCTTTTACACGTTCGCTTCACGAAGAAGAAAACTACGAACAATTTGAAAACACGACGTATGAAAATGTTAAAGAAATCTGCTCCGGAATTATTCAAGGAAACCAATGTCACCCGACCGATTACGAAAATGAATTACGATCGTTAGGAGATTCAAGGAAAAGTTGAGAATGGAAATTTACGAATAATTGAAAGAAAAACCTAACAAATGATGAAAAATTGTGCGAAAATTCTTAGGAAGTCGGTTCAAAATATTTTGAGATATCCATTAAAACGGTTGAGGCAAACTGTAAAAATTGTTGAGAATGCGTAAACTTTTGTGGAACATTATGCGTACCGGAAGGAGGGTAAACGTGAGAATGATAAAAGTTGAAAAATTATTGAGAATATCTGGTGCTTAGCAACACCACAAAAGTGGAATTAGTGTTTTTTTTTTGTTTCAGTAGGTTTTAAACGTCTGTAGTTATATCTAAAGAGAATATAAACTTTTTTTCAGCCGATTACATAACTCTCCTTTCTACTGCATAGAGTCGAGGAAAATAAAAATACCGTTTTCAACACGATTTGGTTGTTCTCTCAGTGGACTGTCAGCGGAACATTCAGGGAGAACAACATTACTAAAACACAACCTGTACGTTTGGTTGCACCCTTAATTTTGCATCATAGGTTTATACCTAGTTTTAGTTAGGTACAAAGGGTTATTAATAGAAGATAATCTGAAAGTTTAATCAAAATCGTGACGAATGCGGAAAGCCTCATCTGAGCAAAAATCAGTTTTTTTAGACTAGCGCCAAAACGTAATGATCTGCAGAAAGTTTTACTTTTTACTTTCCTTGGCTCTACGAAGTAGAAAGGAAAGTTATGTAATCGGCTGAAAAACAAAATTTTGAGTTTTCTTCAGATCTTTACGTTTCAGACCCTCCTGAGTCCGAAAAACACTATTTGGGAAAATGGTCTGTGTGTCTGTGAACGATTTTTAGAGAAAACCACCGTAACAAATCAGCTCAAACTTGAAATCTCGCCCGCAGGCATCCATGGAACGCCAAAATAAGGGTTTGGACAAAATCCACCGAAAGTTAACTATAGTTATCATGGTGATCAAAACACCAAATTTTTTTTCTCAAAAACGGCTTTAACAATTTTGATTAAATTTTTTATATTGGTAGCTCTTAATAAGATAATTTTACTATAAAATTCTCATTCGTGGGAAAATGACGAGAGCAGCACTATAAATTATCAAAATTTTCGACGAAATCGATTTTAGCGCGGTTTTTAGAGAAAACGACCGTACCAAATCAACTGAAACTTGATGTCCAGCCTACAGGTTACCATGGGACGCAAAAATAAGGGTATGGGCAAAATCCACCGAAAGTTAACTATAGTTATCATAGTTATCAAAACACCAAATTTTTTCTCAAAAACGGCTTTAACAATTTTGATTAAATTTTTTATATTGGTAGCTCTTAATAAGATAATTTTACTATAGAATTCTCATTCGTGGGAAAATGACGAGAGCAGCACTATAAATTATCAAAATTTTCGACGAAAAGCGTTTTTGCCGCGGTTTTTTCTTATAAACTCCGCTGGAATGTTAGTGGAATGTTTTAAAAAAATTGGTATTGTAGTCCAATCCAATATCTATAGAGTGAGTGTTTAAAAACGCTCATGAGATACATGGGGCTCACTCCAGAAATTCCTGAGTTTCAACTACCGCCGTTTCGCTTAATACCAGTTCTAAAAGTTTTTACCCTATAACTCTGCAAAAGTAATTACTATCCTTCTTCAAAAAATTTTTGTTTACAGCCTCATTGATTATCTGTGTACCAATTGCTCAATGATGGTTCTGCAATGAGTACGAGCAGCACAATAAATTCCGGAACTGTAAGCGCTACCGCTTCCTGCTGCCGTAAAGCGTTGTTTGACCAAGTTCAAATTAACTGAGTGATAAATGAATTGATTAAACAGAATTAGCCATGTAAAAAGTGAATTGACGTAGAGCTAAGGAAAGTTGTGTGTTGCAACGCACCAGATATTTGTAACACGGTCACCATACATTCCTTACCCGTCTCGAAATGGTTTTAAAATATTGTAAAAGCTCAATAAGGAGTACTGAGAAATTGAACAAGTCTTCAGAATGAAGTCGTGACATCCGTGTTTGTACATTTCAAGTTATTAGCAGCGTTCACCTCCTCATCATCGGGCAAAATGTTTCACATCCAATAATTCCGTCAATTTGGCTCGGAGCAGGCGGAATTATGTGAGTGGGTCGAACGACAAAAGCAGGTTCTGAGGCCGTGAGTTTATGGATTCTGCGTGGTGAGGGGGGAACCACAAGTGACCCCACCCCCCACCCACCATTTTTTCAATTGGCCTATAATTTTGTTTGAGTTTCGCACAGTGTCGGCAGTGATGAACAGAAAATCTGAATGAACTTACACACTTAATTTTTCTCGTTAAAATACAAATGGCATAATTTTTTCGCCCTGAAAACTGGTCTTGGAATTTTGTACTGATGGAAAATTTTTTGGAATGTCGTAGTTGTTCCAGCTCCATTTCTCGTCAATGAATAAATTCACGGTTAGCTGCTGTGCCAATGTTTATTGCACGCTTCATCTGGTTATTGGGCTGGCGACAGGCTTCATTATCTGTGGCTGTCGTTATAGAACGTCGTTCGTGAAGACGAACTAACCAATAATTTAATAAAGGAATATCGCGAGTTTTGTGTCAACTACACCGGAATAAACTTCTAATATGGCATTACCTCAACTCTGTTAGGTTCCATATATTGACTGACGCCTAAGCCAACCATACAGGTCGGTTATGAATACGAGCAAGTGGCTAACTTCAGCTCACTGCGTGATTCTGATTTGTTCTTTGTAGCGCGTCTAACTTGTATTGACTTCAGTGTGCGTTTTAAGAGGGTAGCTGCATTCCTGACCAAGTCCTGGTACTGCATGTTACCAAACGAGACTTCCCGTTCCATCAACTCGCTCATCGCCTTCAACGACAGCGAGTTTAGAGGTTTAGTGATCCTTGAAAGTTAATTATAGTCGGTAAATCCTTTTTGCCTCTCGCTGGTACTTCGTTTGACAAACTGAGTGTAGCCTCTCAATACATAGACGCAACAAACTTCAAATATTTCTTGGTAAGCAAAGAACGAGCATCATTAGCATCCATTACCAAAGCAAACGAACGACGGGATTCCCGACGCCGAGGGTCTGTCACGTCCAGCCACTTTTCAATCAGCCTTCTCATTCGCTGGAGGCAGGGACGTCTATTGGCCTGTTCGGGGGATGAAGTCGCGTAAAGTTTGAGGAAATTAAGTAGAAGCTGTGGAGGAATATACCAAGAATCGCAGATGTTTAAGCGAGAAGAGTTCGGGGAACTGTTGCGAGGTTGTACAAATATTCTTATAGTTGTCTAAAATGTGTAAGAAAATTCATCTAACGAACGTTTATATTTAACTGATATTTATTTGCCCTCTTCAAGATATTTAAAGTCGGCTACTATAACTCTGTACGCCATTCGCTGGAAACCAAGGCGGACAACTCTGTCGTGTTCATCAGTGTTTTACGGAAGGGAGGTGAATACATCTTAAGTGAGCGTCCAATCAAATGACGCAGGAATGGGACCTGTTCGGGAAGGTGCCAAAAAAAGCAATATAAAATAGTCCGACTGTACGGTACAAGTCTGTATCCTTATCGAAATGACTGTTTCTTAACACACCCAAGAGATTTATATCTATCGAAAGTCATGATGGTTGCAATTTCGCTACCGCACGAGTGCCGGAGCACTCGCTCAACATCCACCGAACCCACAACTAGGCGAATAAATAAAACAATAATAAATAATACAAATAATTTACCTATAACTATCTACTTCACTAATTTATGATAAATTGAGGCAAGATTATTATTAGAGGCATTGGTTGTTAGTACAAAAGGGCTTCAACAATTTATTAATTTGAAGATGGCGATCAAATAATTTTTTTTTTAATTCGATGAAAATAAACTCTTTTACTCCTTTGTACCTATAGATATTTTGCGCCGCAATTGTCGGCATTGAGGTAGTACAATTAGCCCCGACAGTTAACAACGAGTTGGGGTCAATTGAAAGAGTTTTCTTTCAAGATCTATTTGATTGAATATAGTTTAATTGAATCGGGTAGGTTCGCGATGTCAATTTGTTTGAATAAAGGCGAGGTATGAGTTAGACAGCTGCTATTAGTAATTATGCTAATAAGGGTGTTTTGTTCCAAAATTATCGATTTCAGATTTATGGTACAAGCACTTCTCCAGGCAGGCAAAGTATAAAGACTGAGCAAGAGTAAAGTAACTCATTAGATTCCCGTCTCTTTCACCATTTAGCCAGTACCCATGCATTCAACTCTGTTAGCTTTAACGGATATATGCTGTCACAGGAGGCCACAGTGGGCAAATCGCTGATGCGTCATACCAGATATTTATCGTTAGACTCGAAATGTTTATCAACTGGTGTGTATTCAATACTGGCCATTTCTACAGGGTTGTGCGCTTCCAGCACTCTTCTCCAAACGTACTTCTATATTAGTTTGGTACTGATGAACGCTTAGCAGATCTGCTGTGAAACTTGATAACTTGATAGTAGAGTTTTCGCCGTCAAATAGTAGCTGCTTGTGATTGAACTGAGAAACACGTCAGACAATCATGAGGCCCGTTTTGATCACAATTGTTGAAATTTACTAGCTCGTGGTCGACGCATGAACTGCAAAATGTTCGGCATATTTTCATCTCAAACGTCGTCAATTGGAGAATAATCGAGTTCCACGGGTTGGTAATTAGAGAGGAGCGCGTCAGGCGTCAGGCGGAGGGATCTAATGGACGCTGAACGAGGAAGGATCTATGAATTATGAATGCTACTAGAAGGGTCGGCTCATTAATATACGCTCTGCTCATTACGAATGGCATTCACATTCTGTGCGCAGAGTCCCGGCGACACCTACAGCTATTTGGGTTGGACTCATTCGAATTTCGTAATTTCGGCGCGTGCTTCGTAATCCATCTCTAGGAACGTTGATGTTAACCTGTTTCATCTCCACGTGAATTTAATACTGATTTCTCCCATCACGTTTCTGCTGCTTTCCTCCTCCGCAGTGAGATTCAAATTTCCATTAAGACACGTTTCGATCATCGAACAATAATTGATGGTAATTTGTTTGAAACAATCAGGATTATCAATCGATGAGGGTTCCGGTTTATATCTAGAACGATTTCTTCCTTCTTTGCCTTTGGCCTCTCCAACGACACCTACACTTCTCATTCATCCTTCCACTGCTCTCGTCCCTACCTCCCACACTTAACGAGAACCATTAAAACCGTTAAATACTGTAGCAAATACTATTGATTAAGCAGAGTGAAACGAATCGAAGTCGGTGTTAGCAGCCCTTCAAGCGTGCTGTCCGAAAATCTGAGCTACCAATGGCTACACGTTCAAGGACGTATCCGGCAACCATTAGGGTAAATGTAGCTGAGATATGGGGAAGGAGTATAAGAAAAGGCTGATCCAGAGTAAAAAGAGGTGGCAATTGGAACACAAGAAGTGAAGTTACTAAATTCGGCTAGTGCTCGGATATTAATAATGGCTTCCCTTTGGTAACCGTCATCTCAATTTATTATACAGAAACGTTTACAGATACATTTCAAAGGGGGAGTTTGATTAGAAAGATAAACCAGTTCTATTCTCAGCTCTGATTTTATTTTAATTGATATTATTGTATACGTAATTGTTGTTAACTATTCATTTTAACATGGAACATGGGACAGCCTTCAGTGGCAGTTAGGTGCCAAAAAGCGTCACGCTGGGAGGGAACGAAACCATATCTCAAAAGAAACATATTGCTCAACCACTCTCATCCTCCTACCCTTACCTTGTGGGGCAAGGCCAGAAGGTGATAAACGTATAAGTAATTGGTTAACACGATTGATTTTTAGTTATATTTCTATTTAATTTATTACGTTAACGATTCATTATTTTATTTGTTGTTTCAGAATCTTAAACTATCATTTCATATAGTAATTTATTGTTTTACAGTTTTTAATTTATCATTGTTTATTATTCTCTCTTTTATTTTGATATAATATTAATCCTTGATAGTCGTTTATTTGTATTTTCTAGATTTTTCTGTGTTAACTCCCTAATAAGGCTTTTGGAGTAACAGCTGCGTTGGCGTTGGTGAGAGCTAGCTGTCATTATAGCCCCCCCCCCCTGGCTACTTCATCTTTTATCTTCAACATTTTCGTTGACGTTCCAGAAGCCATTTTGATGAGCAAGATCGTGTTCTGTTGTCATCATCACAGTTTCCGATTGTGTCTGTAACATTCCTAATACTAGAGCGTGAAAAGCAACCAACTGACACTCACGCACTGCCTACCAACAGATCATGTTGCAGGGGTTCATCTGTCTGTAAGCTACGTGGAACAAAAAATAAACACAAAGTTTGCAAGCAGCAACCCTCATTGTTGATACATTGCATTACTTTGTGTTAAAGCACCGAATTCCTAATTCGTGGAGGTGCTCAAAAGCTATTTAGTCACATAAAGCCGCTATCATTAGTAAATAACTTTACATGAGGCTGTACAGTCTTATTTATTCGTTGATTTTTGTGTGGTTATCAAAATAGTCGGTGTTGGCCTCGCTTTGTATTGTGCGGTTCCGAAAATCTCCATAGGTGTTTTCAAAATATCTGGTACGACGCATCACGTAACTTTCCTCAGTCCTGCGTACATTAAGCGATTCGCTCTCGCAACTAACCTAACTAATTAGGATTTGTCTGCAAATCTCACGAAACGGGTTTCAGGTCCAACTTGCTGACAAACTGCAATAGTTCGTTTTATTACGAAAATTGTTTAAAACCGCTGAGCGGCACGTGAGGCTGCGCCAGTTTCAGGCCCTGCAATTTCGGTTAGCTTGGCTCAGCCTTTCGCCAGCCCCTGGCGCAGTTGAGTGCCCCTTGAAATACCAACTTGGGAGTTAGTTATAACACCCAGACGAGTTTTGAGAAATTTTACTGCGAGCTTATCGGCGCCTGAAGCTCTTTAAGCGCTCTTTTCGAAAAGGCTATAAAACACGAGTCGCGGACAAAGCGACTAGCGAAAAAGATTACGGCGAGCGATGGCATGGTAGGGACCAAAAAAATGCAACTGACGTTCTTTCCCCGGCCGCTTTATAGGCCTCACACCTGTAATTATGTTTCTTGGCTTCTCAGCCCTTTTCCAAGGGAAAAAGGTTTTGTTCTTGTGAAGGAAATGAGAGTTGGACGAAATGAAGGGTGTCAGTTTTGTGGTAGTTACTTGTCGGGCAACGCGATGGAACCAACAGGTAGAGTCGAAACTGCCGATATTTTGCTTTGACTACCCATTACAAAATATCTGGCGCCCCTCCTGTGGTCAATTTGTATTCAAGCGCTATTTCATGTTCTGTGGAAATGTCTATGAATAACATAAAGTCAACAGTAGAACGTCGTTAATCCGAATCAATTGGTACCGAACATTGTTCGATCCATGTACCGAACATTGTTCGATCCATTGTTCGATCCATGCATATTGAAAATCATCTCGTTCCTTGCTGACTTTAAAACCTTTTGCGTTTTTCTCGAATACCGCTATAACGATTTTGAATTAACTTTCAAATTATCTTGTACTAATTAGTTCCTACCTTTTCTTCTACATAAATGTCTCCGTGACAATACAGTGAACGGAGATACAGGCCCAGAAAGCAAAAATAGGTTTTTTATGCTTTTAGGCCCAGCCGCTCGAATAGTTTTCACCAAACTCACAGGAAGTTTTCTAATAGGTATATATTGTTCTCAATACATGCTTTAACAGTCCATTGAGCAGATATAAAATAAAAATGTGAAAATGTTGCGGAAAGTTGTGAGCTCCTACGCACCAGATTTTTTATTTTGACTGAGCTACGTTCTACTTTCTTCCCTTGAAAAATGGTTTAATAGTTGAAGTATGGTTTCTATCTTCAAGAAGTTGCGCTTCCGTTTTGAATTCGAAGCCGTAGCATTTCACAACTCAACAAAAGGGCACGTATACACCTCCTCACTCGGAAACAGTTCCTAATATTCCTCGCTTATGTCGACCAAATCACGCATCTGAAATTTCTCAAATGTCCCTTACTTTGGGTTTCTCGTCACCTTTGACGTCGGAAAAATAGCTGACCACTTCAGTCCGGATAATAAACGTTCAGACAAACGATGTTCTACTGTACCGTAATTCACAAAATGCGGACTTCTCTTCACCCCTAAATGCGCACTAGTTGAGGGAGGTAGTTAAGAGTACAGAACGTACTGAGAGAGTTGGTGGGAGAGTCAAACCTTCCATCCACTTCTGCCAAAGCTGCCTGAGTGAGGTCAGACACCGCTGCTGGATATTTTATACAACTATTTCTTTTTCCGAGAAGTAATTTTTATTTTTGCCGAACGCGCTCACGTTAGCGCGTAGGCGTAATGTGAGCACTCGCACCTTCTAGGGCCTTTACAGCGGCGCTTAATCGCGCGCTAATAACGCGTGATATCATGCTAATAGCCCTCATTCAGACGTTTAAAATGTAAAAAGAGGTATTCCGTTAAATGCTGCACTCGCTGAACTGATTGGACTCTAATGGCAGTTCTTAAGGCGCCGCGGCGGATCACATTTTGGGAATGAGTTTAGTGGGCAATATAACTCTTGAAAACCTCCTGGCGGCTTTTAGTGTTCCTTGGAAGCGCCATAAAAATCCCGGCAGTTGTCTACCCACGAGCCGATGCTCATCGATCATCAGCTTCGAGGTTTCATTTTGCGAATAGATTAATGTATTGCTGATTTTTGTTAGGCCACTGAATGTTGGTTCCGTTCCCTAGTAAACTATCTTAGAGATTAACCGGCCAGCATAGCGTATAACAAGTCTAGTTTCTGTCAGTTTGTCACTTATCCTCAAGGAAGAGCTGTTGCCCATGCGCCCAACCGTCGCTCACAGTTGTAGAAACTGCAAAGGAGCAGCACGCGGTTTCTTGTTTCCTCTGCTCTACGCGAATAGAGCTTGTTTCTCGTTGGTAATTGACCAAACCGCGTTTAGGACATGATCGAAGTTCTTTGGCACATGAGCATCACAGGAATAATGCTCATAGGCATTCTGGGATGAAGTACTGGCATAGGGTTCCTGCGACCGATATAAGTTGTTGACTGTCTTTGAGTGGGTACTTCCCTGCCAATGAATACATCGGAGAAAGGAGACCGTTTCGTCCTGGCTGCTGCAGGGTTCTCACAGTACGTTGTAAACCCATAATGTCGAGACTAATCTTGGATAAAGGCAGTTTGAGTACGCAGCAATCCAGTAGAGGATTTTTCTATACGAACAAAAGCCGTCAGCAACTTGCGTTGATTGGCTGATGCATTGACAATATGCACGGTCGTTGTCGTTGATCGTTCATCGATTGAAAAACACACTACGGTCTGTATACAATGTTCTTTCTCGCGCCAGGTCCCTTCATCGCCTCACGAACGACTTAACGAAAGATAAGATATTCGTGCCCCGAACCTCTCTACCTCACTCCCCTCTCACTCGACCCGGGGAGTTCTTCAAAGGAGTATTGTTGCCCTGGAACTGACTATCTGAAGTCTGGGATCCGGGGTCACGGAACAACGTCACTTTGTTAACTTTCGAACAAACTTCCAACTGTAAGCTTCGCTATTTTTGAACCTTTTATCTCTTCCTCAACAGAATGTAGATTGCGAACGTACCTATGAAATCTGCTGGCTTCTTCGACAGACCTTACTTTCCCGAGCTCCTCCACCGCTTCCGTTAAAACCGTTCCCTAAAGCGCGATACGTTCGGGAGTGGATTATTTGAAGACTGATAATTTGATAAGGGCAAAGTGTGAATATATCAATCGTTCATTGACACACTGGCGACTCCTACCCCCCTTTATCATCTCTTTCTATCATGTGCCTGTCCTGAATAAGTCGATCTTTATTATAGGTTCTATATGATTAGATACCTGTAACCTTAGTCGTTTACTAATTTCCGACTTAGCAGAGCACGCAGTGGATGTAATATATTAAAGCTCAATAAATTGAATGGCTACTCAAAGAATTGGATCTGGATACAGTAGCATATGCAAGTGAACGTGGCTCATTGTACGGTAAGGTGGTCCTCATTATTGAATTAATTGTGAGAGACAATTAATGGAACCCAACAATCACTAGTCGCGACCAAATCCAACGGGTTGTATGCTGATAAGGGCACGTACAGGGATGCAGTTGTTCTTTGAGCTTCCGTAATGGGAACATTAAATGCACTTATCCACACGTAACACCCTTATATGGATCTAGTCGGTCCGTGGACGAGATAGTTCCTTGAGGGATTTGCCTACTGCACCTTCCCACTCTGATTGCTACCAAGCAGAAAAACAGACCTGTTACTGTTACGTTATTCTGCTCCCGGAACAGCGTTCAGTTATGAAGTTCCACCACCAAATTCAGTGGCCATGTGCGAACTTTACGCTTCGACGCGGAATCAGGCATGTCTTCGTCAGTCTGACACTCCTCAACATGAAGGGACAGAAAACAAAAATTAGAGCTACCTCGATTACGTGACTTTGCAAATGTGGATATGCGTCGCCAGACAATGGTTTTCCGACCCTTTACTTGTACTTGTGATTTGATGACGTATTTGCGTATACTGAACATTTAGCGATAACCTCCTTTCGCTTTTCATCAAACGATTGTTGTTATAGGGGTATATGGGTTAAAATACTACATTCCCAGGAAACAGCTGATAAGCGAAAGCCGGTTATCAGTTCTCCTCTTTTGTGCGATCTTCTTCTCGTGTCCTCGTCAATGGTTACTAAAATATGTGGGTTTTATTCAATTCAATTAAATTTTATTCAAATATGTGGAACAGGGTACATTCAGGCTGCACCTCCCCTCCGTCTCCTTGTCGTGCTATTATGAGGGACTGAGAAATTTAATGAACTTTAACCAACAACTAGGCCAGACCCTCGCCATTGCTTTGGGCCAGCTAGTGGAAGACCCAATACTTTTTCCCATAACCCCATTGACTTCTTGTCTTTTGTAACGTGTAAAGCTTGGAATATCTTTCCTCTCTTCTACCATCAACCAGACCATCTGGCTTGAATCTCTTCAATGTGTCAGTCAGGTACTTTCAATTCCCATCCTACAAAGCATTGGCATGTCCAGTGTAGTTCCTCTTCTGCAGTTGCAGCGTGCGAGTATACATCGGTTTCATAGCAAAGGCTGAGCCTTATTGAATGCATTACTGGCTCAAAATTAAGAGTCACGTAACACCTGTTATCGTCTTACCAACGTCCCTCTCCTCTCCCCACCCCACAGCTGATACAGTACTCCAACCTAACACTATGGTGACTTGCCCTCATCACGTTCAAATTTACATTCCCAGAAGACGTCACAATACCAACCTGCACAATGCCAAAAATGACGTTTGGTCTATAGTATTGTAGTTGGGGGACCCCACAGAACTACCTTCTACAATACTAGATACACTGCTGTATAATGGATTTCCTTCTCACGATTAGTCGGTTTTTACGACCATGAAAAAGCCGTGTGTACGACGGGGTATGAGGTGTAACATGAAAACCGTGTGGATACTCCTTCGCATTCCACTTTCCTCGCCTTAAGACAGTTTTCGTCAACACGAGAGCCCAAAAGCTAAAGTTGAGTTGACTTAAGATAGCGATGGATGGATGTGGATGGATGAACGTAGGGTGGATGTCCTTATCCTTATCTTTGAAACCGCTTGGACGAAGATAAACGAATTGTAGTATTGAGCCTTACCGCCCGCCGCCCGTTTGTACTGATAATGGGGAAGGCCGCTAGTAGGAACCTAAGCCGCAGGGTAAGCGGTTGTGGGATATCTTCCCTTTTGGCGCTTCTCTCCTGTCCATACCGACTCATAAATCTCACGTCTTAATCTTCGCGCCCTTGAAAAAAAGAAACGAATGGGGGAAAGGGTACTGCCTCTGAAGCTGTTCAACGCGTCGAAACCTTACTAGAAACCTACTCTTCTTCTTTCTTCAGATCTTTACGTTTCAAGAGCTTCCCAGTCCGAAAAACACCATTTGAGAGAATGGTCTGTCCGTTTTTGTGTGAACCACAAATGAACAAATGACACTTACTCATGTGAGATCTTAGTAGTTTCCTGAGTTCTGTATCAGCTAGATTCCGACTGAAATGTTTTTCATTTCTTGTTTTATCGATTATGCTTCTCGGTAATGTTAAAACTTGTATGGGTCCGAGCAATGAGGTAGTGTGGCCCACTGTGCCATGCAATTTGTTTGTTCGACGCTTAACTCGTTCCTAAGAAAAATAAATTCACTAAAAGCCTAACTCTAACTGACAAAGGCGGAGGAGGAGCCGAATCCTCCGCCAACCCCAGCATATAAATCACTCCTCTGGTTTGAACAATAGAAGCTGAACGTGGAGGTAAATGGTGCAGGCAGCACGCGGACCGATCGGCGAGTTCGGTTCTTTTGTTTCCTACAGTCCCGCAGCATCCATCAACTCTTCAGCTTGAGCGCGGCAATCTAACTGGAGCTTCTTAGTTGCCATCAAGTCAAGCATCCGTTCCATGCTCAGGAGTCTCGTTCCTGATTTCTGCAAATGATCTTAGAAGTGTTTGCTCCATCGACTCTACTTTCCAGCTGTTTAGCTCCGAAGAATGGACCTAACTGACTCGTGTCGTAGTATCTTACGTACAGTCTCTTCATCACTTTTTACTCTCTATCTCCTCCACCACAGACTTCGGACACCTCTATACTCGCAGAAATGCAATCCACAATGCATTGGAACACCAAAAGAAGTTTGGTGAAGCTAGGCAGCACCTTTTAGATGGAGTAGTGGTATTCACTCGCTACAAGGGGCGTCCACTTCACATACATCAAAAGCCTTCTTTGGCGCAGCAGAGGAGGGCGTAATCGTTGACCTTGCAGAGGTGGAACAAGGGCCTTTTTCTTAGGATGAAGATGGCAGGCTGAGTGTATGAGAGTTGGGCGGGGCTACAACCACCCAGAACTCAGAGGGAGTGTGATAGAGATAATGACGAAACCTACAGAAGGAAGGCTAATAAGATGAGGACAATTCCCTTCTTTTTTTTCAAATAGTGGATGCAGGCGATACCCTCACTGCAGCCACAAACGGGCTTAAAGGGCGTCCATGATTTGAGGATCATGGCCCCCTTGCACCACCCCTAGGCCCCACGGCCCTGGTCTCACTTGGTGTGACGTCTCCTATACGCCCCCACCACCCCCGCACAAAGCGGAGAAAATCCGCAAGTTCTACATTTGCCACCTCTTCCGGCTGAAGAAAGGGCCTCCCAAACACACGATGTCGCGATCCTGCTAGTCCATCGCATACGCACAACAAATGCTCTGCCTTTTCTAGCCCCATCTGCATACTTGTTCCTCACACTTGCCAATATTTGCGAGGTGGTATCTCAGCGAACAGAGTGACCCGTAAACAGGCCACATATGATACTCATATCTTTCCGCCCCAGTACAAGCACCTCCTTGACCCTCCCTTTGGAGAGTAGGATAAAGAGTTTTGACTGTCTAAGGCCGGTCAGCCCGTGCCAATGGGCATCCCTGCACCTATCCTCCCATTTGCCAACCTCTCCACGTAGGTGGCTCCTGGTAGTCCCAACAAAGGGCTCAGGACTGACAGGGATCTGCGCCGATCCCTTCTTTGCCAACCCATCAGCCCGTTCAAGGGAGTGTGATAGAGATAATGACGAAGCCTACAGGAAGAAGGCTAATAAGATGAGGACAAGGGGACTGCGAATTCTCATGCATTTGATCGAGAAGGAATGCGGAAGTATGCCGGGAAGGACTCCCCTCTGTTGATGAACGTGAGTGACCTCAGCCACCCCACGGTTAGGAAGAAACATACAGACCGATACAGGTTGATTTGTATCACCAACCTTGCAGTTACTAAGATGAGATTGGTGGTGCTCGCAAGGACTGTGCAGGAAGGGAGGTCCTCCTGTGGACTTTGGTGGAGACCTTTCAGGCAACCTTTTTCTCAGAGAAGTTCACGATGCTCCAAATACACCGAATCAAAGCAGAGGTTGTTGCAGAGGAAATCAATTCTCACGTGTGACTTCAGAACAGTACACTATTCATTGGAGCAGCCTGAGAAGCGGAACAGGCCCTAATGCCGACACACCACGCTTCCTAGAGTGTCGGGTAAAATGGGTTCGTGCAATGGAAAGACATACTGGAGGCCTATCGTACCTGAATACTGCAGTGGGCAGATGTCAGTGCCTTGCTCAGTTGAAGAATCACCTGAATTGCTTCATTATTTTGGCAGGAGGTGCGTGGGCTATTCACCTCCTGTAGCTATCATGTCATTCTGTTAACCGTCGTTTCAATCCCTCTGACCCTAGAACTGGAGTTGATTTATTTAATTTTGTTTCATTCAATTCTGTTTTAAAAGAATGTATTGTGAAATTTAAGAGAAAATATGTTGCTGTGACAAAACAACTCGAACTACGGAGACCAGGGTTATTTCGCAGGGCGACAAGGTTCGTACAAGATTCGGGTGACAAGCAGAAATGCCATGCCTTGACTTGGTTGGCCGGGGCTGTCTCATTCAATTGGCTCAGCAGGTTGGGTATCCACAAACACGAATACTCGCACACCCTCTCAAACGATATTTGCTTTCTGCATGTCTGTTCATGTGACTACGTTGAACATTTCATGGGCATTTTTTTTAAATTCAAACAGCAAGCTTTTGATGTGGTTCAGTTCAACATTGCGTGCCTTTACCTGATTTAGTTTGTAGTTTAACTATTTCTTGCGCATACCCGATCCTTCTTTATGTCCCCGCTTTATTTACCGGCGTTTTGTTTGTTTCAGGTAAGAGATCCCCAACTAGGTCTATCATCAAAAGGCGGTGCTTCCTGAAACAGGTAGGATGTGACGGATGCCCACGCGACTCGTTCAGATGGCGCAGTAGTTTTAAATTAGACATAAATATATAGAGTGCAGTCATTACCAAATATATGTTGTTCTCATGTTTAAATTCAATATGTGTAGCTTAAATATTCAAGTACTATCTGATGTGCGAGGTTAGTTATAGCATTCAGCCTTTTCAACTAATGTCTTAATGTTTGGCCACTCAGGAAATCTCTCGGAATCGTTGTGGCTCAACCTTCGTCCCTCGAGAATTTCGTTTTGTCGGCTGTCTCTTTGATTAACAGAGGCGAATATCCCCAGAGGAAAACCGTTCTCTGTCTACTCATCCTCTCCAACTTTATTACCACGTCTTCCCTCTCAACTCTGGGTAACTGACAGTAACATTTGATGGCTATCGCTTGGGGAACCCCTCTTGAGGGAGCCAGACGATCTTCCAGGGGCGACGTCACAAAAATTCTCGATTTCTCGAAAATCTGCAATTTCTAATTCAAAAAGTCACTTCTACTTCATAAAACGCTTAACTTGGAATTTAGTCCGGGTTCAAGTCCCAGCCTTTAACTTCATTACACAATCCAGCTCTTATCATATGTTTCCAGTTTTCAAGCCTGTCATTTCATTCTTGACACTCTTGTAATCTCTTTTATATTCAATGCATTATCTATCGAACTTAGTACCATATGTCGATGCTACTCTGGCACCACAGCCTGGTGGTAGCGCACGGCAAATACAACAAAGTGCTGCAATCCAAAGATCTACATCTACTTTTACCGTCGCTTCTTTCGCTGCTCGAACACGTTAGCCTTGTCATTCAGCGAATGACCAGTAGTTGTAGCTAACGTTATCTGTAAACCACATCCTTGAGCAAAATTTTACATTGGCTACATAATTCTTCAAACAGTATGTGTTGTGAAGTTCATAACTCTTCGCTACCATTGCTGAGTGGATGAGATAGAGACTCTCAATCCCCCACAGATATTGTTGCTTCAATAACAGGTAATACATAAATGATCTATGGTTGACTGAGACCACGTCTTGATTGTCTCCATATGCCTTGAAAAATATGTTGTGTCTGTTATTGAACGTAACAAGAAACATTTTGACTGAATTGAAAAGGCCGCGTGCATTTAGATTTGTTCATTTTTATTATGTTTTGTTATATATTTGTTAATTACGGTCAGCATACACTTCAATTACAGTTTGAGTATTTATTGTGTGAGTTTGAGCATTTACGTGAAATTAGAACAAATACGAATTCGAGACCTTCTATTCACTGTTCTGTTTATGCAATACAACATTGTTCAGATGCCAGATGCACTGTAACTCTGGTCCTTTTAGGGTGGGTCGCCTATTGTGTTTATTAATCAATGAATCAACTCAATCAAGGACTATTCAGTACGCGACGATAGTGCAAAGATAATCTGGATGGTTTTCAACGTATTCCTCTCATGTTCTTTCAGGTCTAATCGGCGAATTTCTGATTCGAAAGAGTGCGCTGTAGAAATGATCTCTAGAAAATATTCTGTGTGACCAATTTACCGGGAGTAGCCCGAAATGATAACAATTTTATGAAGGCCATGGGAATTGGATTTGCTCCATCAGATAAATGTGTTGAAATGAGTTTGTGAGCGTTCGTTACATTATGAAAAGTTACCTGATCGGTATAACTTAATAACGCGAGATAAAACCTTTTCACTTGTAGAATTTGAAAGGTCGTTGGAGAAATCAATCTTGAAATCTCCTCACTTCGATCAGTTGGAAGTGGCTGGTAGGAAGTTTGGCGCTCTTAACCACTCACTGCCCATAAACCGCGTAATGGGATAGGAGTAATAGAGAGTGTATGTTTACGAGTCTCCAAGCCAGGTCACTTTGCTGTAGTTTATTTCAGGAAGAGCAGATGCATTTGGATCTTAATAAATTGGATAGTGTCACATCAAGTACGAGCAATAGGTTTTTATTTCCAAATTAAGAAGCCATTTCGCTTCGTCTCGTTTTAATACCAAAATTGGGATGATTCAGAAGTAAAACTTTAATTTTCTAGCATTTCTGAAAGTATCTATAAATTCCTGTATTACGCACAACCTGTACTTGATTCCACGTATAAATAATGTACTGATTGTATAGGTACGGTCAACCGGGGTAAATGTGGAACGTCGTCCCTTCATTGCTGCAAAATTTAGCCCCGGTGAGGCAATTCGCTTTTAATCCTCTACTCTGATCGTGGAGGAACGGTGGAGTGAAAAGGAGAGTATGTTATAGCGTAGACTGCTTCCCACTTCTGAAGAATTGGGTGAAGCAAGTAGACTGCAGGCTTTGGCATGAGAAGGGCGAATGGGTTCGCGCAGGGGAATAAACCACCACTCTGGGGCTCGTACACATCAGGATGGCGATCTACCCTAAAGGACCACTGCTATGGATTGCATTCTGCAAATCGTTAATACGTTTGGGTTAGCCAATTTTTATGTCAAATCTGATTTCTGAGTTGTGCTACTTACCAACAAAAAGAATGATCGTCTATGATAATCGAACTTCAGAGGAAATCAAGAACCTCAATTGCCTTCAAATGCGAAAGCTATTAGAGATTAGATGGGAAATAATTGGTTGTATTCGACAAAGCGAATCATTCGTTATCGACGATCGTTACGGTAATCCACAGGATGATTACTGTTGTTTTCAGATTTGGCAAACTTGAGAATATGGGCTTTGTGGTTTCGAAGGTCTCGGGTTCAAAGTTTTTGTTTTGCGCGTTCTGTTTGTCATTGAAATCTTGATAACAATGACGTATGGTTTTCCAGTCTTCGTATGATTTGTAACACGGTGGTGATGTCCTAATTACATTGAAAAATAATTTTTTTGGCCAAGTTTTCGTAGACGAAATGCGATTTACCGTTAAGGATCAATACGTCAGACTCTCACGCTAATTCACACTTTCTGCTTCCGAGGTCTGTTAAACAAGTAGTGAAGAGGGTGAGCAAGGGAAAGAAAATAAATATTGACCGAAAGGGAGAATCTCGGATGTTTCCTGGGAAATCCAGACCATCAATCTTTGCTAGTACTTTTTTGCCATCTGGTGCTGTTATTTCTTTGCATGCCGTACAGTAGTGAACCGTGTCCACACTTATTGAAAAGGAGCTGAAATAGAGCAGAACCTAATTTCTCGTGTCATTCTGCTAGTAAAATTGCTCGCTGACTGGAGAGTCCTTTGTGGAAAATGTATTATGAGCTATATGAGAAGTCTAAAGCTATACTTTCTCTTTCGGCACGTTCTTGAATGGAGAAAAAAAACGGAAGAAATATATTATCTTTAAAGGGATGATTCCTAGTCTTCGCGAAGTCTGTCCAGCACCCACTCGTGGACTGGTAGACCCAAAACAAGCCCTTAATGAGTTCGTCTTACAATGAGGGGTGGCACTTTTCACTCTACTTTACTAACATGTCAATGTGAGTGACCAAGTGAACTGCTAAGCGGCTGATAGCGTCTCGGGGGACATGTTTATAGTGTGAAGAGGCACAACGGGACTGGACGATTCATTTCTTCTGGCGGACTCTCTAGTCACCAACCCTCGACCCCTCGGGCAACTCAGACCATACATGGGGTCTGTGACTGTCAAAACGAATTGTAAGCCGATTATTCAATTCATTCTGAAGGATCGTTTCAGTTTGTTTCTCAGCCGCTTGAAGTTTGGTACACTCTTTCCCCCAGGCGTCAACTCTGAGCATCTTATGGGCTATTGAATCGTTTTCATGAACTGGATGTGTATGAATCAATACAGGGATGTCACCCACATTACTGCAAAGTTTCGTGAGAGCTTGAAGTAAATCTAGGACTAGGGTGGGTCTAGAGCTCTGAAAACCAGCCTGGTTTCAAGGTCCGTGTTGTGCTAAAGTGAGTGAAACTTGAAAAGTCTTGTGTGTGTGAAAATAGTCTTTGTGTGCAGTAAATAGAGCACCTTTTCTGGGCAACTTTTAGATTGAGATTGTATACGTTTAATTTGTTACAAATATTGCTGAAATGAAAAGGAGGAGCTGTGTTTTGGACATCGTTTCTGCTTAGTGTGAATCAAAGCGAAAACAATACAACCTCCCAACTAATTAGGTCATCGTACCAATAGCAATTTCACTCTAGGGACCACAAACCGATGGAACTGTTTTTTAATTGAAGTTGACTGGGAAACCAGTCGTCTCTTCTTATTTTTAGAATAAGTACTTTTGCATCAATATAAGTTTGTGTGGAATATGTCTTTCATCCTCCTTCCAGCTAACCCTCCGAGCCCCCTCCTTTATGGTGTTTTGGTGTAAACGTGACAGTAGTAAGAAAATTAGGCTCCAATAACCTTATGAAACGAGATCTTTCACGCCTATTCATTAACTACGGAAACAGCCCAATTGGTGAAACTGGTCAACTAAACGACTTTTCCTTTGAAACTTGTTGACACTGATTCGCTGGTTTTCTGTCTACTTGATTTTTTCCACTTCTCTTCTTGCGAATTAATTTCTGGGTATTTTACATGCTTCAGCGCAACGCTGCGCGAGTGATGCCGGTGGAGGAGGAAGCCCAAGCGCAGTGGTTAGGCATGACAACACCCACTGTATTAACTTGAATCAATTGGAGGCCAAACGTACCTTGGCCTGGTTCGAAAACTATACTTCCGAAGAATTCCATCAGCAGTTTGATGCAATGTGCCGTCAACAGCTTAGCAGAGGCAGTGGGGACTGGCCAATGAATATTAAATGAATTTTGATTCATCGCCATTTACCCCTTAAACTCCAGACAAATTAGAACCCCTGACGGAGTGGTCTTGCACTGTGCTTCCTCCTGTCCGCATTCACGTGAATTATTCAGAGAAAAGAACATTTCACGCAGGTTGGTGTCGTGAAAGCCGGCACGTCGTGCCGATATCAGACAGTTTCGCGCGAGTTTCTTCTTTCGTTCGAACTGGCTAACTACGTTGGAACGTGAGCTAATGGCTGGCAGGATGAACATGCACAAGAGAGCCTTGAGAGCCGCCCCGTGTTCTCCTTCCTGAATCGCTGCACGAACACCACCCCGTCCTCACAATCATGAACCAGGAGATAACCAGTTGGACTCCTGAGCTTTGCCTAAACACTTAGGAATTTGATCAATTCAAACAACTTTGACTTGCCGAAGACGTTGAACATCGGGCTTACTTCAACGTATTTATTCACCACAACTGAATCGAACGAAAGAATCGATTTCGTAGTGTGGCCTGAAGGCGTGTGTCCCCTAGACGGATCTGGCGAGAGAACGGCCGAACTGAAAATGAAGTGATGAGCAGTTTTCGTCACACTCTGTCTCACAATCAGTTGTAGCAGAAACTACAACATTTATCGCTAAATAAATCAGATCGCCAGTATTTATCGCTACGCGCATCGTTGATTTCATCTCTTTTAGCCAGACCTTTCCTGCGTAACTAAATGCTTCATCATGTTTGATAGTAAAAGAAAGCTACCGCCATTGATCTTCTTCTCACATAGTGGCCCTGTGTCTTTGACACCGCCTTTTAGTTGTCCATCAACACGCCATCCTGTCCCAACACCCTCCCCTCTCCCTATTTCCTTGCATTCATCGATACGTATGAGCTTGATTTCAGCATCAGGAAGATCTTTGAGGAATGCTTGTACCAGCTGAGAAAAGTTCCTAAAAACTGGATTTGCATCATTGACTATGAGGTATGTTATTTATTTATTTTAATTGTTTTTTAGAGCTGTACTCTTCTGTTTGTCACATCAGGTTTTCAACTTGCCGAGGAAATTCATATCCGATTGGCCGAATACGTCTCTTCTTCGTTCGATGAAAAGGCGTTCTATTTGGGCGTTCTTCTTCAGCAGAGACGCACGAAATATCCGAGGTCTAGCCAATAGGGATAGAGGCCACCCAGACTCCCTCACTTACCTCAGTTCTTGTCTCCAGGGGTCCTTACACTGTGGGAAATATGCTGCGCCATCAGTCATGTCGGCTTACCCGTAGCCACTATGTGTATATCGGGAGATGTATACTATACGCACTACAAGTGTGTATCATACATTCATCCTATTCCTGCCTCCAGCATGAGCTGCTGGTTGCAGTCGTCATTATCCTGAGTGATAGGTGGATAATTAATTTTTGAGTAGTAGAACCTCACGCTTTCCTACTTAAACGTAATTGCATCGGGGGGCTTTAATAATTCTTTCATCTTGTGAAATGATTATACCGTCTCATTATCCCTTTCAATCGAAATTCGAGTTTCTTCTTATACTTCCACAGCTTTATCTGTCTTGTTTATGCCATAATGTTTTTCTCTTTGTTCCTTCATGAAGTTCTACCCCCTCAGGCTCCTATCGAAATATCCCTTAAGGCTGCTTGTGGCAGGTTGGAGGAAAGTATCATTACACTAGTACAAGGAGGTGAGTTTCACACAGTGAACAGAAGTCTTCTAGTTGTTTATCTCGTTGGTACATCAATTCTTGTATCAAAACAACAGAACCAGGACCTCGGAACACGAATTTCCCCGGATCAGGAGCCCTTGCCACATTGTTGTCTGATTCTGTGCGAGTGGAGAAAGGTTCTTTTTTTATGTTTTAGGCTGCAGCCAGAGCTCCAGCTTCCACAGCACTGATCCTAATCACACAATCGGCAATAAATTGCAAGGCTCCGGAATCGCCGACAATAAATACACAAATAACCAAAGGAAGAAGGCGCGGCTCAGAGGACGAGAGGTGAAATTGCTGGAGGAACCGAAGAATCTGGCGCGGGCTCATCTCATCGCTGGTTGCATCTCTGCGGCTCAAATAGACCACTTTACTTGGGTCGGAGAACAATAATGATCGGTTGTAGGAGGACGAGGAGTAGGAGATGGAGAGAGGCAGCAAAATACCATCGCCATCCCCGTGCACTCCTCTAAGCATCTCACCTCTTCTCAACAACATCTTGCCAGTTCCCCCTTTTTCTCTGAAGTAAATAATTTATGCTCCCGGCGCCCGTTCCAAGGGGACTGTGCATTCCGAGATTCCATTCGAATGGCCTGTTTCCCTCGCGTCCTCCAACAGCGAATTCCTCGTCAGACCCGCAGATTGCTGCCAAACCCGACGAAATTTCCCACGCAGTATCCTCAGTTTAGCCAACTTAGAATCAAAGGCACAACTCCGTTTGTCGATTCCCTGATACCTTTTAACTAAAACGACTGTAGAAATGCAGCAACATTGGTCCATGCGTGATGGCTATCGTTGAGGTTCCTTGTGTGGCTTCAGCACCACCCTCCGTAGGACCATCCACTATTGTACCCTTAAAATAAGACTGAGTTGTTGTTCCAGAGCTATTTGGAGGTAAACATCCATCGTAATATTACATGCTTGAGCGCCCCGCCCCCTAAAGACATGAGTTGTTCTTGTTCCAAAGTGACTAGACTACAAACAGTAAATTAGTAAACTATCACAGTCATGACTCATGTGTGATACAATTGTTGCGCGCAATTTAGAAGTTTACCAACTCCCTGTACCTCGACTTAGAGATATTCTCAATACATTCTGTTCCTGGCTTTGTGTTAGGGGAAAGAGTGTCCTCTGCGTGACTTCAACAAGGAAGCTGTCAAGAACAACAAAGGAAAACGATTTTTTAAAATTTGGGCTCGTTACCCGGCCCCTCACTTCTCCCAATAGGCATATCAAAGGCTGTGACCAAATTTGTGACCCCAACGTTACTTAACTAAGCCAGTGAAGAACTCAGGGCTGATTGCTGCTGTAAGACCCCCTTAGTTGTTGTTCAAAGGAACCAAAAGGGAAGGTAGGGTAGGCACAAAATGATGACTATACTAACAGCTCAGCCCAGCTTGCCTGACAAGAATACACATGTCCCTGAGTCACATCTCATTGGTAGGGTCCTCGATAAATTATATCTGGTTGAATGTTACACTTCAATAAACTGATTCACTTCATTGTGCGCAAACACATTGACGTAGGGGTGGCTCGACCATAGGACCTCGGCGCGCCTCAAGAAGAGCTCAGTGTCCTCGCCTCTGAACTTGGCTTCCAGGGCCTTCCTTCATCTCACTTCTCTTTTACTTGCCATCTCCTATTCCCAACTTAGACAGTGCCGCTCGCTCATAGTTCACACATCCAGAGACCCCTTGGGTCATGCTGACTTTGACTCTCTCATACTCTACTCTGAACTCTACCTCTATCATGTCTCTCGTTCAATTAATTACTGTAATGGATGGTACTTTCCTTAATCTGCGTCAACTTATTCTTCGCCGGTACTGAATTTCGTCTTTCCTCCTCTTGCGCCAATGCCCTCTTCCCCCTCATGTCAGATAACTTGCAAAGAGCTTCAAGAGGCAAGAAGGGTAACCACGCATTGACTGCAGGGTGTGTTTACAATCTTGTCATAAAAGTCCAGCGGACCTTTGGGAAGCCTGGTGTTTGTAATTTCTGCGGTTTCCCACCCAATCTAATAGTATACATTCGTCGCGAATGGTTCATGGGTTAAAAGACAGTCCAGGCTGGCACCACTCATCCAACAAATGCGGCTTGCTTTTGCAGAATAACATTTCTTGCTTCATTCAAGGTGGAAGTACATAATGTGCAGACTAATGGCTTCCCGAGAAAATGAGTGAAGCCACGCATTGCAGTCACCATGTTCCTGCAAGGAACTGACTCGTTTAATGGCCCCTATACCGTCAAGAGGAAGCCATTACAGAGTTTAGCACATACTTAAGCAAAATTCCTTTTTTTCTCTCCCTCCCCTTTTTATCATACACCCAAGGGGCAAGTAAACTGGTAACTGGTTAGTGATCATTTGCAGTTCATGGGTGCACAGTCTTTTAAGCCTTGGTGATCCACTAGTGTGCAACTTATTAAGCCACCAATTTATCTTGACTGAATGTGACCTCACCTACTCATAAGTAAATGGCCTTGTACCCACGGATGGTCTTTCTATAGTACACTTCCTAAGAGGCCTTACTCACATTTTTCTGTGATCATCATGGCCAGGTCGTCCACATAAGCATACATCTCGCAGTCAATCTCTATACAGGGGAAGTTCTTTGAGATGTAGAGATAAGCTTGGTAACGGGCACCATTTCTCCATTGTTATTTGTTAGAATATGTACGAAGAGGTTCATTTGATATTAGTTCAGGTCTCCAAACTGTCAGCCCAATACCAAATGGTGAAACCAAACACTATAGTTAACCTTGCATACAAAAGGGGCGAAAATGATGCAAATCAATATGCACAGCTTATCTGGGCTCACAGGTAGAAGACGGATATTTATAAACAATTGAAGGAGCATGGGGAGAGGCGGGAGTTCAAAGGAGGTCCTCGTCTTCGTCTTCCTCTTCGTCACCCTTCAGGAGCAGCAGAAGAACAAGAACAAGATGACGAGGAGGGGCGAATGTGGGCCACCAAAGTGTTAGCTCAGATAATTTATGAAAATATGTGCAAGTGTTTGGTTTGAAGACTGTGGACAAGAAAGTGGTGAAGGGGGAGAGGTCGGCCATGTTGTCGACCAGAAGTGGAAGGGGCACGTTAGGCTCTCCCTCCCCCTAACCCTCTCACCTTCCATCACCGCGTTACCTGTCTTCGCGCTCTTCAGGTGAGACACCGCTTCAGTCGCTCCAAAGCGCGCACCGCTCAGTTAGTTCCGCTTCGCGTTCATCCCCTTCGCGTTTTATCACGTTATCGCTATTCCTTATTTTTCTAGCCCCCCCTGTTTTCCGGTAAATATTTTTAAGGTTTTCTGATAAGGGGAAAACCGCGGGAAAATTCGGTGTGAGGAAGAAAAATTGAACTTGACGTTTTTGTGATCTGATCATTGGAAACCAGGATAATTGACGAGGTAAACTACTCTCAGATATTCTTCCTTAATTAACTCCAACTGTAAAACACAACATTATATATTATAACTACTCAGTAACAGCACACTATTGCATTACAAAATCACAATGTGACACAAGTATCATTAATGGCACGTAAAACACCAGTACATTCCAACCTGACAGTTCAGATGACACACTGTAATACCTCTTATTATCATACATACATGCGTTGACATTTATATAAATGTACGTGAATTCATAGAATAACAGCTTGGGTTTGTGAGTACGTGTAGTTGATCCGCTCACCATATTGAATCAAATTTCGATTATAATTACCTATAAGACAGTTTGGATTTTGACCGTACGATCTTTGCATTTCTCCCTTGCGTTTTCTGAAATAGGCTCACATTATATAAGCCCTAGATGTTCCCTTAATGCGGCATTAGTTGAAACTGTCCTTTGAGCTCAATCAAAATTGTTTGCTCCGTTCCAGGGAAAATTGGTAAAACTTGTGTTGTTGCTAATCGTTGTAGGACCCAAGATATAGGTTGACGTTGCCCAGGTCGCTTTGGCGCGTTTTCTTTAAAATATTCACTAAAATGTTCGAAAAAACACATTTTGTCACAGAAATAGTTGTGGAGATCGATATATAGATATTGAATAATTGAAGGCGGCTATTGAGTCTCATCCAAATAGTTGGCGCGGTTTGTGGGAAACACATTTCTTTTATGGTGATAATCGAAAGCAAATTAGTAAACTCAAATTGAAGACATGAGGAGAGAGCTTCTGTGAACATTAGTTGTGGAGATCGAAGGATTAAGAAGGGAAAAAGGGGACAAGGATAAGAGAGAGTTCCACGATACTATGTCCAAGAGTCCTGGGAAATGAGCAGGTAATTATGATCAGTCGACATTCATTGGATCTTAGCGCCTCTCTGCGCCACAGCCCTTGGCCAGGGTGCGGTCAATGCTTCATCCCTGATTTTATCACTCAGAAAGCTTCTGGCTCTGCCATTCGAGGGACCATCCTTCTGTGTACTCTACGCGTCTGGCCATTCTAGGTCTAGTCAATTTTGGCTGCTGGGCAAGGAGATTCTGGACCCTGAGAGTATCTCCCCTGTTTCGTAAAGATGCATCACGAAGGGCAGTCATATTGTGACAATGTAGCAGGCACGATGAAAAGGCATCTAGGGCCTGATCTGCATGACCCTAACAGCGTCAATATAAACGGTTAAAAACTGAAGCCATTGTGAGTGTTGCAAGACGTTCAGTACGGGCATACAAGGATGCTTACAGATAATTCACAGATTGACAGAGATCAATAGATTGATGCTCGAGAAGTAGTGGATACCTCTGGACACCTCTCAAAATGCCAACTAATTTCGGTACTTCGATGGATAGTCTTAGGCTGCTATCACTCTGCTTTAAAAAATGCTGCGCAGGTCCATGTAGTAGCTGGTGCACTATTGCGTTCTCGTCTGAGATCAATGTGGAACGGGGCTGTGTAAATCCTAATCAGCACATTCCCCAGAATCCTCAACTGAACTTGATGAAAATAGCTGTTGCTGTTGTTGTAAAGCAGTCACCGTTGCGGACGCTTCAATTGATATACCACGCTGTGCAAAGTGTCAATCTGAGGCATGATTCCCAAAAACCTCTTCAAAATTGGGTGCAAATTGTGGACATGATGAGTGCAGCTAGAACCCCTTATCAGTGCATCCGCAGGTCACATTGATATGACAGTCAGCGAAGATCACCTCATAATTAGCTCCTAGAAGTGCGGCCAAACCCAATATTGAGAAAATTCTACGTTTGCGCTTGTCCAAAGACGGTCTGGCTGAGATTAATGGCCGGAAGAATATCTCGATAGTTGGACGTGGAACAAGAAATTTACCTGAAACTGGAAAGCAGATATGTGTTACAAGAAATTGACCAGAGACCTGGAGCAGTAGGTTTGTTGTTAAATCTCTGAAACGTGGGGTGCTCACATTTAGTGTTACTTCTGAATTTGGAGAAGTTGTGGTCATTTTGGTGACTTTTGGTCTCAAGCGGAAATACAGTACAGAAACATTAGGTACTAGATTTTTTTTAAAAAGGTTCGGAAGGTGCATTAGTAGGCATGTAATGTCGAGTTCAATTCCAGAGTTTGTTGGAAGTTCTCAGTAATACCTACGGAACGACGAAATCCAAGATTTGTTTCAGGGTATGTTCAGAATTAATGTTTTTCTTACTCGCTTATTTTTCGTTTTTTTGAGAGACCCTAAAAGATCTAGAAACGTCTAATTTGTAAAGAAAAAATCAGAAATTTTACATGTGGGCCTCAGAGGGGTAACCAAAACGCAAGACTCGTGCTCGATTATTTTTACAGATTAATATTCTCCACAAAATTTCAAGCCACTCGGATCAGGTCCTAGGCCTTACGTAATACTATACTCTGATCTTCTCGTGAGGTTGAGCCGCTCATCATCTCCGCGTAAAGTCGTTTGAAGGCTAATTAATAATTTATGAACTTTGTTTTTACTCTCGACTTGTAATTTTTCCTGAGGAGGGCGAGAGGAGACAAGTCCTTTTTTGTTCCCGTTTACCTGATCAGGTCGAGAGGAGAACCGACTCAACGTGCACGTCCTCTCTCTAATGGTAACAGCTGAGCTGGTCTGGACACCGCCTCGCGCCTCGCATCCGCTCTGAACTGTTCCTTGTAGCACCTACAAGTCCGAAAAAAAAAATGCGCGAAGACCCCTAAATCTTGTCAACAAGAAAAAGTATCTCTCAAGTAAGGACTGAGCATCGAAGGAAAAAAAAATAGATTGCCACGTTCTAGTTAGTTCGAATGCTACTGACATTATCAATATGGTAACGCTACATGAAGACACATTGGGTTCGATTTTTATAACATCATACTTTCGAGCTACATGCGGGTAAAGGCATTACTACACAGGTACTCCATTCCAGTATTTACTTATGCACATTTTGGAGCCATTACCTCAGGCAGGAAACGATTACATTGTGATGGTCGTGGGTGCACTTACAAAGTGGCCAGAAGCGTTCCCCGTTAGAGACATCCAAACTGAAACTGTTGCTCGAGGGTTAGTTGACAAAGTTATCTCCCACGTTATAATACCCGATACAGATCAGGGCCAAAATTTGAAGTTCCGTGTTCACAAAACACGCACGACCCACTCAGGTCCCATAACAATGGTCAGTTGGACCCTGTGGAATATGTTGGGAAAGGTGGTGAACGAAAATCAAAAATATTTGCTTCCATGTATTCTCCTTGATACTACAGAGCATGTATCTACTGAGTTCTCAACAGCCACTCTAACCGAGGGAAGGGAACAGCCTGTACATCTACCAGGAGTAACTCAACTACGGCCTTTGTGGTTGATCTGAAGAAACGGCATGTTCAAACCCACGACTTAGCAAGGGAGCAATTGAGAAAACGAATCGCAGCAGCCGAGCGACGCTATGATGTTCAGGCATGCTCAACGGGGAGCCTAAGTGCAGAGTGAGACGCTGTCTGAAGTTGAAATCTCTATGGGTGGGTCCATGCACAGTGCTGTCTTCTGAATAGCTGTGCTTAACCAGAAGAGAAGGGTAATGCACGCAGATATGTTGATCCCATTCAACGACAAAGGAGCTGGTGGTGGAAGCAATGAGTAGGCTTCTCATTGACAGGGAAGTCGTAAGGTTTTTGCTAATAATTGAAATGATGATTCCACGGGCGGAGTTCGACAGAATTGTAGCATTCCTTTAAGTAGTGCTACAATGTAAATTAAAACCTCAAGAGGTTTCCACTGAATATGATTCGAGGTTTTAATTGACCAGCATGCAATGCTACGCCATGCCATGATGGTGTGGTTGGTTCTTATTGTATGACTCTTACATTATTATTAAACCGCAATAACCTCTTTTTCTCTCCTTTCAGTCTAATTTTTGGCCGCCATAGGCTTTTCATGGTCATCTAAGTAGGTAATATTACATACGAGAGCATTGGCATTTCACCTCAGCAGTACGTTAGATGCATGGATTTAGAGTAGACCTCTCCACTGATAGAATACTTTCCACGGTAGATAAATGGCAAGCGTCAAGGGAATCCTCGTCAAAGAGACCATCCTTTGCGTGATAATAGGTCTGTTTCCTTACTAATATCACTGTTCCTGAACCCTCGGAGAGAGTTATATAAGTTGCGAGGTAAAACATGAGCAATACCTCTCTACCAGGAAACTGGCTAAGTACAACATGCCGTACCTCCACAGCTCTGGTTTTAGTGTATACAGTGTTTGCTCTTGTACTGCTCTCATGTGGGTCCTCGTGGCCTGTAAAACTGTGCCCACCAAGACTTCACCACAAGTGGTCACCTAGTGGGCCAGTTATTCCTGACCAGATTCGCCGTTTACTGATTTGACGGAAGGAAACGGCGGAAAAGAAGAGAGAGCCTCGAGCTTGACAACAAACGCCAGCTCCACGCTCGAATCTAGATGGATTTGGATTGGGGTTAAGGTACCAGTCACATATTACGAAGTAAACGGTTCCGAAGTTCACAGAATACTACCAAGGGAGAATACTATTAGATAGATACCCTAATATTGTACCTCCCCTTCATTGAATTGATATACTTTCAGTGTTTATAGGGCGTTGACTCTTGACAAAGTGCTCTGTTGGTTGAAACGAATAGAGGACCAACCCTCAATAATCGCTGTAAGATTCATCAAAATAACGCTGTTACACTTTTGGTAGGCTTTATCGTTGCAAGATAGCTACGGGAACGAAAACTGTAAATTCTGCTACGAGTAACTTACTTACACGCTAATAAATCATATGTTTGGTAATTACGGATTCGCCAACTCGAATGAAGAATAGCCACATTCACCCCTCCCAATTGTAGAATAAAGTCTTTCAAGTGTTCGGGAATTTTACGAATCCTTGTCGAACGTCATTGACATCCACTTCCGACGTAGGCTTAGGCAGTTTTTCCGGCGTCGCAGATTCTGGAGGATTGTCATTCGTGAGGTGTTTGATCTTTCAGGGAATAGTTGCAAGTCGACTGACTGCAGTGGAGAGGAGTTTTCATTGAGTGGAAACTCGCTCTTTGGGGGATGTTTGAGTAAAATAGTGCGAGTTTCGCTCAAGCGTATTCAGGATTGGCTTCGTTTTTACTACTTTATATTGTAGCGCATTATCTCAGGCTCACACACTCATAATTAATTTAAAATTCAAGAACTAAACTGTTTGACTCCTAACTGAAATCGCTTCTTCCGACAGCTTCTTCACTGTTGTAACCAAAAGAAACCCTCTTCAAGGTGTGTGTGGCACAAAGCTAACTAAAAACAGGCAACTCGACTGTATAGTTAGCAGAAAGTGCGCAGTTTCATACTTGCGAAAAGAATCCACATAACACTGCACTCGCATAAGCTCGTTAGCAATTCCATAACTCCTCAGCATCATACCAATTCACAGTCTGAATTAATGAGGAACTCGCCAGACCTGCTGTTAGTACATATGTACTATTTTAAAAGTAAAATCTTCTCAGAGGTAAAACACATGTAGTCAGCCAAACCCTCAGGTTCTGACTTCAAACTCGCTCAAGATCTTCGTTTCGGATACGTTGGTCAACCTGATGGAGGTTCCGAACTTTTTGCCGCACGGTAGGTTTCTGTTTTGTAGTCGAGACGCACCTTCTTTTCATCTCGTAGGTATACGACCCTTCAGGTGCTATACGGCCGCCTTATTATAAACCACTCGAGTCGAAAATCCTTCGCTTTCCCCAACGGACTCGGCACAGAAGATGGAGGGCCTAGAGTTATTTTTGTGTTTGTCCATTTAGTGCCTCGAGATCTTGTTCGTGGACGCAACAGCCGCACAGTTTGTTTGTTTTACGATACAAAACTGTAGTCGTGGAATTTGATTGTGAGCGTGTATTTAGAGAGCCAATAGAAATGGAACTAGCGAGTTCGGAAATACGTCGTCGTTTTGAAGCGGACTAGAGGGAACCAGTGGAGACAACCTTCGATAGCGTGAAAATATAACTTTTGGGTATTCGCCTTTTTCCCAAATACTCCAGATTCTTTGAAGAATTGCCTGTGCTCTGTTATCTCAACTCCTTTCTGAATGATTCCAAACCAGGAGTTCCTGGTGATTTATTATTCTTCTCCGTCTAGAGCTAGAGTATATTATCTCTTTTCGTCGCACTCCCTCTCTCGCACGAATGAGGAGAATACAAATTTCTCTCTCTGCCGTAGCGTGAGGTGGCTGGAACGAAAGGTGCTTGTCTGGACCTGCACCTTTGGTATGCTTGGAGGATTTTTGGTGTGTACGTAATTTATATCGCGTGACTGTAGATTTTGTGTGTTCTTGGGTTTTCAGTGTTGCTGTGAATGTAATTTATTTTGGTGTGACTGTAATAATTGATGAATGAGCTTACGCTTTTGCCTCGAGAGTTCCGGGTAAAAAGCATAATACCTACTTAGACAATTTAAAACATAGCCTGTATATATTGATGTGTTGACCCTACGAGGAATTATTGTATTTAGATCTAGGAGAAATGGCAGAGGGGGCTGTATAGCCCCAATTTCCCCTGGTCAATAAATAAATAAATAAATCTCCCTCGCACTCACACTTCTCTCTCTCTCTCTCTCTCTCTCTCTCTCTCTCTCTCTCTCTCTCTCTACCATGACGAAAATACTCTCTCTTTCTTGTATTGTGTTCTGCTGTCAAATTCACGGAGTGGTAATCAATACCAACAAATATAACGTCATGGCATTGGGACATCAACTGTCGGAGTCCACTTTTACTGTGGAATAAGTGCCGAAAGTTGAAATCAACGGCCAAGAAATTAGGTACATAATGGAGGTTAAGAATCTTGAAATAAAGATGACTCAATGACTCTGTCATGGAAGTGTCAAGTGATGAGGGGCTGTGGAAACATCCTTGGAACCTAGCTCTGACGGCTTGCAACGATTTTCTTTTCATAGTGTGACTTCAACTTGTAAAATCACTCTTGGGCCATTATTTCGAATGCGGGTTAGCCTTTTGCTATTTAAGAATTGGACAGATTTTTGCTTTGAAAAGAGCTCGAAATGCTCTAATTAGGTTTGTTTCTTGACCAGACCTACATGTCACGCCTTATTTTGCCAAGTTCGACTGGCTGAAGGCCCCTCAGAAAATCAACCTTGCCGTAGCCACACTTGCTTTTAAATTATTGGAATTTAAATCTTCTTCATTCCTTGCCACCTTGTGACCAGTTTGCATTACTTATCTCGATTCACGACGACCACACTCTGCAGTAGCTCCGCCAGACTTCATATTACTGACCCCCTAGATCTTTTTGACATCAAAAAATCAGTTAAACGACAACGAACACACGGACAATCACGACGACGGTACAATCACAAAAAACTATTTTTAGAAAGTTCCGGTTAAGATGTCCAGAAAAAAAATTGGAAGTGTTTTCTTTCGCACTAATATAGTTTATCGTGTGAAACTGTAACTACGTTTTAATGGCTAGAAGAATACTTTCAACACGATATTATATTTGTGTAATAAATGTAGACTGCATTATGTTCTTAATAGACCCTGGCTGTTCAAATAAAAATCATTCAATCACTCTATCTCTCTCTCTCTGCCATGATGAAAATATTGGATACAATATGTAGAAACCACGAAGTTACTCGATCCATGGTACTCCAGGTACAGAATAAGTTTTAGCTCCAAAACAGCGCCAATTGAAATAATATAGGTTGTTGAGGGAGGACTAGACTAGAAAAAAATGTGCATCATGATTCTGATTAATTTCTCTTTTTTTCGACCTGGTGGAGGCCGTTATATTACCAAGCAATTGGAATCAGAAACAACCTTTTGAAATGGTTCTAATCATATTTGTCAGGACCTGAACCTTGTACGAAGGCCGATACAAAGTTTCTCCTCGTGGAAAAGTGTGTCGACAGGATTTCCTCATAGATCAACGCTGTCAGCTCTGATTTCCATTATTTACATTGCGCCTCTCAGCAGTATTCTATTACCTGACACCGAATATATGCTGTACTCAAACGATTTACAAATCAGCCGCAAATGCAGCCCAGCGTTTCAGTCAGTGATACTGTTGCCACCTTAAATTCTGAGTTCTGAAATTAAAAAAAAAAGTGTACATACTGTGGAATAAAGAAAATAAATGCGGCGATACTCGAATATACCAAAATCTTTATGCAATTGAGTTCATACCTAGTTAAAGGTTACCATGAAGGTGTGCACTTCGAGCATGTAGCCGAAGCTAAGAACCTGGGCATGGTCTTTTAGAACACTCCTTCATGGGAAAAGCGAACAATAAAACTGTGCATGTATATGGAAACGTGTGTCAAATCAGAAGAGTAGCCATAGAATTTCCATGCACGTGTGGCTACAACTTTTCCATAATGCTGCAATCCGTCTCGTGTTACCCTCGGATACAAGAAACGTCGAGTCCTTGTAATAAAATAACTCTAAAAAGTACTAATAGCCCCCATGGTTTTGAAACTACTCACATCTAAAATACCATTATCCGTTTCAAGCCTTTAATATCATGGCCAATGTTCACAACAGGTGCAAAAGATATTGTGAATCGTTGAGTGCAGAAAATCCCTGCACATAAACGTAGATGTTTTACAGATAGTTTTTAGTTCAAGGAACGACTATTAACAAATGAGTACTACGGCTATTTTTAATGAAAACAACGAACTGAAACTATACTCAAGAAGAAATTTACTGATGAATATTGAATTTGTCGTTTTTTCTTCTCTTCTCTCTCTCTCCTGCCAACTACAAGGTACTATAATTTCAGGTAATAAATGCGATCGTAAGAGAAATAATAATAATAACGAGGAAGGTATAGTAGAGTTCTAGTAGGCCCCGTCCCTGGCCTCTCTCTCTCTCCCTCTGTCTGTCTGTCTCAATCTACTCTCTCCCCTTCCGTCTCCCTCTCCCTCTTTTAAATGTTTCTTGTTTATTCATTTTTTATTAACTCTTAATTAGTATATATTGGGTATGTGAAACAATCGTGTTGAATTTTTCCAAGACGTTACGTACTTCACGAGAGCATTTTGGCTTTAGTCGACCATGATTTTAAAAATAAAAATCATGCAAATCTCCGACTATGTCTCTCTCTCTCTCTCTCTCTCTCTCTCTCTCTCTCTCTCTCTCTCTCTCTCTCTCTCTCTCATTCTCTCTCCTCTAACTCTCACACTCTCTTTCCCTCTCACCTGTTGACTTGAATCTCCGCAACTGCCAGCCGAATGTAAAAATGGGCTCCTTCAGCATTGGTCTCTTGTGAACAAAAATCGTGTTCTTGGAATGTTTATCAGAGATCTCGTGTGCGGCCCCAAGTTACCTGAGGTGGGTACAGTCTCGTCTGAAACCTCGTTCGCCTCGTGACTTGAAACCCTTTCCAACTGGACTATGCAGATGAGACCTATGTTTTACCTCCCATTTGATTTCTCTCCAGTGCCCTGAGGGCTAAGCTCCGAGATGGTGATGCTGAGGTGGGGGAGGGGGATGTGCTCTCGAGGTTTATTAGGAAACCTCCTTTTTCAAGGAGTTTTTGGTTTGACTACGAACACGAATGTTCGGACGAATATTTTTGCTTCCTAGAATACCAAAGTAATGTTTTCACGTTGCGAGGAGATCACACATTTTTAGCCTTTCTATTATTAGATATCGAATGTTTTTTAGCCTTAACAATTCTGCTTTCCTTTCTGTCAGTCCCTGTGTCTGAAGTTCTAATTACGGCTGTTTTTACGTGGTCACTTCCCGCTGGATGAGGTGTAAGAAATGTATTGCAATTGTGTTTCCTTTAGAGCTTTACGTTATGAGGCCTACTAAATACAAAACAAAAACAATTTCGGTTCAAAACTTGTGTGTGTTGAGTGTGCTTTGCCCTTTTTCCCCTACGTTCTACCGAATAATTTCCACTTCATCTTGACACAATTAAACGTTAATTTAAAATATGTCAAAGCGAATTTCACTTTTCTTTTCCATTTCAAAAATTGAAAAGTTACCGAGGTATTGCTGGGCCAACACTTCACAAACCACACTTGCCCACCCTGAACCATCTTCCTTAACAATCTTGCTCTGGCTGCCAGTGTGAAGTCACAAGCAAGATCGAAGTGCTGTCAAGTCTATGAACCTCCAACTGTGCACGCCGTCACAGTCGTGACAATTTGTCAGTCCAAATTCAGTCAATAAAGGTCTTGAGGTAAGTGGGAGCGACCCACTATAACCCACTTAAGCTACCGGTTTTGTAGGTAACTTTTTTGAACCCAAATTTTATTCAGTTCGAAATGATCTGCGATCCCCTCGTAATGCTCAATAACTTTCGCTTGAACCTGTTGGAGTTCAGTAACCCAATGGGGGGTAACCAGGTTGTGTCGTTCTTCGTACGAACTGAGTGGGAAATACATTAGACACGCGTCCGTGGGCCGAGGAAAATAGTGAGGGGCTTCGCTCTCGATGTTCATACAATAGTCTTGAACTTGAAACATGGTTGACAACAACAACGATTGGTCTAGTTAAATAGTAAGGTTTTATAACTATCGATGCTCACCGCGGTTTCAGAAAGAAATAAAGTGTACTCTACCGTGGCGATGTTTTTTACGCTTCGATCGAAGCGGAAAACAAACGTAATCATTGAACTGTTGAGTGAAGGTCAACTGCGGACGTCTCTTGAGTGTTGAGCGATTGACGTTAATTTCGTCCAAGAAAGCGAGAAGTTTTGGGATATGGGGGGGGGGGAATTTAATTGAAGTTCCTGTATTATCTGAAAGGAAAATAGAGGCAATCCCAACGTATCTACTGTTTTAAAACATTATGTTTGTGGACAATCCTTTCGCTCTGATCTTGATGAGCTACTAAATCTTTCGCCTGTTGCGAAATGGGTTCCAGATGAACTGAATAAGGACAGAATAAGAATTGAGCTAAACTGTGTCAATGTTGAGTTGTCACCTTTGGGAGATTTCTAGGAAAGTAGCAAACAAGTACGTATAAATCAAAAGCCTCTGACCTTGGTGCTTAACAGAGACAGAGAAGTTATCGACAACGCATCGAGCCTTGAATCTAAACGAGCAAGAGAAAGTGAGAGAGGTTTGAATGATTTTTTTAAAGAATCATGGTCGATTGATTTCTACTAAGTTTCGCGCATAATCTTATCATCCTTCTTTGTATGCAGTCCTTAAACCCTTAGAATATTTTGTTGACTTGTTCAGATCCTACACCGATTCCGCGTGGGTACACCAGCTTACTGTAGCGGACTTCCTTGTCGGCAGGAGGTTTTAGGATTGGGGGCATATTGTCGTAAATCGTACGGATACTATAAGAGGGACGTATCGTAGTAAGTGCTTAACGTCGAGATGCTTTTTATGTGTGCTATAGGGATTCAGAGGATTTCTGAAAATGAAGGTTCTTAATCTCCCACCCGAATGTCAAATATTCGTTTGACCACGTTAAGATTCCACTTTCGATGAATTGTGTACGGTTGAATGACGTATATTCGAAGTAAACATCACTTTCATTCTTAATATTTCTAGACGTTTCCAAACTGAAAATGAACGTTACGTTGTGCTTGTACTACATTATTGTCCGTGTAAACAGAATAGGCATTTATATTTACACTAAAGCTTCACTCGTGTTTCACAATGATAATGAGTTTATCCGGGAGTTTTGACCAGTATTTGAACTAGCCTGTTTGATGTTTGAAGTGTAGGCGGGCAATACAAATTGAGTGGACTTGCTGTTGAAGCCAGGAGGGCTAATGCAAATGAAGAAAAAAAAGTTTTATGACCGAGCGCGACGAAGTGGCGCTACTTGCGCCCCTCATAAGGTGAGGTTGACAGGTCAATAGACTAAGAGTGCTTCTCTCTGTCTTCTACTTCCTTCTTTCTCCAGCTTTGAGGGTTGTGAAGGGGTCGTGCGAGGTGCGCTGGCGCTTGACTTTTAACATGATGGGGTGGAGACTGTTCATTTTGACGAGAGGGTGCCGGCCTCCAATACAAAAGAGCCTCACTTCTGGTTTCTGGATGGCGCCAGAGCACTACGTACGTGTTCGTTCTTTCTCCCTCAACTGTATAACTATTATATTGCCGAGGGTACGGTAAATAGGGTCGTCTCTAAAAGGGGTCATGACGGAAACAAGAAAGTGTTTGGTGGTGTGAATAGTACAAGTGAATTCTTTTATATGGTTTCGTCGCTGTGATACAGCGTCACTGTACGAATTGATCAGCGTCCTACACTAGTTGCGCTTTGCAACTATTGCTTTCTTTCTTTTTATTACAAATTAATTCGTTGTTTATTGCAATACTGTCATGGAAATTGATTGTTGCTGATGGAGAGGTGATCTCAAGGCGGGGTAGAGCAAAGCAACTGCTATTTTATGAGGTGCCACGCTAAACCTGCACAAACTCCTTCTAAGTGTTTATTTTGTTGATTTTAGTTTAACTTCAAAGATGATTAGGCGCTTGCAATCTGGGGAATAATATTTGTACGAAAATCATGCATGTATATCTACCCAATACTAACCATAGTTGTCATAGTGATCAAAACACTAATTTTTTTTCCTCAAACACAGCTTTAACAGTTGTGATGATATTTCCTGCATATAAAACTTTGAACGACATAATGGTACTATAAAATTCTCATCAATGGGAACATGATGAGAGCAGCACAATAAATTGTCAAACATGCTGAATGAAATCGACTTAGTGTGGTGTTGTCATCCCCTCTCGTAGGGTACCAAGTTTCTCAGAAAAGTCAGGGTGGTAGTAAAATAAAATACCTTTACGATGAGAGTTTAATAACGTTAATTAGGTAATTAGAAGCAACGCCAGAAATTTTGGAATTCCAAACACTACCGTTTCACTTACCACTATTTTTCACAGTTTTACTCGATAGCTCTGAAACAGTCTCAAAAAAACCATGTTGACAATATCGCTAATCCTCTGGATTGTTCAGTTAATAATATGTGAAGCTACGCCTTACCAAGCTCAAATGAACTGCGTGAAAAATGTATTGGACTAGTAACTAAACCCACCACAACCAGTGAATAAAAAGGAGCTACAGAAAGTTATGTGATGCGTTTCTCCAGATTCTTTGTTTTAAATCGAGTGTTATCTGCCCAAACCGTTCCAGAGACATTTTCCTTTGTTCCGCATAACTTTAAGTGTCATGATGTTGTTAGCTGCATCTTTTTCGGCAACAGTGACAGTAGCCAGTTTCATGACGTAAAACTGCTCTAATCAAAATGTTATCGTAAAGGTTTTGTAGGAAATGTTGCTGCAAAAACTCAATAAGGACAAAAATCCTTGGATACATCGGTACGCATGGTCAGGTGATTGTCATTTGAACACCGCTAATAATCTTTCCTTTGGTATTTTGATATCTTTTCCGTCATAATCACACTTTCGTTGCGTGGAGGGCAATCTCAAAGCCATATTTTTCCCATAAGCTATCAATCGACACAAGTGGTGTGGTACGTCTCTGCTTTATCGCCCGTTGAAATCTCTAATCTTCAGTAGGTGTGTGGATTCTCGCAGGGTGTTCAACTTGTTACGTGCTGTGTATTGTGTTGTTACCTTTTCACCACGAGGGATGGATGACCGATCGTTACGGTGGATCAGTCTCACTGATCACCGCTCTCACACCGAGATTGTTCCGCTACTCCTCAAGATGCTTTGAAAAGGTTCCTTTTTTAAAAACTGCTCGGTTAAAAGAATTTCGTGATTGAATAGCACACACCCGTCGAAGTGGCTCGTCCGCTTTATATCGTGAAACCGTCTAATGTTGCTTTTTCGCTAAAAATGAGTGGACGAAGGGTTCTAACTAGCGTGGAGTACGTTTCGTCCACAATTACAGGGGTTATCAATACTGAACACCTTCGTGAGCTGGAAATCTCAGGTTGCTCTTGCTAAGTCATTTTTTATTCAGTTTATTATCAACACTGTTCTCCACATGTGTGGCATTGAAGCAGTTGACATCCATGGCCTTTTACGCCAGGACGAAACTCTTCAAAAAGGTTGTCGTGAGGAGAAGAATTCATCCAACGTCTTATCTTTATTGATGCTTAATGCGTGGTCGTTATGCCATTTAGTAACAGCTGGAAATCCCGCATTTGTCATACTTACGGCCGATCTACATTTTTCCGAGATATTTGGTATTTTAACTCTCAAGGTCTATATACGTAAGTACATAGTGAAAACTCAGTTTCCGATACTTTCTTTATCTTTCTTGTTGAGGACGATGAAGAAGTACACTCGCTAGTTTGGTGGCAATACAATAATTTACAGCCAATTTCATAAAACGAATGAAGAGCGTCGGTACGGTACCTATGTCTCAACGTGTTTCACGTTAATTGCAGTCGCAGTTAGACACGAATCAGTTTGTTGCAAAACTACGTGAGGCTCAACTCTATCGCACAGGAAACTTCCAGCTTAATTTTCGTTCGCCACCTCGTAACATCCTGTTTCGAATAATTGTTGTTGCAACCCGCTGATGATTAGAGTTCGACTCAACAGTTCCTAGAATTAATTATCAAAGGCTCGTCGGCAGGTTAAGTTCTTGGCCTATAGGCGGGCCATTGAGGAAATCGCTTGGGCGTCGTTCTTTCTGTCTTGGGCGGTTTCCGTCGGATAAGTCGTGGGCAGACTAAACGGACTGGCCGACTTTTGACGCTGTTGTATTTCCTTTTATCGACCTCAAATCTGACGTTGCGTGAAGTGGATTTTAAAACGGTGATTTTTCTCTCCTTTGTTGGCTGGAGGGTCCAGTTGGCATTTGACGTGTTCGCGTAGCAGCGCGATGACGGGAACAAATTCAAGTGACGAAGTGATCTGACGGGGCGGCTGTTTGTTCTGTGAATATCGCTGGAGTCAGCCAACGCATCAAGTGGCGTTTCAAATGAAATCAAAACATTGAGGAAATCTCGCCCTTGAACTCGATATTTCCTTATTTAAAGTATTGCGTCGAAATTTAAAAAAACGGACACGTCGGACTTATACTTTTCTTGCCCGACTTAGTTGAAAAGTTATGTAATCGGCTCAAAAAAGATTTATTTATCTATTTATTTTTTATGCTTATAAACGGGGAAGAAAAGGTGAAAATGCGAAAAGCCGTGCGTCAAAGCCAGAACGAGAAAAGTAGTGGAGTAATAACTCCAAAGCGGGAGACACATAAGATAGGCTCCATACCCGTATTTGAGAGCTGTTACGGGGATTCTTAAAAATATTCTGGACAATATCTCCGGAACTTGGTAGAGAAGGCCCAAAGATCGGAAGCCTTTTGTCTGAGGAAAGCAAGCGACATTCCATCAACGCTTTGAACTGGCAGGCAACGGCGGGAATGTTGACAAACTCCCTGCCAACAACACGTTCGATATGCTCAGAGAACGACAGCCGAGTCACAGAAAACTTCAAAGTCTACCGTATGGTCCACTGAGTCTCACAAGCGGGAAGCCACAGAGGAGATAACTGGAAAAGAGGAATGGCTGGGCCAATCGAAGGAAACAACAGAGCACTTCTTGGGATACAGGAAAAGATAGTTCATAGTATACCAGCACTCCAACCTTGAAATGGCCGACTGAAGGCAGCAGGAACGGTTTCAGACAAGACATGACTGAAGATGTTCAGGTCATTAGAGAACACGAGGCAGAAACATCAAACTACACTGTTGATCACGAGAACGAAGACACCACGCTCCTGAACAATCAATTTACGGTCATACAGGTAAATGACTAATCTCCTCAGGAGCAATCCAAACATTCCTCCGGACTCCAACAATTCAAGAAGGCGGCGTTGCAAGAGCCAATCGCAGGCTTCGTCATACTCGACTGAGATAATAACGTCAGTTTGGTGCCCATCGCGAAATCCACACAGTACATAATCGTGAAATGATAATATATTTGTTACTGTTGAACGCTGTTCACGCCGTTTGTTATTGTCACTGTCTACAGCGATGAGGTGTACAAGAGGCAGGCATTGTAACGTTGTGAATGCTCACTGTCCTGCCTGTGGTAACCAGTTTGAGTCGCTGAATCATGTGGTGCAGGTGTGACCGCGTACTCATGAGGGCCGTACCAAGCGTCATGACGCGGTCTGCAAGCAGGTTGCTCGTGCATTGTCAAAGGCTCAGAAGTGGAGAGTTAGTGGGTTGTCTCTGGAGAAGGATGGTGCCTGACATTGTCGCTGTTGGCCCTGACCAGTCCGCAGTGGTCTGGATGGTAGTATCTGTCAGCCGGGTCTTTCACTAGAGTTAACGTACCTGTTAGGTGAGTCCGTCTCCTCTGCCTGATGATATAATGTGGGCGAGCGCTTTCGATGTAAAGACATCATCGTTTGGCCGTTAAGTCAGCGAAGTCCTCACCCACAGTATCTCACCAGCCAGAAGAGACGGACTCACCTAACAGGTACGTTAACTTTAGTCCTTTGTCTACTGGCAGATCTAACCCAATTGTCTTTCACTAGCTTGGCAACCTAGAGGCGCAAATATGACGGACCTTGGTGTTGGAAGTTCGAGGAGTGGGGTCAGATAACATCAGGGTTATAGCTTTGACCTTATCCTGGCGTGGTGTGTGGGGCAAGAAAGGTGCTGAGGAGATGCGTCGCTGGTTGTGTCAGCAGGTGCTATCCGAGGTATCACCACCTGCTTGTTGCTCGGGTCGTATATAAACTGGTGGTCGTTCTGTCGCAGAACATACTCTCGTCCTTCTTTTCTTCCCCATTCTAATCCTTATAACCCTAGATCCGGCGTAAAGTAGTCTGGGCGCCCTCCCCATTTTCTTACTTATCATTTATTTAGTTTCTCCTTTTTGGGTGCCGTACCCCATTCACAGTGAGCTTCAAAAACCATTGTGTTTGTGTATGAAAACAATTTGGGACTCCTTTCGCACAATACAAATTTAAGACTAAACGAGGGGAAGACTTGAAAGGAATGCACATAGTTGTTGAGCTTTAGGTTTTAAACCGTTGACTTCCTCCTGGTCAGATGTCCCAAGCACGTCCTATATATTCCAACAGCGTTAAAATATAGATCTCCGAATGCCGTGATACAAATTTACTTGCTACAAGCTTTCAAAAAACCGTTGTTGTGGGGATCTTCGTGCCAGGATTTCTTTATTGTTTTCCTGAAAGATTTGGTAATATTTCTAAAATGAAAAAACAAAAACGTAGGTAACATGCAATCTGCGTTCCTCTGAGGTAGCAGGGTGTATCGTATTTGCTACATTCACGAACAACCGAAAGTTAAATTAGACTGACTGCAGTCCAGTCGCACCGTGATTGGTGTTCGAGCATTAGATTGTTTATCAAGTCAGTTTTGGAATTACTATTTATAGCATGTGCAGATCGTAATTTGATTGAAGTTGGCAGCAGCTGAGTGCTCGCAAAGAAGAATCAATCGATTTGATAATTAGATCTACGGGTTTCTAGGTCTGTACTTGTTGTGACGAGTTAGTTTTCCGTTTTGCTTTCTAGTCTTGAGAAAAGAGGAATGTCAGCACCTCCGTTCTAGCCAGCGGTGGATGCGATTGTTAGGGAACAGAACATCGCTGTGCAAGCAAACGGGGACTTCTTGGAAAACTCTTAATGGCGAAACTGCTAGCGTCTGATGAGGAGTCATAGCCGAGTCCAAGCTCTTCTCCTAAGAAGTGTTCTCCAACCTGCTCTCCGGACTATTTACAAATTAATTTCCCGGTAATTGCGGTAGTTTCATCGCCAGCGGCGAACGAATTGAGTTGATGTCAGCAGGAGTAATCAATTAGTTAGGAGGAAAGTGAGTCTCCAAGTAGATGCCGTCGGTTCTTGAAATGAGTATCAGATCCATAAAAACGTCATACTGATTGTTCTATGCACGCCCTCAACTTCTGAGACAATAGTTGTCGCTTCAACTTTTCTGCAATCATACGCATTAGTTTTCAACACAAATGAAGCACGTTGAAATCGAGCAGCAGAACTCGGGCGTTCAGATCACGAGTCCGGCGTGTAAATGTCTTCGTGGTCGGTTCTTGTCAAATTTGGCGGAAAACTGAAAAGTTCACGAGCAGGAGAACGAGAGGAGCGAATGGGGCCTGTAATAACTGTTTGAATGAACACGCTATAAATTGCCGGATTGCTAAAAAAAAGGACGTCAG